>AP028276.1:16388868-17134743 GCA_030269945.2 Trilocha varians | reverse complement strand
TGCAAATTCAGTTTCGTTTCCGAGTAATAACGATGTTTGTAGACAAACAGAATTTTGTCTGATGATAATTCTGTTTTCAGTTTAAAATATTTCAGTTTGTTTGTTTACTTAGTTTATTTCAATAGAATAGCGGCATATTCGAAGTTTGTATTTGTAACTTTATAATATTTTGCGTCAGAAAAAATCATCAAAATCGGTTCAGTCGTTTATTTGTGATTGCATCAAATCTATCTTAACACTCTCACACATTCTGACAAACTTTCACATTAATAATATTAAGTAGTATAGTTCAGTAGATATACATAAAACGAATGGAAGTTTTATTTTAAAGAACGAGTATGACATATAAACTTTATAATTATAAAATATTTTTTGGAACGAAGTTCCTTATCGCGCGTTATCGAAAGGGGGCTAGACGGAAATTCTTATGAAAAAGTTGTCACGACACTTTTTTTGTTTTAGATGATTATCGCTAGATGGCGCTGTGATTTAAATCTTTTAAAACAATTCCTTATTTTGTTTTATATGATTAATGCTAAATGGCGCTGTGATCAAAATTTTATTTTTTAAATTTAATATATTACAATTCCCTCACTAATTAACGAAAGGAACTTCGTTCCATCTGGGGGTCCCTTGACACCTCTCATGTTTTTTTTTATATAAATGACCTTCATTACTAAGTTTAAAACAAAGTGATCAAACAACCAGTTTTCAAACATCACCAAAGACGATACATCTTACATGCTTGTAATGGAAAATACTACCATCAATGCGACCTCTTTTTCAGAACAAAAATAGAATGAAAATGTCCAAAACTACATCTCTAAATCCCATCGAACGTTGGAGTTTAAACTGGTCCAAAGATAAAAGCAACTAACAGCCAATTTAAGTTTTTCTCGTGCAACTTTCGGGAGCCGGTAGCTACGGAGAAAGTTTCGCTTGGAATGCACTAAACTATTGAGGAGTAAGTTCCCCCACTTTTCTGGGTAACGGTGAGCTTAAACGTAAAGGGATTAATGCTGTAAGGATTAATTCTGGCATTTAAAGAAGATAAAAGTGCAAGAAATTACATGTATTTTTTTAATTTTTTAAATCGAATTATTTTTTAAGTTATGTTTAAAAAAAATCTAACACTTTAAATAACTTTTGAGATCCTGAATATCATGTAGCAACGAGTCCAAACACGACGGGTCTGTCTTGTTTAGCACAAGAGATCCCACCTTCCAAATTCATCATCAGCTCAGCCATTTTGTCATATTATTGCACTGTCACGCTGTATACATCGCGTGCAAAATGTCAGCTAAATCGGAAACCGGGAAATTGTCTTTAGGCCGCAACATTCCACCCGAACTTACATAGTTACATCCAGTGCAAGTTAATTTAAGCTTGTAAAAACTCTACAATTTGGGAATTCAGTCAACAATAGTAACAGTAACTGCATATACTTCCTGTAAATCCAGCAATCGATCGTAAATTCTCGAAGACTAGATATTTGCAAATGCAAGCGATCTTCGTACCTCGGCTCGGAAATGAAAAGCAAACATATACCCTCATTATCACCTAATCCTCTGAACGTAGGACGTGCGGATAAAATATTCATTTATACATCATGGCTGCATTTACCGTAGAATAAGGATGTTCAGAATGAACAAAATCAAGAACTGGTAATGTCAAACTAAAAATAATAGCACCAATTCTTTGCATCACTTAATTTAGAAGAACAGAAAAAATACTTATTCAGACACTCGCGGTTTTCTATAATACTTTCATGCATTTTCAACGGGTTCTTACCATGATATTTAATTAATTGAGTTGTCTCGATATTTCAACGTCGTTGCAAACGTCATGATCACGAGAAGACTGGATACTGCGGGTCGATTTAAGAGCAAACAAATCTGTCTACTCTCTTTCTCGTTCGCTTTTGGGTAGTACCACTGGAACTCGAACTCACATCACGACACACCACACTCACTGTATCTGCAAGACTCTCTGAGCATGAACCTTTAGTGACTGTTGTGTTTAGCACTGGATTCCACATACTCGATAATCTGAAACCGTCACCTGTTAAAAGTGCTATCTAGCTAGTATAAAATATATAAATAAACTAGATGACCCTCGCAACTTCGTCTGCGTCATAAAGGGGTTCAAACAATACTCGCAATGTTGTTACTTGCGCGGCTCGCTCTGCCCCACATATTCATTGCGTTTTATACTCGTAATAACTTCTAAACCAAAAGTCCGATTGGAATAAAACAAAAAGTAATTTACTTCTACATTAATACTCTTGATAACAAAATACTTAATTTGGATAAGGGTTAATATAACGATACTCATTTAACTTTAAATTCAATCTTGGGACGAAAAAATATTTTTCATAAAAGATAAAAGCGGTTATTGTGACTAAACTATGATAGTTAGATATATGCTGTCGCGGACTTTTTTGTTTGTCTTGAAAAGACCTAAAAACCCGTAGTACATCATTTTGTTCTATTGTCAATAGTTTTTGCAGCGTACGCATAAATAGGTTTTCGATTTTTCACCTTTTATTACATATTCGATATTTTCATGCGGATCCCTAATTTTTTTGAAAATAAAATATAGCCTATAACCTTCCTCGATAAATGAACTATCCAACAGTGAAAGAATTTTTGAAATCGGACCAGTAGATCCTGAGATTAGCGCGTTCAAACAAACAAACAAACAAACTCTTCAGCTTTATATTATATAAATAAATATCGAGACAACTCAATTAATTAAATGTCGTGGTAACAACCCGTTGAAAATGCATGAAAGTAGAAAAAATACTAGTTTGTATCATAATAATTAATTAGAAATGAGAACTATAGTTATATCCTGTGGATTGCAAATAGTATTCTCAGTGTTCTATTGATAGTAGGTAACTTTCACTTAACATCAAACTTACAGATGTAAGAAAATCCACCTTAATTGTTTGTAAGTTTCTTTGTTGTTGTAACATAAAATAATTATTAAAATTCTTAGTGATTATTCACAATATCGTTACGTTTTATTTTTGGTAGTATCTTTATATTATACAGCGTATTTGTCACTGTAAAAATATATCAGATATATTTCTTATTTAAAAACAATTACATCCGCCTTTAAAATCAATCAAATCAAAAAAGTTAAAACTAATCTCATAAAATATTCTCTCAGAGACAATTACAAAAAGATACCACTCTACGTCTATCCATTCTACAGTTTCAAACTTCTTGAGCTAAATCGGAACTTTCCTCAATTGTATTACTAATGAAGATCTGATTCTATAGGATTTTATGCAGAAATCGAAAATGTTCTGCAATTGCTTAGACCGGCATTCAGATTAATTGAACCGTCTGTTTGAACTGTCTGGACATTGTTTGATCTGCATTTTAATATTGATTGGAAACGAAATGATTTATGCTGATTACACTTTTTGTTTTACTAATTTATAGAGTTTCAGTTTTGAAATTCGAATTGAGGAATGATTGAGTCTATGACTTGTTCTTCTTCAAACGAAGGTCCTTAAAGTTAGGTCGTAGGTAGCGACCCCTCAGTGTCCTCTGACATTGCAGAGGTTCATGAGCGACTGTAAACACTTACGAACAAGTTTTTTTTTATTGCTTGACAGATAAACGAGCCTACGTCCCACCTGATGGTAAGCCGTCACCGTCGCTCATGAACCTCTGCAATGCCAGGGCAATGAGGGGCTGTTATCTATTGCCTACCGATACAGGACTTTTCTTAAACCTCGTTTAAAGAGGGACATGTCATAGCGCTCCGGGAACACCGCGGACACCAAGTGGCTCATTGTCTCGTCTGCCTACGAAGCAATAAAAAACAAGAATATGATTAACCTTTCATCTGTTTACAACAATTTAGATAATCAAGTAGCAATAGTATTATAGAGAAATCTTTTATAACTTTTCTAGTTAAAAATGTTTATTAAATGAAGATGAAAAAAGTAAAATATTAAAACACGAAAATAAGCTTTCGTAATTATAAATTAACCTTTTAAACTTAATTGGGACAAATTATTAGCTTTTACCTTTTAAAGTAAAGTTCTTGAACAAAACAAGATAATTCCATTTTGATATTTTAAATGGCACAATGTTTCTTATTTTCTGTTTTTGTTTACATAAGCTCCTTTGAAATGTTTAGTTTTTCGAGTGTCAATGGGATAGTTCATAAACACTATCTGTTTTTCTTTTTTTTAGTTCTTAAAGATTCTTACTATTTGACGGATAATCACATAATAATAAGGAGGGGGCTTCTACGAGGGAGGTATTATGAAGTTGCCGTCTAGATGGAAACAGATTATCAAACAAAACAGCTCATATTTGAACTAAATTTGATCACTGTAACACTTTTTATAAAGCATTGAATAAAGAACAAAAAAGCGGAAGGGAGATATTTGACAACCTTTATATGTGACTATGCAAAAATAAAATGGTTCCATGGAGTTGACCTGATGATTGAGTCGGAAGGTACTCATAAAAACTCCTGTACTAAGTAAGATCGTGTTTCAGTTTGTTTTGTCTTAACACTCTACTTCTACATGACAATATCTTCAACTATTTACTCAGAAAGTTATGTTTTTGTCGAGAATGTGATAAAGACGAACTTAGATAAAAACATTTCACAATCCATATTTGACGTAAAGATTTTTCTATCGTAACATCTAAACCTTCAATCGAGAGGTCGAGTATTTGCATAAGGGCCGCCGTCGTGAACGCCCGGTGGAATCAGACGGATCGCCGCCAGCTACTCGAGATGTGCGCTACCCTATAAGGGATTGAGTGTTTCCAATGTCACAAATACCAATAAATTTTGTGACAGGGAGAAATAGCTGGCCTTCGACCCGCCTCGCAGGTGGGGTATGTGGGAGTCAAACCGCACCAAAATCTGATGCTCACGCTCAACGTCCGAACCCAGCACGAGATTGAGGGAAGTGACGGGACGCGTGGCACGCCGAGGCTTACATCTCGCCTCGTACTAATAAACATAGGGATAAGTCATAAGTAGCAAACATATAAAAGTGCTGTCAAATGTCACACAAATATTTGTTAAGGATACTGGTCATATCTAGAATATTGCCATATCTAGAATATCCTTTCTATTAAATGGAACTCTGTGTTGTTGCCTAGGTTACAGTTAGTTTGTTATAGTGAAAATTATTATAATGTAAAACATGAATTTTAGTTTCTTTAATTTATTTACATTAATAATATTAACTTACCAGATAAGAATGGAATCTCGTCCTGAGTTCTGTCCTCAGCCGGACGGACGCTGAGCGTGAGTGGCAGGAAGTTTTAATACTATTCAACTCCCACAGGTACCTACGAGTTGAGTGGAACTTGACAATTTCCTACTGTTAACAAAAAGTCTGCAAAGTTTATGATAAGTCTAATACCTACCGTATTCCAATGGAAACACTCTCCTCAGTCCAGCCGGCGGCGATCGTGATGTACCAATAACGCCTACAAATCATCTGCATCACGGCAGGTCACGATAAATCATATTTATACTATGCAATGAATGCTTACCGTGTGCAATCTAAACTTTCTACACGCCTTTTGTTTGACGTACTGATTTTCTATTAGATATCTTAATGCCACATTCTATATGCCCAAGTTGGTAGACCAACTGTCAAACGGTGTTTCATATAGTTTCAATGCCGGCCAATGTAAAACTCCAGTTTACAGGTTGGTAAGCCGTCACTGTCATTTGTTTTTTTACGCGTGTTGGAAATTGGTGAGCCAATACGGAAACGTGGCTTATGTTACTGCAAAACGAAGCTGTAACGAATAATTTACTTTAAAGTAGAACGAGCCCAAACACGACGGGTCTATCTTATTTAGCACAAGAGTTTCTGTGACTACTTTCCTAATAAGCTAGGCTCAGCTAGGTTCCTAGATCAGCACCATTTTGTCACAATATTATCGCATTGTAACGCTATATACATCTGCGAGCAATATGTTAGTTCAATCGGAAACCGGGAAGTTTGTCAAATTTAGCTTGCCAGATTCCACCTGAACTTAAACTGTTACATACATAGTATTACATAGTTACATCCAGTGCAAGTTAATATAAAGCTTGTAAAAACCCCAAGCATCTTCCCATACTCAATAAACAAACATTTTCATAACAACTAGGTATTACGTATGTAGACTGAAGAGCCTCCAGGCACTCAAGATCCTCGAGACCTCAGGCCGTACGAGGCGGGGTGAAGCGAATCCCAATCGAACGATGTTTTCCATTCAAATATATTTACTGGATTCAATCTTTAAATGTAGGATATCGTTTTATGATAGATTGAGATGTATTTAAAATATGTAAATTTTAGTTTTGACTAGCTGGCCCACACAACTTCGTCTGCGTCACATAAGGAAATTTTCTCACCGTTTAAACCTTCCCTGGACTTACGAATATATTTTTAAGATTAAAATAAGCCAAATCGGTTCAGTCGTTCTCGAGTTTTAGCGAGACTAACGAACAGCAATTCATTTTTATATATAAGAAGATAGAGTTTCGTTTTTACCATTAAATTGTACATCTATAGTAAAAAATATAGCAGAACCGTTTTTTTCATTGCCATCTAGGCAGACAAGCCAATGGGCCAGCTGATCGTAAGCGGTTACCGTTGCGCATGGACCTCAGCACTGTCAGGGACACTAAGGGGCCTACCTTTAAAAACTTTCTTTAAGCCTCGTTAAATGTAAATCATGCTTCTCAAATGATAGTAATATTACACATTTATTGAATTTTAATTAGAAGTAGTTTTCATTAAGTACATTGCTAACGTTTTATTTCTTTGTTTTGCTATCTCAGAACTATTCTCCAATATTAAGTGTAAATAAAAGTATAGTGTGAAGAAACCTATTGAAAAATACTCAAATCCTCCAAAGAATGGTTAGACACTATCTCCATATCCACAGCTCTTAAAGAATCACGAACTTAATCTCAAACGAAGCGTAAAAACTAAACAAAAGTCTTTAAAACGACGAATAAATAATAAAAAGTTGAGAAATCCTGAGCTAGTGGAGTGAAACGTGCCATTGAAATGAATTTTCGCGAGGGAACCGACTGCAGAATGAAATTGTGCGAGTTCCTTTTTTAAGAACAAACGTCTCACTGCTCTTTTTGATGATACACATTGATGTTAAGATTGTCAAGCAATGCGCCACCATTCGTCACGATCTACATCTAATCACATGTCCGTTGAGTTGGTTTCGACAGTTCTCGTCAGATGAGTTAGACTACAGGCCCATGAAGAAAAATGATGGGTCATTTGAACCACCAGGTGACCTATCTAAAACGAAATTCTAGCATAAAATAATAAGATTCAGTACTATGCCGTCACTTGTGAGCTGTCCAACTGTGGGCAGGTGAGCATCTGTATCATACTATTTAAATACTGCTTCTAATCCATTATTCCTCAACGCCGTACAAAAATCATGCGACAAGGGGAATAAACGATGGTTGTAATCCCCTGAATGCTCATCTGGTGGTTCAAATGACTCATAATTTTTCTTCACGGGCCTGTAGTCTAAGTGACTCCTTGACGTTCAATAACCTCTAAATTATTCATTAACATTAAAAATAAACGATTTTTAATTTAAGTTTGAAAGAAGAAATAGTATCTTAACTATCGCAGCAAGTTATTCTAGAAGCTACAATTTTGTTAAATGTATTTTTTATCAACTCCTGTACAAAACAGTCACTTCGTAAATTTGCCTCGACACTGCTTTACGCTTTATTTAAAGCTGATAGTTCTTTAAGCGAATTTAAAAAATCCAATACAGTGGGGATAGGTCACGATAAGTAGTATGCCTTGACATTTTAGAAATCTATGTGCAACGGTAACTGCTTCTCATCAGGTGGTTCGTTTGCTCCTTTATAATATGCCAATGTAACAAAGTAATTTAGCATTAAAGTCTAGACAGAAATAATTACGTTGTCTTATTATTTGAAAAACGAAAGTATTGCCTTATTTCATCTTGAATTAATCCTAAAAGATTGACCAAACTTCCCAGCAGTATGTGAACTGCATAATAGCGGTTTCTCATCACGATATTCATCTGCCTCCCTTTTATATCGGTCTGTTTCGATTTACGAGAGCCGACTGCCGCGTCAATGAGCGAAATTCGCCAGCATTTACGAAAAAATACACACAATTATCGACTCTATATCTTGACCAATAAGGACTAAAAAATTAACCTTGTTAGTAAAGGACGTTTAAGAATTCGTCTTGTGTGTTAGACTGCAGGGTATTATCGACGTTATGGTTGGAAAGGTAAGGTTGAAAATTGTTTGTGTAAGATATGTTTAATTCTTGTTTTGGTATCAAACTGTGGGTTTGAGTTAAAAGGGCCAGTGAATGGTATTGTCCCTTTGATTCTGACATCCGGCGCACGTGAACAGTCGATTATTCTTATAGCACTGGAATAATGATAAAATATTGAATTTTCTGCAAAAGAAATGCACATTTTAGGCGAAGTGAAGTCCTATTTTAAGGTAGATAAAGATCAAAATCGCTTGCATGTGTTAAATGTGTGTATTCCCACGTTACGTGTGGTAATTTGTAAATATGGGGTAAATTGTGGCAATCGATAACATATTACGTTTAGTTTGACAAGAAATTTACTATAATAATAGATAATGTTGGATTTGGTTTCTATAAGTTAAGAGCTTGTTCTGGTTTGTTTATTTCAATCATAGCACTTCGTTGTTGCTTAAATTCACTGTAAAATGTGTGAAAATAATAATTAAAAAAATACACAAGGTAAATTAGACCTCCCACACATCTTGCGAAAGTGATCAATCAATTTAGCTTTGTAGATATTAGATAAGATTTTAACTCTCCTTATTTTTTACAAAATAAATTTAAAAATACAATATAAAAAACAGAGGCACTGCAGGCGGAGTCTACGACCCAAGCCATCAGTAGTCAGGGCTCAAGAGAGAGGAACCTCCTCACAATAAGTGCCGTGTCAAGAACGACCGCCTTCTGAATCAGGCCCCTTACCCAGCCGGGGAGCGAAAGCTTCTCTAGATGATGGTCGAAGCTATTCGCTATTAGACCGTGCACAGATACAACGATCGGAAAAATGATGGTCGATTCAACACGCCACATGTCGGTCACCTCATGGGCCAAGTCCAAATATTTTAGAAGTTTTTTAGATAAGATTATTGTAATTACATTATAGCTTCGGAAACCAGGGATATATGATGAATTAAAAAAAAGAAAAAAGATCATCTAAACATCTCGTACAAACAATTTCAAATTCCAATCCCAAAAATTAAATTTATCTAAAACTAAATCACAAATCTATCTAATACTTCGTTTCAACAATTAGTTTTTCTTCAATTCTTGCACTAAATACCGAGGCTAAATCTACTTTAAATTAGCAAAGAGACCTTGATTACTTTTTTGTAGAAAAACCATTACAATGCCAGTGAAAGTTGGCAAAAACACTTTTTATTTCATTGCAAAGTTTAAAGAACAGTCGGAGGAACAATTCTGTTTCAACAGTAAGTTTATTAAGGCATAAAGCTCAGACTATACGTAAGAGCATTAGTAATGTCTGTTTTGAAGCAAGGTTTGAATTTAATGCGAAATATTTGGTCATAAATGTGAAAAAACATATTTTTAAATTTATTATTCGAACATAAGTAAGAGAAAAAATATTTTGTTATCAACTAAATAACGTTTGCTGTAAATAAAAAAGTGTTAATACATACCTATCTGAAAATTATAATATCCCTAATACAAATGTAAATGAAATTATATGACATAGCTTACAGATACTTACTTTTTTTTATTATTGCAATTTAGAGAATCGAGCCTACGGCCCACCTGTTGGTAAGCGGTCACCGTCGCTCATGAACCTCTGCAATGCCAGGGCAAAGAGGGGCCGTTATCTATCGCCTACCCATACAAGACTTTTCTTAAACCTCGTTTAAAGAGGGACATGTCATAGTAATTTAAAAAAAAATATAGAAGCTCCATTTTGTTGAAATCAAAACGGCTGAAAGTCACGATAATTTATAATATCATGGTAAAAAACTTAATTTTAAATACTAATATGTGTTTTTCAGTATTATCAGTTTACATCACAAATATAGATCGTTAGTTACTCAAAATTACTTTCTCAATTTACACTAATAGAAGATTCGTAATTTAACGGCCGGTGAAGGAAAACATCGTGAGGAAACCTGCATATCGCAAAGGGGTAAATCCTTTGAAGTTATGTGAAGTCCCAATCCGCACTGGGCAAGCGTGGTGGACTATGCCTAATCCCTCTCCTGAGGAGACCTGAGCCCAACAGTGGGCAGTAATGGGTTGGTACAGGTACAAAATTTACCGGACACACTTTTTCCTTCCAAACGCTCTATCTCAGTTACATAGTCTAATCATTATTCGAAATGAACAAAACAAAGTGTCTCGGTCCGGGGCAAATGTAAAAGCAATCTTTGTATTTGTTACAGAGAAAGTAGGTATATGAGAAATTACGTTTATTACTGAATACTTTCAGAAGCGCCTGTGGTCTTGAAAAAGCTTTGAGAACACAATTATTGGGATTGTTCGTTCAATATTCTTGGAAAAAAATGTTCTTTTTACTAACGTTTATACAGTGCTTCACTGCTCAGAGTCATTACGATGGTCGCCGCTGTGGATCCTGGCTACACAGGAATTACAGTGGTGGGAGTGAGAGGTGGGCCAATACCCGTAACGTTTATACTAGGTTTTTTTGTTTAATTATGTAGAAAAAAAAAGAAACACTCACAAATCACTTATGTGTCTATATGATCGTGAAAGCGTGTATCGCTTTATGGTATGTGCTAACAAAGCTTGCAGGTCTTAAGTTAATTTAAAAAAAAAAAACTTGAGAGGTGTCAAGGGACACCCGGATGGAACGAAATTCCTTTCGATTAAAAGATATCTTATATTTTTTTTACGCGCAATAAGGAACGTGTTTTAAAACATTTTGATCACAGCGCCATCTAGCGATAATCATCTAAAACAAAAAAAGTGTCGTGACAACTTTTCGTAAGATTTTTTTCCGTCTAGCCCCCTTTCACAACGCGCGATAAGGAACTTCGTTCCAAAACTTCGTTCCAATATTAAATTTATCAGCCTGTAGACATCCACTGTTGAATGTAAGACTACTTAATTTCGTCATATCGACCAGTTCGACGATTTTGTGACTTCCCGCAGCTAACAAGGTCATCGCTAACTTTTGCACTGGTTAAAACGGTGAAATAAAACGTAAAAATTTACGGTTGGAATAAAAACATCATATATAATAGAAGTCACAGTACCTCCTTCTAAACCTTTAAAACATTGCAAACAAACAAAATTCATAAATTCAATACTAAAAAATGTCTAATACAAAGTGACAAGTTGATTTTTTTCTCAATTTACATTTATTGGCTCCAAAATTATTTCCAAACAAGCAGCTAACACCACAAAATGGTTTCAATTTAAACTATTAAGATACCACTATCACAGAAAACTGTCAGAAGTAAAGGATCATGAACTTTACTGTTACTTATTTACTCACATTTAATAAGTAATCATTAAATACAGTCAGTACAGGCAAGCTCATTTATCCGTCAAGCAATTAAAAAATAAAAACTTAAGAGGTGTCATGGGACACCCGAATAGAACGAAGTTCCTTTCGATTAAAAGATATCTTATAAAAAATATTTCCTTTCGTAACGAAAGATTTTGATCACAGCGCCATCTAGCGATAATCATCTAAAACAAAATAAGGAACGTGTTTTAAAAGGTTCTGATCACAACGCCATCAAGCGATAACCATCTAGAACAAAAATAGTGTCGTGACAACTTTTCGTAAGATTTTTTTCTGTCTAGCCCCCTTTCACAACGCGCGATAAGGAACTTCGTTCCAAAAAAAATACAGAATCGACACGGATTCCAAAGCTTTCTCAATAGAACCAAAGAATCTAGTTATTCACATTACGACCTGCACAGAATGAAAAAAAATAAGTAAATTTATGGAAAATGTTTTGGCGTTTTGGAACGAAGTTCCCTATCGCGCGTTGTGAAAGGGGGCTAGACGGAAAAAATTCTTACGAAAAGTTGTCACGACACTTTTTTGTTTTAAATTATTATCGCTAGATGGCGCTGTGATCAAAATCTTTTAAAACACGTTGCTTATCGCGCGTTACGTTAGTAAAAAAAAATATAAGATATCTTTTAATCGAAAGGAACTTCGTTCTATTCGGGTGTCCCAAGACACCTCTCAAGTTTTTTTTTTAATAATCCTGCTGCTTCTGAATCCATGTTCATGTAATGTTTCAATTTTTATCTGCATAAAAGTTATGATTGTATACTTCTAACACGTCTTGTATGAACTTTGATTTCTGCTATAATTTTTCTGTGTTCACACAATGTTACCCTAAAAATAGTGAATAGGCGAGAAAAAAATATGTATCATCATGTAAGAGCGCCCGTATCGACAACGTTATTTTCAATAATGGAGACAGAAATTATGATCAACCGATAAGGTACACACATTAGCCCGTATGTATTTTTTCTGGCCAGATTTCTACTGGTCCTGAAGGTAGGGTATGTGAGAAACGAACCGCAATCCTCCTACTGCTCACATTCTACGTTTATACCTTGTCAGGTCAAGTTCCCAACACGAAGTTATGGCATACAGACCTATAGGCCTTCTGCCGGTCATTGGAAAGGTGTTTGAAAAACTGATCTTTAACCGACTTAAATGGTATTTGGTCCCAAAAATGAGCACAAGACAATATGGGTTCATGCCCCAGAAATGTACAGAGGACTCCCTCTGTGATCTAGTGAATCACATCCGAAGAATGCTACAGGAAAAAAAGCTAGTCGTGGTGATATTCGTGGACATAGAGGGTGCCTTTGATTCGGCCTGGTGGCCCATAATTAAGATTAGGTTGGCAGAAGAGGGATGCCCTGTGAACCTTAGAAGGGTGATAGATAACTACTTGAAAGACAGACAAGTGTGTGTTAGGTATGCAGGACGGGAACACAGCAAGGCGACACACAAAGGATGTGTACAAGGATCAATCGGGGGACCTTTGCTGTGGAACCTGCTCCTAGACCCATTATTAAAAGGACTAGTGGAGCGCCACGTCTACTGTCAGGCGTTTGCCGATGATGTGGTGCTGGTATTCAATGGATTGGAAGGAATGAAAATACAGCGTCAAGCAAACGAGATACTTGAATATGTTTATAAATGGGGTAAGAAACATAAACTAAAATTCGCAGGACATAAGACTAAAGCAATGACAATCACCAGGAAACTAAAATATGACGAACCTAAATTAACAATGGGAGGAATAAATATAGAAATGGAAGATGAAATTAAAGTACTAGGTCTTATTATAGATAAAAAGCTTACATTTAATAGACACGTGAAATATGTAACGTCAAAGGCAGTGAACTTATACAAACATGTAGCAAGGGCGGCAAGAGTGAGTTGGGGGCTTCACCCCGACGTAATCCGTGTGATTTATGTCGCTGTGGTGGAGCCCATAATACTTTATGCGGCAAGCGCATGGGAACCCGCTACCAAGAAGATCTCGGTGCAGAAAAACCTTGGTGCAGTACAGAGAGGTTTTGCTTTAAAATTGTGCAAAGCATATCGGACAGTTTCCTTAAATGCCGGGCTGCTCTTAGCGGGAATTTTACCGCTAGACATAAGAGTTAGAGAAATGGCCGCCCTTTATTGGGCAAAGAAAGGAAAAACAAATGCCGTAGAGTGGGAAGTGGAGATGCCAATGCCCTTTAGGTTGAGGGACCATCCCGCTACCAACGTTGACATAACGTATGAGAAAATTGATGACCAAGAAAATTTGGACCTAGCAATTGCAAATTGTAATATTCAAGTGTATACCGATGGCAGCAAAACTGAAGACATGGTTGGCGCGGCTATAACTGTATGGAAGAATAAAAGGGAAATTAAATCCAAAAAAATGAATCTTCTGCCCTGTTGCACCGTGTATCAGGCCGAGCTGTTGGCAATAAAAGGAGCAACGGAAGACATCCTGGGACGTACTGAGAACTCCTTTGGAGTCTTCAGCGACTCTAGATCCTCCTTAGACTCGCTAAAAAGGGATAATGCACATCCAATCGCAGCAGAAATAAAACTAAACATCAAACGAATAAAAAGGCAAAATAAAGACTTAAAACTATATTGGATCAAAGCACACAATGGACTAGAAGGAAATGAAAGAGCAGACCATCTTGCTAAAGAAGCGGCAAAAAACAAAGCGAAGCCAGAATACGATAAGTGCCCTATAGCATTCGTGAGGAGACGGATTCGTGCAGAATCAGTCAACGAATGGAGTGAAAGGTATCAAACAGGTGCAACAGCAAAGATCACAAAATTGTTTTTCCCAGATGTAACGATAGCCAATCGAATAGTCAGAAAGTTGAAACCATCAGGAGTGATTACGCAGATATTGACTGGTCACGGGGGCTTCTCGGAATATCTTGCCAGATTTAAGTGTAAGGAGAGTCCGATGTGTGTCTGTGACGGACGGACTCCAGAGACAGTGCCGCATATATTAACAGAGTGCCATACATTTGTTTATCATAGGTTTAAAATAGAACAAGACATAGAAACAACAGTAAAAATAGAAAATTTTAATATAATAATGGGAGATGATGAAAAACGGGAAAAATTTATAAAATATTGTAAGAATATATGTGAAATTGTAATTAAAAGAAACAAATAGAGTAAATATAAATATTTCGAACTTGAAATAAACAACGATTATCATAAATAATTTAGTCGTAAAAATATTAAGTGCAAATAATATGTAACCGTTAGTGAAAGTGTGGAAATGTAAAATGTGTATATAATTAAGTAATAGTTAATAAGGTCTCTGAGTATAGTATTGTCAGAGGATAAGGAATAAATAAAAAAAAAAAAAAAAAAAAAAAAAAAACACGAAGTTATGCAGGACGGTACGACGTGTTACGCAATACTGTATTCTTTACCGTCATAGTCCCGTCATACATTGAGTTTTTGTAATCGTGCTGTTCTTAAAACGTTAGGGTTCGCACACGGTTCTCTTAATAAATATATAAATTGTATAACTATGGTCTTCCAAAACTACACAAGTTATTTTGAAGATGATCTAACTGGCCATCTAAACGTAAGTGGTTACCGTCGCTCATAATTGCAATGTCAGGAGGTCCCTACTTTAAAGGAATTTCTTTAAGCCTCGTTTGAAGAAGGGCAAGTCATAGCAATCAAAATATATGTCTGTTTTCATATGTAAATAAAAAAAATAAAAAAGACTTTTATTTCTTGCTTAAATAAACCGATTACATTGACAATTTATAATAATATGTTTAAAAAAGAAAAAATATTATCTAAAAATGTTGTCTTAAAATACAATTATTATCTTAAAATTATTATCGTTGATTTATTATTAAATACAAATTAATATCATAAAAAAATAAGTTATCTATATTTAATTATGTTGAATTATTATTTACATTAATGCATATTTTTTATTTTTATTTCATTTATAATTTTAATCTTACATGTTTTCACATCTACTTTGAAATAAATGATTTGACTTTGACAAAATACAATACTATATTTGCGACCATGATGTATTACGACACAACAGTAAAGAGGAACTTCGGGTCTCGTGGCTTGAATAATAATTTTACTGAACGATGACCAGGGGATTCCTGTCGAGATCAACATTTTATTGTACTGAAATTATCTCGATTCTGTTGCTTTAATTTTGTTTTGAATTCGTGAATGTTCACGGTTTATTGGTGACTGTATAATATTGAGTTAAATTTTAGGAGTTCTACATTTCGTCAATTTTGTGAATATTATTTATAGAGGGTTATGATAATTTACTTGAAATTGTTGCTGCTCAGTTGAAAAATACCGACCAGAAAACACACATTATATTAAAATTATGTTCTGAAGTTATATTTCAAACACCTTAAGAAATGGGATATTTGGGAATTACAAACCGCATTACACACTTTAAAATGAAAAATAGCCTATAAAAACATTATATCCACTCCTATTGTTATCATCATCCTGTGGGCCCTACTGCTGGACATAGGACTCCTCCAAACTTCACCACAATGACCGGTCCTGCACTATCTACATCCAGTGATTTCTCGCGGTTTTTTCTTTATTTATTTTTAGAAAAAGTTGCACCAACAGAGTAAACATCAAATCAAACATATTACTTAAATTATAATCATAATCATCTAACCTAATCATTGTTCCATCTCGAAAGGTCTGCCCCAGATGAAATATCGGTTCGTGGCCGCCACTTTTGTCCCATCGACCATTCTCAGGCACTCCTATTGAAAGTCGGTAAAACGTGCAGATAGACAAACTATCCTACACAAAAAACATCTATTAAATCACTAAATAAATGAACGTATAACAAACCTGATAGTATAAAATCAAAGACACCGCAAACAGGTTTCTCTCACCGACACTATCTCGAAGTCAATCTGATTGCGATCTCAGATAGCATTTTAAATCTCTTAACAGGCATCTCATTACGACGTTGCTTTATATCTGTTACATGCCAGTTTAAATGCTTTTAAAGCGGTAGTAGAATCGTATTTTAGCACTTCTAGCTTCAGTGTTTTCAGAGCGCTTTGAAATATATAAAACAAATAGTTTAAAGGTTTAAGAAATGTCCTGTATAGTAGCTTATATATCACGGCCCTTTAAAGCTCTGGTATTGCAGAAATTCATGTGCAACCATCAGGTGTGTGAATGCTTGTTTATCTATCTTAGAATGAAAAACGACACCTCCCACGTAAGTTGTTGTATCTCCAAAACTGCAAATTTACAGTAGAGCGTTTCAAAGATTGATTTGAGTTATATTACATTTAAATACGAAATTTCAAAAAGATGTAACAATAAATGCAGATTTTGATTCACTTTGAATCTTTGAAACGCTCTACTGTAAATTTGCAGTTTTGGATATACAACAACTTACGTGGGAGGTATTGAAAAATACTACCAAAATATGATACATAAGCCTGTGTGCCTAAACGTAAGTCAACACGCGGTCTATTCACAAAATGTTTTTACAGAAAAATAGCAGAAAAAATATATTAACAGTGATCTTTGCACGGCCGCAATGTCTACTGACTTCGGAAGTCTTGGAGTAACGATAACCACATACGATCAGGTAGTCCTCGGCACATTTCAATAAATAATAAAAACCATAGGCTATCACATAAACTATGTTTTAAATTTCTTCATCGCGGACGTCTCGAAGAACAACCAATAACTTAACAACGACAAATAGTAACGCGATAGTTATTGTATGGTATGTATGAATGTATGGTATATATGTGTGTATGAATACAAAGAGCAATAATATATCATTCAATGTCTTTGATACCGGAACTGTATGGAATTTGAGGAGCGGACCTTTGCTTATGGTTGCCAATTTTATGAATGGCTTTTTTTTTGGTGTAGAGTTTGTTAGGTTCATATTTTTAAGATGCATGTGACTTTTATTTATATAACTATTTATATATTATTCGCATTTGTGGTGTTTGTTCATATAAAAAGAATACAAGAAATAATACATGCTGACTTTTGACTTTTGAAAGAAAGAATCGTCGTTTATGCACAAATTAAATTAAAAGTCTGAAATTGTTTGTTTGTTGACTCTAGTGCAAGTATGAACGGTACGTATCAAAAGGCAATAACATACATAGGCTCTAAATGTATCCCTACTAGTCCCTACTAATATTATAAATGTGAAAGTAACTTTGTCTGTCTGTTACGTTTTCCCGCTTGAACCTCTCAACTGATTTTGATGAAATTTGGCTCAGACAATCTTTAGACCCTGAGACAGAGATAGGCTACGTTTTAATTGAAAGTGACGCAGATGAAGTTGCGCGGGCTCGCTGGTGGAATTTTTAGTCACACCATTACAATCTTCGCACAAAATTTCTAATTAATCATTCACGTGACAACCCTATTACTAACCATTGTGTTTCGATCAGATATAAAACAGTTGAACCAATATCGTACGTGTGAATGAATTACACGCTTTTTATATTTATTTGATCGTAACGTAATAGCGTTATTGTTGTATGCAGTGACACAATAAAGGTATGTTCCACGTCACTTGATATGTGTCGTTGAAGATCAATGGTGAACATTCTAGCTAGATCAGTGGGATAAAAATAATGTAGAGATATCTACGACAAGAAGTTAAATTACGAAATAACTGTACTAAAAAAGTTTCGGTACATCTTGGTTCACCAACCTCCGACGCACATAAAAAAAAACTTGAGAGGTGTCATGGGACACCCGAATAGAATGAAGTTCCTTTCAATTAAAAGATATCTTATTTTTTTTTCCTAACGTAACGCACGGTACGTGTTTTAAAAGATTTTGATCACAGCGACATCTAGCGATAATCATCTAAAACAAAAAAAGTGTCGTGACAACTTTTCGTAAGAATTTTTTCCGTCTAGCCCCCTTTCACAACGCGCGATAAGGAACTTAAATCAAAAATCATATTTTACCGCCAAACATTTCTTGGAAGTTTTGTTTCTTTCGTCCTTTTTGTTGGCAAATACATCTGCTGTTCTTTTAACCATGCTTCAGTAAGAATATATCCTTCTTCAAGCGAAGTTTGAAGAAAGTCTTTAAAGGTAGTTCGTAGGTAGTGGGTAGTGTCCCCTGACATTACAAAGAGAAGCGCGATCATGTGACCCGTTAGATTGTCTGCCTGTACTGTACTATATATACTATACTGTAGGGGACGCGATTGCAGGCATGCACTTTTTTATGCAAGCAGCAATATATAAGTGCAGTGCGTAGCGAGACTCCCCAGTCGTTCCGTTAAGAGCATAGCGTACGCTTGCGTCCACATTATTGTAATCATATTTGTATATTGTAAAGAGTGACAATAAATGATGATAACTAGAGTCAGTTGTTCATTTTAATTCAATGGTATCTATTAATGAGATACTCAAACAATTTATAAAGGGTTACTCTTTCCGCTATAAAGAGATACCCTCAAAGTGGTGACCCCGACGTGATGCGAAAATGATTGATTTATGAGTAGCGAGTAAAAAAGTCAGCACTTCGACTGTTGCTTAACGATAAAGCGCATTCGAAGTATATCTCAAGTACCTACCCTAATGCGGTACAGCCGCTTACAAAAGTTTAAACAGTATGTACTTAGTTTTATTTTTATTTTTTTTTTGTTGTTTCGTGAAAAATTTTGCATTGTATAACCAAAATTTTAGGAAGGGTGTACTGTAGGGGACGCGATTGCAGGCATGAACTTTTTTATGCAAGCAGCAATATATAAGTGCAGTGCGTAGCGAGACTCCCCAGTCGTCCCGTTAAGAGCATAGCGTACGCTCGCGTCCACACATTATTATTATTGTAATCATATTCATTATTGTGTATTGTAAACAGTGACAATAAATAATGATAACTAGAGTCAGTTGTTCATTTCAATTCAAAGGTATCTACTAATGAGATACCCAAGTAATATAGAGGGATTCTCTCTTCCGTTACAAGAGATACCCCTAAAATACTATACCAACCAATTACTGCCCACCGTTGGGCTCAGGTCTCCTCAGAAGAGGGATTAGGCATAGTCCACCACGCGTGCCCAGTGCGGATTGGGGACTTCACATATCTTCAAAGGATTTTTAGAATCCTTTTCCGACACGCAGGTTTCCTCACGATGTTTTCCTTCACCACAAGTAAAATTATCATTTATTCAAACGTAATTGAAAAGAAGAATTTTGAAAATATCCACATTTTATAGCTCTCGACAGTATCAAAATAAACAGTATTAGAATTTAAGCATTTGCTTATGATTACACAAGATCTCGAAATATGCGAATAGAAATACAAGAATACAAAAATGTATTTTAGAGAAAATCGAGCGTATTCGCTACGATAGGAATTTGCAATACGTTCTGAAGTTGTCTGGTTTAAAAGGAATGTAGAGAATCACGAAACTCTAGAATATAAAAATGTAGAGACCGAACTCTACATTTTATTCGACATTTTACAGTTGAACTTAATGGAAAATTGAGGGCAAAAATAACGTTGAAAAATACGCAGTTGACCAAGGAATAAAAATAGTAATAGAGTTTGTAGAGTAAGTTGTTATGAATGCAATGTTTTTGACAGCATTTTTATCTTGAAACCGATTTCAATGATTCGAAAAATAAAAAAAAAAATGTCTTACCTTTTTGAAAGCAATTACAGCTCTACCACAACAATATGAACAGAAAAAACAGCAATAAAATCATCGAAGTAAATATTAATATTTCTATTTACTCAAGACCATCTGTCTAACACCAATTTTTATCTCTCTTTTGTGTTAACACGATCTCTACCTCTATTGTTCAACTCTACCTTCGAAAGGTAGAGCAGGTAGAGTCTTTAAAACGGAATGGTCTGATTGTTCGAGGTAAAATGAATGGTTATAATAGTTTATTTATAGTTTAGTTATTATATGCAAGTAGAGTTCTTGCTATTTAAAAAAAAAAGTTTATTAAGGATTTTGCGTGAACTGATTTCATTTTAATTAGGATTAGCAAGAAAAATTGTTCGATAATTTTATTCTGCTTAAAAGCAAAAAGTCTATAATCAAATTCATAATTATGCGTTTTATTTGTGTAAGTACTGATAAGTATGCTTTTTTTTCAAATATTTCTAGTGAAATTAAATACAGTTTCGACTAGTAGGTAAGTATTTGCTTGGGACATCTGCCCCAGGAAAATAGTCCAGTTCATGCTGGCCCTGAGTCTTGGCGCAGATTTGTAACATAGGGGGACGGTTACAATAGATCCGTAAGGGTCGCAGTGACCTGATGGGCTACCTGTGCCCATCGCCACCCCCTCTCTTAATAATTAATTAATTAAGTATTTGCTTCCCGAAAACAAAACCAAATACGAGTTATAAAAGCATTTTTAAATTATAAAAAACAGTGTCAATAAAGATGTCCATGCCGCTTACAACCAAATAGCCCGTCTCATCAGCCTACAATAAAAAATATCAAGACACAGATTAATATCAACTTGAACACATTCACAGATTATGCGCGGTTGCCCCGTCCGTCCCTCAGTACGACCGTCGCCTCGGTCGCGTGCGGACGTGTGTACATCAAATAATAACTAAAATAAAACTGTGCGAAGTGTTCAACAAAGAAACAGGCTCCACGCTCCTGTGATTACATTGTTACAGTGCAAAATGTGTGTGTTTTCGTGAAGTGAATGGAATAATATTGAAAAAAAACACGGATTACATTTTTGCAGGTTGGTTTCAAGATAAGATTTGTGACTAAGTTTCAAGGAGTTTCGTTTTGGTGTAGTGGCGAAAAACACACTTTGCTCGTATTGTAATTTTAATAAAAAATTGATTGACAAAAATTTTAACTCTAAAGGTTTATAATTTGATCTCCTATTTTCCTCCTTTCTAAGTGTAAGAATTACAGTTAGTCTAATCTACATTATAAAAAGCCGGATACTTCAAAAATACATAGTGTCTTTAAATAAATAGCCAACTATTACAAACTGCACGGTGAAGATCAAAATATTACCTAAAATTTTAATTCATTGCTTATTAGCTTACCGGTGCAATGTCATGCACATAATATGAAAAATAATTTTAATTTTAGAATTGTACAGTCTATTATTAAAAGTATTTTAGAAATCAAATCAATAAATTCGAATATCTCCCATAACTTCATAAATATCACGATAATAATACTAGTGTGATAGATAAATATAACTTCTACTATTACAATACTAGTAACTAAAGTAATGTATTAAAACTTTTATGTCGTTAAATCACATAAAAAAATATCAAAAATGTTTTGGTAAGCGCATAACTCAACAACGCTTGGACCAATTTGACCAATTAATATTTAATGTTTAAGAATGGTTTTTGCAAAAAATTCGGATAATTGTTACATTAAATTTAATTCATAGAATAAAACTGCATAATCTTTATAACTCTTCAAAAGTTATAAAATAAATAAAATAAAAATGTCTTTATTCTATTAACTCTTACTAACTAGTCAAACTACTAATAAAATATTTGAATCTTATAACTAATCACAAAAATTATTGACGTAATTAAAAATTAGCTTTAGAAATGTTGTTTAGTTAATTCTGGAAATAAAAGTCGCCTTTAATGGCGTAGGCCTCCCCCTTTTCCTTCCACCAGCTCCAATTTCGTGCTTTCTGCATCCAGTCCAATGATCTGGTTGAAAACGTCTCGCCATCTCCTCTGGCGGCCTCTATTCCTTTTGTTTCCTCTTGGTACCCATTCGGTGACCATCTTTATCCATCTTCAAAAGTTAATAATTATTAATAACTGTTCCAAATAAAAGAAAGTGGGTGAATAGTCACGGTCATGTTTTTCATTAATAATATATTATATTAAATATGGTATTTATATTTAAATTTATGCACATAATTTATTAAGCAAACAGCGGTAGGTATTTTCATTAATAATATTAATTTGTATTGCTTTCTTGCATTGATAAACTTGTAATTATATCAGATTAAATCAGATAAAACGAGGCTTAAAGAAAGTGCTTAAAAGGTAGGCCGTAGGTAGCGGCCCCGCAGTGTCGGCTTGCAGAGGTCCATGAGCAACGGTAACTACTTACGATCAGGTGGCCCGTTAGCTCGTGTGCCTACAAGGCAATACAAAAAAATATAAACTCAAGAATCCAAAGTTTGTAAAATTATGTAGCCTATTTCTTACATTACTTCTAAGTTAAATTCCTAAGCTTTTTTCTTCTTAAAATCGCTTTACTTATACTTATTTTATCTAGACAGGTTTAAATTTTTAGATCGTAATATTAAGTCTAGTATTCTCGTTAACACAGCATACCTAGTTCAACAAATTTTAATCTCCAGGAAATCTAGTATTAAAAATAAACAATGAAGTATCACTATTACATACGAATAAAAAATCAAGAAACAAAACACGTTCTTTATATAAACAAATAATTACACATACCTAGTATAAAAACCGGTATTTTTTGCTACATAAACCTAACATTGAGTCACTTGTTCAATGATTAATCGTTCTTAGTCGCGTATGAAACGTGGCAGGTAAATGAATTATAAATAAAGCCGTCAGAAAGGATTTCGCTGTAAAGAATCGCTGAGTTACCGAGCAAGAAGACTGAAGCTAGCTTTATAAATTGTTTTATCTCTTTAGTGTAGCTTAAGTAACATTAAAAATATTGGCATTTCGTGACGTAATAATTATGTAAGTACATTTATATGACTTGTCCTTCTCCAAAGATTAGAGAAAAAGGTTCATCAGCGACGGTGACCGCTTACCATCAGGTGGGCTGTAGGCTCGTATCTCTAAAATTTAATCTAAAAATAAATGGTAAATAATAAATAATTTGCTGCCAAAACAAATAGAAAAAAAAACTTAACATTGCAAATTGAAAATAGTCAAAACGTCTCGAAGATTTGAGTCCCCAACCCGCATTAAGCAACCATGGTGGACTATTCCTGATACTAAGGAGATACAAGCCTAAAATTGGACAGTAACAACTTTAAACAATACAGAGCTAAATAAAATGATAATACAATCATTCCTTAACATTCCTTGTCATCATAAACACAGTTTAGTACGTTTCAAATTCGTTAATTAATGCAAATTCATCACTAAATTCAAGTGCTTATTAATTATTGAACTAAATACCGTAATACGATTAGAACAATACCGGGAATCGTGCTTAATGCTAAAACAGTAAAAGCTGAGTCAAGTGGTAATGAATCAATATTAACTACTGTATTAGATGTGTTTAAATATATGAGAATAACTTGAATTGATATTGTAAAATAATAGTTATTTTCTTATAGATTTAAGGCACAAATTAGTTTGTCTAGATGATACTTAAGTCGTCTTTATTAATTGATTGAACCGTGATTTTTTCAAAGAGGTTAGCTGACTAAAGTAATGGTAATTGAATCACACTTTAATAGTAGCTGTAACTATGCTTGCTTGCATGCTTTCATTATCTTCAAATATCAGTATGAACTATGCTCTTAAAACCAAACATATAATAAAAAAAACTCCGGGAAAGTTTGTAAGACTTCTTAGGCAGTGGCCTGCATTACATTTTAGTCAAGGTATGCAAAAATGAAGATTCGACTTAATTCTTTACAAAATTACATCCTACAATCAATATGAGTACGTTATTTAGCTAAATTCAAATAAGAAGAATGTAAATGTTGATTAAATATGATTAATCAATTTATTGTTGTTAGTTTAATCGAATTTGATAACCCAGATGCACATTCACTCCAACAAACCACACGCCACTATTCTTAAGAGATCTTAGAACTTAATGCTACACATGTACTGTACTGTACTGTACTGTACTGTAACAACCCATTACTGCACACTACTGAGCTCAGGTCTCCTCAGAAGAGCGGTCAGGCATAGTCCACCACGCTTGCCCAATGCGGATTGGGGACTTTACATAATAATATTTTCAAAGGATTTTTAGAACCCTTTTCCGATATGCAGGTTTCCTCACGATGTTTTCCTTCACCGTTTTTAGCCAGTGGTGTTGTGAAAAATTGCACATAAATCTTTTTCATATTAAGATTTAGATGTTACACCTAAATCTGCAGAAAACTAAATCAATCGCAAACTGTAATCCCACTAACGTTATGACATAATATCCACATTCTTCCTTCACTTGATCATTTTGGCGAGTTTCCAAAGAAGCCGGTTTACCGCATCCTTTAAACGCGATCTTTGATGGCATCTCCACGAATATGTTTTATTGCATCTTAAAGGAATGACGTAATCGTAAATGCGGTGAGCGAATGTAGGTTTATTTTGAGGTTATCTTTGGTATACTTTGTCGTATTAAAACTTATCTTGAGGATTCGTAATAGTTTTTTATTGTCATGTAAACCGACAAACTACTTGGGAGTTGGTAAATACTGGTGCTTATGGACCTCTGCAATGCCAGAGGACACTGTGAGGCCGGTATCCACGAATACAAAGAAATACTTTAAGGTATTTCTTGAAGCTTCGTTTGAAGGACAAGTCATGTTCTTTTGGTAATGCTTTATCTGCATCTTCTGCAAAAATCCTTCAGAGTGGACCATAAGTAGTGTCTCCCATTAAGTCAACGATGGTAACCATTTAAAATCAAATAACCCGTTAGTTCGTCTTTGTGTCTAAAAAATATTGTAAGCAAAGTTACTACAACAGCACATTTTTAAAGGCACCGTTACATTGCCTAACCGAGCTAACCTGACCTCTGCAATGTCAGGACACTGCGGAGCCGCTACTTATGACCTGTCTTTAAGAACTACAAGCTTTGTAGAAGGACAAGTCATAGCGCTCAGGAAACCGTGGAGGGTTTGATTGATGAATGTACTCGTATTTTTCTATCTATAAAGCGATCAAGCTTTTATACCTAAATTATTATACCCCATACAAAACAATTTTATTGAATCTGAAGGAAGATCAAAGAATTTATACCAGGAAATTCATTGTGAAGGTTTGAAGATAATAATGTTTGAATTATTATTACCTTCCCTTGTGTTACCGTTTGAGGATATTATTATATTAATATCAGGTTTACAGATATATTTTGATGAGTTTCTCAATCCAGGTCTACCCTCAATAATTTTAGTGCACTAAAAAGATATACCCGTCGTTTCCTTCAAAACTGGCAATTGTTTGAGCTGTTTTTACGAACCAACGGGTCACCTCATCATAAGTGATTACGGCGGCAATAGTAGGTATTTGTTTCGTTCGCAATCGGCGTCGAGGTGGAGTTTATCTCTACTATATGGAACCACGGTCATCCACGGTTCGTTTCAGGAACACTTTTTGCCACGCACCATCCGGCTATGGAATGAGCTCCTCGATATTCCCTGAGCGCTATGACTTGTCCTTCTTCAAACGAGGCTTGAGGAGGGTCCTTAAAGTTAGGTCGTAGGTAGCGACCCCTCAGTATCCCCTGACATTGCAGAGGTTCATGAGCGACGGTAACCACTTCCTATCAGGTGGGCCGTTGGCTCGTCTGCCTACATGGCCATAAAAAAAAAGTTAAACGAGCCTACAGCCCACCTGATGATAAGTGGTAACCGTCGCTCAAGAACCTCTGCAATGCCAGAGCAATGAGGGATAAATGCAATAAAAGATACTTTGATGTCCTATATCGGCGTGAAGACGAAAAATTCTAAAACAAGTCGATACAGTTTATATTTAGCTGCAGACGTTATCAGCATGTTACGACATATCCGATACGCATTTCCTTTGTATGTTTTCTCAAAGGGTTTATCAGCACGGACCTTTTACTTCGGAACGTGTTTATAAAATTGTGAGTTCATAGTACATGTTTGGACCTAAGATAATATGTTAACATAGCTTGAATGTGTTTTTTTTGGTACAGTGCATTACCGCTGTACGTACCGCCTACCTGACTGTAAGCGGTTGCTGTTGATCATAAACCTTTGTAATGACAGGGTATTAAGTAGCCTTATCCCTCAACAATACATATTGTTTCTTAGTAACTGTTTGAAGATGCTAATGTGATTTGAAGATTTGTGGGATATTCACACATTAGGTAGACGTGGTTTACTATGCCGGATCCCTCTACTAGAAACTAGTAATACATTATTGGAACGAAGTTCCTTATCGCGCGTTATCGAAAGGAGACTAGACGGACAAAAATCTTACGAAAAGTTGTCACGACACTTTTTTTTATTTTAGATGATTATCGCTAGATGGCGCTGTGATAAAATCTTTTAAAACAAGTTCCTTAGCGCGCGTTACGGTAGGAAAAAAAAAGATATCTTTTAATCGAAAGAAACTTCGTTCTATTCGGGTGTCCCATGTCACCTTTCAAGTTTTTTTAATACTGCTAGGTGACATACTACTTAATTTTTTGCGGAAAACTTTGATCGTTTTAGAGGTTTTAGCTAAAACTAAGTAGGTCGGTCCGAACCAATTCGATAAAATTTCATCTCAAAAAATTACTACAAGAAAAATATACCTATATCTCAAAATAAAATAAATCGATCACATTACAACGCACTAACACCTAGCCACACATTCCAAGTCTCAACACATGTTTATAAAAATACAAATCTCCGAACTTAGAACACTGCTCAAGCTCACATTAACTCCAGCTCGATAATTGTAAACAATGCACAACTGAGCACACATACTTCTTTATTTGAAGAACGGATTCAAAGTCAACGTCCAAGGATCTGGTATTGACTTTCCTAAACAAAGATGCAGGTGTATAAAAGGTAGAATAATGTAGATGCGATGTAAGTTCTGGTGGAATCTTGCAAGCTATACAAACTTCCCGGTTTCCGATTGAGCTGATATTTTGCCTGCAGATGTATATCGCGTGATAAAGCAATAATATAACAAAATTTCGCTGATCTAATAATGGATTAGGAAGGTGGTCATAGGAATTCTTGTGCTAAACAAAATAGCCCCATCGTGTTTGATCTCGTCATGACAATGGTGATACAATAAATAAATTAACATAACGAACATATTAATATGGATGACCTACTAGATAGAAAACACAAAAAATACTTATTAAAAGATTTCAATACAAAATAAGCAAATTTAGAATACGTAATAGTATGTTCAATACACATTACTTTATTTTCGTTTTTCTAGTTAACTAGTCTAGATTTTTAAGGACGTCATCGCCTTGTTCGTTGTATGTTTTCATGTAGTCCTTTTAAAGACACCTTTTTTAGAGGTAGCTCCATTCTAAAGTACAAAAAACCTTAAGTTATTCTACTGTGAAAAGGTTATACTTAATTAACAAAATTTACGTGCGTTCCGGGGTTTTTCATCAGCAGTACATGACAACATAATTCGGCGGTATACCGTTTCCAATTCCGACCTAAAAGTATAAAAATGTACTTTCTTTACAAGGAATAGTCAAACGATATTAAGTCCAGTTTCTCGAATTCGAGTACAGTCTCGTTTTTGATTAGCTCCTTTACAAATGGCGAAACTTTTTACGACGGTCGAGCCGCGTGTTGCCTTCAATTTATTATCGAGGGTACATGAAGTTTCTTTAGAAAATGTCGACGCACTTACCTCTCTTTGTTTGTTGCTTTCATCCGTTGTTCCAGGTGAAAAAGCTTTTTAACGGTTCGACGGAGAAATGATTCGGGCCGGGTCTTAATAGAAAAAAGTTATTTAAAATGTTGCCAACATCGATTACTTTGTTTCGTTTTTGATCTGATGTGTTCAGTGGGTAAACCCACTGTTTAACGTAAGCTGTTTTGTAACAGTTTGTTTTACTTAAACTAATATTTTTGAATCTTCATTCCTAAGGTAAAATTATACATGTTATTGGAATAGCTTTAAATTAAGATTATGAGCATTTCATCACATTAAACTATATTTCTTTGGTTATCATCTAAGTATTCGATTGTACTTAAAACCAAAACACCTTCTTCAAACAATATTATAATGACAATTCCAACTTACGATCGCAAAAATATGTAAACAAACACACCCTTCAACATTTGTATTTTTAAACAACCCACTAGAAATTATATTTCAGTAATTACACTTAAAACACTGAAAACAAGTACCTAGTGTGGTGAAACTATTCCAGAATTAATGGAGGTGCAGGAGATTGCTGGCGCGACTTCGGTGACCCGAATGCAATTAGATAGATATCTTGCTCACCCCAGCCATTTCGGACAATTCAACTCTTGGAAATAAATATGGATGTTGGTGTAAAGTGAGCCAAATATCTACATTGTAGGATATTATGAAGCTGAAGAGTTTAGTTGAAAATTTGATGTTAAGAAAAAGTGTTTTTGTTTCTTTAGAATATTGCTTTATAGGATTTTCGATTTAAGTCCTAAAATTTATTTGTCTTTCTTTTGTTTCATGCTCCCTTCCTTTTTAATGCCTCGTAGTTAAAGCTGAAGGCCTAATTAATAATAATAAACCTGGTTAATTCATCCCTAAGTCCCTAAAGATAGGTAGCAGCCTCGCAGTATCAGAGAGAGACATGCAGAGGTTCACTTACGATCAGGTGGCCTACAGGGCATTCAAACAATCTTAGATCTTAGATACGATATTCTCTTGTCCCATGTCTCTTACATCCATTTCTATAACCCATTCTCACCAAAATAGTCACTCATTCTTGCAGCCTTGACTAAAGCATTTTTATGAAGAATTTTCACTGAAACGTTTTAAAACTCGATTTTAATCTGTGCCCCTTTTAATTTGGAAGACGTCAAGCGCCGCGATGTCCTTAGGGATTTTTCGATGGGCCAGAATTTTTTATGGTTAAGCCTTTTCACGGAACTTCTCAAGCAAAAATCATGACTGTCGTGGATTGAATGGGACTGCGATGTTTTAGATGTAAATTTATTTTCGGATGTTATTTTTCGTACAATTAAAAATGGGAATTTGTTTTCCTTATGTTACTGTATGGTGATAGAACTGAATAGAAATGCTCTATGATTTTTTAAACCATCGCGTTACTTGATTCTTACTACAATTAATGAGCGACCCCGATATTCGACCTTCTTACAAGCGCCATGATCACTGGAAGACACTTATCACTGTTGTACTGTATTACATACTGACGTCATTTGTTTTTACACAAAACGATCAGTAAGACAACAAAAGCAAAGCATAACTAATTCGATTATATATTACCTCTGTTTTAACCCTTTCAGGACAATAAGATGGCTGAGACTAAATATGCGAATACTACATAATATTTAAGTTATTCTGTAAAGTAAGAGATAACTAGAAAAACATAGTAGGGTGTACAAATTTCCTATAAATTTCCTGGAAAACATTTTAACACAACGTACCTACGTTTGACATTCATTAAAAAAATATCGATTCAATAATAATTAGTCAATAACGATTTTTGTAGAAGGGAAAAATATTTCCCTTGAGCGTGAAAGGGTTAAGGGTTCAAACCTCCATGCATGTTTCTTTTAAAATAAACATTATTTAGAAATAACCTCATCTTACAGTATTTTATTACTTTCAATATGAAAGATTTTACGACACGCGTCTCGTTGTTTTACGAGTTTACATTTCGAATTTTAATTAACTCAATTTAATTACAACATTTTCACTAAAATGTCTAAGGGACGATTAAGACTTTTAGTGACAGTGATGTTCAAGAACTTTATTCTAATTGGCTTAATAGTTGTTATTAGAATATTAATCTAAAATATGAATGATTTGTATTTATTTTTGTCTACCTATACCTACTTATATTTATTAAAGAGGAAAGATTTGATTGTTTGTTTGTCTCGAATAGGCTCTGAAACTACTGCACCGATTTAAAAAATTCAGACGTAATTGCGCGGGTAAGCTGGTGACTAATCTACATTTCTATACTAATACTAGCTGCCCCACGCAACTTCGTCTGCGTCGAAAAAATAAAAAAAAAATTAGGGGTGGACTACCCCTAACATTTAGGGGGATGAAAAATAGATGTTGGCCGATTCTCATAGATACCGGATAAGCACAAAAAATTTCAACAAAATCGGTCAAGCCGTTTCAGAGGAGTTCAAGTTCGAACACCGTGACACGAGAATTTGATATATTAGATTATAAAGCTGCAGAGTTTGTTTGTTTGAACGCGTTAATCATAGTAACTACCGGTCCGATTTCAAAAATTCTTTCACTGTTGGAATGTCCATTCATCGAAGAAGGCTATATTTTATTTTGAAATAAATTAGGCGTTGCGTTGAAAAGTTATCACGAGTATAAAACGCAATGAATACACTCAACGCGGGCCGCGTAAGTAATGTCGCGACAACATTGCGAGTAAGTACTGTTTGAACCCCTTTGTGACGCAGACGAAGTTGCGGGGGTCACCTAGTAAACTATAAATTAGGAGAAACTAAAATATTAATGAAGTGTTGCTTACAAGATATAGACAATTTGTTCGATGTCTTATTAAAACTATTTTTAAAAATTCGTATTTGCTCCTATTATTGATTTTGATATGTGACATAAAAATAATACTTCATTCAGTGTTTCTTAAAATAATGTATATGACTCATAAATTCTTAATGTTATTATGATATCATATTTATGTTATTACGTTTATTTCGTCACCTAAAGAGTCAACTTTCATGTTTGAATGATAAAAAACAAATTAATATTTTACGATCGTTAGTATCGCTTTCTGTTTGAACATATTTAAATGTATCTGGTTATGAATTAACACTTTCTTTGTGTTTTAAATTTAATGGAAAATAATGACTTTATATTATGTTACATCACGGAAAAGTAGCTACAACTAATTCCTAAATGGTATATAACTAATACCTGCGAGGTATATTCGAGTTTAGTATGACAAACCTGCATAGTTTTCAAAATACACGTACAGGTATACCTATACAAGTCTAATGGGCAGGTATACCTATCAGGTAAAAGTTCCGAGCGAAGGTAACCCAGTTATTTGTTTATCGACATAAATTATAATCAGATGAGTTGAAAGTTATAACTATCAGGCTTTATACATACATACCGAAAACCTAAAACATAATCGTAATCCGTAACTATTTTTTTTTTCAAAATAATTGTGTTAAAAAAGAAATAACTTAAGTTACTTACTAGTCACACCAATATTTCTATACTTAAATTGTACTAAAAACATTTATACTTAGTAACAAAAACGCATTCGCCATTAAAAAACAAAACAACAGACAAAAAAGTCGCAACAAAACCGACATTCACACATTTTTATACGACACACTACCCATATGCAAATTCACAGTTTAAAACGACATATACTCGACACATATGCAGTTCTAAGTAATGAATACATTTAATATAAATATGTAAACACATCGTGCTGGCAAATGACCTTCAAGTAATTTTATGACGACCGGTGACGCAATGCGCGACGGTATGAAGAAATAAAATGATGGCTGCGATCGCGATTAGAAGATTATGCGTTTAATTAAAAAATATGTTTTCTATGATAAAATAAGAGTATATTTGTAATATTTTATTAAAAGTTTTGTTTTATTTAGTATCGTCCACTTTTATGACTACTTCTACATTAAAAAATCTGACACGTTGCGATGAATAAAATTTATAAAAGCTGAGATAGTTTGCATTGAAAGTTAGATAACTAAAAAAACCTTGGAATTAAATTAAATGTTTACGTACTGTGCCAGGGAGCGGCGCGACGGGAAAGAGTGCCGTGGACGTAACGCGTCGCGCCGTCCCTCCTGAGTTCTGGAGTTATTACCCGTGCTGAGTTCTGGCCTCAGCTGGGGTTCGGACGCTGAGTGTGAGTGGTTGGAGGTTTTAGTGCCGTTCAACTCCCACATACCATTAACACACGATTTCCCACAACTAAAAAAAAAACGTACTATGCCATAATATGAGACATATATAATTCAAATTGGTAAATCAAATAAGATACGTTTGAAGAATACCACTAGAAAGTCACTAAAAAACTTAATTTTATTAAATTATCTTCTGTAACTATCTTAATTTATCAACCCAATTAAAAGCTTCTTATCAGATAAAAATTAAACTACCCAAGATCAAGTTATCTCCAATTCTAGTCAATTTAAAACCCACAGTTAACTTTTACGACTCAATTACTGCAGTTCAAAATTAAACAAGTCATCAAATGTTACCAGCTAATAAAAATTAAAAAGAACCACTAAAATTGGTTCAACATATTTTATTAAGACAAATTTTTTTTTTTTTTTTTTTTTTAGTTGGAGGAAATCACCGGATCCCCGCCCGCGGGGCGGGGATCCGGTGTATGTGGGAGTTGAACCGCACTAAAACCTCCAACCGCTCACACTCAGCGTCCGAACCCCGGCTGAGGCCAGAACCCAGCACGGGGTTATGAGGGACGGCGCGACGCGTTACGCCCAAGGCACTCTTTCCCGTCGCGCCGCCCCTATTAAGACAAATAGTAAAGGGTGACGGAGCATTCAATAAAATGAACATAGCTAAAAATATATTAACAGAAACTTTGAATATAACTAATTGTCCATCTTTTAGTGATAGTAGCATAAAGATATATTATAAACCTCACTAAATGTGTAACCAAAGTGTGTGCTTCGTAACAAAAGGAATGATCGAAATCGGTTCATATAGAAAAGAAATACACTTTTGAAAACAATACACATTTTTAAACACAGATACAAAAGTACTTAAAAAAAAAGGGACCCCATGACGACTTTTCATCTGATGCCTATATCATTCAAATCGGTTCACGCAAGCTAAATATGAAGAAAGAAACATTAGTAAAACTTACAGACGAATTGACTACCGCATCGTTTTTGCAAGTCTGTCAAAAATATAGTTTTATCTTACTATTTCTCGATATTAAAACAAATAAAATGCGGCAGCAATGTGTACAGGCTAGAAACACAGTCAAACTCAAACACAAAGTTAACTTTTTAAAACGCTACTTCAATTTTTTATGTTGCCAGTAATGGGTTTTACTTAAACCGAACGTTATACGGTCGTTTCATCGATTTAAAACATCATCTGGGGCCAGGTGGTGTAAAAAACGTTTTAAAAAACATTTAGGGTGTTATCAACCTCCCTTAACATTTTTTTTTATCGTTTCTTAACACGTGCTACTTGTCGTAAACAAATTCCCGTCAAAGGTATTGCGCCCGTACAGCCACGTCACGCTTTATTTATCCAATATCAAGTTCAAACAAGCGTCGAAAAAATTAATCGTCCAGAACAAAATACATGGAGCATAATAATAATTGTTGCTTTGTGTTTGTTAAAAACACGATTTCTGTTATTTTTAACGGTTCATTAGTTGTTACGCGCGCTTTTCGTCGTCATAATGGCCGACTGACAGCTGTCATGGCGGCCGCGGTACCGAATTTAAAAATGGAACGTTTATTAGTTTTTATTGGAGCGGCAGTTGGCTTAGGTTAGGTCGTGTTTTCATTGAACATTTTAATTAACTCTGTGTAATTAAAGTAACACAAATAGATTTTACTGAATTTGGTTCGGAACCTTTCCTGGAAAAGAGAAATACTGAGCCATTTGTTTTTTTGCATAAGCTACATTTTCAAGCACTAGTCAGTTTTGATTTAATTTTAAAATAAAAGAGTGTTGCTTCCTTTTTGAGATTAGTTTGAAATAATTCTCCACTACTTTCAAATATAAATTATGTAATACTTTCATGCATTTTGAACGGGTTCTTACATCGATATTTAATTAATTGAGTTGTCTCGATATTTCAACGTTGTTGCAAACGTCATGATCACGAGAAGACTGGATACTGCGGGTCGATTTAAGAGCAAACAAATCTGTCTACCCTCTTTCTCGTTCGCTTTTGAGTAGTACCACTGGAACTCGAACTCACATCACGACACACCACACTCACTGTAAATTAAATATCGTGGTAAGAACCCGTTGAAAATGCATGAAAGTATTATAGAAAAGCGCGAGTGTCTAAATAAGAAATTATGTAGCTTTTAAACATGGTAATGATACTATATTTAGTACTAAATTCTACTACAAATTTCTCAACAAAATCACACTGTTACGTTAAATATCGCACCTCAATAATCACGTCACTTCACCCGCGTTTGCTATCTCTCTCTGAACACTACGTTTAGAAAGAGATAGAACACCACTTATGCTGTGTAACTTGTCTAGGTGTTAATTCAGAGAATTTTATTAGAATGTGATCATTGTTGAGAATAAGAACACGATTTTAAGTGACTTTGATTTTTCTGATGGATTTTCCAAAAAGAGGAATATGAAATTGATTGTAAATTTATACATTTTTGCCTCCATTGAATTCAAGTGTGCATGGATTATGCTCATGCGGAGTTCATCCCTATTATTTGGAACCACCGCGGTCATCCACGGTCCGTTTCAAGAATACTTTTTTGCCACGCACCATCCGGCTATGGAATGAGCTCCCCTCTTCGGTGTTTCCCGAGCGCTATGACTTGTCCTTCTTCAAACGAGGCTTGAAGAGAGTCCTTAAGGGTAGGCCGTAGGCAGCGGCCCCGCAGTGTCTTCTGGCAATGCAGAGGTCCATGAGCGACGGTAATCGCTTACGATCAGGTGGGCCGCTAGCTCGTCTGCCTGCGTAGCAATAAAAAAAAATGCTTAATGTGGATGGTACGTGAACATTGGGTTCCAATTTCATATGATTGTAATTGGTAGTAGTGATGTCTGACTTTTCACCGGTTAGTTGACGATTTCATATTAAGTTGACCACGGATCTATCTTGAAAACCTATGAGTCGTTTTTCTTGCCTTAGTAGCACGGACACTAAGATATTTAATTAATAATCTTTTTTAATACGTAATAAACGTAATTTACATTGAACAGTCATGAAAGAGGCCCTTAATTTAGTTAAACTAAAAAATTAAAACCACAAAAATCCTTTTTGAGAAATAATTGTTCATATTCCCATCAAAATTATAATACTAAAACACACATATTTAATATGTAATAATAGATAATTTTCCATGCGGTAAGCTTACCTTTCAGTAATTGTTATGTGAATATTTTAGTAAGCATTCATCAGCTATAGCCCGAAAACTATTTGAACCGTAATACATTTAATATGTATGTTTTAGATACTACTTTCTTTTACGAAAAAATACTGTAAGTGGTTGATAATTGTAATAAAACTTTCATATGTAGTTAACGGGTTGTCACCGCGATTTTTAATTTTATTCGTCACTTACACTATAGATTATATCGCTTACACAATTACTAGATCATATTATATTACGATTATATCATAGATAATGGCGCAAATAGTGTGTTGAGGTGTAATGACGTTATAATTAGTCGATTTTCGTTTTGTTTTGTCAGGAATGACGTCACAATGTCCACTTGAGCACTTGATGATCAATACTTTTGAATAAAAACTTCAAAATAACGAGTTTTAACAATTTCTTACTTTTACATCAAGAGGTCCGTTCGCCTCGACAATTCAGACACGAATGAATAATAACAGCGGCCAGCGCCTGTATTTATAGCGAGTCCCACTTCCAACTACCCGCACGGTGAATAGGTTGGTTTCCCTTGTTATCACCCCGTCAGATATATTAGAAGACCCTTTTTAATGACTATTTCGTATTGGACTTCCTTCTTCGGTGTTCCCCAAGCGATATGGTTTCTTCTTTAAAAATATTTGAGCAGTTTTCTATACGGTCTCTTTAAATTTTAGTAATCCGTGAGTGACGGTAACCGTCATCAGCCTGACCATCATTCGAAAGCTCTACCTACACCATAAAAATAACTAAACCACTCAAAATACACTAAAGCTTTTTACCAATAATACTCAGTTTTTACGCAATACTAATACTTCTAAGCATTTATCTGAAGAGTTCTATAAAATGATAATCTAATCACATGTGACGTCATCATGTGTCGTCATATGAACACTTATGTTAATTCAACCTCGATGGTTAAAAGAACAGTAAAATGTATCATTCAAATGTACTGATAATTGGATATTTTTTACGGCTGTTTTATGGTAGTTTAGTATGGGAGAATGAGATGTTAGAAGTTTTTAAAGTGATTGGAGAGGTTATTTTGACTGTGTTTTTTGGAGTTGAGTGATTTTACTTTAAGTCTTCACCGTTTTTAGCCAGTTAGAAAAATTGCACATAAATCTTTCCACATTGACGTACAAGCTGGCCGGATTTGAACCCACAACCTCCCGTACGGAAGGAAGCGCTTCGACCACCCGGCCACCGACTTTCGGTGAAAAACGGTGAAGGAAAACATCGTGAGGAAACCTGCATATCGGAAAAGGGTTCTAAAAATCCTTTGAAGATATGTGAAGTCCCCAATCCGCACTGGGCAAGCGTGGTGGACTATGCCTAATCCCTCTTCTGAGGAGACCTTAGCCCAACAGTGGGCAGTAATGGGTTGGTACAATACAATACTTTAAGTCTGAGATGCTTAGAAAGTGAATTATTACATCAAGTATTAATTGTCAAGGTTTAAAAACCAAAAAATGGGAACTAATATTGCAATCTTTTACTTTTGTTTTAGTCTATAAATCATTTCAATCTTTAATTTTTTTATTGGCAAATATTCAGATGAACCTACGAGCCTGATTGTAAGTGGTAACCGTCGCTCATGGACCACTGCAATGGTCTCTTCAAGCTTCATTTGAAGAAGCGCTCGAGAAGTCCTCTTCTTATGTTCTATCCATTTCATTTACATTAAAAATTATTATCCAGCGGTTGTTTTGCAAAAACATAACAAAATAGACTCTATAAGAGAAAAAGGACCGTATTTTCATTATGACTAGTAATTAATCATGTCTTGATGGCAAAGGTTATGCTGATAACATCTAACTGTTTGGGTTTGCGTAAAGTTAATACTGAGATTTCTAGAAAATATTTTTAAGTAGGATTTAGTTTCACTTTTAAATTTAAAAAGATTTAAAGATGTTATAAATTGGATTAAGTTTAATTTTTAGTCGAAGTGTAGGATATTGTTTTTCTTAATAATTTTATGAAGTACCAGGTTGTTTTTTCATTTAGTTTTAATCTATAGCAAGCTTCTTGTACTAATTTTATTGTACCTATGCCTTTAATCATCATTAAATTATCGAAAAAGGTAAAGATATAATAAGTGGCGTGCAAATCATAGATGCACAAAAACAGCACTGCATACCATTCAAAGATAAAAATCGGTTAAACTCAGTATTTTTCTTTGATAAATATTTCCTAGTTTTAAGTTTGTTAAACGAAAGGTTGCTGAATAAAAATCACAAAATATTTCTATTACACCTATTCTTTACAAAGGTCCATAAGCGACTTTAACCAAAAAGGGCTATAAAAAGTATTTAAATAATCTATTGAACAGTAACTTAAGATAGATTCTTTTAAATTATTCTCTCTCCTAAACGCGAAGATAAATAAACATATAAAGATACGGGAAACGATATTATTCAATTAAGATAAAACAACCTTTTTCTTTTTACTTATATCGTGGTATAACTGGCCTTTTTTGAGAAGAGGCTCATATTGTCGTTAGTATTTCCTAATGGTTTATTATATAAAATTTGTTAAATTACTTTTTCTGTTTTTCCGCAACACGTTTTCACTCAAAAAATGTTACAAAGAATATTAACGTACGTAAAATAAATCGAATTATAAAAATTCGAAATTTAAAAACGTAAAAAATTCCACAATAAAAAGCTAACAAAATCAACACATGTAACAAAATAAACAAAAAACAAACGCGTTAATTCGTCCACGTTCCAAATACAAATGCAGTTATTAACATAGATAAACAAACGTAACAAAAAAATAACCATTAAAATTAACACGAACATTCGACCGGATTCCCGCCGTAACAGAATTGAACATCCGAAATCCGTTACGAAAACATTCCTTTTTCAAATTCAATCCGTTCAAAGAACAGTCAAATGTAGACCTGCCACGCCTCCCAATGGTGCAATCTCAATGATCTCGCTGTAATTACTCTCACCGGCAAGTAATGATAGGTTACATTTAATGGACTCCAAGACGGTCAAAGACTAAACAATTGACAGATGTGATGAAACGATAAAGTTTTAGAGTAATAAATAATTCACGATTCGTACGGTCTAGTTACGCCTTGATTAATGAATTGAAGTTTAAACGGTATAATCCGCGTAGCTCCATCAATCAAAATCATAAGTTACAGTGAGAATTTAAAATTAGTTTCGTAACTTTTATTAGCAAATTCTCAGACATTTCGCTATTAATTGTATCTTAAGTTGTCGGATTTTCACGTGTTTAACTTTGACTTAAATCGATTTAAATTTGAGACTTTAAAAACATAGTTAAGTAGGGGAATTACTTTTATAATTTGTTAGTGGCTAATATTTTACTTTAAAAATCTATCTTAGCATAACAATATTGCGCCATTTTGAATTTTACAGTATGTATGTACGTCCATAATTTTAAAGTCCATTGTCAACACTTACAAATTAATATCAGTAAATGGCATAAAGAAAACTTAAGATAAAAAACCCAAAAAGCCCCACCCATCTTCGTCTATTTTAATCATCATTTACATATTTTGTCAACCCTTTGAACTTTATTTTTAGCCATGTCTATTTTCGTATATTCTTTGACGTGACATAGCAAGGTAGCACGGAATATAATTTGTAGGTACGAAATACAAGTGAATCGATTTTAATCGTGAATCGAATACAATGCACGCCGCAGCGGGGCGTAGAACATCACTATTGAATCTTTAATTGAAATATAGAACACGAGTTGGGGAGAGTGAGATCAACCAATGTTTGATCCAATGTTGGTCGAACTTTGTTTGTTATTAGTAGACTAGTTGATCCGCGTAATTTCGTCTGCGTCACAAAGGGATATAATATAGCCTATACCAATAGACTCAAAGTTGCATTTAAAGTACTTTTCTTAGATTATGAATCAAACCAGACCAGCGGTCCCTGAGATTAGCGCGTTCAAAAACATACTCTTCAGGTTTATATGTCATGTTCTTTATTCAATTCTTTATTTGAACTTACATAACATTGTTAAAATATTGATTTGTTAGAACCTTAGTTTCTTAACTACACACAGGATTCCAAAGTAAATGGTAAAGTTGGAATTATGAGAAAACACATAATTAATGAAGTATTTCAAAATATTCAACATTTACTTTTATCACATTAACTTGGCCTAAAATATTCTACCAAAAATTACTGGAATAGTTTTTCTTAAACACCGAACAAAGGAATAATTAGCTGGTCATGTTTTCGGTATTAAATTCCTAAAACAATATCATAAAAAGCTAGATCTTACTTAAACAAATTTCCTCAAAAATTAGGCCAAATTACTGGAGTTTCATAGTAATTTTGTAACAATAAATAATATTTTATTAGATTTTTAAAATAACAATGTTTTTAACCATTATATATAGATACAGGGTGTAAACAGAGCACTCCCGAAAACGAAGACTGGTGGTAGTATTAGTGATACTTGTGATGATAAGCCAGGAAATTGGTCTATTCAGACGATTTTTTTCTGCAAAAAGCATCCCAAGTATCACTAGTACTAACCCAGCCTCCGTTTACGGGAGTGGTTTCCATACACGCTGTATATGTTAAAGTATAATATCTGAGCCCACCTTTTTTTTTATTTATTGCGTAACAGATACACGAGCCTACGGCCCACCTGATGGTACCTACCTACCCATACCTCTGAGGAAACCTAAAACCCAGCAGTGGACGATAAGTTCTGAACTGGCGGACATGAATCAGTAGGCGCAACGTCAGTAGACCTCCCACAAGATGTACCGACGACCTGGTTAGGATCGCGGGAGGCAGATAGCGTAGGACTGGCCATGTCCAGCTGTGGACGTCTATAGGCTGATTATGATGATGGACGATAAAATGTTTGTGATAAAAAAAAAAATTGTCAAACATACTACACAAACGCAAAACTATACCGACTAGAGATGCGATAAATAGTGTTTTTACCGAAAACCGAAATTTCGGTCGAATAGTTAACAATCCGACTACCTACCGAAAAATCGAATACCGAATATTCGTGGCGAGGCGATACTGAATTGATAGTATAAGTTTTAAAACTTCGATATTCGTGCTAAAATGACATGCAATGTTGACTCTGCATCCCCTAATATTACTTTTTACGGTTTAACAACCCCGTATTTTTATTTATCTCATTGTGTTTAATGTTATTGTACATTTCGTAAGGGTGACAAATCCGGGGTAGCCACAATTTGAGGGTTGAAATTTCATTTTCCATGACTTTATTCTATGTTTTATGACAGATTATGTTTTAATTTGCATTATTAATTTGATGTTTTTCTTGCAGGTAAGCAGAATAATTGACTTTTTGAGAGTAATTGAAAAGTGCACGTGTTATTTAAAACTGTAAGTATAGTTATTTGTTAGTGAAATGAAAATATTTTAAAAAGGTGTTAACATATTGTCCTTTTACTCTTTTTATTCTTTGACATTCACCACAATCAACATTATCGGTCAATGACCCCGACAGCTGTTCGCATTGTTATTATGTAAAGATTTGCGATCGACAAAAATGTTTCAAAACCAACAATTTTACGTCAGAAATTGCTCAAATTTTAATGCACCTTTTGCAGTGCACGACACGCAATTAGGCACTTTAAATTGCTAAAAGCTGATAGCTCTGTCTACTATAAGAAAGAATACATTTTTATACCTACTAAAAATAATGAGTTTTATAACTCTATTGTTGTGTTAGAAGTAATAACCAAAAATCAAATCGTATTTTCATTCACAAAATGAACAGCAATTATCAACAAATGTATCAATTAAAACTACTTTACGAAGCGTAAAACTAATTACGAAACACATCGAAACAAACATAAATCTTGTTACATCATAAAAAAAATCGATTTTAAAGCAATCGATTAATCGTCCCGGCGTGAAACTCATTCGGAATGCAATCTAAAACGTAGCAGGTAACAATGAAACAATCAGTAACAATGTCTGACCTTTAATATCGATGTTTATTATCGATACGGCCGGCACGGAATCAATTATGTTTACGATTATTAATGGGCACACATATTGGTTGCATAAGCATCAATTATATTGGTGATTTCACTGATTTCATATTGTCACATCACTAGTCTAAGCAAAACATTTTATATTTTTGTTGTTTTCTATATTAAAAAAAAATGATTTATTGTTTATTTTAATACTCGAAGAGCACTGCCTACTTTCCGGAAGACTGTGGTTTGACCTTTTTATAAATATACTAGCTGACTCGCGCAACTTCGTCTGCGCCGAAAAAAAAAATTAAGGGTGGACTACCCCTAACATTTAGGGGATGAAAAATAGATGTTGGCCGATTCTCATAGGTACCGGATAAGCACAAAAAATTTCATCAAAATCGGTCGAGCCGTTTCGGAGGAGTTCAAGTTCGAACACCGTGACACGACAATTTTATATATTAGATTATGTAAAAATTATTATATACGAGAGATGAATGTTTAAAAATTACCATCTAAAATCATTTCATAAACACTCAATTTAATGACTAAAAAAAATCAAAAACCAATACAACTGACGTCACCAATTTAATTAATACAAAGTACGACATTCATAAACCAATCACACAATGATTCAAATAACAATCACCTCTACACCTAACATTATAAGGCATACATTCCTTTAACAAAATCTCGTATATACGTCCTTTCTCTTCTCATTGTCATTGTAATTCATTCAGTAAAGATTACATACTGTCAATACGTAACATGTGACATATATTCCACGGCCTCGGAACTCATATCACGAGTAACAGTAATTGATTGTTTAGAAAATAGACCGTCTCAAACTTAGGGCATTTCTAAAAGATATTTAAAGGAAGTAAAAGTATTTTTTGGACTCATATTTTCGGTGGTCCCAGAATGTTATGACTTATAAACTTATTCAGACATTTGCGGTTTTTTATAATACTTTCATGCATTTTCAACGGGTTCTTACCACGATATTTTAATTAATTGAGTTGTTTCGATACTTCAACTATGTTGCAAACGTCATGATCACGAAAAGACTGGATACTGCGGGTAGATTTAAGAGCAAACAAATCTGTCTACCCTCTTTCTCGTTCCCTTTTGGGTAGTACCACTGGAACTCGAACTCACATTACGACACACCACACTCACTGTATCTACAAGACTCTCTGGGCATGAACCCTTAGTGGTAAAGTAATATCGTGGTAAGAACCCGTTGAAAATGCATGAAAGTGTTATGACTTGTTTTTTGAACGAGTCTAAAGAATTCTATAGCGACAAGTCCTACGTATACTGGTACAACCAACAAAATGACGAAAACCGCTTTTTCGTAGTCTTAAATCGCCTAAAGTTAAGTTTTAAAATTCAAATTTTTTCTTAAATTATTATTTATCTAGGTCTACGGTTTTTTTTTGTTTCTTTTTGTTTTAGTTGGAGAAAGTCTCCGGATCCCCACCCGCCGGGCGGTATGTGGGAATTGAACCTCACTAAAACCTCCAACCGCTCACACTCAGCGTCCGAACCCCGGCTGAGGCCAGAACCCAGCACGGGGTTACGCGGGGTGGCGCGACGGGTTACGTCTACGGTAGATCGATAGTGACTTCTTATCTCTTAAAAAAATATCAATCTTCAGTAACATGTAGGTTTCTCGATGTCTATCTTTTTTTTTTTTTTTTTTTTTTGGACGGGAGGAAATCGCCGGACTTCCACTCGCCCCGCGAGTGGGGTATGTGGGTGTCGAACCGCACCAAAACCTCCCGCCTCTCACGCTCGACATCCGATGATGTAGGGGTGACAGGACGCGTTCGCGATCGACGCTTACGTATCGCCCCGTCACCCCCGGACGTCGAACCGGCAGCCGTCGGTGAAACGACCACCGGCTCACTCGGTGGACGGGCCAATTAAGGCCCGCCAAGATGGGGCCGTGTGGTGTAGGGTCTCCCTCGGCTCAGGCCGGCCCAGGGCCAGCCCGGGTCGGGGAGCACGGCTTGCCATCCCCCGTACAGATGGCACGGAGGGTGCGCGCTGAAGCCTAGCGCAGCACCCCTCGGGTCCGATGTTGGTGGACCCGGTAGTCTTAGGGGGCCAGGTCCCGGGACAACTCCCGAGGTCGGCCCCCCGCTCGACGTCGGCGGCGACGGGGTTGGTCGGGGAGGGAAGAGCTCTCCCTCTCCCGCCCCGCCGCCTCCTTCTGCGAGATGGTGGACTCGCAGAAGTCGAGCATAGCTTTCCAGGACTCGTCGTCGCCGAGCATCGATGCCACGACGCCCGGCAACGACAAGTCCTGCCCTACTTGTGCGACCAGGACACGGCGCTGCTCCTCCCATGCGGGGCAGACAGCGAGCGTATGCTCTGCCGTGTCCAGGTCGCTTGTGCAATGATGGCACCTCGTCGTCGGCTCGACCTGTATCCGGTGCAGGTACTTCCCGAAGCAACCATGCCCGGTCAGCACCTGCACCAGACGAAAGGTGAGGCGTCCCTCGCCGCGACTCACCCAGTCCCTGAGGACGGGGCGAATCGCCTCGACGGTCCTTAGGCCCCAGTCGGGGTTGGCCAAGCGCCTTGACCAGGCCTCCAACACGGACCGCCGAGATTGGGCCTTCCGGTCCCGAACCGCAGCTCTGAGGGGACGCACAACGCCCCGAGCGCGGAGGTCGCAACGCCAACGGTAATCGTCGGCGAGCGCCTCCGCCTCCAGCTCCCAGGGCGGCGTCCCCGCCAGTGCACACGCCGCCTCAAAGGAGACGGTGCGGTATCCGCCGATGGCCCTGTACGACGCGCTGTGGCCGGCGCAGGCGCCGGACAACGGTTGTTGTCCGGTTTCCTGGTCCGGCCCAAACGGGCGCGCCGTACAGGGCCATCGAACGCACCACCCCCGCGTAGAGGCGGCGCACGGCACGGTTTGGTCCCCCGATATTCGGAAGCAGCCGGCTCAGAGCGCCGGCCGTCCTCATCAGTCGGGGGACGAGCTCCATAAAGTGGGCCCGGAAGGTCCAACGGCTGTCCAGTATGAGGCCGAGGTACTTCAATCGCACCCCGACCTCTATTGGGACGCCTCCAACCACGATTTGGGCCCCTGCAGGTGGCGTCACCCCAGCCCTGTGGAACCACAGGGCCTGGGATTTATTGAGCGCCACCGCGAGGCCCAATCTCCTAATACGGCCGACGACGAGGGCCACCCCCGCTGTGGCGAGATGGGTAGCCTCTCTGAAGTCTTGACCCCGGGCCATGACGAGCGTGTCGTCAGCGTAACAAATCACGCTCAGGCCCGGGGTCAGGGCGCCTCTCAGCACCCAGTCGTACCCGACATTCCAAAGGAGAGGTCCGAGGACCGACCCCTGAGGAACCCCGCATACGACCGGAAACCGGTAAACGGTCCCATCGTGCCCGGTGCATACTACCGACCTGGCCTCCAAGTAGGAGCCGACCAGCCGGCGGAGGTAGGGGGGAACTCCATGTCTCTCGAGTGCCCCCCTATCACGGACCAGGGCAAGGTGTTAAATGCGTTGGCGATGTCAAGCGACACCGCCAAGGCCACCCCGCCCTGTGATACGGCTTCATTTGAGAGGGCCCGCACGCGAAGAATCGCGTCCACGGTTGAGCGGCCCTCTCTGAAGCCGTACTGCTCCGCCGACAGATCGGGTCCCACCCCGACCAGGTGCTGGACGATGCGGGCAGCCAGAATGCGTTCCAGCAATTTGCCCACCTCGTCCAGTAGCACGATAGGACGGTAACCGGCGGCTGTATCCGCCGGGCGCCCCTCCTTCCGCAGAAGGACAAGTCTACCCTCTCGCCACAGCGAGGGAAACCGTCCCGACTCGAGGCAAGAATCGTAGAGCCTCAAGAGTCGGTCCCCTAGGGCATTGAGGGCCAAGGCCAGGACCCGGCCATGGATGCCATCCGGGCCGGGTGCCGTGTCTTTAGCACTCATCCTGACTACGGCCACACGAAGCTCCTCCCCGGTGATGTGGGGAACCTCAGCAGGGGCCTCGCCGCCGGTATCCTCCGGCGGCTCACCCATAGCAGGGGGAATAAATCCCTCCTGCTCCTGCGGGAACAATGTCGTGACAATGTCCCGCAGCTGCTGAGGCGGTAGACGCTCGGTTATGGGGGGCGCCCATGGGCGCACCTTGCCGCGCACCATCTTGTATGGGCGCCCCCAAGGGTCGTCATCGAGCGTCTCCAAAAGGCGCTCCGTGTGCTGCTCCTTGGCCATCTTGATGGCCAGCCGCATGGCTCCCCTCGCCTCCTTGTACAAGCCATGCAGCCGGGCCTCCTCCTCCGCGAATGCAACGGGGTCGTTGCTACGCGGAAGGCGGCGACGGCGGTGCCGAGCGCACTGGCGCCTCGCCCGGACGCATACAGTTCTCAACTGCGCTATCTCGGGCGACCACCAGTACGTCGACCTCGTGGGAGACCAAGGGCCGACCCGGGGCATCGAAGCGTCGCTAATGCGACGCATCGCGTCCCGGAGCCAGAGCGCCTCGGCCTCCACGTCTACTGGGTGTGGACGCATGGGCGTCCACGCCGCCACCGTAGAGGCTTCCATCAAGAGCTCCTTGTTCAGGAGCTTCAATGCCCACCTGGGGAATGACCGGGTCGTACTCCCGCGGGCGTCCGCAGCCGGCGTGGGGACGGAAAGATCAAACCGAATATAACGGTGATCTGATAACGATTCCGCCCCCACCAGAACTCTCCAGCCGCGGATGCGATCCGCGATGGCAGAGCTCGCGAACGTAACGTCCACGATAGACTCGCCCTGCCATCGCACGCAAGTCGCGACCGAACCCCTGTTAAGTAAACAGAGGCCAGTCGCGACCGCCCACTCCTCCAGCAGCCTACCGCGAATTGTAGAGCGGGGGGAGCCCCAAGCGACGGATTTCGCATTGAGGTCCCCCGCGAGTATCACTGGACGGGGGGCGAGGCGGTGAGTAATCGCCTCGAGCCCGTCCAGGAACTGCTCAAACTCGACGGTAGGCCGGCTCGGAGAGAAGTACGCCCCGATCACGACGGTATCTAACACCGAAACCGCGACGAACCCAGAACCCTTGGCCACCATTACCAAGGGCGGGATCGCCGCGGCCCTCCTGATATGTATGGCCGCCAAGCCGCAATCGTCCCCGAACCAACAATCGTCGGCTGGGGGAACGAAGTACGGCTCGGCGACCACGGCAACGTCAATTGACCACTCCGCCATGCTCTGGAGCAACATGTCCTGAGCCCTGGCGGAGTGGTTCAAGTTACCTTGGAGGAGGCGAAGGGTGTGGTCCATTAAGATCGAACCACCTCCATCGCCTCCTCCCTTCCTCCATCGCCCCCGCTATCAGGCGTCTGTGACGCCACAGCGGGGGCCGAAACGCCGGCCGGTGCTCCTCCGGCCGACTTCTTCTTCAGGCGCCGCTTCTGCTTGCGGCGCCTGTTGCGCTCCGTGTTGGAGCCGGACGGGGAGCAAGCCTTGCCCCCCGCCCGGTGATCAGCCTTGCGCCCGGCCGCCGCGCACAGAGCGCAGTGCGGTGCGGCCGAGCACATGGCCGCCTTGTGTCCCGGTTGACCGCAGCGGAAGCAAAGTTCCCTGCGGTCAACCGTACTCGTGCACCTGGCGATGCTGTGTCCGGTGCCGAAGCACCGGAGGCACCGCCAGGCGCGCGACTCTAGCAGGCGCACGTGGGCCGCTATCCAGCCCACGCGCAACCTGCCAGGGTGTCCAGCCGGTCGTCCCGGCGGGGGAGTGGCCAAGGAGGTGCCCGTCTCCACGGGGCATCGCGCCCACGCAGATCTGGCCCCGGAGTAGCCGGGGCGAAGCTCGCCCACGACTACGTTCTCCGGGGCACATTTCCCCTGGGCAGCGATAGCCGCTGCCACCTCCTCTTTTGTGGCGCAATCGTCCAGGCCGGTAATTCTAATCTCCGCCATCTTTACCGGCCTGTGGACGCGCACCACCTCTTCCGGCCAGACCGCCCGGAGACCCGCCATCAGGAGGTCCGCGATGCCGGAACTATCGGCACCGGGACACTCCAGCAGACGAGCCCCGTTGGCGGTCGTCCGGAAGCGGAGGCCCTCCCCGCTCCTATCTCGCCCAAGTCGATGGCCGCGCGCGCCTGGGCCATGACGTTAGGGTACGTCATGCCCTTTTCCTCGCCGGCTGGCAGCAGTGTTACCACCACTGCCGCCGACTTCGGCGCGCGCGGGCCCTTCTTCTTGGGCTTCTTCTGTTTGTTCTTTTTGGCGGCCGGTGCTCGACCCTGCTGGGGAGCAGCCGCGGCCGCCGTGGTCGTAGTCCGGTTGGTGGGGGTGGCGGGCGCTCTACCCCTCTGGGGAGCTTCCGCCACCGCCCGCGTCGCGGTCCGGTTGGTGGGGGTGGCAGGCGCTCGACCCCTCTGGGGAGCTTCTGCCACCGCCCGCGTCTTCGCCTGTGGGGGGGCTGCAGGCCCTCCAGGTGGTGAGGCCTCCGCCGCCACCGAAGGGGCCGCAACCCTGGCCCTTTTATTGCCCCGCCGCACCACCTCCGTCCAAGCGTCGTCCATATTGGATGGCGCTGGCGGCAGTGGACGGGGCTTCGGTGCTGGGGCAACCGCCGCGCCAGCACCGCGTCCCTTCTTGGGGGTTGGGGTTGGCCCCGCAGGGGACCGACGAGCCGACCGCCGAGTGGTGGGACCAGACGGGGTGGTGGAGGGTGGCGCCGCGTCAGCAGCTGCAGGTGCAGCTGCGGCTGACGCAGCACCACGCAGGGCAGCGACTTCTGCCCTGAGTTCGGCAATCTCCTTGCCGAACTCCTCCATCAGTTCCCGCCTGATGCGCCCCTCCAGCTCGGTCGCCTCCCGGATCTCCGCCCTCGAGCGGGGCGAAGGGTGGCGCCTGGGCCCTGCCGCCTCCTCGGGAGAGGGCAAGGCTGGCTGCTTGTCGCTCGTTGGAGCAGTTGGGGACCGATGCGCTGCCGCATCCCCCGGGCTAGGGCCTGGTGTGGGCGTGCGCCGCTCCCTACGGAACGAGCGCGATGGCCCCTTCCGCTCCAACGCCGCCAGCCTCACTTTGAGGGCGGCGATCTCCTCCGTCTGCCGAGCGTTCTCTTTACGAGACCGCTCGGCCTCCGCCTCCAGCGCCGATGCTCGGCTGATAGCCGCCGAGAACACCGGCACTAGTTTGCGGGCATCGGAGGCGATCGCTCGCAACCTCTGCCCTTCCTCCCTGGCCCCTTTCCCCGAGGCCCGGCTGGACGCATAAAGCGCCCTGCGCCCCAGGCTCTCGAGGATGGCCGAATGCTCGTCCAGCTCCTTCTGAGCCGGCCGAGACGAGGAGCCTTGGCTGGGCCCGGCGCCACCACTCTTGGCGGCCAGCCTCCCCGAGCGTCTCGTTCTCTGCGGCCCCTCACCGCCAGAGGACGAGTCGCTCCTTGAGGTCCTCCGCGTAGCGGACTTCCGCTTGCGGAGGACCCTCCCTGTCTTCTGCTGCTCTCCAGAGCCAACATCGCTCGCGGCGGTGCTCGCCAGCGATGTCGGCTCTGGTCCCGCATTCTCATCCGCCTCCGAGCCCATCTCGTCCGCCCAAGAGAACGGGACGATCTGGGCCCGGGCATCGGTTTCGTTGCCACTCGCAGGCCCGGCTACCTGCGAGTGCCTTCCAGGGTCTACATCCATCGTAGGGGCCTGGTCGCCTACCCCTACGTGGGCATCGGTGGGCGTCTTCACACCCGCGGGCCCGGATACCCGCGGGCGCCGGGTGCCTGGGGCCGGATCATCCGGCAAGGCATTCATATTAGTCCGACTTTCCATTTTTTTACGATTAAACTGGGGATTACTCGCACCGCTTTCCCAAGGCGGTGCGGTCGCACTTTCTGGGGGAGATTTAGTCCCCCAAGGCTCGCGATAGCCTGGGTGCAGGTTACCCGCCGCCTGCGGTTCGGCGTCCTCCTCCGGTGGCCCACCAGCCACCCTCCTCGTCCCCGAGGGCACCGCTTGCTTAACAAGCGGTGTGGGGAGAGGAGCTCCTTGTGGTCCGCTTAGTCGCGGCACCCTCTGGCCAACAAAACACCCTGCGGGGTGCGAGGGTGCACGCTCAAGCCCACCGCCACGACAAGGCGGGACCACCGGGTGGGTCTCGATGTCTATCTTCATAATTCTCAGCTAATAAATAGCCAATAGATAAGACAAACTGAATATAATTTTTAACAAAAGCTACCACAACTTTCCCGTCAATATACTTCGAAAAGCAAAAAATCGCATGTACCGTCTAATTTTTACGACTATTTCGATCCTGCCATCTGCGCGTGATTCATCTATAGTACAGGGGGTGTCTGATTAGTGATGTAGCATTGTTCGATTTTATAGAGGGTGATAAATGTCTCGCGAGGGTACAAATGTAATCGGGACAGATGTATAATATTAATTGGGTATTTTGTGATCGATATTTGAAGTGGATTATGATTCTAGTGTCTTGTTTTTGGTAATTTTAGCCTGATTAAATTGACATCATCATTTTTAAGAGACAATGTATGTATAATCAAAACCATGGTAGTCATCAAGTCGATATTATATTTTAGCGACCGACCGGGACCGAAAAAATTTGATTTTAGCCAAATTCGGGCAAAATTTCGAGATTCTGACTTCGAATTTTGATTTCAGCCAAATACAATTAGTACCTAATTTATTTATTTTTTTTTTTATTTTTTTTTTATTTTATTTGCAAGTGTTTACATTTAAATATAAATATTCAAGCATAATATCTCTTAACCAGTATGGTTCTGGTATGCAGATATTCTATAGAAGCAAAATTAATTAATGTAAAATTCATAATTCAGTATAAATAAACCCAATCAGTACACAGATTCAACACTCACAGTTTAAAAATTCATTAATTGAGTAATACACATTTTTCAGCGTAAAGGCAAAGGTATCGAAATTGCATGTAGTTTTTATGTAGTTTGGCAGTTTATTGTATATTTATTTATTGTAAATTGTATAAGTCAAGGAGAGATTTCGTTTTAAAAAAAATCTACGAAATTTGTCAGTTTTGGTTTCGACTTCTTCTAAATAACAGTTGCGGTATTAATTAATTACAAAGTCGCATTATCATTAAAAATAAAGAACTTTATAATAAATCCTGATGCGTCTCCAAATTCGTACCAATAACTAAACCATCTATTCCATTTTCATTTAAATTGAACACGCTGTACTCATACCAGTTTGATCGAAATATTGAACGTACGTCTTGAGAGCGCCCTCTGAAATCCATTTTCAATATCGTATCTGCGGAGTCGAGAGTTTTGTTGTGAAATGCAAACGGGGCCATCGATGAGTTTAAGTTGTATGTAAGATATTTGAATGAAAAAAAAAAAAACATCCAACACGCACATATAGGACATACATAACATTAAACTGCTAGTATAGTTTACATAATAATTTCATGCATTTTCAACGGGTTCTTACCACGATATTTAATTAATTGAGTTGTCTCGATATTTCAACGTTGTTGCAAACGTCATGATCACGAGAAGACTGGATACTAACAGTCACTAAGGGTTCATGCTCAGAGAGTCTTGTAGATATAGTGAGTGTAGTGTGTCGTGATGTGAGTTCGAGTTCCAGTGGTACTACCCAAAAGCGAACAAGAAAGAGGGTAGACAGATTTGTTTGCTCTTAAATCGACCCGCAGTATCCAGTCTTCTCGTGATCATGACGTTTGTAACAACGTTGAAATATCGAGACAACTCAATTAATTAAATATCGTGGTAAGAACCCGTTGAAAATGCATGAAAGTATTATCGAAAACCGCGAGTGTCTGAATGAGTTTATAATTTACATAATTCCTTATTCTAAAACTTATCGCGTTTACTGGCTCACCAACATCCAACACACGTAAAAAACAAATGACGGTGACGGCCGGCCAACAAGAGTTTTGTATGCATTGGTTGGCACTGAAACTATGTAAAACATCGTTTGACAGTTAACCTACCAGTTGTCATTTGCGTGGGTTGTAAATTGGCAAGCCAATACGGATACGCGACATTATTAAATTGATTTGATTAATTGGTTATTACTAATGAGATAACTTATCAAACATAACAATAAAAGTGAGATTTGACTGCTAAACATTTCTTAGGAGTTACATTAACGCAACATAATGTAGAGTAACCTTGAAGTTGTTATACAGGGTGGAATTTTAAGTAGTCCAATCAAAGTATGTATTTTCAAAAAAAATTGACTGTGGGTCTGTTTCTATCAAAAAAAGGTTGATTCCTCTCAACAAAAATCAGTACAATCGTGATAATGTACTTTCTCACTTTTGTTCGATCTTTAAAAAAAATGGGACCCCATCACCTTTCAGCTAACACCTATCACCGAAATCGGTTCACCCAAAACTAAAGTTAGGAAGGAACAAACAAAAAAATCGAATAATTCTTCTACAAAATTTCACACAAGCGTAAAGTAAACATGAAATAACGATGTTTACTCATACTGACCACGTGTAGGGTGACACACAAACGGTAACTGTCGATGACCGATACGCGACCGATAGCGAGATAATGATGTGTGTTCTCAAACATATTGCGAAAGGATGGTCAACGAACTATTGGGGTGCTCATCGAGGAAGTTTCTCAATCTTTTAACGTATAAAACAAATGACGCCGACGGTCGATCAATATGAAAGTTGGAAGTTGGCGACCCAAGTTGGAAGCGCGACATTATGCCGGTTATTGGCTCACCAACGTCCAATACAAGTTAATATACCTTCCAGTATAACTGGGAGTTTTGTATTCATTATCCGTCATTGGAACTATGTGAAACACAGAATACGAGTATCTTAAAGTTGAATCTACACTGTTTAAAAACCTCTTAATTTTAAATATTTTAAATCAATTCGACTAAATTTCCAGTTTCTAACAAAAAAGAGACAATATCTTACTCACACATTGATTCATACGCCCTTTCAAAAAACCTTCATATTCATAAAATATGATAAAATGTCTGTCTTCAAATAATAACAAAGAAAAGAGCAAACACTGCTCAATTATGTTTTAACAATCTCATTATCCACTTGAACTACGAAACAAAGGCTTATAGAACAAGCATTCTCAGAAAATAATATTATAATAAGTATTCTAAGAATATGAATTCACTGAAATTTAAGAAGAAATTCTCGGAACAAATCATTTAATCCGATTTGACCAATACATCGTATCGACGAATTGTTATAAAAACAAGAATTAATATACAAAAGAGTTCTTAAAACAGAAGAGATTCTTGAAATAACATTGTATTCTAATCCGTTTAGTACTTCTTATCGTATCTATTTTAATATTTTTGTGTAATATTTCTTTACCTTGTTGACAACACGATAAGTAATTTCAGAGTGTTTATATATTAGAAAATTAATGTTAAAAATAATGCTAGACAGAAGGTACTAGCTTTATAGACATAAGCAATTTTTGTGCAATCGTTTATTGTGATTATTAGAGATGTAAACAAAAAAAAACAAAAGTAATTTAAAGGATTTAGAAAAGCAACGCATTTTCCTCTTCACGATAAACTATTCGGTACTAGAGGCTTTAGTTTTATTTGCAGATTTAATAAAGTAGTAGGTAAGTCTAAAACTTTTTAAAAAATTTCTGTTTAAAGTTGCAAAGACACTTGTTGAAAGTAAAACTTGTAAGTCAGCTCAAACATTTACTCAACAAGCTGTAGCTAACGTATAGTTGTGGTAAACAATAGCTCGATTGTACCCTATCGGTAAACACCCGGCTTCGATAACGACTAAAAGGCCTGCTTTTATTAAGAAATTTCCTGTAAACGTAAATATGAATAAACACAAGCATTAACTTTTTATTTTTGGAGCGAAGTTCCTTATCGCGCGTTATCGAAAGGGGGCTAGACGGAAAAAAATCTTACGAAAAGTTGTCACGACACTTTTTTGTTTTAGATGATTATCGCTAGATGGCGCTGTGATCAAAATGTTTTAAAACACGTTCCTTATCGCGCGTTGCGTTAGGAAAAAAACTATAAGATATCTTTTAATCGAAAGGAACTTCGTTCTATTTGGGTGTCCCATGACACCTCTCAAGTTTTTTATGCATTACCGGGTTCTTACCACGATTTTTAATTAATCAAGTTGTGTCGATATTTCGTCGTTGTTGCAAACTTTATGATCAGAGGAAGACTGGATCTTGACATTCATGATGACGCACTGCGGGCAGATTTAAGAGCAAACAGATACCTACTAGTAATTTTTATTGAGCAGTATATTGATAAAAAAACTTGAGAGGTGACATGGGACACCCGAATAGAACAAAGTTCCTTTCGATCAAAAGATATCTTATATTTTTTTCCTAACGTAACGCGCGATAAGGAACGTGTTTTAAAAGATTTTGATCACAGCGCCATCTAGCGATAATCATCTAAAACAAAAAAGTGTCGTGACAACTTTTCGTAAGATTTTTTTTCCGTCTAGCCCCCTTTCACAACGCGCGATAAGGAACTTCGTTCCAAAATTAATACCTACCTCCCTATATTTTTACATAACTGAAGTAAAATAAGCTGTCGATCTATTCAAATGTTAAACAGCAATATTCTGTTCAGTTCTTCTCAAGACGATAACTAAAATTGTTTTTGTTTGTCCGAACTGGTGGAAGCTTTAACCTTTTGACGTCAACAAGAATGAGCATATCATCCATGTTGAAAATAAAGTATTTAGTATTTCATTGCGTTCCTCATCTCGTTAAATCTACACCGTCTTTCCACTATAAAAAGCAAGTTTATCTAATAAACCAATGTAATAACTTTAATAAAACATTTAGATACTGTAATTACATGAATTAATAACCAATATCTGTTGATAATAACTTTCAACACGAGATACACATATTTAATTTCAATATGGCCGACTTGGTAATACCAAATAAATTGTCTATAGATTATCTATAATGTTTTTTATAAGTTACGTTCCTCACAAACGAAATGCCGAAGGTGAAGCCGTGAATTACACGAAGTTTCTCCAATTAGTTAGTTTTCTATCAAATTAATAGCACAGAATAAATTACTAAACAGAAGTTAGAAGTGTGCCTTTGTATTATTATGTATTATATTACTAGTTGACCCGCGTAACTTCGTCTGCGTCACAGAGGGATATAATATAGTCTATAGCCTTCCTCGATAAATTGACTATCCAACAATGCTAGATTTGTTTATATTTTTGACTAGTGGTTTCTGAGATTAGCTCGTTTAAACAAACAAACATACAAACTGTTCAGCTTGCCGTTGACTTGCTCTGGGGTTATCAACTTATTTTTGTTGCAAGTATAAACTGGCTTAAGGTCCACCTGATTGTAAACGGTTACCGTAGTTCATGAACTTCTCCAATTCCAAGGTATTTGGGAGACATCATTATCGGCATATCCTATGCATATAGGACTTTCTTTAAACCTCGTTTAAAGATGTAATTATATTTTGTGTACCTATGTGAGTGTGCTCTTTAACGGACTAAATTTTATATGTAATTTTGTGATTGAACTAGGTACAAAACTATAAAACTTATTTCAAAAAATTTTGACACATACTCACATATCAACGATATAGTATTTCATTTCATTTCATTCTGTATATTTATTCTGTGTTGCCAGCCACCTGATCGCTACAATGTCACGAAAATCCGGTTCTAAAATATGTCCCTTTTATGGCTACGTTTTTCTTAATGTGAAGTTCAAACGTGAGGTTAAATGATATTTTAATTTAAGACTTTCACCGTTCGACATTATTTATATGCTTACTAATTTTGACCTTTACGATGAATAGATACACGTGACTTTATATGCTAATAAGTATTTATTGAGTATCGAGTATTTTTATTGACGTACTAGCTGACCCTCGCAACTTCGTCTGTGTCACATAAGTATATTTTCTCACAGTTTAAACCTACCCTGGATTTCTACGAATATTTCAAGACTATAATCAGCCAAACGGTTCAAGGGGCGGCGCGACGGAAATCAGTGCCGTGAGCGTAACGCGTCGCGCCGTCCCTCATAACCCCGTGTTGGGTTCTGGCCTCAGCCGGGGTTCGGACGCTGAGTGTGAGCGGTTGGAGGTTTAAGTGCGGTTCAACTCCCACATACCCCGGGGATCCGGTGATTTAAAAAAAAAAAGTCAAACGGTTCAGAGTATCTAATCGGGTATTTTTTTCAGAACCATCCTTTCTACCTTTATGACGCAGACGAAATTGCGGGAGTTAACTTGCTACGTATAATATATTTTGAAACAAAAACTGCGGATTTTAAAATAATCATTTTAATGTAATAGCACCGTTTATAGCGAAATTAATTATAAAGAAGCGCAACACAAAAAGTTATGAAAACTCTTATTAAAATTTACGTTTATTTTGAGCCACAAAAACTCGCGGAATAAATTTCCTGAAAACAAAACCGTAGCAAAGTATCAAGTTTCGTTTTTAATTTTATAACAACCTTTTATAGAAATGTTCTCATGTAAAATGTATGGAAAAAAACTACCTTTTAAATTGGTATGCACTAGCTAACTGCTCGTGGGGAAGGTGCGACGGAAAAAAGTGCCAAGTGCGTAACACGTCGCGCCGTCCTTAATAACCCCGTGCTGGGTTCTGACCTGAGTGTGAGCTGTTGAGAGTTGTTGTGAGAAGGTTTTAGTGCGGTTCCTCCCGCCTATTCCATATATCCGGTGATTTCCTCCAACTCAAAGAAAAAAGCCAACTGATCGTAAGTGGTTACTGTTGCTCATGGACCTCTGCAATGTCAGGGGACACTGCGGGGCTACCAATGAACCACCTTGCAAAATTTTCTTCAAGCCTCGTTTAAAGAAGGACAAGTCATAGCTTGCTTGATTACATCTGCGTCATATAATCAAGCAAGTTGCTCGTCTGCCTACAATGCAATAAAAAAAATAAAAAAAAATATAAGAGAAAAGTTAGAATGGTGCTCTATCACTTGTCCTTTCAACCAGGTTCGAGACACTCTTTAAAGAGTTGTATAAGTGGTATGTCGTAGGCAGCTATGCTGTGTTTCCTGACATTGAAAAGTCTAGGTCTGTAACCACTTAAAACCAGATAGGCCGTAAATTCATCCATTTAAAAATAGTTAGCAGTACAAACAACAGTTACTTTATACAAATCAACACTTAACTTCCAAGGTTTAAGTCCACGCGTGGGCAAAGTTCCATTACGTCTAATTTGTCGTACATTTTTCAGATTGGATGTGTACAAATCTGTACACCGAGGTATATTTAAGATCATTAAGTAACTCGTAGTTGCCGTAAAAGGAAAAGACGTTTAGGGCCCATTGATTTACGATTCGACAATAATATAATAGTTTATATGTATTTAAATATATTATTAGATACTTAAGAGTTTATTGAAGTGTCTTTCAAATGCGAGTGTTTATAACTTTTTTATTGCAATAGTTATTTGAGCATATGCACCTGGTGGTGGTAGTAAAAATTATTTATTTCGCTAAATTTTGTACATAAAAATTGTTCTCAGGAATTTTCTCCCCGTATAAATTATGTAATAATATTACAAGACTAAAATTAGCCATTAGCATACACATGGGTATATTATAAAGGACACAAAATTATACAGTCAGCTTCATAAACTCCTATTTTTTGGGAGTCAATGAAAAAAACAAGCATCTTTCGGCGTCTTTTTTTTCGGAACATTTGATATTCAGTCATTTACAAACGTGCTTCATAAACCTAAATAATTAATACTAAATTCAAATTCATAACATTGTCTTAGTTTTCAATTGCATGTTATCAATAAGTTAATCAACGAATTAACCAAGATTCCATATAATAAAAAGTTGAGAGGTGTCATGGGACACCCGAATAGAACGAAGTTCCTTTCGATTAAAAGATATCAAAAGATTTATATCTTATATTTTTTTTCCTAACGTAACGCGCGATAAGGAACGTGTTTTAAAAGATTTTGATCACAGCGCCATCTAGCGATAATCATCTAAAACAAAAAATGGTGACAACTTTTCGTAAGATATTTTTCCGTCTAGCCCCCTTTCGATAACGCGCGATAAGGAAATTCGGTCCAAAAGTAACAACTAATCCAAATATTATTACGTAAGTCGTACAAAGTATTATTTAACAATAACCAGAAATAAATTTGCAGATGCAAGTGTTTTACGATGATTACTCCGGAGAACAATAGCTATTTATTGTTTCTTTCGTCTGCATTCGATTCTTTGCTTTGTTCTACTTTCTGGTTTATTTCTTGGTGTTTTAATGTATACGTAGTTTAAATGTATTTCTGGATTATTATCGTCAATTGTGTTAGGTAAGTTTCAGGTATTTGCCCCCATTTTTTTTTTGTTGGAGGAAATCACCGGATGTAGGTATGTGGGAGTTGAACCGCACTAAAACCTCCAACAGCTCACACTCAGCGTCCGAACCCCGACTGAGGCCAGAACCCAGCAGGGTTATGAGGGACGACGCGACGCGTTACGCCATCGGCACTCTTTCCCGTCGCGTAGGTATTTGCCCCTAATGGCGTGTAATTCTTTACCACTCGTCTGTGTATGTCAAATGTCACAAGATGGCGCAACTGTCCGCATTTCTAGAGATCTTTGTGAGTCACTGTGTGCTTTTTTGAAAATGTTATTTCTATTAAAACTCAAGGAAGAAGCAACAGTGTAATAGCGGCTCAGTTACAAATAAAAGTTCATTGCAAATGTTGTATCGAATAGATATCGAATAAAAATGATACCCAGCCATGCCTCTCTCGCGAATCACCATAAAGCGAGCAAAAATTGCCAGGAACATACAAAATGAAAGTGACGTTTCTAATGCGTGCAAACACGTGCAACAGTGGGGTCGCGAAACGGTAAAATGTTCTTAATGCACTATAGGAAGACGAGCTTATAACCCATCTGATAGTAGTGGATACTGTCGCTGATGGACCTTTACATACGACCTACCGTTCTCTCAAACTAATGCTTTTATACTTTTTTTCAAACCCATAGTGTTGAAATTTAAAGAAAAAATAAACTAGAAAGCTTACGTCACTTGCAAAATATTGTAACGGGATTCTGGTTGTAATCCAATCTCGCTTCGGGGACATCTCTATTGACTAGGGATGTAACACGACGCCGCGTCTCAGCGAATCTGCGTCGGGCGCATAAAATCTGCGGTCGACGTGTAACTTTACACTATGGCATAGATCAAAAGCGCAGAGGGAATAAAATAGTATTTACATTTTTGAAAGTGTAATAAAACTGATTCTAGGAGTGTGGGGTTAGTTAAATGTAAGGTGCAATAGGTTTAATAAATTCCAAGCGGTGTCAATTTTGACAGACTTCCAAAAATGAGGATGTACTCAAATCGTATGTATGTTATCTTTCACTTTGTTATTTTTAACGGAAAAGATTTCACGATAGTGTTTTGTTTTGTTAGAAAGCAAAAATATTTTGGACATAATCTCATATGAATTTGATAAAGATCTAACCGGTAGTTTATGTTTTTCTTCAAAAATGGAAGTCGGTCGTCCCCGTTTTTGTAATAAAATTATTATACTGCAAAATGTTTTTTAAAATTTTATGTATTTTTTTGTGGTTTCAAAGTTCACAAGAAGATATAATAATGTATATTAAAGTATTTTCTAGACTAAAATAATAAATAAAACAAACGGGGTGAGCTAAATAAAACCGTTTAACAATAATCTTTGCCGACACACCCGCATATAAGTGGAACATGGCGCCACCCAGTCGACAACTAAACGGGGTTCGCACTAATGCAACTAAAACGATACTCAATACGTATTATAACCACACATGTTATTTAAAAGTATTCCAAACTGATATTAGACACATCATCATAAGATCGCGGGAGGTCACTGGATGCAGATAGCGCAGGACCGGTCGATGTGGCGAGGTTTGGGGGAGGCTTATGTCCAGCAGGGGACGTCTATAGGCTGATGATGATGATAATTAGATACATCTTACTGTACTTAATGTTAGTTTCTTTTCATTTCAGAACATTCTTAATCAAATCTATCTTGTTAGTTTTAAATACGCCATTTCTATAATTTTTTGATAAATACTGCTCGTAATTTTGAATATTGTGTGTGTGATATTGTCGCTATTGTCACCCTTTTGTACATTTTACCACGTATTTTGCCCCGTACCATTCTGATGTGGAATGGACTCCCGTTCACAGTATTCCTGGAGTGCTATGTCATGTCCCTCTTTAAAGTCTTGAAATAATATTGTGGTGACCATGCAGTCTATCACAAATACAAACCTGTTAATAAATTCCCAACTAGCTTACAATATACTGATAAACTTTCACATGCCCTAAACTGTTCCAAATTTAACTTTGAAACTGGGTGAAGCCCTCAAATCTGTCAGAAACTAAGCCCTTAGTTAGGTCTGAATGCTACACATTTCATAACTTTAGACTTTACCAGTCTCTCGCATAGCGGTACTATTTTTAGATGTAGTATGAAAGGCATGGTACACTTCTCAAGCCCCAAGGTAGTCTTAAATCTATGTTATATTCGGAGACAGTAATTCATGATTATAAATAGTTTTAAGTGCAATATATTACTGAATGTAAATATTTTTGAATAAAAATTTAAATCCAAAAGAAACACCTTAGATTTAAAAAAATCGCGTGTTATTCTATTTTTTTGAGTCAAAATGTATGTGTCCACGTCAAATTCAGATATAGATAAAATATATGATGGGTAAGATTAAACTGGATCTATATTCCATAAATTATCAAAAACTACGTATATAATAATAAGAAAACAATCACTTACATTATTACTAAACGGGTTCTTACCACGGGAAGACTGAAGAACTGCGGGTAGGTCATTTAAGAGCAGACAAATCTGTCTACCCTCTTTCATCATGTGATCATGACGCTTGAAACAGTGCTGAAATATCGGGACCTCTCAATTAAAAATAATCGTGGTAAGAACCCGTTTAGTAATAATGTAAGTGATGTAGATAACCGCGAGTGTCTAAAGAAAGAAAAACAATCCTAAATCTGTTTCAAAAACCAAATATTCGTATAACTTGTACCACACTGCACGTTCTTAAAAGCACCGCTTTTTACATGAATGAGGAGGGTTTTACAACTTTTTTCTCATAAAGAAATGTATGAATAGACCCACCACAGAACAAAACAGAAGTTAAGTTTCTTACCTTTTTGATAGATACTATTGACATTTGCACTAGAGTCAACTAATCTGACTTATTATTACGTGAAAGGTCATTAAATTAGGTGGAAGTCTCTCTAGGAGTGGATATCCTGGGGACGGAGCGACGGAAAAGAGTGCCGAGTGCGTAACGCGTCGCGCCGTCCTTCCAAACCCCGTGCTGGGTTCTGGCCTCAGCCGGGGTTCGGACGCTGAGTGTGAGCGGTTGAAGGTTTTAGTGCGGTTCAACTCCCACATGCCGGATCCGGTGATTTCCTCCAACTGAAAAAAAAGGATTGGATATCCACGGACTAAGGATGATAGTAATACAAGATGTCTCTGAAACGTATGACACCCGTTCTCGTATTCGTTTGACATTTGATGTCAGTAAGAAGTTATCATCATCATAGCCATGAGGCGTCCAATGCTAGACATAAACTTCTTCCAATGATATCCAATCCTCACGCTTGGTAGCGGCCATCCAACGCCTGCGGTCTTAATAAGGTCATCGGTCTACCTTTGATGAGATTTGTCTGTGAAATTTTATCATTTCAAAATGCTGACGTTTAACACTGGAAAACTTTTGAATGACGCTAATTTATAGTTGTAAATGCGAAAACGATTTGTATGTAACTTTACTTCTGTATATAATTGGTTACCTATTCTGTGCTCCACTCAGTACTCGGCATGTGTGTATTTGAACTAATGGATCTTTTCCTTTACAGGTAAGGCTGGTGGCGACAGATCTTCGGTTTATGTTAAGAGGTCTTGGTGTTCAACGGTAGTGTGCATTGGTTTGTTTGAATTTGATTCGCTAATAATATAAATTTTGGAGTTATTTAAATTTAGTTTAGTTTAAATTTAACCAACTTCCCAGTTTCCAACTAAACTAAAATTTTGAACACCATATTAAGTTCATCATCATCATCATCATTCTCAGCCTGTAGACATCCACTGCTGGACATAGGCCTCCCCCAAAGATTTCCAATGCGACTGGTTGGTAGCGGCCTGCATCCAGCGTGTTCCTGCGACCTTAACAAGATCATCCGTCCACCTTGCAGCTGGTCGTCCTACACTGCGCTTACCTTGACGTGGTATATTACGTTCATCGCGTGACAATTCCGTAATATCGTATCGTGGAGCTGATCTGATGATCGGAAGTCCTATACTGATTGAAGATTTTTTTTTAATTGTTGCATCGCCTTATATGTGGTGTTAAACCACACCAAACCCTCCAACCGGTCACACTCAGCAACCAAACCCAGCTGAGGCCAGAACCCATCAAGGGGTTATGCGACACGATACGTTACGCAACTTTGCACTCTTTCGCATCACACTACCTCCATTAAAATATAGTACCGAAACCAAGTTTTTTATAATATTTTACTATGAGTTAACATATACAGGGTGATTTTTTAGTGAGGGTACATATTGAAGGTCATGGTAGCTGATGGTTATATACGACCAGTAAAAATATTATTACCAAAGAATATGGCTTAAGGCCTTAGTAATCGCAACTTAAAAATATCTAAAATTCTTGCAAAATGACGGTTTTTCGACAGCTTATGGGTGTGGCGGAGGTGTGGGGTGCGCGAGATCACTAGAGGTCATTAGTCAACACTCTTTAAGCCGAAATTGTTTATGTTTGAGGTAGTTTTGTCAAATTTAGATTTAAAAAAAAATGTAATTTTACCTATTTTTTATAATATTTCGTATTAGAACAGAATACTCATCACCCTCCTGCAATATGTATATACCCTCTCTAAAAAATCACCCTGTATACTTTCTTTCTTTATTCCTTAAACTTTAAATTTTCATTTCACCAAATCATTTTTAAGAAAGTTTTGGGTTCACGTGAAATATTCAATCAACGTAGTTGTTTAGACATTTCCAGGAGTTCAAGGACATGAAAATCATGTACTGTAGTATTTCACAGATCTTCAAAGAGTTCAGTCAACGATTGTAAGATCGTATTCGAATCAGGACTCAATGTCTATTTACTAAACTTGATAACATCTCTATTGACTGGTATCCGAACGTTATTTACTTTAGTTTTATTTGAACTTTGAAAAGAAAGATTTAATCTTTTGATGAAGTGAAAGCTAAATATTATAATTTATAACCTAAAATTACTTATTCTGCTGTGGTTGGAGTGAATATTATATTAAGGTGGCTTTATAAGAAGAGTTAGATTAAATGGATACACGATTAAGTTCCCATTGCGTTACGATTTTTTTACTTGTCCTTCTTCAAACGAGGCATGAGGAAGGTCCTTAAAGTTAGGTCGTAGGTAGCGACCTCTCAGTGTCCCCTGACATTGCAGAGGTTCATGAGCGACGGTAACCACTTCCTATTAGGTGGGCCATTGGCTCGTCTGCCTACATGGCAATAAAAAAAAATATATACAGGTTTTGCTATAAATAATACGTGTATTTTATTGCTAATACACTATGAAAATGAAACATAAAATAACATAAAATACGTTCTGTCTCTAAAAAAATGCATTCAATTTATTTAAATTGGTTGCATGTAGGTTTCATACCAATTTACATACCAACTTTAGAAAACCTCAAATTACACAAAAAATCGCATATAATTTACCAAATCACTCTAATAACAGTAATCAATAGGTCATTTAAAATACCAAAATTCGATCACTCTTTATGATAAATATCTTTTGAGGAAACTGCTCAAAAGTTGGATCGCGGAATGCCCTTAATCTTAAATGGAGTCACGCAATCCGTTCAATTTTGAATACGACCAGCCTGGGCTCACGTCATTACCGCTCAAAGAATAAAATGTAGAAAGGATGAGGCGTATGAAAATAATCTGGGAGCTTTTTATGATGATGGTATTTTACTTACACTATTACTAAACGGGTTCTTACCACGATTATTTTTAATTGAGCGGTCCCGATATTTCAGCACTGTTTCAAGCGCAATGATCACGGGAAGACTGAGGAACTGCGGGTAGGTCATTTAAGAGCAGACAAATCTGTCTACCCTCTTTCTCGTTCGTTTGCCGGTACCACTGGAACTCGAACTCACATTTCGACAAACCACACTCACAGTATCGGCTGCCGTCTATAGTTTGAAGCCGTCACCCGATTAAAAGTGCTATTCCTCGAAATTTCAAAAGCTTACCTTAACCAGTCTTGGTATGTAACGGCTTGGACTCAGAGACTAATCACAGGATGCAGTTTCACAAAGCCAGGGTTTTGTCATCTAGTAAGTGATGTATATAACCGCGAGTGCTTAAAGAAATTTATGATGGTATTTTTGTGAAGATGTCAGTGGTGTACAATTTAATATTTGAAGTGATTTTGGTAATTTTCTTACTAATTATAATTGATGGTATTGTTTTGATGGATTAGTATTCAGTATTTTTACTCGTCTACGAACTATTGTCCAACTATTAGTCTAGCATAAGTAAGTCTTATGTTTTTCTCGGTAAACTCCGTCGTTTATGAATCGATTTTGATTATTGTATATTGAAAAAAATCTAAGGAGACGATGCAAGCAGGGTTAATGATAGTACCAGAGAAATAGAGGGATTTTTTTTGATTCTGTGCGATTCTTGATAAAAGTTTATTAGGCACTTATCAACGGGGATGGAGCGACGGGAAAGAGTGCCGAGCGCGTAACGCGTCGCGCCGTCCCTCCAAAGCCCGTGCTGGGTTCTGGCCTCAGCCGGGGTTCGGATGCTGAATGTGAGTGGTTGGAGGTTTTAGTGCGGTTCAACTCCCACATACATGATTTCCTCCAACTGAAAAAAAAAAAAAAAGGCACTTGTCAATCATTAAACTAACAGTTCCATCTACTCGTCATCTATTCTATGACCTCGAAAAGCTCTCTCAATACGTAAGTTTTTGAGCACCGCCATCAGTCACCATCCATCATGAGACGGGAAATTATACCGAAGATTAATAATAATGCTATTATGTAGAGGGGACATTTCATATTGTCACGTTAACCTTTCTTCTGCTCAAATGTGATTGGCGGGTGTTTTAAGTAGGTTATTTTTTGATGTTATTTTTACTTTTTGAACTGATTTAGATCATTAGAATTAATAAACTTATTCAGACACTCGCGGCTTTCTATAATACTTTCGTGAATTTTCAAAGGGTTCTTACCACGATATTTAATTAATTGAGTTGTCTCGATATTTCAACGTTGTTGCAAACGTCATAATCACGAGAAGACTGGATACTGCGGGTCGATTTAAGAGCAAACAAATCTGTCTACCCTCTTTCTCGTTCGCTTTTGGGTAGTACCACTGGAACTCGAACTCACATCACACATATCGAGACAACTCAATTGATTTAATATCGTGGTAAGAACCCGTTGAAAATACATGAAAGTATTAGAATTAAATTGTAGTTGTAAGTTTATGTTTAACTATTTATTGAGTGTTTTCCTAATTTTACAGGCCATTTTTGTTTTCGTTTTAAATGATTTTTTTTTAGTTATTCCGTTATGTCTATTATAATATTGTTTTTGAAACGGTCCATCACATTATATGTTTCATAATTTGAAATATTTATATCATTAGTTTCGTTTATATCAAAATGTTTTTAATTTTTTTATTGCAAGATAGATAAACGAGCTTACAGCCCCGATGGTAAGCAGTCACCGTCGCTCATGAACTTGTGCAATGCCATGGTAATGAGCCGTTATCTATCACCTACCTATACAGGACTTTATCACAAATACTTTCTAATCATAATTCCAAATAGATTTTGTCAAAGAAATAACGTACTTATTCGTTTTACTCAAAAAAAAAGAAAAAGTAATTTTACTTTACTATTTGTGGTGTCTGAGAAAAGTATTTAGCAAATCTGGACGTTAATTCCATAGGAATAACAACGAAAATGGCTCAATTTGATAGGATTTCAACTCGCTGTTATAATGTTTTGACAATTCATTATACGCGCCCTCCTAATTGAAACTCTGTATTAGGGTTGTCAAACAAACATTTTTCAGTAATTATTTTGTGTTTAAAAAATGGTATTAAAAATCGTAATTTTCTCCATTGTAATAATTAGAAGATGGAAGTTATAATAATATATTCAATGCTTATTTTCCTTATATTTATTATTAGCCCGATGTCAACTTTTTCGGTCGTGATACTTTCAATGAATCTTGGTATTGGAGTCGTCTATCATCATCATTAGCCCGTTGATGTCTACTGCTGAACAAAGAAATTCTACAAACCTCGCCACAACGACCAGTCTTACGCTCTCTGTCTTCAGTGACTTCACACGATCCTGATCGTCGCTCCATCTTGTGACAGGTCCCACGTTGTGTCTACCAGATTGTGAAATGAAATGAAATACTTTATTTTCAACATTGATGATATGCTCATTCTTGTTGATGTCAATATTTAAAAGCTACCACCAGTTCGGATACAAAAAATAATTATTATAGACACCGTTCTGAGAAGAACTGGCAAGAATCTCAGCGGATTTTTTTTTTGTATTATTATTATAAGCATTATCTTTTTTTTTTAATTTTAACAATATTATACAAAAGATAAAATAGACAAAATATATAAAAAAACGATTATTATAATGAAACGACCTTGGCGAGCAACTCATTTCCACTTTGTGCAATCGTCCAAGTAATCATTACCTTATAGTAGGCTTTCTTGCTCAGACGTGGCCACCAACCCAGAACTTTTCATCAACCACATAATGTATCCTGCCTATTGCCATTTGTCGTAATATCTTGAAAGAGTTCCTCTCTTGTACAACTTCGTCGCTGTATCTTTAAGGCGGACGTCGAATATATTTCTAACCAATTAAGCCCTAGACTCAAGATTTAATTTTGATCGTCTTGTGGCGACCAATAATAATACTGGCGATTCTCGATTCAAGCACACAAGACACAGCGTATGATTCGACCTCCGGTCCCCGAGAGGAGTGTGTGGATGTGAATAATAACGCGCGAGATCCTGAACCGCGGTTACGACATTTGCAGAAATCTTCGCATATTTACGACATCTGAAATCTACTACAGTGGGCTTCGGCCTGACCGGGCATACACTACCTCGCCCGGTCGGAGATCTCCCTTTGGCCATAAGTCCACTGTAGATATCCACAGTCTTCTACATCCATCCTAACAGTCAAAATAACACGCTACAATTAATATTTTATCTACATTAACTCAGGCTCTATAAATAATTAATACTAAAATGATCTTATTACGAGACAACCCTGTACTCGCGTCGGATTCACAGTTAAGCCGAAATATTACGTTTGTTTATTTGTCGAAAATATTTTCGAGTTTGTGCAGCTGATTGCGATGAGCTCATCCTCGGGTCATGTAAAACAGGTTAGCCTTCGCTGTTTTAGCTTTTTAGGTTATACAGAATATTCACAGATTTATAAGTTGTTAATAAGTCGTCTATTTATGGATTTTTTTGATGCTTATCGCGCGTTGTGAAAGAGGGCTAGACGGAAAAAATTCTCACGAAAAGTTGTCACGACACTTTTCTTGTTTTCGATGATTATCGCTAGATGGCGCTGTGATCAAAATCTTTTAAAACACGTTCCTTATCGCGCGTTACGTTAGGAAAAAAAATATAAGATATCTTTTAATCGAAAGGAACTTCGTTGTCGCGGTTGTTTGGAAGATGATTTTAAAGACAAGAAGTAGCAAAAGACAGAGAGTAATGGAAATCTTTAAAGGAGGCCTATGTCGAAAGACAAGCTGTTTTTGAACCGGACGCCGATACAAGAATTTAAATAGGTTAAATAACATTCGTAAAATATAGGTGGATAGTATAGGTAATAATATTAATTTTAAATTTGTAAGTTTAAACAGTAAAAAAGGCTAATAAATAATAAAAATAAATAATTGTGAACGATTAAATGTCTAATAAAAAAATTTGCGACGTTTTAAAACTATTCCAACGTATGTTATCTACAGGAATTTTTATACTATACATTTTTAATTGCTTTATACTGAAAAGGAAAATACCAGTATTTTAATCATGCGTCATACTCGTTTATAAAATAACAAACTATAAACGCAGAATTAATTATCATTAATATTTTATCTCTATTACTAGTTAACGGCGGTTTTGTAATTCAATTAATTATATTTTACAAATGACAAACAATTTGCGGATGTGTTGCTAATTAATTGGATTTGTTAATGCGTTTATTCAATTTAATTAAATTAATTGTGCTTCTCTCTACTTTGGTGTACATAGGTCACTTATAATACTCTGATTATAATTTGGACATTTTTTCATATAATGTATTAGAGACTAATAGTAGCTCAATATTTATCGTCTTAAAAAAAAAGATGATGTATCAAAATTATTTTATGTTTGTTCATGGATAACTCCGTCATTAATTTTCTTTAAACACTCGCTTCGGTTATCTACATCACTTACATTATTACTAAACGGGTTCTTACCACGATTATTTTTAATTGAGAGGTCCCGATATTTCAGCACTGTTTCAAGCGCCATGATCACGGGAAGACTAAAGAACTGCGGGTAGGTCATATAAGAGCAGTCAAATATGTCTACCCTCTTTCTCGTTCGTTTGCCGGTACCACTGGAACTCGAACTCACATTTCGACATACCACACTGACAGTATCGACTGCCGTCTCAAAACTAGATTTTTACTCCGTCATTTATGAACCGATTTTGATGATTATTTTATTAAGAGTAAAATTAAGACAAAAATCTACCACGATAACAAAACCGACCTAAGCTACCTACCAAGTTAATATAAAGCTTGTAAAAACTATCAATCAGTGATCGAATGTAATGTTACAATCAAGTGGTCGGTTCGTGATTCGATTGCGGAATGATTCAATCCGTCTGTTTGCTCGTTTGTTCACGCTGATTGCGAATGACAAATCGAATCATCGAGAACAATCATTGGCGAGGAATGGACGTTTACAAACTTTAGTATTTCACTGATTGTGGAGTGAACTGTTTTAAAATCTTTTATTTAATGGGGCTTCTACATGTTGGATCACCAACTAACAATGTACGCTAATGATAACTGGTAGGCCAACTGTCACACATCGGACCAATGGTTAATACTCGCTTAACTTTCACGACGTTCCGAGAAAAAAGTACTTCTACCTATCTATGTAAATTCGGGTGGAATGTTGCGAATTAAATTTGACAATCTTACCGGTTTCCGATTGAACCGTAAATTTTGTATATCGCGTGACGATGTAATAATGTAGTATTATGCAGCAGATTTGATTATAGAATCGAAAGGTAGCCATAGGAACTCCTGTACTGATTAGGATAGACTTACCGTGTTTTAGGCTGTTACTTGTCTTGGCTACTTTACCTATTGCTGCATTATATTCAGGGTCTTCAAAGTTGGTATTTAAACATTGTGGCGACCAATAATAGCGCGCGAGATCCTGAATCGCGGTTACGACATTTGCAAGAATCTTCGCATATATACGACATCTGAAATCTACTACAGTGGGCTTCGGCCTGACCGGGCATACACTACCTCGCCCGGTCGGTGATCTCCCTTTGGCCATAAGTCCACTGTAGATAACCACAACTGGTGACCCCGACTGTAGATAACCACAGTAGTTACAATTTTTTTCAACTACCAATAAGAACTGCACAAAATAAGCGTTAAACATAATAAAACATATAAATACTAAAACATAAACTGTAATAGATCATATCGAGAGTTGTAAAAACATTATTGCGTAGAAATAACCCACCTTTAGTACATTTTGAATACTAATATATTTATGTGTCTCAATGTCATATCTTTCTACACGTGTTTCTGCTCTCCTAGGTCACATATTAATATACTTAGATGTAACGTTTGGGTGTTTTAGTTTGACCAGTGTAATTAACACATTTTTGCATAAACGATGTTTTTGAAACGTTTGCTTCGTTTATGATTTTTAATGAATATTTGATTGATATATGCACTTTAGGTAGCTTGATTAGAAAATCTGGTGGATAAAGCCTGAAAAAAAAAAATGTATGTATATGACTTACCACCTTACCATTTTTATTGCTATGTAGGCAGACGAGCCAACGGCCCACCTAATAGGAAGTGGTTACCGTCGCTCATGAACCTCTGCAATGTCAGGGGACACTGATTTCATTTCATAAACAGTTCATTGTTAGGTATAATTTAAAAACATCCAAAACAAACAGTCATTAACAAAACAAAACAGTCTGGTTCTTGATCTTCATCTTTATACCCTTCAATAGATAGACTCTTTTCACTTTACCACCTTATGGAAAAAATGAAATGAAATTAAATACTTTATTTTCAACATTGATGACGTACTCATTCTTTTTGACGTCAAAGTTAAAAGCTACCACCAGTTCGGACACAAAAAATAATAATTATAGCCACCGTCCTGAGAAGAACTGGCAAGAAACTCAGCAGGCATGTCTTTTTTTTTGTATAATGAGTATTTTTTTTTTCTGACATTATAAGCATTCAGTTGTTTCCAGATCTATACTTTATTAGCCTAGATAGACTTTTCAGCTTGAACCTTACAGAATATCTTGTCTATAAAACCTTTATAATAGCATAAAATAGCTAAGCATATACCCGCTAGTAAAACAACTTCTGTCGTACGAATCCCTCAGGCCTCGTAAAGTGACTCGCTCGATTCCACAGGGAACAGTAACTCAACGTTCTTTTATGATACTATAGAATATTTTAAGTGCATTAAACCTTCGTAAATGGAGACTTGATGTGGTAAGCTAGGGTTGTACTTAGGTTTTAGTTTTTGGGCTGGTGTCGTAAAAAGTTGTCGCTCTTAAGACCTATTTTTACCTGGGAAGTAGATCGACTGAAAATGAGATTATAATGTTGACTGTTATTTTGTTTCCGCATAACTTTGGTTTTGTGGACCGATTTAGATGATTTTTGTTCCACATAAAAGGTGATGGTTCTTGTGGTTTAATTGGATTTTTTTAAAGGTTGATCTGTTACTTTTCGACTCTACATTATCGAGGTGTTATTTGTGATAATTCCAACAAAGAAAAAGGAAGGTAAAGCGAAGTTAAGACGAAAGTAGAATATTGTTTTCGCTTAATATTTAATAATGTTAAAGTTGTAATTTTCCGGACCAACTCCATAATATATAAAGGTCAATAAAGACTACACATCACGACATTTATAAAAATATAGAATCATACATAATATATTATATTACATACCGAAAATAACTTAGTTTTCCCTCGGGTCCCTGAGCTTCACTGCTCAGAGTCATTACGGTGGTCGCCGCTGTGGATCACTACACAGGAGTTACAGTGGTGGGAGTGAGAGGTGGGCAAATACCCGAAAAAAAATCCAGTCACCACAGATTAAAATTATAACAAAATAAACTGTAATTTCAACATTACAATTTAAACAATTAATTATACGAACACATTTGTCTGTTTTTAAAATTGGAAAAGTTTAATCTAATATACAAAAGGTCAGATTAAAACAAAGCCTTTGATGATAAGATAATTGAAAAAAGTTTAATTCGAGGAATTGAACTGGAAAAAAATTGGATACTTTCCAACGAAAATATTGTTTTTAGGTTCACTGGGTTTTGCTTTAGTTTTATAGGTATTTCATTAAACGCCTGATTCGGTAAATTCTCTGAGAATAATATTATTGGATTGTTTTATTATAATCGTTGAAGCTTCTTTTCATAAAGAAGTATCATAAAGTTTTATTTATCAGTTTAGCTGTTGTCTTCGTCTTTTACAATATACCTACCAAATATACTAGTTTCTATGGCCTATGTCCAGCAGTGGACGTCTATAGGCTGATGATGATGATACTAGTTTCTTACGTCTCTGAGAATAAGCTGTTAATTACATTCTACCTTCAAATAAGGCTTGAAGAGAGTCCTTAAAGACAGGTTGTAGGTGACCCTGCTATGTTCCCTGACTTTGCAGTGGGCTATGAGCGACGGTAACTGCTTACGATCAAGTGGCCCGTTAGCTCATTTGTTTATTTGGCAAAAGAAAATCCAACTATATTCAGAAATGCGGACATATTTAAGTTCTTGAATTATTTTGATTGTCTAATTCTTGTTATAATTTATTCATCATTTACCTTGACGTTTTTCTTTACCATAGTTGGTCGCCACTCCGTAAGCTTTATAATCAAATAGCGGGCCCGCGCAATTTCGTCTGCGTCACTTTGAATTAAAAGGTAGCATATCTTCTTTCTCAGGGTTTAAAGATTGTCTGTGCTAAATTTCATCAAAATCAGTTGAGAGGTTTAAGCGAGAAAGCGTAACAGACAGACAGACAGACAGAGTTACTTTCGTATTTATAATATTTGTAGAGAAGTAGGGATTGGCCTTCGGTTTTACTATTAACTATCTTCCTCCTTAAATTGTTAATCCATTATCATGAAAATTATTGAATCTGAATATTTTAAAAGTAAAATCTACAAACGAACCATTATTATTTTATCGTTTCGTCCATGACGATCTCATTGTTCGAGACATCTTTAGTTATACTTTTTCTTCGTCTGGTCCAGATTTTTCTTTTAATTTAACGATATTTCTGGAATATTCTAATGTTTAAGACGTCTTTTAGGATAATGTAGGGATCTTCATAATGAATGGCTTTGATAGTACTTTTTTATTGGAATTTTATTTTATTTTTTCATTGTATTAACTGGTGTTAAAATACCTACATTGTTTCGTTCAACTGTTTCTATGATTTAACTAAACTATTTATTGTATTAGGTATATCATTGGGTTGTTGGTATTTTGCTCCATATTATCAGCAACCTCATTTTGAACGGGAATAAAAAAAAAGCCAAATCTTTCTATAAATAAATATTAATTTATTATCAATGATAACAAAATGAAAGTATTAGAATAAAAAAAATTGCCAAAGCTTTCTATAAATAAATATTTATATATTTTATTCAATAATAACAAAATGAAAGTATTATTCGTCTTTTTCATTTTAGTTTGAAATTTATGAACACTCTTAAACTTTGAGAAAAAGGATATAATAACTCAGGATTAAGAATGTTCGAGGATTTAAATAGGATTACATTTGCCCATGACCAACAAAGTAATTTACTATACAGCAGTAAAACATAAGTGCAGCTCGTATATATTTTACACATTGGTTTTAAGAAAGAAAGCAGTTCAAAGCTTTTGTGAGTACCCTTTGATTGGTAATAAGTACCATTGCAAATTGCAATCAAATTTGACTTTTTATTCTATTTTGAGATTGTGATGGTTGTCTATCTTATTTTCTAATATTATCTTCAGGAGACGTTGCGACGGTAATTAATGCCGTAACGCGTCGTGCCATCCCGCATTACCCTGTGCTGTCTGGCCTCAGCCGACAATGGATATAATCAGAAGATCTTAGAAGTAGGAATGAAAGGTGTCTAAGTGGAAGTTGAGAGTGACTAAATCTTTACTTCTGCATATTTATTCTGTATCAAAACTCTCATATGCTTAACTAATAAGAGCTATTGTGTTGAACGGATGTAACTCATGATTCTCATGACCGAATTAACGCGTTCATACAAAGCCGTTTTAATGGGATAATATCAGGGATTATCCAATTAAACTGGTTTATTGTGCGACGGAAGATATTAATTGCATTCTGTTTGTACCTTGTTAAATTAGATTTTGTTAATTATTACTGCTGATAACGTAATGATACATATTTTATTTTAAACAAATAGGTGCAGTTACAGTTAGGTTGTTAAATTTTGATGTAAATCGTATTGGCTATTGGCTTTGTAGTGTACCTTGACATTGAAGATCAGTGAAGATGAAGATCAGTAATCACTAAACCAAAAAATAAATAATAAAATAAATGTAAGAAAAAACAGACAATACAGACTTAAACCAAGTTTAAATAAATTAGTATAATAATAATATAGAAAAGCTTCGACCAACATCTAGAGAAGCTTTCGCTCCCCGGATGGGTAAAGGGTCTGATTCAAAAGGCGGTCGTTCTTGACACGGCACGTATTGTGAGGAGGTTCCTTTCTCTTGAGCCCTGACCACTGATGACTTGGGTCGTAGACTCCGCCTGTAGTGGCTCCTTGTTTTTTATATTGTATTTTTAAATTTATTTTTTGTAAATATTTTTTTTTTAATATAATATAAAAAATAAGCTAATAAATGAATAAAGTATATACTAATTACTTATAGATACGAACTTATTAGTTTATAGTATTTTATATAGTGTCGTTACCCATCACTATACAGGTCTTTTCTTAAACTTCGTTTGAAACAACAAAAAAATAACACAAAGTTCTTGATTTGTGTTTAATCAAACTTTACAAGATAACACATGTAGTAACCGAAAGTATTAAAGTTACGAAAAACTATTAATTTCAAAGTATTATTGGCAAAGTTTCACAGATTTACGACTACGTATCCACTGTTCTCAGACTTCGTTACATTATCTAGAATCTATAGTTCAATAAATCTCAAAATAAACTAAGAAACGACAAGTTATCGAAGGAGTTTTTTGGGTTGGAGGAAATCAGATATGTTGAATCAACTACTTATAAAATATCAAGGAACGCATTAACTTCAATTTTAAGCACAGTACCTGTACTGTACCAACCCATTACTGCCCACTGTTGGGCTCAGATCTCCTCAGAGGAGGGATTAGGCATAGTCCACCACGCTTGCCCAGTGCGGATTGGGGACTTCACATATCTTCAAAGGATTTTTAGAACCCTTTTCCGACATGCAGGTTTCCTCACAATGTTTTCCTTCACCGTTTTTAGCCGGTGGTGTTGTGAAAAATTGCACATAAATCTTTTTCATAATAAGATTTAGAGGTACAAGCCGGTTTTGAACCCGCGACCTTCCGTACGGAAGGAAGCGCTTCGACCACTCGGCCACCACGACTATATATTTTAAGCACTAAAAACTTTAAAATTCTCATTCCATACTTTGTTATGAGTAGCAAACCTGAACTTGCTTCTAAAACTCACTATCAATCTTCATCAAATCAAAATCAAGTTTCAGTTATAACGTTGTCGTCTATCAATCTCGAATCCTCGTTTCAATTGACCTCAATCGTCAGTTCATCGGGAAGTCATTGAAATCGCCCGAGTATACTTGTTTTCAAGTTGAAGCACTTCATAACTTAAAGTACATTTAGTTTTCAGACTCGCTTCATGAATTTTGCCATTTGGTTCATCACTTGTTTGTAAGTTTGAATCGTCATTATTTTAATAGACAATAAGTATAACTTAGATTTTGAATAACAAATAGGTCACGATTTTTTTCATAAAAACAACCTAGATTATATCGCTTACACAATTACTAGATCATATTATGTTACGATTATATCATAAACAATTGACGTGCCCAACGGTTTTATAATTCCCACGACTGTATCTATTTTATTATTTTTTGGTTTTTAGTACATTTATCTTAAACATTGCAATGTATGTTTAATATAAAACCGTTTAACCTAAAAAGTTTTTTACCTATTTTTATTTGTGTGTTGTTTGGCTAATTATGCACAAAAAAACTCTTCATAATAATCTTTCTCCTAATACGTGATATTAAGTATTATACTGTAACTACAAGGTAGACCTCAAACTTATTTTATTTCAAAGTTTTCATAGTTACTTTGACTTATGAGTTATGACCAAAGTTTTAGAATAAATTGCTTTGTAAAACGTAATATGAATTCTGATCAGAATTTTAAAGTGTTTTCTTAATAAATGTCACTTTGAAATGTTTCAAAGTTTGTAGTTGAATTTATTAAAATATATTAAATTTCTTCGTTTAAAATTGTTAGTGACATCTGAAATGTAGAGCGTTAAACCAAAATTAGATAGTAACTCGATATTAAATAAAATAAAATGTTTTCTAAAGTAATAATTTTAGATATTTAGCAAACGGATATTTTAATACAAATAACTTTACCTAAACAATGAAAATCTCAGGTGTTAACAACATTAGAACATCACACTACAAAAAGTTATAATAAGTTTTCTCCACCCATTTACCAAAATTTATGTCTACACGGTTCCACCACTTTCTCAGACAAATTGTCAAAATGTCAAAGAACAATTTAGTTAATCATTATATCGTTTTGACGAGTTTACACGCAACGATGACTTAAATGATGATTATCAGTCAAGTCTTGCTTAAGAGCACGTTCTATCATAACGAGTATTTCTTCAAGAATAGTTTTTATTTTATTTTATCTCCATAAAAAGCCAAAATTATTGGACAAATTTTTAAGAGGTGTATATTTCTCCCAATGCTTAACTCAATGTCGTCTTATATGTATTTTACAAGTAGGCCCCCGCAACTTCGTCTGCGTGATATTAGTAAAGTTTCTCACCGTTTAAACCTTCCCTGAACTCCCAATAATATTTCAAGACTAAAATTAGACAAACCGGTGCAGCCGTCTAACGAACAGCAATGCTTTTTCATATTTAAGAGATTTATAGATTAAGGTAAACTTCATCTGCTACTATTTATTTTTGTACTATTTACCTATGAGATATCTGGACAATAATTTACTATAATGGTTTTCCTCGTGCCTTTGCTCCCGCCAGTATTGCGCATGTCAATAGATACTATTCATTCATTCGTCATTTGCTTACTATTTAGTAATTGTGGTTAAATGATTCATTCATCGTTAGTTTATTTATTGTTACTTATATTTTACTTCATTCAAATTTAAAAATAGCTCTAATAGGTGGACTGGTTGTGTAGATATCCACTAGTGACTTGACCTTATTACCTCAGTAATAAAGTCGACATTACTAAGACCGCGCTATAACTTGACTTTCTTGGAAAGAAGACTTAAGAAGAGTCCTTAAGAATGGTCGTAACTAGTGGCTTCAATTACCGAGTGTAACGTTTACATATTGGCTATTGACTCACACACGTAAAAAAACAAATGACGGTGACACCAAGATGATTTTGTATGCATTGTTACCAGTAGCTATTTGCGTGCAAGTTGGTAATCCAATATTTAATCCATTACGGGAATACGTGTATTGCAATAAAAAACCGCAAAAATCATGAATTCTTCGAACAGTTAAGACTTCCCATTAAGAATTATCCTCTCGTGACGGGAAGAAGCTATCAAAACCTCGATTTACCTCATTACTCGCTAACACCAGGTCAACGAACCATGCATATATAAAAAGTCAGTGTGTCGGACATGTGTCACCGAGATCCGTCAGGTTTATTGGCCTTGCTGAGTTTCGTGGGGGACTATTATTAAACGCACATTAGAACCATTGGTTCTGGCATCACATGTATTGAGAGAGTGTTTTGGTAATCGATGTTGTGTGATACTGTAAATTGTAAAATAATAAATTGCTGGAATTTATGTTTTTATTAAGATAAAACTAGGGAGTCTTCACAACTTCGTATGTATCAGAAAATGGAATTGAAATTAAAATTAGATTGCCCGCTCACTCAAAAATCAGATAAATTTTAACAATATTTTTTTTTGCAAAATTTGCCAAGATATACAATTATTTGATGAGTATCCCCTGTAAAAACTTTCTTTAAATAAAAACAATTTCTTGTTGAAATTGGTCCAAAGCAAAGGAAAATTAGTTTCAATATGAAATGTATCGAAAACTTTAAAGAAATGTGACGTATGATGTGCCTTCCAACATGTACGACTAACTTCCCAAAAATAATATAAATTACTGTCTCATCATTTAAGAGACTTGTTTATTTACCACAAACTCTATAATAGTTGTTATTCACGATGATTCACAGCATTTCGTGTCTGACAAATAAGTTTCACACACGTTCATATGTTGACATAATATATGTACGTATATGTAGCAACGTTAACTTTACTAGCGATTTGCAATTACAATTGCTATATATGTTTGTATGATTTCTTCAAATATTGAAAGTTTTTTGGACTAACTTTTTTTTTATTGCCATGTAGGCAGACGAGTGGTTTTGGAGGTTTCGGTTGTACTAATGTGGAATGTGCATCTAGAAAATAAATATAAGCACAGGAAGTCGTGAAAGATTTTCCGTAAAAAAAATATATTTTTAAACACAGACCCAAATATACTTGTTCGATGTTTAAAAATTTGACTCCACAACCTTTCATCTGACACAATAATCATCAAAATCGGTTCAACCTAACCAAAGTTATGCGGTAACCAATAAAATAAAAGATTAAAGAATTAAGTACCTCTTTTATTGGAAACGACCAAAAACACAAATTGAAAACCTAAACCGATAGTTGAAAATTAAATAGAATCCGCGTTTGAAAGTCCAGATAAACCAGTCCCAGAAATCTGGCAAAACAGTGTAAATTCTTTAAAGGTTTTAATTATACCAAATGGACGACCCCGCCGAGGGTTCCCGACATCAATCTACTTAATGCGAAAACGCAATACCACCTGCTCCGTGAAAACAAAATATCCTTTTTACCTCCGAAATAATTATACAGATTATAATATGTATGATGAGTTTGACACGTTTTTACAAGTTTATTAAGTGAGAAGGGAAGTCGAAACTCATGTTTTCCTACTCCTTCTATCATCTTCTGATTGAATGCGTTGCGGGGTCCAATAAAGAGATAAAAAATGATATTGTTCAATCCATATTGAACATACAAAACTTTGTATATTTTATTTGTATTCAAACTTTTTAGTTTTCGCGATGACTCTATGGAAAACTAAATTCAAATTTAATTCTATGTCAAATTTCACTTCTGTTCTAGCCATATAGGAGAGTAGTCACGTTTATAATTTTATAATTTTTTCATTGTTTCAATGAATTATAAAGTTTAACAAACAATAATTCTTTTCTTTATTGGATCCTATAGCCTCCAACAATATCATGTGGCTAAAAAGATAACGATGAGGACATTACCAGCATTAATAAACGTCCTAGGTGTTCCCCGATCGCTATGACATGACCTGCTTAACAGTGGCGTGCAGTCTAAAATCCTAATAGGCATTGCATACTCTAACTTATCAAATGAGATTAAGAAATAACTATAAAAAATGCGATATATTTTTATTAAGTAAAACTACACTAAATATGCAGCAGCAATTTTGAAAAGTTTTAGAAAATATGCTTAGCAAGAGCATCGCTTTATAATGAGAAGCAAATAATTTTAAACAAACAAGAAAGTACCGAATAAGGTTCTTTAAAAGGCAAAATTATTGACATTTCAATTGAAATTGAACTAGAACAAAATAATGCCATTCAGCATTACGCTGCAAATTATAACAAGTTTACTTACATTCTGTTTACCATTAAGAAAATTCAATTATTGGTAAATACGCAAAATTGTATTCAATTGGAATATTTAAATCTACAACTTAATATAAATTAAATTAATTACATGATTACTACTTTTTTTGATTTTTTTATTTAGGCAGACAAGCCATTAGGTTTTTGAAAAGCCCTGTATGTGATGAGTAACGTCCCTTATATATGTCTGATTCACGAGCACGCACGAGCCTATAGCCCACCTGATGGTAAGCGGTCACCATCGCTCATAAACCATTGCAATACCAGAGCAAAAAGATTAATTTTTTTTTTCTTTTTTTTATTGCCTTGTAGGCAGACGAGCTAACGGGCCACCCGATCGTAAGCGGTTACCGTTGCTCATGGACCTCTGCAATGTCAGCGGACACTGCGGGGCCGCTACCTACGGCCTACCTTTTAAGGACTTTCTTTAAGCCTCGTTTGAAGAAGGACAAGTCATAGCGCGCGGGAAACACCGAAGAGGGGAGCTCATTCCACGGTGCGTCGGATATTGTAACATGTATTCCAATATCCTAAAATGTTACGTGAACACACATGTTGTAGATAAACATGATATACATTCACACAAAGAAGATTAATTTCAAACGAACGGGCAATAAACTATTTGTTCTAACTTTTATTCTAAAATCAAATGTACTTTTCAAGTTGGCACATTTGTCGGACTATGTCCAACTATTGGCACATTTTGTTGGCACATTTGGTGTGTACTGCGCCAAATTTGTGGCAGAAAATCGTAGATCGACAATGGAAACGCCATCTTGCCTTAACGAGGCGTCTTGTTGGATAATTTAAGAATAATTCTGCTCTTTTTAACTTACTTAATGGGTTTTATAGAAATAACTTTATCTTTCATTTCACGGTAAATGTTCGTTAATTTTTCAATTTTGTTCATCACAAAATTTATATACTAAAAACAAAAAAAATAGTCTAGTCAAATGGAAAATATATTTTTGTACATTTAACTTGTTAACTAGGCATCGAGAATATTGAAAAAAAAAAACATTTTTAAATTCCTTTACTACAGTTATAATAATAACGAATAGTCAATTTCTCTACACTTTATTTATTTTGTTAACTAATTACAAGCCAAAAGCACCATCGAGAATAATATCAAAACTTATAAAGATGATAATATTATCTTCATCCCGGGTCTCGCCATCAATTACTACGTACTACACTTTCAAAGAAGCCAACTAGTTTAATATAGAGCTCTGATTGAGGCTTCAAGCTTGTTAATTCATTTATACAAGCCAATTATTTCATTACTTCTATAGAACAGTGTGATCAAAAGTAATAAATCTAAACTATAAGAGTCTCTTACTTGAAATTTAATATAACCACTCAACTGAGAACGTCACTATTCGCTAGATGACGAAACTGGGGACTTCGTTCGGAATCAATACCGTGTTTGAGCCCCTTTTTAAAAACAGTTTTTTTCAATAATTTTTAAGTTTGATTTTTAATTACACCTTATATTTATGTAAATCTTTATTACTAAACGACGCTGTATTACATTTTCAGCGAAAATATATCATCTCCGTAAAATATGAGATGATTAAAAAATGTAAACAAAACAAGTTTTAGAACTGTGCTCAATTTTGGCTCCTGCCACAAACTTGGCAAAAGTAAACAAATCAATTTGGTTGCCGATCCCAGTTGAGTAGTTAAGTAAAATATATTATACCTACTCCTTCAAAAACTCAACCACTTTCAAATATAAACATCCTCAAACAACAAAGCGAAGAAAGAAGTAATACATAACCTCAAAACGCGAAATTAAATAAAAAATCCCCCAACATTTGATTTACGAAATGAATGTACATATTTACCAAGCACAAAGAAGTTTGCCGAAAGAATTCAATGGTTTTACCTTTATCTGGAGCCCCTTAAACAGGGCAGGCTATTCCACCTCACGCTTCTAAGGCAGCTCGACTTATTTCAATGGCACCGTCTCCAGGCTCCCGCATCAAATTAAGTACACTTTTTAACATGGCCGGATGAATTTTAAATTGGATTAAGCCTGTAGCGGATCGTGACGATGCAACTATATGAATGATGACGTATATGAACATTGTCCAGATTGTTTGGACCTATTTTTGTTTTGGATTTGGTGTGTGGCTAGTTCTGTGATGTTGGTCGCTTTAATACAATCATTGTGGAATTGAGGCAATCTCTGTTTTCCGGCTGTTTATAATTGTGTAGTGCATGGTACCGTTAGTGTATTGCAACGGTATGTCTATGAACGGATTTCCTGGGTTCAGTTCTCAGGCAAGACTGGAATTTTTAGCGATGTTTTGTTTTTGTTTTAGAATGTGTATTGAATTTGCAATGTTGGTTATGAGAAAGTTTATAGACACGGAAAGTTTACGGCTATGGAATGAGCTCCCCTCTTCGGTATTCCCAGAGCGCCATGACTTGTCCTTCTTCAAACGAGGCTTGATGGTCCTTAAAGTTAGGTCGTAGGTAGCGACCCCTCAATGTCCCCTGACATTGCAGAGGTTCATGAGCGACGGTAACCACTTATGATCAGGTGGCCCGTGGGCTCATCTGCCTAAATAGCAATAAAAAAAAAAATAGAGAGTACTTTTCGCTGCGTCTAAAACTGAATTGGTGCAAGTTATGGTTATGGTACCTTTCTTAATGAAATACATGCTCCTTCTTCAAACAGTTTTAAATCCTATTAAAGTCTCACAAAATACTTGACATACACTAATTTTAATAAATTCATGATCAACACTGTAGATATTGCGTTCATTTCATCAATAACATTATTCGCAGGCACGAATAACGAACAGTATAAAAACTAATGGAATTTTATTAAAAGATAGCTCGTGGAGCTAGTTTGGACGTGATCCAAATTGGGTGACAATAATGCTGTTAAAACCACTGTCAAAAACGGATCCATTCTGTCAGCTAGCGGTTTTAGAAAATAGAAAAATACCTAGGGGTTAAATTTGGCAGATTTAGAGATTTTAAAAGTTTACTTTTCGAATTGGATCTCTCTCTGTAAACATATCTGCCACACATGAAAAATTGCATAGTTTTGGTGCCTATACATTGCTTTTACAATACTTACAGATTTGTTTGCTCTTAAATCGACCCGCAGTATCCAGTTTTCTCGTGATCATGACCTTTGCAACAACGTTGAAATATCGAGACAACTCAATTCATTAAATATCGTGATAAGAACCCGTTGAAAATGCATGAAAGTATAATAAAAATGTGAATGAAAATATTTCCTAAAAATCATTCTAACAAAAAAAATTCAAATGAACTATTTCTCTATAAAAGTATTTCAAAACACAAAATAACAATTCATTACATTTTTTTTTTAGTTGGAGGAAATCACCGGATCGCCGCCCGCCCCGCGGACGGGGTATGTGGGAGTTGAACCGCACTAAAACCTCCAACCGCTCACACTCAGCGTCCGAACCCCGGCTGAGTCCAGAACCCAGCACGGGGTTATGAGGGACGACGCGACGCGTTACGCCATCGGCACTCTTTCCCGTCGCGTCGCCCCCAATTCATTACATTAGAAGAACAAAGTTAATCCAATAATAAAAGTATCAATTTCACTACAACTCTTCTGTCCATAAAATGCCCCTATCACTGATTACCTACATCCGCACTGTGATATTATCCCATTGAGTCATTTGTATGAGTATTACTGTATCGAGAAGGATTTGCTAAGCTTTGCTGCAAGTTATAAAGATTTTGAAAAGCTCCTGAGCTGTAAACAAGGCTCGAAGCAAAGTAGTTTTATCTGTGGTCTAAAGTTTAGCTCTTTGTCAAGAAATATCTGCTTCTTCCATTTCTAAGAAACGTGTAAAATCTTACGTAAATCTTTTAAGTATTCTTTATGTTGATATAAGGAATAAGGCAACTAAGTTATGGGTACTGTACTGTAACAACCCTTTACTACCCATTGCTGGGGTCAGGTCTCCTCAGAAGAGGGGTCAGGCATAGTCCACCACGCTTGCCCAATGCGGATTGGGGACTTTACATATCTTCGAAGGATTTTTAGAATCCTTTTTGATAATAAGTTTTCTCACGATATTTTTTTTCTCCGTTTTAGGCAGTGACAGGCCCAAGACAAGTTAGCTTTCCCTCGGGTTCCTGAGCTTCACTGCTCAGAGTCATTACGATGGTCGCCGCTGTGGATCCTGGCTACAGGAGTTACAGTGGTGGGAGTAAGAGGTGGGCAAATGCCCGAAAGTGTCATTAATAAATGCAATACAATATAAAATAATATCATTGACCGAATTCCAATTCTATATTCAAAAATTGGCAGGAAATAATTACACAGTCCACTAACCAGCCAGTAACATTCGATGTACAAAATAGTGTTATTATTGTAACCAGAATGTATTTTAGGAGATGCGTTACCAACATCACGTACTTACGTGGAAAGTAGGTCGTTTGTATAATGAATTATTAACCGTGTCACTGAACTAAGCAAAAGATAGATGTGTATGCTTATATAGCAATCGAGTTTAATTCAATTTTTATCATAATCAACCAAAACAAACATTAAGTTGAAGATAGTAGCTACTTTAGAAGTAGGATTTAGAAACGGTCCCATAATGTCAATTGTCTGTATAGGTTCATAGAAGCTATTTACGATCATATGATCCGGTACCTACGACAAACAATTTGACATCATACATCAAGAGAATAAAATAGAATGAGAAAAAACCCGAAATAATTAAAGTAATTAATAAATAAATAGTAAAAATTACATTTGCCAGATCAGACAGATATGATTAATCGCGTAATCTTATTTGTATTGCTACATATGTACGAGCTTACAGCCTATCTCATATTAACTGGCTACCTAATCAGGGGACATTACGGTACCGCCTACTGTTGATAAAGAGAAAAGATTTGGTCGAAGACGACCCAAGAAAATATAAGAATAGATATTAAAAGACAGAATACAATATCCGAATTAATTTAGTATCTGTATTTCTTATCAAAATATTCATCCCTACAATTAAGTTTACCAAATATCATTTATAATCTATACATATCCGTAGGACGTCTCACGATCTAATTTAATTCCTAAGCTAGGTTCAGCTGTGCCCTTATAGGCAGAAAGGGATCGCCCCAGGATATTGGTTAGACGTCGCTGAGTAATTGGTTAGTTAATTCCGGCTACTGACAAGACGCAGACAGGCCTTGTAAAGGTAACTTTGATGTTGTAAGATCTTGAGGTGTCCGATCAAATGGAAAACAATGATACAGAAATCATAAGCGAGACTTTCTTCTTTTACCTATTCTTTACCTTTCTTCTTTATAGCATACAGTCTCCTCGTTAAAATTAAAAACTTGGTGAGAACCGCGAGTATTAAAATAAAGTCAAAAGGTATCAGCGTGACAATACGAACAACTTCTGAGCTATCACTGCAAAATGTTCCAGGCAATTTTATATTAAGACTGAGTAAGGTGATGTTGACAGCGACAAAGCATGCAGAATGTATGTATCGGTTCCAAACCAAATCGTGGCATTTCTTCCATTGATGTAATATTATTACGATTGCAGTGGAATCATTCCAGTTGCAATATCGTGTGTTTTATTTTAATCCCTAAGTATCATTACGTGTTTACGCTACGGAACATCTAATCGAGGTCGCATTCCACTTTCTCGTAACTTCGCTTTTAATAGATTATTATGTATTTACTTTTGAGTAATAATTCTATCAACAATTTATTTAGTACTAAGAAATGAAGGAATGATACTCAGTTTCATTACTTTATGTCGAAACCCAACCGCTTAACAAATCACAGATAGTAATTCACCAAAAGTACCAGGGGTACATACTACAACAAGAGGTCAATCAAGGCATCCCGTTAATCCCGCGTAATTTTTAATCTTGTTCTTTCTTCAAGTTTTTGATATACTTACATCAATGTAATAATGAAGACAAAGATACCCAGTTCCCTTAAGTTAATCCCAAAACCTCACAGCTCTAACAAACCACAGCAAGTCATCCAGCAAAGTACCAGGGGTGCATACCAAAACAAGAGGTCCAGTTAAACCATCGGAATATCTTAGTTTTTCGTCCTTCTCGTTTTTGAAATCCAATAATTTAATAACAAAAAATATAAGTCGAATAAAGCCAATATTACATGGGTGTATTTCTGGAACTGAGATGCCCTTTAAGTTAATCCCAAAACCTCACAGCTCTAACAAACCACAGCAAGTCATCCAGCAAAAGTACCAGGGGTGCATATCAAAACAAGAGTTTCCGAAAATCAAGACACTCGGTTAATTCAGCGGACTAATTAATCTTTTGCTTCCATTACTTTTTTAAAATCCAATAATTTGATAACAAAAAATATAAGTCAAATAAAGCCAATATTATATGGGTATATTTCTGGAACTGGGATGCCCTTAAGTTAATCCCAAAACCTCACAGCTCTAACAAACCACAGCAAGTCATCCAGCAAAGTACCAGGGGTGCATACCAAAACAAGAGGTCCAGTTAATCAAGGCACCCCGTTAATCCCGCGGACTATTTGTCCGGCGCCCGCGACATTAGTCCCGTGTCCCGGGCTGCGGGATTTGTTCCGGGATCACGAAGTTTTAGTTTTGACGCCTGATTTAGGATCCTCATTAAGTTGTTTAAATAGTTGCCCGTTTTTTGTCTTGGTTTTGTCAGGCTAAGGGTTTTAGTAAAGTTTGCACATTTGCCATTCTACTAGTGGTTTTCTATGAAAAATTAGAACAATCGAACAAACAGACAGACTAAAACATGTAGTTTATGTATTTTTAAACACACACTCCAATTTTATATTGATTTACATCTCTTTTAGTGAAAAGACCACCAATAGCTACACAATAATGATTTGCACATTTATTTCTGTTACTAACTCATTTGTAGTATTATAGAAGGGCTCAATAGTTACATAAAAATATCTCTATATTACTCAATAATTCATAAATCATTATAAATACAAATAATGATGAAACTTTCGTTTAGAATCAAGTTCTACAAGACTCCATATAAGGTGTTGCGGTCCATTGGCCCCATTCCGATGTTTTCGAAGTAATGAAGACAACTTAATACATAATGTCTACGGAATTTAGATTTCACGATAGGTTAAAATTGGAATAGTGTAAATGACATAATTTTCTAATTTGTTGTTTGATTATGTATTACCAAAGATTTCATAAATTTGTGAATTGTGATGTAAGGGATAGCTGGTATAATAATCTGTAGCTACTTCTTACATTTTAATACACAAAACAAAGTATATACTAGTATAAAATATTCACCCAATTTTATTGTGCTCCAGAAACTGTTATGTTTAAGAAAAATTTCTATTTAACATTATAATAATTATTCCATACCTCTAGTACTATCAAAATGCCTATCTATCAGAACGTTGAGAATCTCATAACCGTGTCAAAGGCTGTAAGGAAAGTTATCAGAGCCTTTAACGGAGATGCGACACGTTTTTCCAATATTCGGGCGTTCAAAGCAACTAGACAATTTCGAGATAACTACGCACGTGTATGTTTGGGAATCAGATTTTATTATATCAAACTCAATTTCGTTTTATTCGCATGTAGGTTAAGTTCTGTGTTTGATGTTTTTCAAATTATTCACTCGAGTTCTTTTGTAAATGTTAATATTTTGCTTCGAATTTAATGTGAGTGCTTCACAGAGATTCATATCAAGATAAAATGGTACGGGATGATATTTTTATTGTCTTGGGATTGCTTTAATACGACCATGAACCTCTGAACTCAGGAATACTGTGGAGCTAGTTTTGATTAGGTACAACAATATTTTTTATGTTGTTACCATCATCAACCTCAATAATGTTAGAGACCAGTCATCTTTAAAATCCCAATAAAATGGGATACCCTCCCTCCATACCTTTCTATCCTGATAAACATTATCACACTACAAACCATCATATCATCGTCTACACAATCAAACCATCTTTTCTTAGATCTTCCTCTCTTTTTACATCCACATTTTTCTCTTTTCTTTTTTGACTTTCAACCCTTCTCAGCGCATGCCCGAATCATCCCAACTTTCTAACTATCCTATCTAATACTCCATCTTTAAAATAATATTGAATACGTCAACAAATAAACAAAGTTTTGTCTTTCATTTACAATGTTTATGCGTTATGCAGTGAAGCGCCTTATTCACGTCGACGCCATCATGGACGAGTTAATGCAAATCGAGCCAGCAGCGAAATTTGAATGGCATTATGCGAAACCACACGCGTCGCTCCACAGTCAATCTTTAAGGAGTTTGTTTATTTATTTTAATTTATTTTTGAACTAAAGAGGTTATCATGATTTTTTTGTCTTATTATTGGGTTGGGTGGAATGATTCGGAATATTTTTTTTATTTATTAAAGACTAGCTATTGCCCGCGACGTCGTCTGCGTGAATGCTATGTACATCACCATAATAATATACCAATAATTATATCTTTTAAAATAACATTAATTTACTGGTTTTCTTCTTTACATTTCATATCTACACTAAGCAGAGTAACAGAATAAGACTGTTTTTTTTTTTAATTGAAGAGCAAAAAGTGATAATTTCGCGGGTCCCGTTACACAACTTCGGAGGAGTTAGGTTCCGAAGAAGCATAATCGGGAAACCGACCTTCAGCTTGATAGTATGTGCTGGAAGTCCACTTGCTGACAGAGAGTTCAAAAATTCCACAGGATAATGTGTGGCATCATCTTGCTCGACGACAGTATTTATAAAGTTGTAGACCACTTCATTTCTCTCAATTTCTGAGAGAATGCATTCGTCAATTGGTGCAGCCTGATCATAGTGTCAAAATGGCTTGCTCCCACATCCAAGAATTCTGCTGGTGTGGTATACGACTGATGTCGTTGTACACACAGCGAATGAGTTCTTCTAAGCTGGATACAACTCTATCGAGATACATTGAAAGCACCACTTGTCCACCTCTCTCCTAGAGTACCTTCACCAACACTTAGAAGGACATCGGAGAATTCTTGAGCACGTCCAAATTGGGGATGTATCTACTTCGAAGGTTTGCTTGTTCTTCAAAATCAGTCACAAAATAAATTTGAAAAATTTTGGAATATGTGTGGGTAGCAGCGAACCAATTTTATGGTAAACTTGTCCCTGAATCTTGAATGTCGGCATGAACTCTGTTTCAACGATTTGATTTGCACCAAGCGAAGTCATCTGGAAGGCGCTATTATAGACTCCGATGTTTTTAAAAAAATTGCTGGACTTTGGATGTTCGCCCCCTAGTAAGAATTTCAACAGTTCTGGTGGGTCTTGCAGACTCCAAGCGTACCTTACCAGACGCACAACACATCCCATTGGGCTCCCCTCTCCATTTGCGGGTTTGACAGAGGGCGCACACTTCTTCTAAGATGCTAAAATCTCCGTGTACGACGTAGTTAATCGCAACATTGTACATAAATCCACTTTCCTCTTTATTTAGCCACGGTTGCTCTTGCAACTCTTGCATTCTGTCCCGGTCTTGCGATACATGAGCAGAAGTATCGTCACGTACGTCCTGATAACTTTGCTGAGCAGCTGTACTATGCTCTTCAAGCTGCTCATCAGTCTCCAACGACCGTGAAAGAGCAGGCGGAGAGTGATCTCTCCTTAACTGAGTATCCTGCTCTTCAAGATCTTCGATCGACTGAGTTTCCGCAATGTGTTCTCGAAGAGTAGCCAACCTAGCTTCACGCTCAACGGCGGTCTCTACACATCGAGCTAACCTTTTCCTTCGAGTATCGTTTGAGCATTCGGATAAATTAGATATCCTTTTCCAGGCATTTTAATTATTTTAAATCGAAACTAAATAATAATCTGATGATTGCTAAGTATTTCAAATTGACCAACCACACGATAACTTATAGCAAAGCAGGTAACCTCAGTTTTGACATTTGGTGTACGAAATAATAGCGCGATTCAGAATAATTCAAATTTATACGCCAACGCCCTCTAGTTAGCAAATAGGAAACATTGTCCCACAATGACATAATCAAATTTAAATCATTTATTAAACAAAAAAATTGCTTCCATATGTAATTCGACTTGAAGGCCAATAGATGTCGTTGCTCTAAAATTGTTTAATGAATTCTCTTATATATAAAAATGAATTGCTGTTCGTTAGTCTTGCTAAAACTCGAAAACGACTGAACCGATTTGGCTTATTTTAATCTTGAAATGTTCGTAGAAGTCCAGGGAAGGTTTAAACGGTGAGAAAATTTCCTTATGTGACGCAGACAAAGTTGCGCGGGCCAGCTAGTTTATTTATATGTATAGATTTTATTTATCTCTGAAACGAATTAAAGACACAATTTTAAAAAAGAACAGAACTCCTTGTATCTATGACAATTAATAAAAAACCATTGACAGTGCCAAAAATGACACAATCAAATTTAAATTATGGTATAAGAGCTTTTTTTTTTTTTGACGGGAGGAAATCGCCGGACTACCACTCGCCCCGCGAGTGGGGTATGTGGGTGTCGAACCGGACTAAAACCTCCCGCCCGGTTGTTTGACTTGGGGGAGTGTATTTTGCAATGTTGGCTTTTCTATCCTTTTATTATATGTATATATATATAGATGGTGGGTGTCGTGTCGTTTTTTGTCACCATTTGAATTTTAGAAAGATGTGAGACGAATATTCTTTGCAATTGTGAAGCGATGGAAGCCGATTATGTTATTTTTTTGTTCAACCTACTTGTTTTTAAATATGATTCGAATATTTTTAAGATAAAAAATATGATATTAGTAAAATTGATGTATCTTTCTTAAACTCGGACAAAAGAAACCGCTCAAAATTACAATAAAAGAATAATAAAGATATTCTGTCATTCATACGTGGGAATAATTTCAAGATCACGCCCAACAATGGGCTAGTTTCTATAGCGAATAATAGCAATAACATACATGTGTCACAGATTAGAAAAGGTGATTTATGCACAGATTAATACACTATTGAATGTACTGGAGTAATGTGAGAATTAGAACGGATTTAGGGTATCGAAACCAGTTATAGTTTAATAGTAAATTAGTTTTTTTTTGTCTATTAGGATACTATATTAGATATTGGAACAGTTAATTTATAATTATGTACATATTATTGAATGCACTGATATAAACTTTGTGTGGAAATTAGGACTCAGATTTAGGGTGATATAACCAATTTGGCTGTCGTTGGTTGTTGATGTCACATTAGTAATTCTTTATAAATTAATTTGATAATAGTCGCAATTTTATTTTTCAAATAGTTTTAGTTCAATATCGAAACTATAATAATGAAATATATTCAAAGAAAATTTACTTTCATAAAACGTATATTTTTGTGTAAAATAATAATTGGCACGAAGTTCCTTATCGCGCGTTATCGAAAGGATGCTAGACGGAAATTCTTATGAAAAAGTTGTCACGACACTTTTTTTGGTTTTATATGATTAATGCTAGATGGCGCTGTGATCAAAATATTTTATTTTAGTTATAATAACTAACTAATTATTATAACTTAAAAAATAAAATTTTATTACAATTCCCTCACTAATTAATCGAAAGGAACTTCGTTCCATTCGGGTGTCCCTTGACACCTCTCAAGTTTTTCCATTTAATATTCGTATATAAAAAAGTAATTAACCAGTACAATGAACTCCACATCATTCAAACAAAAACAAATCCAAACAAAAAACTAAATTTATTGAAATCTTAATTAAATCTACAACATTATCTCAACCACGCCCACTAATTTAAATGCATTAAAATAATTAATACAGAGAACAGATATATAGATATAAAACAGGTTACAATTAATAAAAGAAATGAACTAGTTTCATTAAAATACTTCATTAATATTCATTTGTTTCTTCACTTTTAATTAATATAAATCTATTGTTTAACGCGTGGGTAAAAAAACTCGGTTTGGTTTAAAAATTTTCAATTAAAATGCGATTAAACGGTTTAGTAGTCACTACTGAATCTTGGGTTTGAGTTCTATTCTCGGTGTTTGTTTCTTTTATACAGGGTGGAACATTTTAAATACCTATCTGAGATAGTAATCTAAATAGTAATTTTAACGATTTCTTTTGCTATACCTTAACCTAGGTTCTGACCCAGTGGGGTATTCCGTAGGAGGGTGACACGCGGTCCCATCTGGGCGGGCTTCGGACAGCCCGCCGACCGAGAGAGCCGGTGGCCGTATTCGCCGGCGGCTACCGGTTCGGCGTCCGGGGACGGAACGGCGGAAAAGAGTGCCGAGCGCGAAACGCGTCGCACCGTCCCCCCAAACCCCGTGCTGGGTTCTGGCCTCAGCCGGGGTTCGGACGGTGAGTGTTGGCGGTTGGAGGTTTCAGTGCGGTTCAACTCCCACATACCCCGAGGATCCGGTGATTTCCTCAAACAGAAAAAAAAGACCATTAAGATGGGGTCGGCGTAAAAAGTGTTCTCCCTCTACTCTTTTAAAATACAATTGCATTAAATATATTTTTATTATCATACCCCGCGCAGAAATTGAAGTTTCTAAAAGCTAAACCAGTTTTTAAACTTGGTACTTTTTGACATAATTTTAACAATTAAATTAAAAGCAAAAAATAATATTTTTAAATCTACTAATTTTGTAAATTCATAATTTCATACATTTATACACTGAATTAAAAAGGACGCAACTCGAAACCCTGCAGCATTTTTCCGGAAACGGCACACAAGACATTTTATCGTGTATTCATATTAAAAAATAATATTTTCGTTGTTTCAGAAGCGGGATGACAGTTCACCGAAACGGACACTTTTCCTGGTGAGTTGAGAAATAAAAATTTAATAATTCGTTTAAAAACTTGTATGGGTAAAGATAGTGTTTTAATATTCGTAAATTTTGCTTCCAATTTTGTGCTCAATATCCATTGTTTAAGACTCAAAATCAGAAATGAGGAGATCCGCAGAAGGACCAAAGTTACCGACATAGCCCAAAGAATTGCATCTTTGAAGTGGCAATGGGCAGGACACATTGTGCGCAGAACTGATAGCCGATGGGGCCGAAAAGTTCTAGAGTGGCGACCACGAAGTGTAGGCAGACCTCCCACAAGGTGGACCGATGACCTGGTCAGGACCGCGGTGGATGGATGCGGACAGCGCAGGACCGATCGATGTGGCGAGGTTTGGGGGAGGCCTATGTCCAGCAGTGGACGTCTACAGGCTGATGATGATGATGATGATGAAGACTCAAAATGCAATGTTATTTGATAAACTAACATTGCAATGATCCATGAGCGACGGTAAACAAGCGTCTTCATATCAAGTTGCATTTTGAACCTTAGGCGCAGGACGTAAATTTGAGCGATTCTCTACAACATTCAGAACGCCCATGCATAAAGCGGTATTCGCGACATTTCTCGTTATCGCACGCCAAACATTAATAACTGCACAGTAAATTCAAGTTACCAAAAACAAAACGCATTCCAAATCTGCAAACAAAAGCAATTTCAAGAATAACCCTGCATCACTATACTTTGTCAGCTACAACCAGGGCGATTCTCTACAACGTTCAGAACGCCCATGCATAAAGCGGTATTCGCGACATTTCTCGTTATCGCACGCCAAACGATACGGAAAATCGAATAGGGCTCGTCTTCCATTACCGGTCTTAGAGTATTGAGCGGTATCTGAGGCTTCACGTTTAATCGTCTGAGACTCTTCTCGTTGCAGAATAATGTATGGTGAATTTCGAAAATGGTTGTCGACTGCATTAAAAAAAATACTGCATTTAAATATTTTAGAAAATACTACCCAGGAATTGAAATTTCAAAATTGAAGAAATGTTTTGTTGTAGCAAAATTCACTGAAAACTCTCTATGGAGTAGCTTCACCTTGTAGGCAGACTACCATCATTTTTAAATGTTTGTCGCTAAAATTTTGTTTTTAATTTTGACAAGATCTCTTTACTTTGAGTGCAAAATTAATCACTTACCAAGCAAAAATAGCTTTGCTTACTTTAACATTTTAGAAAAAAAAACTTCACTTATTTGAGATCAATTTTAACTTTAGAGTATCTTCAACTCACGCATTAATAAATGATAGCATCTGTATCCATTGAATGTACTTCAACAATTAGCACACTCCGAATAACTAAACTCCGAATTGTTTTTTATTTTTTTTTGTTTTTCATGATTTTCACCTGATGGTAAGTGGTCACCGTCGCTCATGAACCTCTGCAATGCCAGGGCAATGAGGGACTGTTATCTATCGCCTACCGATACAGGACTTTTCTTAAGCCTCGTTTAAAGAGGGACATGTCATAGCGCTCCGGGAACACCGCGGATGGGAGTCCGCAGGAGTATTTTTAAACTATTTCATATAATATGAATCATACACGTATATGTAATACCAATGATTCAATTTCAATTCTTATCTCTCCACAGAATGTGACTCAACACATCTGTTTGATTCACGAAAAATATACCGGTTATTTAAAAAACTTTGCAGGAGAACCAATACTTGGTATTTCAAGATAACAAAAATTCCGATACTTTGGTTTTTAACAGTACGAAAATTATAATTAATTATAGTAAATATTTCAGTAACAATTAGTAGTATAATTAAAATTTGTAAATATAGTAATTACTATACAGGGTGTCGTGAACGGAAAGTACCTTAAAATTAGAGACGTTTTGCTGAAACGAAACATCATTTTTTTTTGATGTTTAGTATTACTGCGTTCACAGATTTTTCGTAAATTGCTTAATTTGTCTGAAAATCGAGCTAACAAAATCGGCAAAAATCAACAGCCTGTTTTTTTATGATGCCAATCGAAAGAACAGTTAATTACGAATATTTATCGCTAAGAAATAAAATGTCCTAAACAAAAGGAACAAGGAAAAATCGTGATTCAAGATTTTATGTATCTTTTCCACCATTTACTGTGTTTGTCTAACTAAAACTTGAGATACTAACACTATTCGGTGAAGTGTCTTATTTTTATAGAAAGCCCTAACATAGAGTAATTTCAATGGTGAACCTCTTTAAGCGCTTCCATAAAAAAACAAAACAAAAACATGTAAAAAATATCTAAATGTAAAAACCTGGATATACTATATACACTAGAGAAATAGTGTGTCAGAAATGTGACCGTTTCGACTTACGAATGACCCCAAATTCTAACAACTATCGGGTATTGGTCCACCTCTCACTCCCACCACTGTAACTCCTTTGTAGCCAGGATCCACAGCGGCGACCATCGTAATGACTCTGAGCAGTGAAGCCCAGGAAAACCCGAGGGAAAGCTAACTTGTCTTGGACCCCGCAACGAATTTAATCAGAAGATGATAGAAGGAGTAGGAAAAACATGAGTTTCGACTTCCCTTCTCGCAAAGCGGGAGACAGTAAAATAACATTGAAAGATGCTTTACGCCAGAATTGAGAAAAGCACCACGGACATTTTTATTAAATTTATTGGACCGATGCGGTGAGCTGATGTACTATTTAGGATGCCAATAATAGGTATGGCAAAAACGTTTGAATGCACGGAAATTTGCGCTGGATGCTACAAGATCCGTGTAATAAACGACTCTAGACGCTACTTGTAAGGAATTTAACATAGTGACGCGTTCCATATGCCATAAATTGCACTCCCAGAGGATGTGTTCATACTTTTGTTGATCAGTTGAACAGTCGCAAAGCGGTGAATCTACCAATTTAAAAGAATACAACTAATCTAACAACTAATAAATATCTACCACCTTACAATAAAATACACAATCCAATACCTTAAAACCGGTCAAAAACATCTTAACACAACAGACAATGGGCATATCACCCTTGCCCTCTCCCGTCCATTTAATACAATTGCGTAGAAAAACTTCCGCTGTACGGAACCATCGTGGGCTTTTTGATATTTGAACCAGAAGTAAAACGGTTAAAGTTAGTGAAGAAGAGAATTGAAATTGTATTGGTATGGTTTTCTGTGTATTTTAGGGATGGCTTTATGCAGTTATGTTTTAGGAAATTGTTTTTTTATAGAAGATTATATTGTGATAGTTTGTGACTGGTTAGTTGACTATGTTGTTAGATTCTGTTTTGTAAACACGGTGGTTCTGTAACTTTGTACCAGCTATGGATGTACCTATCGAAATACAACTTAGAACTCCTTTTATTTTTAGAATCTTTGGAGTAGAGAATATAAATTATATAGGGAAACAATGATTTTATTAAATTGACACTGGTATGGTAGCGGAATTAAAAAAAACATCATGAACAACAGATTGAAAGCAATGGGAAGAGTTAAATAACGTTATGTAAAACTCGCATGAATTCTTTGGTGTTGTAAACTTATTCAGACACTCGCGGTTTTCTATAATACTTTCATGTATTATAAACGGGTTCTTACCGCGATATTTAATTAATTGAGTTGTCTCGATATCTCAACGTTGTTGCTCAGAGAGTCTTGTAGATACAGTGAGTGTGGTGTGTCGAGAAGTGAGTTTGAGTTCTAGTAGTACTACCCTAAAAGCAAACAACAAAGAGGGTAGACAGATTTCTTAGCTCTTAAATCTACCCGCAGTATCCAGTCTTCTCGTGATCATGACGTTTGGAACAACATTGAAATATCGAAACAACTCAATTAATTAAATATCGTGGTAAGAACCCCTTTATAATGCAGAAAATCGCGAGTGTTTGAATAATTTAATATTGCTGTAAGATAATCGTAATGAGACAAGGAAAATGAAATGGAGCCGTCATATGCATATCGCATTGTCTTCTGTTGGGGGCATCCAATCTGAGCCGCCATTGTTGGTCGACGTCGAATTTTGATTGCTTCTGATGTAGACATGAACGTTAGCCGCTGGATTTGTTTCACTTCTTCTCGAGTTAGAACTGGTAGTCATTCTTTTGATACCTACATCAAAATGTATGAGTATGACTATATAAATTATAATTAATTATAGTAAATATTTCAGTAACAATTAGTAGTATAATTAAAATTTGTAAATATAGTAATTACTATACAGGGTGTCGTGAACGGAAAGTACCTTAAAATTAGAGACGTTTTGCTGAAACGAAACATCATTTTTTTTTTGATGTTTAGTATTACTGCGTTCACAGATTTTTCGTAAATTGCTTAATTTGTCTGAAAATCGAGCTAACAAAATCGGCAAAAATCAACAGCCTGTTTTTTTATGATGCCAATCGAAAGAACAGTTAATTACGAATATTTATCGCTAAGAAATAAAATGTCCTAAACAAAAGGAACAAGGAAAAATCGTGATTCAAGATTTTAAGTATCTTTTCCACCATTTACTGTGTTTGTCTAACTAAAACTTGAGATACTAACACTATTCGGTGAAGTGTCTTATTTTTATAGAAAGCCCTAACATAGAGTAATTTCAATGGTGAACCTCTTTAAGCGCTTCCATAAAAAAACAAAACAAAAACATGTAAAAAATATCTAAATGTAAAAACCTGGATATACTATATACACTAGAGAAATAGTGTGTCAGAAATGTGACCGTTTCGACTTACGAATGACCCCAAATTCTAACAACTATCGGGTATTGGTCCACCTCTCACTCCCACCACTGTAACTCCTTTGTAGCCAGGATCCACAGCGGCGACCATCGTAATGACTCTGAGCAGTGAAGCCCAGGAAAACCCGAGGGAAAGCTAACTTGTCTTGGACCCCGCAACGAATTTAATCAGAAGATGATAGAAGGAGTAGGAAAAACATGAGTTTCGACTTCCCTTCTCGCAAAGCGGGAGACAGTAAAATAACATTGAAAGATGCTTTACGCCAGAATTGAGAAAAGCACCACGGACATTTTTATTAAATTTATTGGACCGATGCGGTGAGCTGATGTACTATTTAGGATGCCAATAATAGGTATGGCAAAAACGTTTGAATGCACGGAAATTTGCGCTGGATGCTACAAGATCCGTGTAATAAACGACTCTAGACGCTACTTGTAAGGAATTTAACATAGTGACGCGTTCCATATGCCATAAATTGCACTCCCAGAGGATGTGTTCATACTTTTGTTGATCAGTTGAACAGTCGCAAAGCGGTGAATCTACCAATTTAAAAGAAAACAACTAATCTAACAACTAATAAATATCTACCACCTTACAATAAAATACACAATCCAATACCTTAAAACCGGTCAAAAACATCTTAACACAACAGACAATGGGCATATCACCCTTGCCCTCTCCCGTCCATTTAATACAATTGCGTAGAAAAACTTCCGCTGTACGGAACCATCGTGGGCTTTTTGATATTTGAACCAGAAGTAAAACGGTTAAAGTTAGTGAAGAAGAGAATTGAAATTGTATTGGTATGGTTTTCTGTGTATTTTAGGGATGGCTTTATGCAGTTATGTTTTAGGAAATTGTTTTTTTATAGAAGATTATATTGTGATAGTTTGTGACTGGTTAGTTGACTATGTTGTTAGATTCTGTTTTGTAAACACGGTGGTTCTGTAACTTTGTACCAGCTATGGATGTACCTATCGAAATACAACTTAGAACTCCTTTTATTTTTAGAATCTTTGGAGTAGAGAATATAAATTATATAGGGAAACAATGATTTTATTAAATTGACACTGGTATGGTAGCGGAATTAAAAAAAACATCATGAACAACAGATTGAAAGCAATGGGAAGAGTTAAATAACGTTATGTAAAACTCGCATGAATTCTTTGGTGTTGTAAACTTATTCAGACACTCGCGGTTTTCTATAATACTTTCATGTATTATAAACGGGTTCTTACCGCGATATTTAATTAATTGAGTTGTCTCGATATCTCAACGTTGTTGCTCAGAGAGTCTTGTAGATACAGTGAGTGTGGTGTGTCGAGAAGTGAGTTTGAGTTCTAGTAGTACTACCCTAAAAGCAAACAACAAAGAGGGTAGACAGATTTCTTAGCTCTTAAATCTACCCGCAGTATCCAGTCTTCTCGTGATCATGACGTTTGGAACAACATTGAAATATCGAAACAACTCAATTAATTAAATATCGTGGTAAGAACCCCTTTATAATGCAGAAAATCGCGAGTGTTTGAATAATTTAATATTGCTGTAAGATAATCGTAATGAGACAAGGAAAATGAAATGGAGCCGTCATATGCATATCGCATTGTCTTCTGTTGGGGGCATCCAATCTGAGCCGCCATTGTTGGTCGACGTCGAATTTTGATTGCTTCTGATGTAGACATGAACGTTAGCCGCTGGATTTGTTTCACTTCTTCTCGAGTTAGAACTGGTAGTCATTCTTTTGATACCTACATCAAATGTATGAGTATGACTATGTCGAAATAATTAAGGTGTTATATCGTTTTTTTTTTTTATTATTCAATTCTATAATATGTGATGTGGCGAAGTTTGGGGGAGGCCTATGTCCAGCAGTGGACGTCTATAGGCTGATGATGATGATGAATTCTATAACAACTGACCACACCAACTTCATCGGCGTCACTAACAAAAGAACTTATGAGCAAACAAAAGCAAATACTTTTTGAAAGACAGGTACCAGGAGAGCAGAAAACGACTAGAGGTTAATTTATTGTTCACATATAACGTACAACCCAATTTGCACCTTATTTATGTGAAGTTTAGAATCATAATTATCTGTATCCAAACTCAATTCATATTATTATTTAAAAAAATACAATTTACTAACTATACGAACTTAAGACACTTAAATTCTATAAAAGATTGCACTCATTACGTCACACGCATTCAACTGCGTGCCTTCTCGTAAACATCGGCAATTTGTTTACATACAAGCAATTGTAATTCTCAACACGCTTGCATTAGCATTCATTATGCTCTGCGGTGAATACGGAAAAACACCTGCATAATATCGCAATGCGTTGTAACGATATTTTATTATTTTCTAGTGAATGTAAAAAACTAAGAGTAATTTGAAATGTAAGAAAATGATAATGCGTAAATACTTAAACCTAGGACTAAAAACATAATACAATATTATCAGTTACTATATTAGCAATAGATTTAGAGTCTTGCATGTTTCAAAAAGTATCAATTTTAATTAATAAATATTCGTAAATACTTAAAAAATACACTACTCATTAAAATATAAGTCCTGTACCAATAGAACTTGAAATCTACTTTTACAACAATTTAAATTACTACATCAACACCGTTTTAGACACAAGCAACCCCTGTACGTATAAACTGATTGAATGAATAGCGGCTCTATTCAAAAAGTATACATTTTATCGTATATGATAGCTCTAAATAATTTAGTAAACATCACTTCCTGAAATGAATCACTGTATCCATTGTGAGATCGAACGATAAACCTCGCGTGTTGATAATCGAAACACGTTATCTATTTACCTAAATTATTCTCATAATTGCACGCTACTGTATACTGTGGTTGATATGGAAATTACAGTTTTTTTAAATGAAAAAAGATACATAATTATTTTTGAGCAACATTTATTTTGATTATAATTTATTGTTCTAAGGTCGTAGTTTTCGTTGACGTATTCAATAATTTAAAAATAGAATTCTTTTTTTAAAACTAAAAATGCTTACTCAATTATTTTTTGGCGTGAACCGCAAAAAAGCATTCTAAATTTAAAATAATACACTCACTTCCTTGCTACTTGCCAAATAGTTTTGTATCTTCTAAAATTATTTAAATGTTCTAGTTTTTAATTATTATCTTAAGAATTACATCACTAAAATTTTCTCTTTCTAAAACTGTTTTTTCGTTTAAATTCACCATTTTCAAAATAAAAATTGGTATTTAAGACCTGCTTTTAAATTTTATGTGTAACACGAAAGTCCTTCATCAGTGATACATTCATTTAATTAAATTCCATCGGGAACATTTCGTTACGTTGTCTGCTCCGTGTTCGTAGCCAACCTAACAATCTTGTATTTGTACACGCTACTATTAGTTTACGAATGAAACTCGAACGCAGAAAAACAAAAAACGAATTATAGTTAATTATTATTGGAGTTTGGAGTGCGGTGTGCGGCAGGGGGGGTTGAGCTCGCCGACGCTCTTTAACCTGTATGTAAACGATCTCATTGAGGAGCTTGCTAGTGCTGGGGTGGGTTGCCGTATTGATGGTGTTTGTGTGAATAACATTAGCTACGCTGACGACATGGCGCTGCTAAGTGCATCGCCATGTGGTCTGCGAAAGCTTCTTACTGTGTGTGAACGTTATGCCGTAAACCATGGGCTCATATATAATGTTAAAAAGAGCGAACTCATGGTCTTTGAGGCCGGTGGTAGATGTCCCAAGACGATTCCATCAATAATGCTTAATGGTAAACCCCTGAAAAGGGTGTATAAATTCAAGTACCTTGGACACATTCTGACACCCGGTCTTAGGGATGATGACGATGTAGAAAGAGAGCGTAGGGCGTTGTCGGTGAGGGCAAATATGCTGGTCCACAGGTTTAGACAGTGCTCGAGAAGTGTGAAAGTCACACTTTTCAGAGCTTACTGTACATCTTTCTATTCATGTAGCTTGTGGGCCAAGTACACCGCTAATTCCTATAACGCTCTTCGTATACAATTTAACAATGCTTTCAGGATGCTGTTGGGACTACCTCGTTTCTGTAGCGCGTCAGGGATGTTTGCCGAAGCGCGTGTTGATTGCTTCTACGCAACAATGCGCAAGAGGTGTGCATCCCTGGTGCGCAGGGTGCGGGCTGGCTCCAACAGTGTCCTGAATATGATCGCCACCAGACTCGATTGTGTGTATGTGAATCGCCGCTGTGCTGTTTCGCATGGAGCGATACAGTAGCGATTTACAAAAACTTTCATTTTAATTACTAACATAGCTTGTAAGTTATTTGTAATACTAACATTTTTTGGGCCATTGGTAGCCTTAAATAAAGATTATTATTATATATTAAGCACAATATTGTAGCTGTTTATATAATACAAAAAAATGTATTTTAAGATGGCGATGCCCAGTTGTTGCAAATGGTTATAATTTTACACCTCAAAAAAAATCATTAATACTTGCGATAATTTTTCAATACAGTATTTTTAAAAAACTCTTATCATATTACTAGTTCCTACGATACCAAAAATCTTGAATCTAGATCGAATCTCAATCGAGTTCCACCAGTAATCCCTCATATTCTATTCGGTCCACGTATCGCCAACTTCTTTCGGTCGTATCACCCCTCGCTAGAGTCGAGGAGTTCTCGACAATAGACGCCCAATCGATACACAATCGAATTACATTGAAAAACTAACAATCGAGATATTCAACGTTAAATTGGGTCAGAATTTGAAGAGTTTGGTGTTAGATAGCCAGTCATTCCGGTTTTTACAACGATTTTTATTAAATGAGCAATCTCGATATTTCAATACTGTTGCAAGCGCCATGATCACGAGAATCTGGCTACCTTCTTAGAATCCTTTTTCAATATGCAAGATTCCTCACGTTGTTTTCCTTCACCGTTTTTAGCCATTACAGTTGTGGCACGCACATAATTATTTTTCAAATTAAAATTTAGAGTTATAAGCAGTGTAGGAAATCAAAGGCTGCCAGTGCATTGAAGAACATAAAAACAATCATTTAATGAAACACAGTCACAACTATTTTTTTCTACACACAAATTCGATATTTGAAAAAGCGCGCCAACATTCCTTCTTAATTTTAAAAAGAGTATGATAACAAAGAGGTTTTAATAAAAAAATATAAAAACTATTTACAGAGAGCGCCATCGTCGTCTGTTCTTTACATTTTAAATGTATAAAATAAATAAAACTGATGCAGTCGCCTACAAGCAGGGTTTTGAACCAGCGACCTCCCTCGTCTTAAGAGTTTTCCTACCAAAAAAAAAACTCTTTCACTGCTATAAAAAACTATATGAAACAATAAGTTTGAAACATCTCGTCATGATTCTCGTCACGTTCTCAACTTCTTCCGTATCACCCACGAGTACGAATACAATCGATATGTGTGCTTAACACGAACTTCTGAACTCGGCTTAAATAGAACTTTTAAAGTATCCATGTATTGTCGTGTAACTTTAGTTTGAGAGAACCGATTTGGGTGATTCTTTTTTTAAATATAAATGGTGATTGTATATTGGGCCGCTATTGATTTTAGTATTGGAGCTTAGTTTGATAATGTAGCTTTTTATAAAAAGATTTCACGATTGGCTGTGCTTGGTTGACTAGCTTTTTTTTTAATCTTTCAGTTAAATATAGGTCATTAAATATTTAAAAAAAATACTTTTAAATGCTACCTCTTCAGATCCTGGATTTATAATCTTCCATAGTAAAGTAGAGTGATAGTTAAGACAAGTAAAACGAGTGCAAACACGACGAGTCTGTCTTTTTAACATACCATCTCCATCTAGACACCTCATCGCTAAACAACTTACCGCTTTTTAAACTGCACTATCCACAATTTTCTAAATAAGATCGCCGTAACGTTATCTGAGGCCTACATAGATACCATCTAACCTAAAAAGATACGCCATGTTGCCAGTTCGATCTGATTCACAATTCAAACAAGTACTTTCGACTCATGGCTTCATTTTGCATGGAATAACAAATTCGGGATTTTGGAATGGAGTGAAATCTCAGGGATTTCATCTGGTTTCGGTATATAGAGGTATGTTTTGTAATTATTGAATTGAAATTTTATTGAAGTACCTATTTTAAATTAGTTGAGGGGAACGATTTTTTTCCTAAAGCAAATTTTAGTGATTTTATACTCTCTCTTAGACTATGTTCTATTATTTTAATAGAGCTTAAGAAGAGTCCTAAAAGCAACACAATTTTCTGGGTTTACCGCCATAGTCTATGGCTGCCGATGACCATTTACCATCAGAGATAAAATAGGGCAAATAAAACTGTAAAGTAGACAAACAACACAGTAAAAAAAAACAGGTTAAAATACAATTTTAGTAAAAAACTCAACTATTTCCTACAAAGACAAAACCACACAGCTAAACTAAATAAATTTAACAATATCCAAGAAAAATGAAGTCATAAAGCCGAAGAACAGGTGAATCTCTAGAAAAGCTCTAAAACACGTTCTGGCCCAGAATCCGAATAATCTGTACTGTAGGATTCCAGCAATTGTTGAATTTAAACACTCACTGTTGGAGCCAAGCCAAAAGGAATATTTATGGGAACACTAGAGCCGTATAAACGTTCAACAATACTATGTTGTACAGAAGTTTTCTTTGCCCGAATGTTATGCCGATTTAAATGTTTTAGGGTAGGCTTTTTAAGTCAATATGTGATCACTATCTCAAAGATCTCTTTTTGAGAATATGACATATGAAAAGTTACTATTTGACAGAAGGATATCAAACATTGTGACAATTACTGAAATTCTTTAAGCAACTTTGTGGATAATGCAAAAAAGATTTAGTTCAATTATAGTCAAGTCAAAAAACATGAAATTCTCCTATAAATTTGAGAAATGTTTGGCATTATCATTAATACTTCTATTCCCGAAAATTCCTTTTTTTGTACTCAATTATGCTTTTAATCACACTATGAAACTTACAGAAACAATTGTCCAATCGATGTCCTATGAAAACATCAGCTTATTGTCAGTATCAATTAGCCTAATGTTATTTGGCCTGCGGATACATTTCATTCCTAATCGCCTCGGAACGATTTGATTGATAGAATCCTAAATTAGGGATTTAACTGTGTTTGTAATTAAAATGAACTTAGATTGAGAAAGGAGTTTTGATAGATTAAATTATTTTGATTGAAACAGAGGAGTCTATAGAGTTCGATTCATTGTTTTCGTAAAACGACTAAATTTACAGTTGAAGTTAATATTCAAAAGGTCGAATGATGGTGAATTGGTTGGTATTTTCGTCGCGTAGAAACTGTGAAGAAATATAAACTGAGAATAAACAACACTGTCTTGGGTAGTGACCTATTTATAGATTGATATTGCTTCAATTAAAGACCAACGGCACCGTTCCTCATCAGACCAGAGCATTAAAAAACATTACGTTCTAATTTCATAGTTTCGTAATTCAGAAATAATTTTCGCAAACATTTTCATCATCAACTATGATAAATGCTCACACGTCATATGATAAATAACATCTGAAGGGCCATCATTAAGGAGACTACGAGAAAATGACAAGAGTAATAAGGCAGGCGACCCGTTATGATTAATATGTCGGTGTTGACGTGAGCTCTCCGCGGCTCGCTAATGAAGAATGCCCGAGACCGCGCGGTCGTGTGCTTATATACCCCTCCCACCGCCCGTGATTGATGACGCGGTTACTGCGTCACTTCCGTCCCGCGGTCGCACGACTGATGTGGGTGCAGTATTTAATCTTATTCGGGTCCCGTTTATCGTATTTATTTAGATCCTTTACAATTTATGTAGAACGTTTTATTTAAAAAATGGTTTATTTTGAGATATCTTGTTTATGTTCGGTGATAATTAAATAAATAAACGTACACAATGGAGGGTTTTCTAGTACAAACAGACACGATCGCCCCAGTTTCGGCTAACTCGCGAACTGTCACCCGGAATCGGCGTACATTAGCCCCCGAACGCCCCCTTTTGATTAATAAGTGCTGTTGACATTTTAATTAACCCGGGTAAAAGTCGCGCCGAAGCCTCTTTGTTTTCAAGCTTTATGGGCACGCTCAAATGGCAGTGTGTCGCTTGTATCACCCTGTATATTATACGGGTGGTATTTTTGAAGGGAGATTTTTGTAATTGTTTTTTTTTTTGATTGAGTGTTGAATCAGTGAGTATTAGTATCTATCTAGTAATACAGATTGTGGATTAGGTTGGGAACATAGTGATATTAAAGAATGCCGTAGTGCGTAACGCGTCGTTCCGTGCTGGCCTCAACTGGAGTTCGGACTCTTGAGTGTGAGGGATTGAAGATGTTAGTGCGGTTTAACTCACACATGCCTCAGCTTAATAAAAATATGTCTTTCAGTTTTATTCGGGAGAGAAATGGATTTTGATAGGTAATCTAGAATATTCTTAAGCCTTTAAACTTATGTACCATGCTCATGTTTTTTTAAAAAGATAAAACATACACGATAAACTTTCGCAATATACTTACCCATTGTTTGTTAAATTAACAGTGGTGTTAAACTTGAGTTTTAAAATTTTAATTACGTGGAAACAGTTCCAGTTTTAAGACAAAAAGCTGAATTTTAATAAGTAGCTAGACAAAGAGTAATAATGCGCGGGAAAAACAATAAACTATTTAAAGTCGTTGTGTGGAACTCTAACCTCTTTTGTTTTTTACTCTTTGTATGGTTTTCGTTTAACTATAGTAGTATGTTTTAGTTTAATTATATTGATAACTAGCTGCTGCCCGCGACGTCGTCTGCGTGAACCCTATGACCCGTTTTGTTTCATTTTTGCTGGCAACTATTCGATTTTTTCTCGCCGTAAAAACCATCCTTGAACTTCATCGAACATTTAAAAAACGTTTGGCCAAATTGGTCCAGGCGTTGTTGAGTTATGCGCTTACCAACACATTTTGCGATTCATTTTTATATTATAGATTAAATAGCATTTACAGATACGAGTAAAAACGGTCATTTTGGTTTGTCGAGATTATTCGATCGTGTGTCACCTTGCTAATGTTAATTTGTTTTTGTCTTCATACAAAACTCAAGAGTTGGTAAGTAGGTACTTCTGTGACAAATCTATCCAAAAACAAAATTAAGTGTTATTGGAACGAAGTTCCTTATCGCGCGTTATGGAAAGGGGGCTAGACGAAAATTCTTATGAAAAAGTTGTCACGACACTTTTTTTGTTTTAGATGATTATCGCTAGATGGCGCTGTGATTAAAATATTTTAAACGACAGACGTTTTAAACTAACCAATTATTATAACTTAAAAAATAAAATTTTATTACAATTCCCTCACTAATTAATCGAAAGGAACTTCGTTCCATCCGGGTGTCCCTTGACACCTCTCAAGTTTTTTATCATTACACTTCTCCGAGATTCACATTATGTAGGTAGCGAAAAAATCTAGAATCGTCAAATCTCATTTCTACTTATCAATTTTCATTGCCACCAGACAATTGGTAGACAATCCAATAAAATCCCTTCATTCCCCATTCCCGTTATATCAGATCACAATCGCTCTTATTGCTCAAGGAATAAGGTCGATATTTCAATGTTGATATGGAGGCAACAAAAAATTATTTAAAATTAACGTAGGCAGATCTTATTCGTTATGTCTGAAAGTATATCTAGTGCATAATTATTATATGGATAGAGATGGTTGGATTGTGTGAAAGATAATATGAAAATTTGCAGTGTCTGACTTATGCCAGATTATAAACGAATGGAGAGATAAAAGAATATATGAAAATTTCAGGCGTGGCCAGATTAGGAATGAATGGAAAGACAAAACACATTGCGCCGACCCCATCTGAATGGGATAAGGTTGAGCTAAAGAAGCATTATTGCTTAATCTTCATTTGAAATCAAAATACAAAATTAGCGTTTTTAGACGAGCCAACGCGCCACCGGATTATAAGTGGATACAGTGATGGACTTCTGCTATGTCTGGGGCCGCTACCTATGACCTTTAAGGACTTTTCTTCATCCTCGTTCGAAGAAGGACAAGTTATAGAGCTAACGGAATACCGAAGAGGGGAGTTCTTACCATAGCCATGTCTTGTATTGATGTATGATATGGCATCATCAAGTCTAGTGGTGCCATGTAGTGCCATACGTTGCATTAGACATTTACAGATGAAGGAGGTGAAGACTTATTAGGAGTTTCCTAACGTTTTGAACCATAATTACTTTAGTATGTTCCGTGTGTGTTCCGGTTCGCAGAATCAAAACAATTGAAGCTGTGGAGACGTTTGAAAATGGTTTTAAGGAACACAAATTGCTTACCGTCTTTCTACACAAGTTCATCCTAAACCAGTGTTTACAAACGTTATACTTAAAACAAACGAATAACAAGCAACTTTGTCTGAATAATGAAAGTATTCATGGCTACTAAACTAAAGTAAACAAGACTAAAAGAGATTCATAATAATAAGTACCTACTACTCTAATACAGTATAAAAAACAGAGGCCCACTGAAGACGAGGTCTACGACCCAAGCCATCAGTGGTCAGGGCTCAAAAGAGAGGAACCTCCTCACAATACGTGTCGTGTCAAGAACGACCGCCTTCTGAATCAAGCCCTTTACCCAGCTGGGGAGCGAAAGCTTCTCAAGATGACGGTCGAAGCTTTTCGCTATTAGACCGTGCACAGATACAACGATCGGAACAATGATGGTCGATTCAACACGCCACATGTCGGTCACCTCGTGGGCCAGGTCCAAATATTTTAGCTGTTTTTCTAATAAGTACCTACTACTCTAATACTAAAAAAGTATAGTTGGGGTCAAGAATAAATGCACATCGACTTTGAAGAAATTATGCAATCCTCGTTTAAAGAGGGACATATCATAGCGAAGAACGGATGGCCGATGGGGCCGAAAAGTTCTGGAGTGGCGGCCACTGGATGCAGATGGCGCAGGACCGGTCGATGTGGCGAGGTTTGGGGAAGGCCTATGTCCAGCAGTGGACGTCTATAGGCTGATGATGATGTCATAGCGCTCCTAAAGTATTGCAAAGCACTCAACAAACTAGAATACTATTGTTAGAACTGACAAATTAAAGAAAGTCCTGTCTTAGCTATAAGGAATTGAACGTTATTCTAAAATGATTTCTAAATAAAATCACAGTAGTTCAATACCATTGTACCAAGATCAATATTTTAAAATGGGCGTTAATAATTATGACTTGAAATTGTAACAAACATTTGCATATTAAAGCAACACCTACACTTACATATTTTACAAAAAGTATATTTCATACACAATAGGAGAAAAAATATACCTGTTTTTTTCTATTATTGAACCTCGTAAACAAACAGACAGAGACAGTTATATGTTTCTCTATGACTTGTGATAGTTTGGCAAGCGAACAGGTACAAAACCGTATAAAAATAAATTATTTTAGTGGTAAGCTTTTCTGTGTATTTTTATGTAACGATTTTGTTTATTTTTTTGTAAATCTATGTTATTTTTTTGTTGCAGGTAAGTTTTCTTCTGAAGAGATTTTTATCGCAGCTCAATGAAAAAAAATCTACTTTAGGTCCAAGAACGTATCGTAAGGTAGGTGATTCTTAAACTTCTGACCGTTTCAAGACCTCAAAAGCTATTATTCAACTTGCACTGGATGTAAACTGTGTACCTAATTCCATAAACCAAACTCCCGGTTTCATCTGATGATGCAGTCTCATAATATGAACTCCTGTATCTACTGATATAATTTTTGTAGGAGTTTGCCGGATATTTGTGAGTTGAGTCGCACTAAAATCTCCAACCGCTCACACTCAGCGTTCGAACCCTGGCTGAGGCCAGAACCAAAGAAAGTAATAGGTTATTCGGTGTGGCACGACGCGTTACGCACTCATTATAATTTCACATGTCTTGACTAGTTATAAGTATAATATCTAGGATCTTGTATATTATTATGTCATTTTTTTTCTTTTTTCGCACTTCCAATAGTCTACTACAGCCCTTAAGACATCTTATTTAATCATATCATAAGAAACTCATCGCGTGTAACGAAACAAAGCAAAAACTCTTAATAACGCGATTAACAAAGGAAGGGCCGAAACGAACAAAGTAAATGTGATTACCGCATCGTACAAAGAAATAAGTAATAATTCCTTATTCGGGATTCTCTCAGTTATTGTATATTTTTTTTAATTCGCTTTTTGCTTTGTGTTGCCATATCGAAAAATATTTTCTTGAGCTAATTTTAAAATTTGAGATGAGCATTTATTTACGTAAGTTATCTTAAGTTTGCCGGAGTAAGCCGATTTGGATGATTTTAATTTCAAGATGGTCGTGAAATAATTAAGCTCAAAGCTGATTTTTCTTTTCTCGTTGTTGTACTAACTTAACTTTGAATTGTTATCTGTATTTAATAACATTATTGTAAAAAACCTAAAGCTGCCAGTGAGAGAGAAGTTAAGAAGGAATCATAAAATAAAATAAGAAAAATAAAATTTGTGAAATAATGTACAAAACGTCTGTATTCGACAATGGAATGTTCTAAATTCAAATAAGCGCGCCAACATCTATTCTCTATTACAATTTAAAAAGAATTTACACAAAAGAGGTTTAAATTATAAATGGCGCCATCGTCGACACAACTATGTTGTTTACAATATAATAATAAAATATGAATTATTGATTCTGTCGCCTACAATTATTTTGCAAAAAATAATCGAACTGAGTCTTAAACCAGCTTTTCGAACAACAAATCAATAATGTGTTGTAGTTCGAGAATCTTCACATTTAGCTTCTATACGTATGTATTGACAAAATGTCTATAAAGTTGTTGGTTCCCTTTGCGGATATTGCGACTGGTACACAAAAAAACTATTGTAATAAACTACAGAAGGATCACTAAAATTTAATACAATGACTAATGTGCCAATACAAAGATTTAATCTTTGTTTAGCTTCTGAATGTTGTCATATTTTTATTTATTTATTTAATACTTTATTGTACATCAGGTAAAGAAAATTACAGTGACTTATAGTAACTAAAAAATAAACACAAAAGGCGAGCTTAACTCAAAAATGAGTTTTCTACCAGCAAACCTAAGAAAAAACTGATATGACATCTTACAGAGAGGTAGTGAAGTTTATACTTTTAATTTAAGAAAGTTTTTGCTTCTTCATCATTATCATCAGACGAAAACGTCCACTGTAGGACATAAGCCTGACCGCCTGGATACAATGACTGGTGCTGCACTGTTTTTTTTCATACCTTCATTATTAAGAATGACATAAAAACTATTCCTGATAATTTACCGTTATCCAAAAAGAAAAGTAACCATATTTCCTGTCAAATTATCGGCTCTATTGGCCATCCGTACTTCTCATCATATGTCCTGCCCATTGCCACTTCAAAGACGCAATTCTTGGGGCTATATAAAAATGATTGCTGTTCGTTAGTCTCGCTAAAACTCGAGAACGACTGAACCGATTTGGCTTATTTTAATCTTGAAATATTCGTAGAAGTCCAGGGAAGGTTTAGACGGTGAGAAAATTTCCTTATGTGACGCAGACGAAGTTGTGTGGGCCAGCTAGTAAGTAATAAAAGTACTTCACGGTACTTTTAAGTCTTCTGCAAACGATTTCTTATGTACAACAAAGTTTGTATTTAATCTACGCGTAGATAGAGTGGGTGAAACAGCAATATAGTTACCTATAGTTACAGTAGTTTCTTTGAGAGTGTCAACTCCTCATTTGTTCAGTTTTGTACTTTTGATTTGAAGGGCAACCAAGGCAACCTTCATGCATCTTTATTGACGGGCTTCCCAAAAAGAAAATGTTACCAATTTGATAAAATGGTAACATTTTTTAAGTCATCATGTCTAACATGTAGTTTTTGGGTTATTCTTTTAAAATGTTTTATTTTCTTTTCCAAAATCTTACTTGTTTCTTGCCTTGTAGACGAGGTAACGGTAACGCCAACGTTAAGGAGTAGGTACCTCATGAACCTCTGCATTGACATTGGTAAAGAATGGCGTAACACGTCGTGTCGCCCCACATAACCCCGTGCCGGGTTCTGGCCTATGCTTTTGATCACTATAAGATCAGCGAAGATAAATATAGTACTATTACATATTGAGAAATAATTGAAACCCTTCAAAATTAGAACTTAAGTCTTAAGATACAAAGTAAAAAATATTCTAAACAAGATAAACGCTTGATAGCTCACAAACTCAATTCGCTCATACTCTTATCAACCTAGGGGAATATAAAATTATGCAAAACTTCAAATTTCCTCACAGCCGCAGGAACAAGGCGATGATCTTGTAAAACTGCGTCCCACGAACCAAATCCGCTTTTAAAGTGCTAATTATTTTTAATCGTTGCAGCTTAGCTCTATCTGGAGAACGTTCTTAGGGCTGGCAGTTGGATAGTTTTAAAAAATATATATCTATGGTTGTTTTTTTAATGTTTGCTGTTTTTACAGAGGAAAAGATCCTGATCCTGATATTTTATTACTATTACTAACATTCATTTTAAACTATGCGTGTAGTGCTTTGAAATTTAAAAATCAATAAAAAAATTCTTTGTCGCAAATCGGGAATTTATAATCTTATTTCTGTAACACTTGTACAATCAAAGTTATCCTTAAAGGCAGGTTTACAGAGATCCAACAGCCTCTTACAATGAGATGGCCCGTTAACCCTACCTACATAAAAATAAACAAAACGACATCATACAAATATGAAAATAAAATTAAAGTTCGTTTGCCAACCCTATTCCAGCACAAAGCGACGGCATGTCCAGTCATTATCGCGTCCCTAACGACGTTCTAAGGAGCCAAACGACAGTTTTGCTGAACCGAGCGAGTGCACCGAATATACTGGCCAATGTGCAATATTCTTTTACAATACAGTTCTGCAGGAAACTTTAGATGTGAAATATCTAGAATGGTATCGATTTGTTGATTGTTAAAATAACTGTTTTGTTTTAAACATGGTTAATAGGTAGAAATAATAATTATGAAACTAATTACATGTTTTTAATCTATAGGTCTTTTTTCTTTGTGCTATTTAATTATGTTTACTAAAATTTAGAAAAAAACAGCCGAATCAATTAATTGTTGGTATTACCAAATAGTAAAGTGTAGTCTTGCTTATTATTGTATTGATTGTTAATTAATCTAAAAATATCAAAAACAAAAAAAAGCAATTACAATTTAAAAATTAAATTTCCTTTCTTTTATACTAAAGTGACAGCCCTAAATAAGCGTCATAATAAGACACCGGCCCTGGTCACGCGACGTGAATGATGGTGCGTTGATAAAAAGGACCTTTGTGCCTATTATGAGCTTTCAGACCTTTACAAACGGTACACTAAAACACTTTATATTGGAGAAAACATTTCTTAAAACATTTTTACAATAAAGTAAGTTTTGGAACTATAGTTCAAGGTTAAGAAAAACTATATCCTGTCGCGTTGTTAGTATTAAAATTACTTACTTTCAAAAAACGATTAACAATAAAAAAAAATCTAAACTACAGCTTTGTTTCGATTCTGTATCGATTAAAGTCAAAAATCGATTTCCCACAACTACATTTTCATAACTAACTTAATAGCCCATCGTTCTCGGAAAACAATTGCTTCCAAATTCTACAAAAAACCCTATTTTAGGGCAAAAATATATCGGTATTTTGACCTGCGATAATCGCGGAATAATGGCCGAGATTTATCGAGTAACTTTCGGCTAGGGATGATTGATGTCGATACTGGGTTATCGATAAGAACTTCGATTGTAATTAATCTCTCGATTTATCGGACTTTACCAGTGGTCGGGAAAAGGATTGGTTGTGGTAGCTGTTGTGACAGACGAAATGATTTTCATTGATATAGTTGTGTTTGGATGATTAATGTTTTATTTGTAACTTGTGTAGGTACTAGCTGCTGCGTCGTCTGCGTGCACACTACACCAAAAATACCTTAATTGCTATTAAAAATAGGGGTGGTGATAAAAGGGTAAAAATTTACGTTTGTATGTATTTTTAATGCTACATTATAGAAAAATAAAAAACTTGAGAGGTGTCAAGGTACACCTGGATGGAACGAACTTCCTTTCGATTAATTAGTGAGGGATTGTAATGAAATTTTATTTTTTTAAGTTATAATAATTGGTTAGTTTAAAACGTCTCTCTCTCTTTTAAATAAAATATTTTGATCACAGCGCCATCTAGCATTAATCATATAAAACAAAATAAGGAATTGTTTTATAAAATATTTTGATCACAGCGCCATCTAGCATTAATCATATAAAACAAAATAAGGAATTGTTTTAAAATATTTTAATCACAGCGCCATCTAGCGATAATCATCTAAAACAAAAAAGTGTCGTGACAACTTTTTCATAAGAATTTCCGTTTAGCCCCCTTTCGATAACGCGCGATAAGGAACTTCGTTCCAAAACATAAATTTAAAAATAGAAAAGTAAGGGTAGATCGCAGCCGATTCTCAGTTCTACTGAATATGCATATAAATTTCATGAAAATCGCCCTTGCCGTTTCGGAAGAGTATGGTAACATTGTGACACGAATATTTTATAAATAAGATAACAAATTGAAAAGAAAATTAGATTAATCATAAAAGTAAATTCAAAGAGAATAAAATATTACCTGCTTCTGCGAAATAACTCAATAACTTAAGCTGTTATATAAATGAACAAAATCGCTTCTTCATAATAACGAAATTTAATATCACCTTAGTATTTGGAAGCTATTATAATAATGTGATAATCTAATCAATATTTTAGTCACAATACCTAAAGATTTCACTCTGTAAGTTTCCGATTTTAAATGTCAAAAGTCACATCACTAAAATTCGCAAGAGTGCTGTTTCCCAAGCGCTATGACCCGTTCTTCTTCAAACAAGGATGGAAGAGAGTCCTTAAAGATAGGTCGTAGGTAGCGACTCCGTAGTGTGTGATATTACAGAGGTCCGATGACCATGTACGATCAGGTGACCCACTACTTCATCTGCCTATGTAGGCAATAAAAAATCGAATATTCATCTATGTTCAACAAGTTATTTATTTATCGGTTTACCAACAAGGCATACATTAAATATTAAGCAAAGCTATTACAGTATAAATATATTGAATCCGATTAACTTACGTGATCAACTGAAGTCAGAGAGTGATTAAAAGTTGGCTCTGACTAGTCGAAGCGGTACCGAAAGTGCATAAACTTACTCTAATTAAAGAATTCTTTCGGAAGATTCTGAACTCGCCAACTTCGGCTGTCGCAGATTTTAATTGGATCTCGCGGAATCCGGAATAGACAGGTGTTCGGAATGTTTGCGATTTCATGTTTGTTTTTCTTTGATGAAAACATTGGTGTACAATTTTATTGGTACCTATACTAGGGTTGTAACGAAAATTTTTTTTTTCTTTTTGGCAACATTATTCACTGACTTATTAAATAGTACGCGAAATAAAAAACATAACTGTCAGATGATGAGGTTTATGTTCGTTTAGCTATTATTGTTGTATTTTAAACCTACCTACTATTTTTTATTGTGTAAATTATTGTCCTTCTTCAAACAAGGCCTGAAGAGATGTCCTCAGATGTCCTCGCATTTCCGCGCGTACTAAATTAACCTTCGCTCCGCGAGTGACGCGAACCAACTACGGGTCAAACGCTTTCATTCTTCGATCATGTCAGTTGTATAATGATAAGTTCACAAACATCGATATTTTTCACTTATCAACTTTAGAGTACAAGAAAGCCATAATACGTGCAATTGAAGATGCTTGATTTTAATTTAATATTTTCTAATTTAAATTGTATTTTATGTTTTTAATTTTATTGTATAATTATTATTGTTGTTGACGTTAATTATTCCTTTATTGAAATATTTAATGTAATTTTAATTATTAACTTTGATTTTAATTCTACCTATGTTACTACTATTCTGTTAATTGACATTTTAAAATGTTATTATTCTTATTTTTTATGAATTGTTTATAATTTCTGATTTTGGTCTAATTTATTTTATTTCGAATTTTTGTCTGTCGCTAACTTCAAAGTATTTTTTGTTATAAGTGGAAACTGTTTTGGATAATGCTTTAACTATTTGTGTTATTTTATAATTTGTTTACTTCTGTTAGTTTCCCAAATAAATAAATAAATAAAGAGAGTCCTTAAGGGTAGGCCGTAGGCAGCGGCCTACCCTTACTGGCAATGCAGAGGTCCATGAGCGACGGTAACCGCTTGCGATCAGGTGGGCCGTTAGCTCGTCTGCCTGCGTGACAATAAAAAAAATAATAATTGAAAACACTTTATTAACAGATTCAAAATATCATCTTATCTTAAATAATAATCGAGCATGCTGAATTCTAAAAAGATTTTTTTAAATGTTGCATTAAATACTGAAACGTCATATTCTAAAAAAAAAAAGATTATTCCTGATATTCCCTAAAATACAGGTAAAATAACAGCAGCATAGACTTATAATATTAAGAAATTGTAATTAGTTCCAAAATTAAACAACAAATCTCAGGACACGTCAAGCATGTAATGTAAATTTTACACATGCATAAATTACTTAAAAATCACTTAACGCTATGTAAAACAAACGCAAACTTTCTATTTGTTACAAAATAACATAACGTAAGAACCGGACACATCACTACATAATATATAACATAACGAAGTCGCTTCACGCTGTCTGTGTGTATGCTGATATCTTTAAAACTGCGCAATGGATTTTGATGCGGCTTTTTTAATAGTTGTCAAGAAGGTTCACGTGTATAATACATGCATAATAATATAGATAAACATTGATAATTTTAGAGGTATTTGATATCGAAAATTCAAAGTCAAATCATTTATTTCAAAGTTGACGTGGACACCACATACATTTTGAATGTCAAGACAAAACAAAACACGCCTGAGTTACGCCTGCGTCATGAGAAGAACCGGCGCAAACTCAGTGGGAATGTCTTTTTCTATTTACAATTGTTAAATCAGCATAAATGTGCTTATATTACATATTATGCTGTCTAAACTTCTTTGTGACACAGACAAAGTTGCGTAGGCTATGTAGCTAGTAATACATATACGGAACCACAAACTCATTAGTGGTCATTCGTGATGTGTCGTTTTGGAGTAAAAAATTGACGATCGCATTAAGTAGTGTTCTATGCTTTCGTTTTCATGTGAGACGGACACGGATTGTCTGAAACTAATTGACAATACACAGAATATTGTAGGTGCACGTGTAACGTTACACGATCCATACTGTGATGAGTTTACCAGAGATTTCTATATAAAACTTAATTTCTCCACACTCAATCTACGCCCAAACTACACCCAAACTGTTCGTATAAAGACAAAATCCACAACCTAATTATCGAAGTTTTCATTCGTTAACGAAGATTCGTCTCGTATGGAAACAAATTTTGCGCTTCAAGTTTCGTGGCTACAAACTAAAACTTTGTCGTTTGAATACATCGAGAATTCTTGCTTAATTAGCGTGTGTCGCAGAACTAGTTGGTTATTTCCGAGCCAAACCCAATTATGAATGAAGGCTGTTCTTGAACGAATCTTAGAATGTTATATTACTATGGGTTTATACAGGGCGATTCTTCAAAGGTGACATATAGTTTTTAAAGGTTGATAAGTATTCCCTCTTCGGTATTTCCTGAGCGCTATGACTTGTCCTTCTTCAAACGAGGCTTGAGGAGGGTCCTTAAAGTTAGGTCGTAGGTAGCGATCTTTCAGTGTCCCCTGACATTGCAGAGGTTTATGAGCGACGGTAACCACTTACGATCAGGTGGGCCGTTGGCTCGTCTGCCTACATGGAAAAATAATAATAAGAAATACATACTTAAAATTCGACCAAATTATCCCAAGAAAACGTTAAGAACAGAAAACAGAGTTACACGTTAATCACATACCACTAGGACTGTAAGCTCGTCTACCTATAATGCAAAAAACAAGCTATACGATCCGGTCTCTAAACAGTTCAAAGGCAGAAAAGCTCAAGAAACAAGCAGCTAAGATCTGTGTTCAACAAAGTCGTAAGATCGTTTTAATTTTCAACCCGGTTGGAATTACATCTAAGCTATTATCCGTTCAGATTACAGAGTGCTATCGATTTCTCAAAATACTGGAAATCTAATAATACCTTTTATTTCAAGTTCGTACTCAGTAATTTTCCTCTTGTTTGTCCTTCACGACGAGGCTTGGAAAGTCTTCTTACTATAGATGGTGGGTATTTTCCTCAACATTTTTTTTTTTTTTATTGCATGATAGATAAACGAGCCTACGGCCCACCTGATGGTAAGCGGTCACCGTCGCTCATGAACCTCTGCAATGCCAGGGCAATGAAAGGCTGTTATCTATCGCCTACCGATACAGGACTTTTCTTAAACCTCGTTTAAAGAGGGACATGCACTTACTATTGACTAATACTCATGTTTTTTTAACTGACTGCATTATCATCAATAACATTATTTATTGCACAATATTATTCCGATGGTGCAACATTTGATGGTAAGTACTTAGGTTACTTATAGAACTCAGCATTATCAAAACATAGATGGACTGGTAGCTGCTAAAACATACCTCAAATTTCATTAAAAGAACGTTACAACTCATTCGTCATCCTAAATACTTACTAGCATTTAGAACTCATAAATCCACAATTTCAACAGCTGCCAAAACAATATAATTTTAGTTTCCTATGTTTCAAGCTAGATTTACTTAACATATATACGGATCCCATTTAATTCCACGGCGTATAGAGCCTAATTCGGCTCAATAACGAAGTCTGTCTCCGAACAAATTTCGACCAATTAGCCGAGGCACCGAACTGTGACGTCAGAGGCAGTTTTCCTGGCAATATAATTTATTAGAACCAAACTTGGTAGGATAACCTGTAAACAGAATAGGACAGAAGTTAATCTACATACAAGTAATGATGATGGTTTATGATTTTTTTATTGCCATGTAGGCAGACGAGCCAACGGGCCACCTGATCGTAAGTCGTTACCGTCGCTCATGAACCTCTGCAATGTCAGGGGACACTGGGGGGTCGCTACCTATGACCTAACTTTACCCTCATATTAGATGCAACCTTTTAAATGATATTTGATAGGAGTGTGTGGCAAAGGCTTGGCAAGGTTCATGGGCAGTGGTAATCACTTACCATCACGTGGTTCACAGAAAATTTCCCCAAATATGATCTAGCTCTCAGACATAGGAAACATTAGAATATATCAAAATTCTTTATGAATATCATTACCGTCACTAAGCATGTGCCTGTATATAAAACTATTGAAGGACACACATATTAGATACGTTTTAGCATGATTTGTATAATTATATCTGTCTCGTTTATCTTGATGCTGCTAAACACAGAGATAACTACAAGTTAATTAGGAGCGCGAGTTAAATACAGAGTTATTGATAACCAGGAGTATTGGAACCAAGTTCCTTATCGCGCGTTATCGAAAGGGAGCTAGACGGAAAAAATTCTTACGAAAAGTTGTCACGACACTTTTTTTGTTTTAGATGATTATCGCTAGATGGAGCTGTGATCAAAATCTTTTAAAACACGTTCCTTATCGCGCGTTACGTTAGGAAAAAATATAAGATATCTTTTAATCGAAAGGAACTTCGTTCTATTCGGGTGTCCCATGAAAGTTTTTTTTTTTTGGTTGGATAAAGTACCCAAGTAAGACACCCAAGAAAATATTATATATAAGAATTAGTGGCTTGATGTAATATGATGTAATTTCAGAGACACAGTTACATAACTTCCAAGCTACAAAGCGATATCTTCCAGGCAATTGTGCCAACTCCATTAAAAGGAATTTAATAAGAATTTAACTTCTTTATACAACTGTTCTGTGAAGAAACTTAGCAGGATAACCTGAAAGTCTCCAAACTTAATTACTTGTTTTAAACGTGTACTATTCCGTAGGTTTAAATTAATATACTTTCGCCTTTGATTCATTTGATGCTTTCAATTTGGTAATTTAGAAGTTCTTTAAAAGTTGAAAGTACTTTAACGAAGTCATTGATTAATATATCAATTAGAACAATTACTAATTCTTACTAGAAAAAGAATATTACAAGTAAAAATTCCAATGTGTATGTTTTTGTTAATAAGTAAAAATAAATACTTTCATGCATTATCAACGGGTTCTTACCACGATGTTTAATTAATTGAGTGGTCTCGATATAAAGTAAAGCATAAATAAAGTAAGCATGGCAGTAATGTTTTTTTTTCTTTTTTTAGTTGTAGGAAGGGAGTTGAACCGCACTAAAACCTCCAACCGCTCACACTCGGCGTCCGAACTCCGGCTGAGGCCAGAACCCAGCACGGAGTTATGAGGGACGGCGCGATGCGTTACGCCCACGGCACTCTTTCCCGTCGCGCCGCCCCCATGGCAGTAATGTAGAAACCGAGTGTTAGAATAAGTTTATAAGTAAAAAAATGTTTCGATTGTACTATAACTGACGTCAATGTTCCTTAAATGTAACTGGTAGTGCTTCTGCAATAGTCGTGGTGGCCGAGTGGTTGAAGCGCTTGCCTTCCGTATGGGAGGTCGCGGGTTCAAAACCGGCCGGTTTGTACCTCTAAATCTTAATATGAAAAAGATTTATGTGCAATTTTTCACAACACCACTGGCTAAAAACGGTGAAGGAAAACATCGTGAGGAAACCTGCATATCGGAAAAGGATTCTAAAGATCCTTTGAAGATATGTGAAGTCCCCAATCCGCATTAGGCAAGCGTGGTGGACTATGCCTAACCCCTCTTCGGAGGAGACCTGAGCTCAGCAGTGGGCAGTAATGGATTGTTACAGGACAGTACAGTGCTTCTGCAATTTAGATTTTATGTTCTTCTAACTACAAGTAATTGAAAATACCTTCTTTTAAATTCAGTTATGAAGGTAACCTTACTTTAAAACCTCTTTTAACTACTACATTTATATCTATACTTCCATACTATAATATTAAAAAGCTGCGGAGTTTGTTTGTTTGTTTGAACGCGCCAATCTCAGGAACTACTGGTCCGATTTGAAAAAATATTTCACTATTTGAAAGTTTATTTATTGAGGAAGGCTATAGGCTATGTTGTATCCCTCTGTGACGCAGACGAAGTTGCTTGGATCAGCTAGTCTTATCATGATTATTGATATTGAAACACCTTCATTACAATCGTTATATCCTAACAAAACAGTTAATATTTTCAAGAATATCTTTTAAAATTCCTGCTTTGATTTTCTGGCAGCCATTTTTCGTTACGATTGCTTTACCTTCTCGTTTCGAGGGCCAATTAAGGGTTTTCAAATTGATTCGGCTCTGCAAAAGGTTCTGTTGACATTGACTTTTCATTCTGACATTTCACAGCCAAATCAGACGTCGATTGTTTTAGGATTTTTTGTCAGCGGATTTAAACGATTCGTGATTTGATATTTTGTAAAATTTGTTGTGTTTGGGTGTGGGCAAAGGTTTTTGTGTTGTTAATTTATTTTTGGAACGAATTTCCTTATCGCGCGTTATCGAAAGGGGGCTAGACTGAAATTCTTATGAAAATGTTGTCACGACACTTTTTTTGTTTTAGATGATTATCGCTAGATGGCGCTGTGATTAAAATCTTTTAAAACAATTCCTTATTTTGCTTTATATGATTAATGCTCGATGGCGCTGTGATCAAAATATTTTATTTGAGTTATATCTTCTATAAGAGAGAGAGAGAAAGACTTTTTTAACTAACTAATTATTATAACTTAAAAAAATAAACTTTTATTACAATTCCCTCACTAATCAATCGAAAGGAACTTCGTTCCATCCCCTGATGTGTGGGTGTGCCTTGACACGTCTCAAGTTTTATTTGTAGATAGTTAAGATAAAAGAAGTTTTAGTACAAAAAAATATGTATTAATGATGAAAACAGGTTCTTGATATAGCACATAATATCTTTTAATAAGAGAATATGCGATAATTACTGAATATGAAATAATATAATTATTCAAATCGGTTCACAGAGACAAAAGTTATACCAAATTAATTCGGTCAAAAACCCGATGCCTTCTTCATTTTTCGAGAATATTTTAACAAGCACTTTATGAATCTTTGGAATTCTCTTTCAAAGAAATAAAACGACAAAATGAATTAACATTTTAAAAGAAATTGAAAAACATTTTTTGTCTTCATTTGACATTATTTGTGCTTTCAAAGAAAAATATTCAAGATGTTTACCATTCAGAATAAACGTAAAAGATCAGTTTATTTATCTTTAGTTATTTAAAATGTTACTTGTATTGAATATTTCTTTCATTTAAAATATTCCATTGTATTTAAGCTTTCAAAGGTTTATTGAGTAGGTTAATTATACTCGAATGTAATTTAATATACTTTTATTGCTTGCTATCCACCCCCTGAGACAGTTACTTATTTTTTACTTATTTAAAAATGAAAAATTAAAGCAGCATTAAGATATTTTTTTGTTTTTTTTTTGTTATTTAGCTTTTGTTTAGTATTACCTACTTAAGTTATTCTGTCAGAAGATAATAATTAAGTTGTGTATATTGTTATTCTGTTATTATTTTTGTTGTGCTACTCCCACGGGGCCTATGTGGAAATCAGCGCTGCAGCTGGCTTTCTGCTTGCTTGTGGCATTCAGCTGAGATGGGTGTGGCAAATAAGTGCTTCTTTTTCGTGTGAAAAATGTAAAAGAATATTTTTCTTTTTTTGTCACAAATAAATGTTTTTATTTCTTTCTTATTCACGTTTCAAATCGGTAATTTAATCCATAAAGTAGTTTTTGAGTGAAATGTAAAATTTTACTTTTCCTTTTGATATCCCTAACACAAAGTATTACAAGAGATTTTTTTAATGAATAACGAGATAATCCACAGTTCTCCAAAAACAAACACAACGTTTTACGAACATAATGAGTTGCCTAATCATGTAAAATTCACACAACGTCCCTACTGTAATCAATTAATCAACTGTGACCGTTTGGCCGTGTGCTTCGCCGATACGGTACCCTTACAGTAAGGGTGATTTATGTGAAAATAATGGTCCCCTAAGAACTTTGGAACTCTACGCAAACTTCCCTTTAATATATACAAGATATACTGGTTAAGGGTTATACAGTAACTTGCGGGTTGCCAAGAATTTGCTTTAAATTAAGATAGAACTTTGCATCAACACAATCCCCCCATCGAATTTCTTAAATGTCTTGAGGTCTGTAGCATTGATGGAAATAGTGAGCGTATTATAAGCAAAATTGGTGGTGAAAAAGAGGTAAAATAAGTAGTATATTATATTTATTTAATTATAGTATTACTACTTATAATAATCGTACCACCGTTACAGTGAAATCAAGATTAAGCGAAATATTTATATAAATGTATTTGCAATACTATCAAGTCATCAATAGATATTACGTTTAATAATTAAGTTAAATAAATAACATTAAATACATGTAAGAAAACATTATAATTTATCATTTAAAAAAATATTTGCCTCGTAGTTATATGACCGTCTCTTAAAAACTTGTGACAATTGTCATAAAACTGTTGACAACAACGCTTGATACACTCGATATATCTACCCACAATTAGAGGAATATGTTTCGAGCCTCGTACGACCCACATAGCAAAAACTGGGTTAACTGTTTACGCGTTACGCGGCGGAATCACGAACGTCCGTGATTCAGACTATTTGTTGATGAATTATGAGTGGCACAGGTTTTTCCACACATGTGTATGTGAAGGGAAGATTTCTTTTATATGGGAAATATAGTATGTAATCCTGTTTATTGGAATAAGAAGGAAATAATACAATTGCAATTAATATGATTCAGAGGCAAAGGTCCGTCACAAGTCGCTTCCTTTCGGCTTCCTTTTTGATAGTAGATCAGAAGGTTCGGTAAAAATCATTTGTAATGAACAAGAATATTAGTTATCAGCTTCGAATGGTATCGATTATAATTGATATCAAAGCACAGCTCTATACCTACAACTAAAAAGAAAATTGTTTTATAAAGAACCTCAAATTTCACAAATTACTAGTCAAGTTGGTCGTGTTTCAGAAGCTTATATTTTTACGAAAGCGAAAGAAATTTCGAGAATCATCATAAAGAATCTAACTTCCAAACAAAGTTCTATTTCCTCTATGGAAGAAAATACGCGTATTTTTTGTCATCCCCCATATTTCCTTATTGCCCGTATTTATTGTGGGTCCGATAGCAAAATTGCCCGTGACGTCACACCTCCAATGAGATTATCCCTGCGGTGTACCATTTCATCCTTTATTCCCTTAAATATCTTTTATTTAGCTTTATTATAAGCTGGGCTTTCGGACGATTCTGTTTTCTCACGGAAAAATATATGTGTTTCCAGAAAGCGGCCGATATTTTTTTTTGTATTTTTTGTCTATTGTATTGGGGATTCGGTCACTTCGGGCTTATATAGATGATTGCGAAGTGACTTCTCTTGTTATCCTGTAGAGAATTGCAGAATGACCCAATTGTGTTTAAGGATTTGGAAAGAGAGAATAAGTATGACGTCCAGCAAGAAAATCATAACATTTATACTGTTCAAATATCAAAGTACAATTCCGTATTAGGCAAGATAACTTTTCTAACTTGAAAACACTAAAAACTGAAATCATCTCATATTTTATCCTAACCTCTTTTCCCAACCTCACCAGCCAGTAACCGAAAAATAAAAATTTTAAATCGAACATAATCCGTTCCAATTTCGATTCGCCATTCTCCATTTTGAAAGCTTAACATCAACAGCCATTATATAATGGGCGAAATCCTAAAATACTAGCATTAAATCGTTTGCTAGTTGTCAAACGGTGTTTATTTATGACGGGCTACGGAGATGGGCCACCTGTGAATTGTGGGCAAACTAATCCGCGCTCCCGGGCCAAGTCGAAACAGGGTAATACGATTTCAAAATATGCATTAATTTTAATAAATGATGAGTCTTTATCTTTTGTGTGTGTTCGTTGGTTTATGAATCGATTTTGATGAGTCTTGTTCGTTCCAAAGGATATCCCAGGATGGTTATTCGGAGAAGTCGAATAGAGTTTTTGGAACGAAGTTCCTTATCGCGCGTTATCGACAGGGGCTAGACGGAAATTCTTATGAAAAAGTTGTCACGACACTTTTTTTGTTTTAGATGATTATCGCTAGATGGCGCTGTGATCAAACTTTGAAATTTTGAAACGGTTTATTTTTTTAAGTTATAATAATTAGTTAGTTTAAAACGTCTGTCTCTCTCTCTCTATTTTATTACTAAACTAACTAAATTTTATTACAATTCCCTCACTAATTAATCGAAAGGAACTTCGTTCCATCCGGGTGTCCCTTGACACCTCTCAAGTTGTTTTTTAAAACTTAGATATCGACTAATGTATTTGACAATAGACTTTTTATTTATTTCCTAAATTTATTTATTTTACTGTCAGAGTAAAGGTGAGACCGTTACCTACCTATCATTAATACCTCTCAACGGCCTATTAAACCTCGTTTGATATGAAAATGACTTTCATCACTTATTAATACCTAGTTGTACCGATTGGCTTATGCGATAGTACCACCAGAAATAGGCGTTTTATGCCAAATCCGTGATTTTGTAACATCAGTGTCACACGGGCGAAAAATTACGTCGACCCATATGCTAATGTACGTACTTATTTGCAAGTGGTTTTTTTTTGTTTTAGTTTTAGGAAATCGCTGGATCTCTACCCGTGGGTATGTGGGAGTTGAACCTCACTAAAACCTCCAACCGCTCAAACTCAGCGTCCAAACCCCGGCTGAGGCCAGAACCCAGCACGGGGTTATACGGGGTGGCGCGACGCGTTACGCACTGCGGCGCACTTTTCCGTCGCGACACCCCCTATTTGCAAGTGTGGTACTAGCTTTATATGTGTAAAACGATTTTAACATTTCTTTACACTTTAATTTTAATCCTAATACACACAGCTTTATCAAAGTAAATAAAACACGTGATGAAACAATTTTCTAAAACAAACCTTTCTGTATTTATTTCAAAACCATTGCTAAATAAATATAAACACGTAGCGAATGGTAACAATTTCAAAATAAACATTTTTATTTTTCAAAAGTTTTTTTTTCTTTTTTTAAATAAACAAAGCCTAATTAATCTGTAAACAGTACCTACTGTTTGTGACGTCAGTTGAACGTAAAAAATGTGCTTACTGAAAATATTATTTGTAATCTTTTTAAGTTGAAATTTTTGTTTGAAATGTAAATATTTTATGATTATTATACGTAAGTAGAGCAAATGTTATGAAAATATGATTTAGAGTTTATGAAAGAGAGTGTATAAGCTGATATAATATAATAAAATTCGAAAGTTATGTATTTTTATTTTATTTTTATTTTTGTAAGTCACACCAACAATTTACATACACTTAATCCTATTAGAGTAAAATACATTTAAGTTAAATCTATGATGTGTATATAAATCAATTAAAGGTATGCACAGCATTTACCAAAAGTACATAATTTTATACTAAATCTAAAACTTCACTATATACTATGAGTAAATTATATGAATTACGTAGTCTCATTAAATGTTTGTAATATAGTATATTTAAAAGAACAAAAATTTTCGCTAAAAATGTTAACATTATTGTCCAAATCATTGAATTATTGAGCCATGCGCAAAGTAGGATTGTTCAAAGAAAACTTAAGTGATGTGTTTGGTAAGCCGATATTTTGATATTTCACAACATTCCATTTTATTTCTAAAATTACCATCAGATTGTCCATCACTATTTATTATAACACTGCTGGACATAGGCCTCTCCCAAAATACGCCACTGAGCCCGATCTTCTGCACGTCTCATCCAGTTGTTATCGGCCACCTTTCTTAAGTCATCGTTCCATCTGGCCAGCATCTAGCTAGCATCTGGCCTATGTCCAGCAGTGGACGAGTGTGGGCTGATGATGATTTATGATTCGTTAATACAAAATAAGCCCAAATGGTTAAGGACCACTTATTTAACCCACTTGCCATAAAAAAATTAGCCCCAAAATCATTGATAATTTTGCCCCAAAACAATAAATTTAAAAGCATTACACTTGTTGCCGTATATTTCGTACTATCTCCGGCTACAAGCGGTCATTATTCTCGACCGTCGCCATTGCTAAGTAATCCTCTTAGCAGTCTTCAACTGTATTATACGACATAATTATAAGTGGGCAACTGATAAGGGTACTTACAATTTGGTAGGATAGTTTTATAGTAGCCATTTTGTTTTACGATCATTGATTTTTTTGTGTTTGTCATTTGGAAAAAAATAAATTGAATTAAATCAGAATTGTGATTGTATTTATAATGTGGACACAAACGGACAAATCTTTACAGCTTCGTCATCAATTATTATTAAAAACATAATTGAATATTGTAGTAAATAAAACTATGCATTATGCACCATTAACCAATGCACACTAATCTATGCAACATTAAAATAAAAAATTAAACCGCGCGATTCAAAAAAGAATCGTCATCTTCGTGACGCGTCATTATTCATTTCTAACGTTCTGATTTCAAATTAAATAACGCAGTGTTGCCACACGTGACAATTTAATGAAACAGGATACGCACAAAAATCCCGCCGAAAATCCCGTCAGGCCGGTGACGTGTGTCGGCACAGATTAGATCCCGGACATTAACGTCATACTGTCCTGCTCTGTAATTTCTTTTTTTTTTCTTATACATTTAATATATTACTCTATGGGAGAGATAGCGCTCTTTTTCAATTACGATTTTGGTATAGTTTCAAGTCTTAGTTGACATTTGTTTGTTGACATGTTGTTTAATTTTACTTTTTTTTAATTGGCCGGATTCAATATTATTTACGAATGTAATGTTGAACCGTTAAGTCTACCTTCCACTGTTTTTATTAATGACAACAAAAAATATGACAACATATTACAGAATCCTTTGAAACAGGTATTTAGTATTCGCTAACGAAACAAAATTTGAAAATACGAAACAATTGACTACCAAACGATTAAATATCTAATGTTGTAAAAACAATGTTCAAAGGATTAGTAAACTTCGATTCGTTCAGATATTTTTCCACGCTCATGTCTAGTATACATTCTTCACGGAGCCAGGTAGCTCTTGGGAACTCTCGGTGGCGCACAAAAACCGTATTCCCCCACGGGAAACGATCCCGCGTCAAAAACGGCTAAGCGAGGCCTTAATTGGCCCGTCCACCGAGTGAGCCGGTGGTCGTTTCACCGACGGCTGCCGGTTCGACGTCCGGGGGTGACGGGGCGATACGTAAGCGTCGATCGCGAACGCGTCCTGTCACCCCTACATCATCGGATGTCGAGCGTGAGAGGCGGGAGGTTTTGGTGCGGTTCGACACCCACATACCCCACTCGCGGGGCGAGTGGAAGTCCGGCGATTTCCTCCCGTCCAAAAAAAAAAAAAAAAAAAAGCGACGATGCTCTTTTCGTTTTATTTTTTAAATTTTATTTTCTTTTAGTGCCAGTGATTTTGTGAATGGAATCGATTTTTGAATAGTTCTTTCTGAATTATTTGAAACACAATTATTATTTATCGTAAATTTCATTTTTAATAATAACTTTATCTATTTTACTCGAGCTTAAATGACAACAAAACAGTTTCCTCCACAGTTAACTTCCGTTGTCTCTGGAAAGAACCGTTTGTACAGAATGTATTCAACCACACAAAGCTTGTCAACTTTTATACCTGCCAAGTTTCGAAGTATTGCAGTGTAACATTATAGATGCAATCTCCGTTGAAGAAAGGTGAAGTTTGAGACGAAGTATTTTGGACTTTAATCGTATGGAGATAGAACAGGTTTTTGTGTGATTAGTTTAATGAAAGTTTGTAGATTTCGTATTTTTTGATAATTTTGTATTTATTTAAATGAACTGTTATTTAATGTTACTTTTCTACAAAAAATGTGTTATATAACTGAATTGCATTTTCCTGTGTGAAAAATATTTAAAGCAACACATTATAATTACAAAACTATAGTTGCAGCTTGAAAAACAAAGCTCACATATTAAATAACAAAAATACCACGATTCCAGCTAATAGTCATAATTGAAGAATTTCTCGAATGTAACTATTACTCAGACGTACTTAAGCATAAGCTTAAGCTTACTATAAATACTTAGGACTAAAATAGACATTCCTGTGTATCATTTACTCACACATAAGTGAAACTACATTGTAAACATTGATAGGGATGTTATTTATTAGTAATAAGTAGTTGAAAATAGGTTATTGTTAATTTTGAATAGTTTATTAAAATTTTGAAGTTTAATAAGAGTCATTTTAACCTTATTTTTGTATTCAAATAACTGCTATTAAATTACACATACAAAAAACTAAGTAATTCAATAAATAATACAAAAGCCCAGAAAATTAAAACACCTAATACAGTACTAATATAATCCTAGAAATACGAAAAATCCGCAAGAATTTATTTTAAAAAAATCCAAAATTTTATCGACCTTATTTTGGTACATCCCTAACATACATACATGAGGTGTTAAAGACGAATGAACTAATTAGATTAGATTAAGTACCGTTTATAAATACATAACACATACGTTCGGATGCGAACATCGAACTGATCAAAGGGAAAGGAATTGGTTGCGATGTGTAAAGAAATGTTCTAATTTTAGTTTGTAATGTTGGCAACACTGGGTTTCGTTTTTCAATCGTTTGATAGTAATCTGTGGTAACTTTTGGCGGGAAAGTGTCGAAAGGATAGGACAAATTGTGTAGCTGTATTTAGCTGTAGTTATGTTATATACATATATTTATACCTTTTGTTTTCTTATTTGCTGTGGTCAGTTTATAAATAATTAAACCTCATTGTCTGTTTAGATTTGGATAAAGAGTTTAAACTTTAAATCGACAGGGTCGTAAACAAACATTAAGTTGGAGACTCGATAAAAGATTTTGAACTTGTGGCTAACATAATATCACAAAAATATTGTAATCCCTGATAAATGTTTTCTCAACAATAAATAACCTCATTCCTATTGTAATAAATAAAATATCCCGTAATTTTCCGGCGGGCTAACTGTCATCTGTCAGAAATGACATATGTCAACAGACTCGTTCATTTACAGAAACAGAAGACGTTTTGTCGCGACGATGGGAGAGTGGATAAACCACAAATCATCTGTTTTTATCTTGATCTATGACGACTGTAAGGCTTGGTACAGTTCAAACGATATTATATATTAAAATAAAGAAATGTTTGGGATTATTTTTATTGGAAAAAAAAAAAAAATTGTAAGAAGAATTGACGTGAAAAGATTTGAATATACCATTTTCTTTCGTATTTACGAGAGTATTGTATGTATACCAATTTTGTTAATTAAACAAAATACCAGTTTCGAAATTGTTTGTGTATATTTCAAATATTTGATTTTGGATTGACAACAGGTAAATATTTTAGAAAAAAATATATCTGTTCAGTGTACATAAAACATAACACTTTCCGAAAAAATCTGTTGTAACATCTCAGAATTAAAATCGCTGTCACTCCACACATAACACTATCCAACTGGATACAGCCCACCTGGTGATGTACTTAATAATGCCGTCTCATTTCAAGTTTTTACCCTTTCCACTCAAATAGTCCGTTTACACGTTCATTGATGCGAGATGTCGTACGACCAGTTTTTACAAGTACAAGTAACGTTTCAATTACGTGTGTACAAAGAGATTAAAGTATACAGGGTGTCTCAAAACTATGCGACATGAACGGGAAGTACCTTAACTATTAGAGATAGGATGTTTTGCTGAAACAAAATATTATTTTATTTTTGAAGTTTAAAAATACTGCATTCACAGATTTTTCGTGAATTGCTTGGTTTATCTGAAAATCGAACTAGCAAAATCGGCAAAAATCAACACCCTGTATTTTATGATGCCAATCGAGAGAATAATTACTAATATTTTTTGCTAACAAACATAGTATCTTAAACAAAAGGAACAAGGTGAAACGCATGATTCAAGATTTTAAGTACTCTTTCCTTTCCACTCAAATAGTCCATTTACACGTTCATTGATACGAGATGTCGTACGACCAGTTTTTACAAGTACAAGTAGCGTTTCAATTACGTGTCTTTCTTTCTTTCGCCTTATGACTGTATGACGATTAAATTAACTGGTTGAGAATGCATTACGCGGTTTCTGTTCGCTTTTTTGAATTTCGATTCGAATTTCGAAAGTGTTCAAAAGTTTTGTTTTTAATTTTTATTTATGAAGAATTTTAGTGTCCTTAATTTATTTAGAAACTATTTTGTTTTAAGTTGTTGTAATAAATACTTTTAATTTGAAATTGCTATTTTTGGAACGAAGTTTCTTATCGAAATAAATCTTACGAAAAGTTGTCACGACACTTTTTTAGTTGTCACGACACTTTTTTTGTTTTAGATGATTATCGCTAGATGGCGCTGTGATCAAAATCTTTTAAAACACGTTCCTTATCGCGCGTTACGTTAGGAAAAAAAATATAAGTAATCTTTTAATCGAGAGGAACTTCGTTCTATTCGGGTGTCCCATGCCACCTCTCAAGTTTTTCATTTATTTAAGTATCAAATTAGACAGATGTAATTTTTTGGAGCTGGTAGTGTTTTATTTTGACTTTCAAAATGTATATTTAATTTTGTCCATACTAGTTTGAAATACTTTAAGTGCTACACCTTGTCTTACCATCAGGTGTTTCGTAAGCTCGTCTACCCACAGAGCTATAAAAAGAAATTATTGGAACGAAGTTCCTTATCGCGCGTTATCGAAAGGGGGCTAGACGGAAAAAAATGTAACGAAAAGTTGTCACGACACTTTTTTTGTTTTAGATGATTATCGCTAGATGGCGCTGTGATCAAAATCTTTTAAAACACGTTTCTTATTTGTTTTAGATGATTATCGCTAGATGGCGCTGTGATCAAAATATTTTAAAACACGTTCCTTATCGCGCGTAAAAAAAAAATAGGAAAAAAATAAGATATCTTTTAATCAAAAGAAACTTCGTTCCATCCGGGTGTCCCTTGACACCTCTCAAGTTTTTTTTATAATATTTTGTATTCCATATATATATTGTTTTAACACCTGTTATAAACACAATATTAAATCACTTAACTCCTACTATTGTGACCATGATGACCCGATTCCATTTGCCAATCACACATTATTCCCAAGTTTCGGTGTGACAGATTAATTACTGAGCGATGATGACGTCACATCCCGATCCGTTGTCGGGACTCCAGATGACAATGGTGTTCAAAAATTAGAATTTACGTGGAATTGAGGATAGATTTTTAAATGGTATTGACGTGACATCAATTGTCATGTTGTATTAGGTACTAGAAGTTTTTCATAACAGTTACTTTAAATAATGGAATATTTTTAAACATTGCTGTTTGTATTATTAATATTGGACGGGAATCTCTAAATCAATATTTGTTATTTCATCTCATGTAACAGACAAAATTACACGGATCCTCTACCTACTGATGATTTTTTTTTATTGCAATTTAGATAAACGAGCCTACGGCCCACCTGATGGTAAGCGGTCACCGTCGCTCATGAACCTCTGCAATGCCAGGGCAATGAGGGGCTGTTATCTATCACCTAACCATACAGGACTTTTCTTAAACCTCGTTTAAAGAGGGACATGTCATAGCGCTCCGGGAACACCGCGGACGGGAGTTCATTCCAAATCGGAATGGTAATGGCAAAATTGATCTTCTGAACCGAACTGTGGAAGAGCGTTTTGCACACTAATTTATATCTTGTCATACCATCACTAAAATTATGACCAACTCCATAGGTTATATAGTTATATGTTTTTGCTATGTGGTGTTGCAATAAAGAAATTTATACAGGGTGATTTGTTAGAGAGGGTACATATTGCAGGAGGGTGATGAGTACCTACTCTGTTCTAATACGGAATATTACAAAAAATAGGTAAAATTACAATTTTTTTTTTTAAATCTAATTTCGACAAAACTACCTCAAACATAAACAATTTCGGCTTAAAGAGTGTTGACTAACGACCTCTAGTGATCTCGCGCATCCCACACCTCCGCCACACCCATCAGCTGTCGAAAAGCCATCATTTTTCAAGAATTTTAGATATTTTTAAGTTGCGATTACTAAGGCATTAAGCCATATTCTTTGGTAATAATATTTTTACTGGTCGTATATAACCATCAGCTACCATGACCTTCAATATGTACCCTCACTAAGAAATCATCCTGTATTTATCTATGTATACCTGAAACTCCGTCTTAAAGATACTTTGATAATACTCAAAAGGCTATGTTTACTGAACTGTGAGTAATCTTCCTAAGACAAGCTCACTTCACACTTCTTGACTAATCAAAGACTGGACTGTCTACCCAGACTTGTTATAGATGCTTTAGTGTTTCTTCCGTCATAAATGATTTATTAGAAAACTTAAATCAATCTTTTCAGATCCTGGATATCATGTAGCAGTAGAGTGCTAGCTAAAACAAGTGAAACGAGCCCAAACACGACGAGTCTATCTTGTTTAGCACAAGAGTTCCTATGACTTCCGAATCCATTAACAGATCAGCGCCATTTTTTCATACTATTGCATTGTCACGCAATATGCATCTGCGTGCAAAATTTCAGATCAATCTGAAACTGAAAAGTTGGTGAAACTTAACTCGCAAGATTCAATTCAAATTTACTTAATAACATCAAATATCAGCTTAATAAAAGCTCTTAAATATATGGCTAAAAGTAAAGGTCAAAAGTCATAAGGTCATTCTCAAAACCAGCAAACACAATCCAATATCAACAAGAAACACGACCTTTAAGAACCAAACTCAAAAGTTGTACAAATCTTTCTGGAATCTCAACCACGGGTCTTCGAAACCCCTCAAGGGTGGTAGACCATTCAGAAGGTTCTAGAACATTAGTCGGATGAAAGCCCTACCGCACATTCTTGGCAAGTATATCAAGTTTCGTTTCGCACGCAAAGAGCTGTCCCATACCCTTTGGTACGCGGTTGGACTCAGGATACGGAGAAATGACCCAAATTTCTTTGTTGTTGAGAGAGTTTTGCTTATAAATTTGTGTAAATTTTAAAATACACCTTTGGTTGACTGGTAGAGAATGCCTTAGGCATTAAGTCCGCCATTGTACCATTTATGTGCATAAAGTTTAATAAATAAATAAATAAATATGTTAAACCGTGTTCTTTTGAAATAGCTGACGTTTTGTTTGGTGTAGTTTTTAGGTTTGAAACGTTGGGATTTGGGTAAAAATTGATGATTTAAATTATTTGCGTAGATACATACCTACGCCTTGCAAAACATCAACTGATAATAATATTATGGTTAAAATAGCATAGTTAGCTGTATGCAAGTAATTGAGCTACTTGATGCTCATCAAAATGTAATGCACTTGGTGTACACAAACGAGTATTAAAGACTTAGACATATTCGAGTCGTATTCCACTCAAAACAAAAGAACATTCATATGACTCGTACATCAAGTCAAAAGTGGGGGACAAACCCCAAACTAAAACACCCAAATCCGACCCTGTGTTCAAGTATTTAGTACATTTTGACGTGCGAGAGGACGAGTAATGCGTATTTAATGAGGCTCAAAGCTCGTTTGTCTGAAAAGCTTTCGAAAGCTCTCGTTATTTTCCAAATGTCTCATTGTCATGCTTAGTTTTAGGCTTAACGATACAACTTTAATGTGATCTCACAATACTGTAGTTTTATTGGATTTAAATGTGAGATGCCATTTTATTCTACGTCAAATATTTTACTTTAAAATCCTTATGTGATATTCTAACTCAATCTAGCACTCATCAACGAAATATTGTAAAGGTTATATTAAAAAAAAATGTTCACAAAAGCCGAGCTTAACTCAATACTGAGTTTTTTTTACAGCAAACCCAAAATAAAACATACAGTAAGTAGACTTTAATTTAAGGTAGAGAAGTGTACAATTCACATAGAATATATATTTATATACGTATACATATAATAATAATAAAATACAGATAATCGAAATAAATATAACAACTATACCAATAAAATAGACATATTATATACATATTATGTACAACTATAAAAAAGATAAAATGTGTAGTACAATTAATGAATATTTTATGTCATTGTAAAGGTTAAATCAATAAATTAGCAACAAAATACTGTGAAAGTTAAGTCACAATAAGTAAACCACATTTCGGACAATTAGCAAAATTGGACAAATTTAGGTCACGAGAACGTTCATGTTAGAGCGGAGGATTTCAAGTGCCTAAATTAATAGAAGGGTTGGCCTGGTGGTCTGTTATATTGGCTCTTAAGGCTTATGTCCAGACTCCAGAGTTCAATACATGAGGTCAATTTCTAAACTGTATTTTTTACATTTTTGCGTATATTTTGTGACTTTGACAAGCGAAACAGAATGGTACAATTCCATATTGGCTCGCCAATTTTCATATCAGTCGGCCGTCATTGTCATTTGTTTTGTACGTTAGACGTTGGTGGTGACAATGTAGAAACGGAATATAAACGCAAGATCAGTAAAAAGTCGAAATTTAAAACTACCACTAAAAATCTATTTATTGAAATGAAATACTTTCTTTTCAACATTGATGACGTACTCACTCTTGTTGACGTCAAAAGTTACAAGCTACCACCAGTTCGGACACAAAAAATAATGGTTATAGCCACCTTGCCAGTTCCTGAGACGAACTGGCAAGAAACTCAGCGGGCATGTCTTTTTTTTGTATAATGAGCTTTTTTTGTTAAATATTTGTACAGTATTACACAAATTTACATTAAATATACAAAAAAAAATGTTCTAACCTAAACTATTCTAACCTAGAATATTTAAAACCCTAAATGACTCGCGTAGGAAGGGTTCGCCATTAGTCCAAGCTCATTAGCAGAACCAAAATAAAGGTTGCAATATAAAAGGGTGAGTCGACAGTTTGAATGGTCGGCTCCCGGACTATTTATCAAGCGAAACGAAAACGAGCGTAGGGTTGAACGGGCTTCATTTACTGTAATTGGATGATTTGGTTGTTTTTCGATCTGGGTATTTATTGAAAAAAGTCACGGAAAAGCGTTACGGTTTTGGCTCGTAAATAATTTATTTGTATCATTGCTAGCTTTAGCAAATTTGTCTGCGTCACATTTCCAACATTTTATTTTAAAATTTAGGTACCTTTTTTGGGCCAATATCTAAAAATTAACCCAGTTCTGTAGTTGACATGTTATGAAATAGATAAACATATTTTCGCATTTATCCTAAATAGTACAACAGCATACTGCACTTATGCTGCACTTAGAATAATTATGGTAAAAACGTCATGACTAGTGCAATGCAATGAAAGCTTGCTCTTGGAACTCAATGACTCGTTACCTCTGCAGTGGACTCATTATTATCATAAATGCGAAACATTGAACTAAGCAAACATTGTTTAGTAGTAATTACAAGTGCAGAGAAAGATAACAGAGCAGACCTGTAATAAACTTTTACTATATCTCTTTTTCTATATTTATTTAAACAATTCTAAAAATTAAATAATTCTAATTCTATTTTTAAATTCAATGTGTTTTTGTATTTGTTATTGTATAGTTTTTTATTTAATTTGAATTTTTGATAATAATTTTAATTTCCAATTTTTATATTTAAAGTACAATTTTTAATCTAATTGTCACAAAATGTTGTTATGCACGCTGATTGTACCTATAATTGAGTTGACATTTACTATGTTTTTAACTCACGATTATAATTTAAGTAATATGTTTGACTTGATGTTTACTCTGTTGGAGCAACTTTTTCTAAAAATAATAATAAAATAAATAAACAGCAACCCTACATTATAGTCAAAGAGAGGGACATAAATCGAAATGGCTCACCGTGAACTAGATGCCGGTACGAACATCAACTCGAGTGATCTCTAATTGAAACTCATTAGTACTACGAATAATTTATTCGTATTTCTGTTTATTTATTTAAATTCTCTGCTATTTTAAAATAAATTGGTAGGAGAGCTTATTTTGCGAATGTTATATGGGAAAATGGAAATTATTTGAGATCGATGTTTAAAATATTTTAGTGTTAGTTGTTATCAAGAAAGCAGTTGAAATAAAGAACACGTTGTGATCACTAATAATGCAATTTACAGCTTCCCTTGAGCGCCGTACTATAACTCCACAATTCTAGTTGTTATTTAAACAAAAACATACAAATTATTCAGTTGTTCATATGATAATAATATTCTCTGTTTGTCCTCAGATTATCAGCCAAATTTCAGTACGCGAATGAAGTCGAACGAGAGGATATGTGAGGTAAGATTTAGCAGCTATCAACTCATTACTGCCTACTGCTGAATCTCCTTTCAATTCAATTCAAAAGCCTTTATTTCCAACCTTAACTAGACAAATAAAACTTACAACTAATTTATCCTAAATTGCATCGGATGTGCCCGCTGCTGTGGTCGGTGTGTCCTGTGATTGTAGGCCTCTTCCAGACTCATCAAATTCTCTCTGTCCCTCGCTTCTCTGGTCCATGTTTTGCCTGCTGTCTTCTTGACGTCATCAACCCATCGTTTGAACTGTCCCCCTCTACTTCTACTTCTTTCTGGATCTGCTGGATCTCCTTAGTAGATGCTAAACCTTGCCTACCTAAGACAGGAAAGAGATTTCGCATAACTTCGAGGTTTTTAATCTCTTAATAAATAGTATCGGATCCGTAAAACCCGCCTTCTTCCAAGAAGTAACTGTCAAATCTTTATAAAATGTAAAAGGGAATCACATCAAGCAACATCTTCAAAAGATAATCATCCGAATCATCATAATTGTGATTTGGACATCACTCGAGCGAGCACTATTCTTTTTTATTTTTTTTATACATTTTTGTCCCAAGTATTAACCATAGCAATTATTTTTATTAGTAACTTCGGTTTCCACTACATCTAAAATACACTGTACAGTTCCTGAATTTAATAACAATTAATATTACTAGGGTGGAGTCCTGGTGACCTGAAATACAGGCCGCAAGCCTAGTTTAGGCACCAGTCTCCCACAGTACCCACACATACATTTTTGTAATACGTATGATAAACTTGGAAACTGTAAACTGTGGTGAGAAAATAAAGATTTTTATTATCCAAATCGGTTCACGTTCATGAAAAAGTTTTCGAAAAAATACAGTCTAATTTCGAACAGACCTTCTTGAATTTTAAATGTCGATCCAAACCAGTAAATAACAACATCAAACAAGAGTATTATAAACTTTTCTATTTCCTACAAATTTAATGTTTCAAAGTTTCGTACTCGGAACAAATCACAAAGCTTTTTTTTTTTTTTTTTTTTTTTTTTTTTTTTGATTTGAGAAATCGCTGTTGGCCCTCAGGCCTTTACAGCTTCACCATGATGGGGTGCGAGCTCAGGAGGGGCTCGGCTGAGTATATACATATAATAATATAGGATGGGAACACTAACTACTAACAGTTGCCCGAAGTCAACTTATTAGTGCATTATGAGTTTACTACTACTGGTTCGGAACGCGACCCAACTGAGAAGAACCAGCAAGAAACTCAGAGGGTAAGCGAGATGGTGATGGTTTAAGTAGAACGCCGAACTCTGCGTCGAGTTCGACGGCGAACGAGATAGCCAGGACCGCGTCGTCTCGAGCTGTTAGCGTTAGCGCTGGCAGCGAGCTGCGCCGTTAACTTGTCGGGAGGGTCCGTGAGGACGTGCCGCGGACGACGACGGCACCATTTCTCGGCGTGCGCAGGATCGGGTTCGTAGTCGGCGGCGGCTACGATAAGAGGGTTGGAATGGTCCTCTGCTTTTTTGAAGTAACGCTCGGAAGTATCCTTCAAAAATTGTGTGATAGGGACTAGATCGAAATCGTCATGAAGATCGACGTTACGCAAATACCACGGAGCGCCGACGGCTTTACGCAGAAATCTATTCTGCAAGATCTGAAGGGAGTTGATATGAGTGCGAGCCGCGTGAGCGAACGCCGCACTACCATATGTCATAATGGGCCTAACGCACGTTTTGTAAAGTGTCAACTTATTACGAAGTGACAGTTTACTACGCTTGCAGATCATGGGGTTGAGTCTGCCGAGGATGAACGCGGCGCGATTGCGGACCGTTTTGATGTGCTGACGAAAGGTCATAGCACTATCGAAGATAATACCCAGGTACTTCACCTGTTTAACCCAAGGGATGGTATGTCCGAAGAGAGTGATCGGAGGGGTCTCATTCCTCCGGAGAGTACGACGATGAGAGTCCACCGCCGGGAGACGTCTTGAGGAACCCCTCTGAAAGAGTACAGCCGTACTTTTCTCGGGGTTAACCTCAATACGCCACCTCCGGAACCAATGACCTAACGCTGTGGCAGCTGCCTGAAGTTGTTCGGCGATGAATACCTTGTTTCTATCTGAATAGAACACGGCAGTATCATCGGCAAACAGAGCGAGAGAGGTGGGTATCGTACGAGGAATATCGCTCGTAAATAAGCTAAAGAGAAGAGGGGCTAGCACGGAGCCCTGAGGGACGCCGGCGTTAATAGGACGAGACGAGGAGCGAACGCCCTCCAATCGATATCGGAACGAACGATTCGACAGGTAGTCTCGGATGATGAGCACGAGACGATCTGGCAGTCCCAATTCATAAAGTTTGTAAAGCAAACCGTTATGCCAGACTCTGTCGAATGCTTTCGCGATATCGAAGAAGAGAGCGCCCGTATAGACGGGCCTAGCGGGTCTATTCAGACCGGAGAGGATGTGCTCCGTGAGGCGGTGCACTTGATTGGTACACGAATGTCTGGCGCGGAATCCAAACTGTTCGTCGGGTAAGAGATTTTCGGACGAGACAAAGTCCCAGAGACGTTTGTAAAGCACGCGCTCATACAATTTGCCTAGAGACTGAAGAAGACTGATAGGTCGATAACTACGCGGGTCATCACGGGGTTTACCGATCTTAGGTATACCGATAACTTCTGCTTCTTTCCACGCGTCGGGAAAGATGCAGTGTGTCATAGCGGCATTAAAGATGGTGACTAAGAAGCAGATTAGTTGGGCGGGGAAGAGTTTGAGTACTCTGTTCGAGATGCCGTCGGAGCCGGGTGCCTTACGCGACTTCGAAAACTTGATGAGGTCTTTGACTTCGTCAGACGTAACGGGGGGTAACGTGACCGTGGGTGGCAGGGATGCTCTGCGCTCGACTTCCCTGTCCACCATTTCGACGTGAGTGGGGTCCGCGGAGTGAGCGCTGAGCGTACACTGATTTTCCAGTGTGTCGGCCAGCAACTCGGCCTTTTCATCGTCATCGAAAGCAACGCGACTACCATCGGGGTGGTTGAGAGGTGGTAATGTGGACGTTGAATCGGATTTTAGAGTTCGAGCTAGCTGCCAATAAGCTAAGTGAGATGGTTTGATTCCTTCCAAGAAAGAACCCCACCTCACATTCCGATGCTCCGCAATACGACGCTTTACATCGCGCTGCAAAGCTCGCATTCGAGACCGGTTAGCTACGGTAGGATAAGAGTCGTAGGCCCGGATCGAGGCATTTTTGGCTCGCATGAGCTCCCTGATATCATCAGGCAGCTTAAAACGAAGAAAAGCGTCAGCTTCAACCTGTCTCGATGCCCTATCTACACGGGACTTGATGTCAGACGAGAAGGCGTTAAGCGCCTCAATGGTGTCCTGAGGGGACGGAAGAAATAAATCCGGGCCTACAGGAAGAGACTCGACGACGGTTTTCATGATGGGTTCCGCTGAAGGCGGGGGACCTAACTGCATGATTACCGGACGGTGATCCGAGTCTAGTTCGGAATGCACCTCCAAAGAATGCAAGCGCAGTGTCACATTCTTAAGGAGGGCCATATCTAAAATATCCGGTCGATGAGCGACATTGACCGGATAGTGAGTCGGACTAAGAGGGGCGATGATATCGAACTCTAAATCGTCTATCAGATTGTCGAGACGTCTACCGTTCGGGGTTGTGGCGACACAGTTCCACCTCGCGTGCTTACAATTGAGGTCACCTGCCAGAATAACAGTGCCTCCCATACCAAGAAGCGCCTCGACGTCGCTTCTCAATACGGGCTTGTCAGGTGGAAGATAAACGGACGCGATGACGATGGGCGCGTGTCCCGTCAGTGCGATACGGCACACTGATGCTTCGATATTAACAAGAGTGGGGGGATCGAGAGGGACGCAGTGCAAGACTCTCCTATAGTAAATGGCAGTCCCACCCCCGCGGGAGGTGAGTCTGTCGTTCCTAACCATGACGTAATTCGCAATCCTAGGATCACGTGTCGAGGGTTTCAGGAAAGTTTCCTGCACTAAAAAAATATCAACTTGATGACTTCGTAAGAAGTCAGCAATTTGATCGCGTTGATTGTAGATACCGTTGGCGTTGAAAAATCCAACGGTCAGGGAACGGGGCCTAATCCTTTGTGGTGTACTACCCATAGTTAATTATTTTATGTGGGGCACGCAAGCGGATGCGCTGGTGGGGATAGTAGAGTCATCTAACCCGTAAGAAAATGCATGCCAGACGTCGCGGTACGCAAGAAAGAGTTTAGCACGAGTGCCTTTGTCTCCAGCGACGCGATATGAGTCGAAAAATTCGTCGAGACGCTCCGTTGAGATGGTATCGAAAACGTGCAGAAGTGCAGCGTTATCGTCCTGAACGACGGAGGAGTTCGCGGGCCTCTGTGGACCGGGAGCACGGTAAGCCGATGGGGCGGAAGGAGCGCAAGACGCCGATTGAGCAGGGAGGATGCGAGTTATTGGTTGCCCTACTGGCACTTGAGTGTTGCCGCCGGGGAGGGGCCACGCGTTAGTGACAGGTAACGGCGCCGCGATGAAGGTTTCGGTCGGGGGAGCCCTAATATTGTTTTGGCGTGCGACACGCTTATTGGGCTTGGGTGCCACCGGGCATCCTCTGTAGTTGGCCGTGTGGCCCATTTGTCTACAGTTGATACACGACGGTGGTTCGGTCGCGGTATCCTTACGACGAGGGCAATCGGCCGTCGCGTGATCGCTCGTGCATTTCACGCACCGAGGGCGCGAAAAACAGTTTTTTGACGAATGCCCATAAAGTTGGCAATTGTGACATTGCCCGGGCATGTCCCTCTTATGTGGGGGTTCAAATCGAAGTCCCGAAAGACGGCAAACCGATTTTAGATTGAAAATCGCTTTACCCTCTTTTGTATTTTCCACTATGGCGAGAACCATATTGTAAGGGAGCCTACCTCTGGCGCTGTACATTCGGTGTACTGCAAGTGCCGGGATGCATTGCGCGATGAGATCTTCCTTAATAAGGTCGACCTCGAGCTCTTTAGGAATGCCGCGGATGACAACGCGGAGGTCACGCTCCTCCTGGAGAGTATACGTGTGGTACTGTATACGCTCCTTTCGGAGAAATTGAGAGAAGGCGCGGTGATCAGTGGGAGTGGCCACTTTGACCTGAATACCGTCGGCTATGTTTCGCGCCGAGACGAACTTTATGTGGTTTTCGTTTAGGTAGCTGGAAATCGTATTCCATCTACCTTTTTCATGAATAACCAGTGGTGGCGGGGGTGGACCGTCCGTCCGGCGGGGTGGACGCGGAGAGGGCGAGGCTCGTGGAGAGCATGATGATGATGACGACGTTGGTCTCGGTCGCGGGCCCGAGTCAGCCTTCGTGACTTTAGCGGCAGCTTTTTCGCGGGAAGCGGCGGCACGTTTCTTCCCCTTGGAAACGACTTCAATGAAGCCGTCGCCTTGGGAGACTATATCTTCAACCTCCATGTCGAGTAATTCGACGGAAGGTGAATCGGAAGGGCTGGATTGCACGAGCGCGCACGTAGACACAGCAGGCGGTGCGACGGATGATGCAACGGAGCGTAGGGTGGGGGACGCGACGGGACGCGGGTCGGGTGATGCGGTGAGGCGAGGGGCGGGGCATGCGGCGACGAGCGAAACCGGTTTTACGACCTTCGGCACGGAAGCCTGAGGCGGCTCGGGACACTTAACGGGCGCAGGACACTTAAGAGGCGCGGTTTTTGGGACCGCGGGAGACTTAAGGGCTGCTTTTTTGGAACCAGGTGTTATAACCGTAGCGTTCGTGGATGCAACGACGGAGTTTTTACGCGGATCTCTAACCGCGGAGGAGGTTGATTGTGCCAAGAAACGCTGATATTCTTGCCAAACTTCTGGTCGGGTGCTCCTCAGGAACTCAGCAATGCCCCTCTCCGCTTGGAGAGAGGCCATACTGTAAACTAACCACCTTAAAGAAGACGGTTTTGAGAAAGGCGCCTAGCTCCCTGGGCAGTATAGTGCTACTGCAGGCGATACGCAGGGAGGCAACCCGCCTTGAAAAAGGCAGTTTGAGAAATTTCCCTACCTAACCTAACCCTCAGGGCAGTAAATGGTACTGCGGCCGATGCCTGAGGGTCCTTAGTGTCTTGAAAAAGACAATAAGAAAGAGAAAGAAAATAATAATAAAAGAATGATACCGGGTCAGCACACAGCAGCCACAATGAACAATACACGCACAAAACACGACTGCACACTATGACGACAGCGAACGGACTGGCTTGTCGGGCGTACGGACACAGCGGGCGCACAGTAAGGAGCGTACCAGGGCACACGACCGCACTGGACGACGGCTGGGAGCGGACTGATGCAAATCACAAAGCCTTCTACTAACGTAGTTCAATTTAATTATATTGAACCTTGACCCTTAAACTTTACAATTAAATCATAAAATATTTAACTCCGCTACGACTTTGATCTAAAGAGGTTGTGATTGGCTTATATAGAAATACACTTTGTCCTGAACAAAGTGGTTTAAGCTGGTGAAGTCGTGGTGGCCAAGTGGTTGAAGCACTTGCCTTGCGCTTGTGGGAGGTTCGAAACCGGCTTACCTCTTAAATTTAATGTGAAAAATAAATTTCTTTAAACACTCGCGGTTATCTACATCACTTACACTATTACTAAATGGGTTCTTACCACGATTATTTTTAATTGAGAGGTCCCGATATTTCAGCACTGTTTCAAGCGCCATGATCACAGGAAGACTGAGGAACTGCGGGTAGGTCATTTAAGAGCAGACAAATCTGTCTACCCTCGCACTCGTTCGTTTGCCACTGTCAGTGTGTGTTCGATACTGTCAGTGTGTATGTCGAAATGTGAGTTCGAGTTCCAGTGGTACCGGCAAACGAACGAGAAAGAGGGTAGACAGATTTGTGTGCTCCTCCCAGATAGATCTCCTTAAAAGTAGTACAATATTCAACAACTTTACATACACAGTAACACATCCCATTACTAAAAATACTATACCTATACTCACATGACACATAACGCTACACTTTAAACACACTGAATATTAAAGTAAAGTATAAAGAACACCTATATTACAATAGAGGTCACCTGCACTCTATGCTAATATAATTCAACGTACATTTGAACAGAATATATACTGAATAACATTATCTTCAATGGAATATGAATCAATGCATGAAAAGATTTCTTGAGAGCTCATTTTATTGTATGTATGAAGATTCTGCATGTTGAATAGATTTCTTTTAGACTTTAAAAGAGGGCACTTTACAGTACGTGTTTGTATTATGTGTATTCGTAACTTTTATATGGATATATAACGGATGGCCGATGGGGCAGAAAAGTTCTGGAGTGGCGGCCACGAACCGGTAAGTGTAATGTTGATAGACCCTCCACAAGATGGACCGAAGATCTGGTCAAGATCGCGGGCAGCCACTGGATGTAGATGGCGCAGGACCGGTCGATGTGGCGAGGTTTGGGGAAGGCCTATGTCAAGCAGTGGACGTCTATAGGCTGATGATGATGATGATCATGATGATAGGTGTATAGGTAGGTGACAGATAATGTCCACTTATTGTCTTGGCAATGCAGAAGTTTACGAGCGACGGTAACCGCTTTCCATCTGGTGGGCCGTAAGCCGTAAGTCGTTTAACTATCATACTATAAAAAAACAAAAAAAATGTTGTTATGTTGTTCAAAAATTGGTATAACAAACAGCACATCAAGTAAACAGTATTTGCCATAGTTTTTACATTCATTTCTTGAAAACCTTTCCTATGACCAAAAGCAATGAAACTTGTTCCAATCTTTTTTTTTTAACGTAAACTACCAATATTTGAATGTCGAATTGATTCTCAGAATCCAAGAAAACCGCTTTGACCTTTAAATTATCATACAAATAGTTTCCTCTTTACTTTAAGTTAATTAAAACCTAGTAATGAACTCTTTGAAGATAACACTAATGAAAGAGTTCTGTTAAGATAGATATACTTTCTAATTGATGGTTAATTTATTTGTAAGTCTGTCTTCTCGATTGCCGAGTTTGATAATCTTTAAATTATGAATTTACTTATCGATATTTATAGATAGGTAGTTACTTTGTAATTTGTTTTAAAATATTGTTAAATTTTCAAAAAATATGACCAATATTTCTTTTTTGTGAATCGATTTTAATGATATTTTTTGCTTCAACGGTCATGTTTATAATGTGGTCTTATTAAATTATTTTTTAACATCTGACTTTATATTCCGTTTTTTTTTCTATGATTTTTATAAAATTTAGAACTGTCCAATTTGGTATATTAAAATTTGTTTCTTGTATTTGCCCAACTCTCACTCCCACCACTGTAACTCCTGTGTAGGCAGGATCCACAGCGGCGACCATCGTAATGACTCTAAGCAGTGAAGGGCTGGCAACATATTGGGTTTTTTTATCTATAGAATGTATAGTAGTACCTAAATACAATATAAGACATAGACATGGGTACTTTTTGCTATTTTTTTGCATAAGCGACTTAGCATAAAGCTGAATAATGACAGAGACCAACAGGATGAGTGTCAATATCCAGCACTGGTTTAATCAATAGTTTTACCCGTCTTTTAAGAACTATATAACAGTAAACTTATTCAGACACTCGCGGTTTTCTATAATACTTTCATGCATTTGCAAAGGGTTCAGATTATCGAGTATGTGGAATCCAGTGCTAAACACAACAGTCACCAAGGGTTCATGCTCAGAGAGTCTTGTAGATACAGTGAGTGTGGTGTGTCGTGATGTGAGTACGAGTACCAGTGATACCACACAAAAGCGAACGAGACAGAGGGTAGACAGATTTGTTCGCTCTTAAATCAACCCGCAGTATCCAGCCTTCTCGTGATCATGACGTTTGCAACAACGTTGAAATATCGAGACAACTCAATTAATTAAATATCGTGGTAAGAACCCGTTGAAAAATGCATGAAAGTATTATATAACAGTAAATGGACACATGTGCTGCAACAAAGTATTCCATTGATAATCGATTCCAATATGCGGATGGCGTACCTACCCAACTGAAATGGACTAAAGCGACGTGCTTCGAAATATTAAATATAATATCGGCATTAATTAATTAATGAGGTCAATTAATAAGGTGCTTCCGATATAACTATCAGATTCATTCTCTTTAGATTTTTTTTTTTGTTATTATTACTTGGTTTTTTATTGCCATGTAGGTAGGCGAGCCAACGGGCCACCTGATCGTAAGTGGTTACCGTCGCTCATGAACCTCTACAATGTCAAGGGACATTGAGGTGTTGCTACCTACGACCTAACTTTAAGGACCCTCCTCAAGCCTCGTTTGAAGAAGGACAAGTCATAGCGCTGTTTGATGGTACCTTTCAATACTTTGATGAAATTATCAAACTATTGTATTATGTTTGTATGCTTGTGTGTGCGTGTGTATGAACAGCCATCGGTAAAAGAGCATACAGTCCTATTTCTGCACTGTACTGTAACAACCCATTACTGTCCACTGCTAGGCTCAGATCTCCTCTGAAGAGGGATTAGGCATAATGCACCACCCTTACCCATTGCATTTTTAAAGTGTAAAATCTTTACTCTTAAACTCGATATTCCGCATAACATGAATAGCATCTAATAATAAAAGGACACAGCATCCGTCCGTATACATAAACAACCGCCAGTCCGATCCGATACACCTGCGTGTAAATTGCATTTATTTATGCGCCACGATGCGTTCATTCTTGTAACGAAGATGGTCCAAGTTGTAAAAGATAAATAAATAAAATACAATAAAAGACATTAAGAACCGCGAAAACGTGTTTCTTTTTTAGAAATTTTGAATAATAAAAAAACTAGATTTAGTTAAATAGTCTTAGAATAAAAAAAAAGATTTTAGGTCAAAACTTCTACAAACCTCCTGATAAAATCGAAAGTCATATTCGGATCAAACTTATCTTTTATGGATTTTTTAAAATTAAGTATTAATCTTTGTATGTATTCCTCGCGAACAACAAAGTAACAATCCTACAAATTGCAACGATTGTAAGCCAGTAGGTGGCGCGACAATGGCAGTACACCCCGATCTCTGCCTTGGTAAACTAGTAAATAAATTTGCGAATCCCTACTAATATTATAAATGCGAAAGTAACTATGTCTGTCTATCCGTCTGTCTATCTGTTTGTCTGTCTGTTTGTTACGTTTGACTGCTTAAACCTCTCAACCGATTTTGATGAAATTTGGCACAGAAAATTTTTAGACCTTGAGAAAGAACATAGGCTATCTTTTAATTGAAAGCGACACATACGAAGTTGCGCGTGCCCACTAGTATTATAAATGCGAAAGTAGCTGTCTGTCTGTCTATTACGCTTTCCCACGATTTGGCACAGACAATCTTTAGACCTTCAAAGAACATTATCATTATCATCAGCCTATAGACGTCCACTGCTGGACATACCATACACATACATACCACCTGCATCCAGTGACCTCCCGCGATCTTGATCAGATCGTCGACGTCAAAGAACATAGAGGCTACCTTTTTATTGAAAGTGACGCAGACGAAGTTGCGCGGGTCAACTGGTAAGTAAATAAGAAAAAACGTTTAAGAACCGCTTCCTCTTATAACTTGCGGTACATTACTACAGCATCCCATACAGTCAAGGCGACAAGGCGCGCCCGCGACCTCTGTGAGAACTATCGACGCCGGCGCATACCTTAAAAATATCTGCACGACATCATACATTGTTAATACATTATTTATTGGAAATTCAACTTTATGATTATAGCAATAAGGGTATGAATTGATTTTTAAAATGCAAATTATGTAGTAGCCAAAATTGATTACGGCCGTAACATTAGTGTTAAAAGTTTGTGTATAATATTACCTTCGTCTCATATTTTACGTCAATAAGATAATATTCAAAGATTAATACTGTGTAATCTGAATAATTGAAAATCTTATATATAAAAATGAATTGCTGTTCGTTGGTCTCGCTAAAACTCGAGAACGACTGCACCGATTTGGCTTATTTTAATCTTGAAATATTCGTAGAAGTCCCGGGAAGGTTTAAACGGTGAGAAAATTTACTTATGTGCCGCAGACGAAGTTGTGTGGGCCAGCTAGTCTTATCTTATCTTATATATAAAAATGAATTGCTGTTCGTTAGTCTCGCTAAAACTCGAGAACGACTGAACCGATTTGGCTTATTTTAATCTTGAAATATTCGTAGAAGTCCAGGGAAGGTTTAAACGGTGAGAAAATTTCCTTATGTGACGCAGACGAAGTTGTGTGGGCCAGCTAGTCTTATATATAAAAATGAATTGCTGTTCGTTAGTCTCGCTAAAACTCGAGAACGACTGAACCGATTTGGCTTATTTTAATCTTGAAATATTCGTACAAGTCCAGGGAAGGTTTAAACGGTGAGAAAATTTCCTTATGTGACGCAGACGAAGTTGTGTGGGCCAGCTAGTCTTATATATAAAAATGAATTGCTGTTCGTTAGTCTCGCTAAAACTCGAGAACGACTGAACCGATTTGGCTTATTTTAATCTTGAAATATTCGTAGAAGTCCAGGGAAGGTTTAAACGATGAGAAAATTTACTTATGTGACGCAGACGAAGTTGTGTGGGCCAGCTAGTCTTATCTTATCTTATATATAAAAATGAATTGCTGTTCGTTAGTCTCGCTAAAACTCGAGAACGACTGAACCGATTTGGCTTATTTTAATCTTGAAATATTCGTAGAAGTCCAGGGAAGGTTTAAACGATGAGAAAATTTACTTATGTGACGCAGACGAAGTTGTGTGGGCCAGCTAGTATGTATATAAAAATGAATTGCTGTTCGTTAGTCTCGCTAAAACTCGAGAACGACTGAACCGATTTGGCTTATTTTAAACTTGAAATATTCGTAGAAGTCCAGGGAAGGTTTAAACGGTGAGAAAATTTACTTATGTGACGCAGACGAAGTTGTGTGGGCCAGCTAGTATTAGATAAAAATAATCTCTCATTGCAAGTTTGCGACGTGAGAACGAGTTCCAAACGCTAACGTCAATAAATGTGAATTAAAATTATTTTAACACAAATGCTGCATTCTACTCTACCTTTTTAATCTACTTAATCTTTGAATTAATTTGAAATAAGAACGTAGCCGAATAGTGAACCCATTTTGCGAGATAATCACTTTTTGAATTCTATTCGAAAGCGATTCGATTTTGCGTTCGAAATACAAAAAGTCCATCGTTAGCAATGTACCGGACTTCGAATTGGCATGTCCGTTTTTTATTTACGAACTGAAACTGAACGAATGTAATCGTATCGATTATTCGTATCGAATTGAAATTTCATTTGGAATTCGAATCGGTTTCGCGAATATACCGAGAGCTTGATGGATTGTATCAATATTTAGGCGGTCAATAATTACACGTGCTTGGCGGATAAGGATGGGTCGCGATTTTATCGATAATTTAATTTAAAAAAACAGACTCTTAAAAAAAAGTTAATGTTTTAATTTAGTACGTTTATAAAACATATATAAAATTGGTGAGAAAAATGGGCCCGTAGATTTTTTGGTTTGCTATTTAAGTATTTATGTACTAAAATATAATAACTTTAAAAATACCAACAAATTTAATTTATAACTCTACTAAGAAATTCAGAGAACGAAAAACATTTATTTTTATGATCGGTTATTACCACATATGCATTACAAAGATATGAACATAAACATATGTGATGCGAGCTGCATACGAATTGTACTTGACAAACGAAATTGGTTCTATCTCGCACGAACACTTTTTTCTGTTTCCAATGAATATTGATGTGTAATATATTTTGTTTTCCCGAAATATAACAAAAAGTATTTCTTGTTATACAAGGCTATTGAAATAAAATTATAGCTTCTGGACACTATAACTATGATAATTCTTGACAGTTTATGTTCAGGATAGAGTTTTGAACATAGAAATTTAGCAGGTTAAAATTTTTTAATGTAGTTTTTTAGGCAAAATTCACTATATTAGATGTATATTTAGATGCAGTTAAATTGTCAAGGCGCTCGTACTGTAAAATTCATAACTGTCAACTGCTAGGCTCTAGTCTCTTTAATGGTCCGGCAGATTCCACAACGTTTGCCAATCCTTCAACAATTAACACTAGGAAGTTCAGACCAATCATAATCGAAGCCATGACCTGCCCAGAAGCCAGAAATTACCCTTCAACCACCACGATTTACCTAGTCGAATAACTACACAATTAATCATCCTAAAAATTATAAATTACACCACAACTAATCAATTACCATCTTTACATATTCCATAACGTAATGATCATAAATAGATAAGTAAAAATCGATATTTTACGATTACCAGTAACGAATCGATTACGTCCATAACATTATTGATGTCCATCGGAGGCCACTTAGCGTCACTAAAGTATCAATAACAACCATTAACCTAAAAGCCACGTTCTACCATAAATATTCGCTGCAAGAAAACGTTAAAAGCTTGTTTTAACATGATATTCGATTGTATCGTTTCATATTTATAACTCGGATTGATTTAAACAGTTAAAAAATATGTTTGACGATGCATGCTATAAGTTATCGAAGTTTAAAACATGTTTTGGTTATTGATTGGTGGTTTCAGGCAATGGGTTAAATTGGTAAAAGATAATGTGACGACGAAACGTTATTTGAAAGAGCTAAAAACCTCTCGAAGAGGTTCAGTCTTTATATTAGCATGCTGAACTGCACTGATCGCTTTACTTAAACGACCAGAGCTCATCAGTGGGTAGTAGTTTGTTGTTAGTGACGACAGTATAGTTCAATAAAAGATAATTATTGATGTTTTAAAAATACTATAGGTTATTTTTTTTATTGCCTTGTAGGCAGACGAACTACCCGTTAGTTCGTCCACCTGATCGTAAGCGGTTACCGTTGCTCATGGACCTCTGCAATGTCAGCAGACACTGCGGGGCCGCTACCTACGGCCTACCGGCATAGAATCACTATTTATATTATAATGTTATGTTCAAGCACCTAACCTTACAAAACTGGTTTTACTCCAAAATCGCAAAGACTATTGTAGAACACCCCAAGTTATGTGCAAGCTCACCCTTCTCAATTAATATTTAATTTGTATTGTACTATTGTATTTCTTTTGAGCAGTAAATGTTAGATGTATTTCACGATAAGGGGAACATTTTTCCCTCTTTTAGAATTAAAAATTACGGAGTTCTATTATACATATATTTCTTTAATACATATGTTACGTCTAAACTTGACTCATTATTTAATCATGTTATTCATATTGCAATTGGCAACGATCAAATGTACAAGAATGAGATAAACTCAATAAAAACATCAGCAGTGTAAAATCTTACAACACAAAAATATAATTTAGTTAATTATATATATTTCTTTTTTATTGTAAGCTAGATAATGAGCTCACCGCCCACTTGATGGTAAGCGGTTACCGTCGCTCATGAACCTCTGTAATGCCAGGGTGAAAAGTGGCTATGCATGCCATTCGAGACCTTTCTTAAACCTGGTTTGAATACTGTTAAAGTTCTCTTGTGTAAAACGAGACCTAACATTACACTATTGGACCTAACATCACAAAAACCAGAATTAAAACCGAATTACACTTTTATCGATATAATTAGGTACATCCCTAAAACGACCAATAACGTTGATAACACAAATTGCGTCCGACCTCCATTAATCTCGCGGCCGTGTAAGAATTTACTGCGGTCCCATTTGATATTCAACTAGGCACTTAATTGTTACGTTTGTATGCATTCAAAATGAATATTCAACGTGTTATGGTTATTTTGATTTATTTGAATAACTAATGTGGTTGAGACAGTGAGAAATATTATTTCGAGTAGTAAAAATGAATGATGATCTTAAATTATTTTGAGGTTCCTTGAATAAATAAAATTAGTTTTTCTTAGAACCTCCTAACCTATAATTTGAAATATAATATTAGAAGCTCATTATTATTCGTTATTACAAAAATATAATAAATATTTCAGTATTTTTAAAGCTTTACGAATCCTATTGTAATTTGAAAAGAAACGTAAAGTCAAATACTAAGCTATGACTTGTCCTTCTTAAAACGAGGCTTAAAGAAAGTCCTTAAAAGGTAGGCCGCAGGTAGCGGCCTCGCAGTGTCCGCTGACATTGCAGAGGTCCATGAGCAACGGTAACCGCATACGATCAGGTGGGCCGTTAGCTCGTCTGCCTACAAGGCAATAAAAAAAAAACAGCTTAAAATTACTCTAAAATAGTCAAGTACACGGAATACCATAATATCGCCAACATAACTGTAACATCAATACCAAGATTAAAAAGCTTCTACCTCTTTATCTGTCAACATGTTTGCTTTGCTTAAATCTTTAAAACAATGCACAGATTTTTTATCGATTTTTAAATAAGTACATCGCAAACACTAACTAAACTCTCTTTCTTTCGAAGACGTGGAATCAAAGAAAATTTCACCAAACATCGATAAACTTTATCGACACATTTCCCATCACTATTTCAAAGATGGCATTATGCTAAAGCTAACATCACATTGATATAACCGATCATTCTTGCATAATGCAATGAAGTAATGTATCGGTAAGGTCGGCGCACACCTGGCGAACAATAGACTTTAATGATTTCATTAATAAATTAAAACTTAATATCAATTTAGGAAATGGATGGTGCATTGTGTGAACGCCTTTTCCGGTTTGTGTTTTATCGTTTTTTGGTGTTGATGACGTCATTAAGTTTGAAGCAGATGATCTTTATACTACTACTACTGTAAATACATTTTTTATCTACTATAAGAAGACGAGCTGACCTCCTACGATTTTTAAATATTACCTACATGACATGTTACATTTCATTTTATTTTGTGAAACTCTAATAACTCCTATTAATCCTAAAATCAATTACAAGAATCATTAAGAAAGCATTTTCAGTTAAAAAAAAAAAACACAAAAAAATCCTCTTTTTAAAATAGTTTAGAACGGCACCTGCCAATAAACACGAAACATACATAAAATTTTACAATATTCCATTACATCTCAATACAGTTTTGCAATCAATTACCCCATTTCTTAAACTGGGTTATTCTGTAACTGCAAATCGATTAATTGCCTCTGCAACTAGCCGGCCTATTTAATCGATTGCAATCGTAATCGAATTGCCGGACGCTTACATCGTTATGAATGATTCACGCTGCACCGTATTAATACCGTGTTGGGACGGAAATCCATATTGAACATACAAAACTTTTTATATTTTATTTGTAGTCAAACTTTTTAGTTTTCGCGATGACTCTGTCTCTCTATGGAAAACTAAATTCAAATTCAATTCTATGTCAAAATTCACTTTTCTTTCTATCCATGTAGAGATTAGTCGCATTTTATTTTTCTTTACCTTTTATATCAATTTATTGTATTCCATAAATACAATAAAGGAATTAATTATTATGTTGTGGTTTTAATAGTATCTGCAACAGTACCCAAATTTTAATTGTATGTGAAATTTATACTCTTCACACCTTCATTGTTAGATATTGCAAAAGCATGCTGATGTCTACTAAAATAGCTGACCCGCTTAACATAGCCTGCGTTATAAGTATAGGATTATTTTAAACTAATTTTAATTTATCACTATTACATAGCCTATGTCACTCACAAATAACGTAGTCTCCAATTTATAAAATAATTTTGAAACTAGAAAATTATTTTACTAGACATAGACATAGCTTTATTTATGGTGGAAACACACACATACATTGTTTTAAATTCAAGAAAAAATACATAAAAACAAAATACAAAGTAATTGAACACGTGTTAAAAAAAAAATGAAATATAGTTTCCACCACAAACCAGTCGAGACTCAGCTAAAGGCTAGGTGTTAAATGAGGATAAAAACATCAAAAGAAAAATACATCAAATTAAACAAAAAAAAAAACAAATTAAATATTGTACGTGTGCACTAGTCTTGTAGCCAATGCCCTTATCAATGCAAGCAAAAAATAACAAAAATATATACATGTAACAAAAATACTAAAAGAGTAAATTTTGAATCATCTTATTTTAGATCAAACATTTACGCATACAACGACACAAACATCTCGTTACTTCTTTACAATTTCAGTAAGATTACATTAAATAACAATTAACATCATATTTTTTACCAAAATTCTTTCAAATTTCCGTTGCCTGAAAAACAATTTAGTTCAGTCTATAAAAATCTTTTTCAGACTGGTTCAAAAGTCTGCGTTAACAGGCACGCCAATTAGACCGCCAAAAACAGAAAAAAAGCGCCAAAAAGGTTGAATTCTTTGCGAGTCTCGGCTCTCTTGCGAGTTCGAATTTTGAAAATAAATTCCTCTGAACGTTAAATCAGCCAGCAACCATTAGTGTGCTGTATGAAGTTTTTAAGAAATTTCCAAAGTGTAGAAATCGAACGAAATTTCAGATTATTTTTGTTACAAAAATGTAATCTTCTTATATATCTTCTTATATATAAAAATGAATTGCTGTTCGTTAGTCTCGCTAAAACTCGAGAACGACTGAACCGATTTGGCTTATTTTAATCTTGAAATATTCGTAGAAGTCCAGGGAAGGTTTAAACGGTGAGAAAATTTCCTTATGTGACGCAGACGAAGTTGTGTGGGCCAGCTAGTAAAAAATAAAAATGAATTGCTGTTCGTTAGTCTCGGTAAAACTCGAGAACGACTAAACCGATTTGGCTTATTTTAATCTTGAAATATTCGTAGAAGTCCAGGGAAGGTTTAAACGGTGAAAAAATTTTCTTATGTGACGCAGACGAAGTTGCGCGGGCCAGCTAGTCTAATATATAAAATTCTCGTGTCACAGTTTTCGTTGCCATACTCCGAAACGGCTTGACCGATTTTGATGATTTTTTTGTGCTTATCCGGTATCTATGAGAATCGCCCAATATCTATTTTTCATCCCCTTAAAAGTTAGGGTTAGTCCACCCCTATTTTTTTTTTTTTTCAACGCAGACGAAGTTGCTTGGGGCAGCTAGTGGTAATGTAACTATGTAGTTTCGGGTAGAATCTTGTTTGATGATGATGATGCAGTAATATGGTACCATGAAGCTGATCTGATGATGGAGTCGGAAGGTAACTCCTACTCCAAATAAGATAGCGATTCTGAAAAGTTAATTATTTTTCAATTACCTTATTTTACTAATGTACAAACATATTACAGCTGCAAATACTCACGCATTTAAAAAACGATTCCAATCTTTTAAAAAAGAACGAAACTAAATAATAGATGAGATTGACAAAAAGATTGCGCACACGTGCGTAAGATACAATTTCGTGTTTGTCATGTGTGCTCTCCCTTACATATCGTCACACGACTTTGATGCAGCGGCAATGATGCGTTTAACCCTTCAATCGCTTGCTTTGACACACGGTTCTAATTTCATTTTAAATAGTTTTACTTGGAAATTGATATTTTTGTAGAATAAGATACTTAGGTATATTTCCTAAACGCTATGACTTGTCCTTTTAAAACGAGACTAGATCGGAATATTTCAAGCTATGTCTCATGTAGTGGCCCCGCAGTGTACCTGAGGGACGGTAACCACTCACGATCAAATAACTCGACAGTTCATCTGTATCTATGGTCAAGAAAAAGAAAAGACTCTTCGATCTTTAGTAGTAATCTAAATAATGTAATAGTATTTATTTATTTATTTAATTCAGACCACACAGCGAGTCCATAGGTGTTAGTAAACATTAAAACATTAAAATGGTGTTAGTAAACAAATTATTATACTGAATTGTATTGTAATGAATTGTTTTTTTAGTCGAAGATATTTAAAAAACGTATTTGTCTTAAAGACATTTAGAAAAAAGTAGTAATTTTTCAATTATCTTTTCTATTTCAAAACGCATACAAAAATACAGATACACACATACCTACTTCACATACGTCATTACTGCAACCCCAAATGAGAAGTTTAACCCTTCCGTCGCTAGCGTGTTTGTCGCTCCAATGTAATTTTATATTTGGTTGAATGATTTTAAATGTAGTTTAGGGTTATAAAATAGAATTGCGGTGTGTATATAATTGAATTGTCAAGGGTAGTTTTTAAAACTCGTTTTAGTATTAATTTTAAAGTATACTTTTTCAAGATAAGCAAAATGAAGAAATAAGTTGAGTCTTGTTTACTATAAAAGTTTTTATGGCTACCGACTCTATGGTAAGATCAACTCTATGGTAGGTACCATATTATTAGGGATTAGTCAATTTTAACTCTTAAAATTCCACACGAACTTACAACAAAATACATAGTTCCATCCACTACAAATAAAAAATAGCTTTACGAAATCGTTAAGCGAAAACTACAAATATAATTTTAATTTACATTTGTATCATTTTTCAAAAAAAACAATACCTACAAAATACTCTCATTTCACAATATTCGTACCATAATTGATATTATCAAAATAGCTTTGATACACATTCTTGTGAACGCAAAAAAATATCAAATCACTTCAGTACTATAAACGGGCCAATTTCAAAAGAGATTTGTTTCCTGTAAATTCTTATTGTCTCTGGTACTGTACATTTCTCTGTATTAAATTACTTATACTTGATAAAAAAACTTGTGAACGCAAGAAATGTAATATTTTTTGTCTATACTAATTTTATAAAGAGGACAGGTTTGATTGTTTGTTTGTCTCGAATAAGCTCTGAAACTACTGCACCGATTTGAAAAAATCTTTCACCGTTGGAAAGGTACACTATGCACAAATGACATAGACTATATTGAGTTTAAAAACAAATAGAAATTGATATTAAAACTTCAATAATGTAAACCAAGGTGTGAAAAAAATACCCAAAAACTTTCTTACATCGCGTGCGCTGTAAAACTATTGATTATAGAACAAAAAAACTTGAGAGGTGTCAAGGGACACCCGGATGAAACGAAGTTCCTATCGATTAATTAGTGAGGGAATTGTAATAAAATTTTATTTTTTTAAGTTGTAATAATTAGTTAGTTTAAAACGTCTGTCTCTCTCTCTCTTATAGATAAGAGAGAACTTAAATAAAATATTTTGATCACAGCACCATCTAGCATTAATCATATAAAACAAAATAAGGAATTGTTTTAAAAATTTTAATCACAGCGCCATCTAGCGATAATCATCTAAAACAAAAAAAGCATTTTCAAAAGAATTTCCGTCTAGCCCCCTTTCCATAACGCGCGATAAGGAACTTCGTTCCAATAATGTACTACGGGTTTGTAGATCTTATTAAAATCTAACAGTTTTGCCTGAACCTCATTTTGACGCAGACGAAGTTGCTACGCTCAGCTAGTACTACATATACGTGCAATTTGAAAAGAGATTTGTTTCTCTGTAAACTCTTATTGTCTCTGTACATTTCTCCGTATTAAATTACTTGTACGGAGTGCTTGATAAAAACCATAAAATACTGTTCTCGTACGATACATTGGGCCTGTGTCGGGGCTTGGATCCTGGCCAACCTTTTTTAGGGATCCTTGTAGCTTTTAATCTTTTATAGCTTTTTTGTGGAGGAAAAACTGTTTATAAATGTTATGTTCTTCTTATAGCGTAAGTTTATTGACTTTTCTTAAGAGAAGTGGTCATATTCGACCAATATCAATTTTATAACCAAAGAACTAATGAAACGTCACTTAAAAATATATAAAATAACTACAAAACGATTGTCGCTCGTTAGGTAATAGAGACGACAGGGGTTGGTTGTTGGTAAGTGCTTTGATTTCTGTACTTAAAAAATTGGAAATTATTTACTTAAATTTGAAGTTCCTATTTTTTTTAATAGTCTATATCCTCTTACTATTAGATACTCTGTAAGCTCGACTACTCAGTAAAAAAGAGAATTATTTATCCGCTATTTTCGATTTAACTATCACTCCTCTCATTCTCAACTTATTCCCAAAGGACCAACACGTTTGCATGTACTATCCCTTCTAATATTATAAATGCGAAAGTAACTATGTCTGTCTGTTACGCTTTCCCGCTTAAACCCTCAACCGATTTTGATGAAATTTGCCGCAGACAACCTTTAGACCCTGCGAAAGAACTTGCTACCTTTTTAATTGAAAGTCACGCCGACGAAGTTGCACGGACCCGCTAGTGTGACATAAAGTCCTTACATACAGAACCCAGCGTGTTAAACACAGTATCGTGCGCTGAAATGTTTTTAATATTCCCAGCACGAGGACACGGAAACAACTAGTTTTATTGGTACATCTTGTAGCGGCACGAGCGCTTGTTTATGTATGAGTATCACACGTTTTTGGAAATAGTTTCGAAGCTTTTTTGTGAAAATTGTAAAGTTTAACAGTTTTCAGCGAGTGTATGCGATTTTTGAATAGTTCTTTTTTTGAATTGGTCTTAGTAACGCGCGTTTAAGATTGTTATCATAACGACGGGTTCCGGGTTAATTGTATTAACCGACAGTTTTTGAACTTGTCCCCGAACCCAGCTCAGATGACGCAGAAAAATTGGCGGATTCCAAATATGTATAAAAGTTTTCATGCATTTTCAACGGGTTCTTACCACGATATTTAATTAATTGAGTTGTCTCGATATTTCAACGTTGTTCCGAACGTCATGATCACGAGAAGACTGGATACTGCGGGTCGATTTAAGAGCAAACAAATCTGTCTACCCTCTTTCTCGTTCGACTCGACTAACCCTTAGTCAGAGAGTCTTGTAGATACAGTGAGTGTGGTGTGTCGTGATGTGAGTTCGAGTTCCAGTAGTACTACCCAAAATCATATAGTAGAAAAACATTGGTATTTTCAAAAGAATAAACACTTTTCTCTGTTCTCTGAACCATCCCTTTGTAATGGAGACGAAGTTGTACGAATCAATCGGTAATTTATAATAATTTTGAATTCTCTATAAAAAAGAGCAAGTGAAACTTAAGAAAATATAAAGAGAAAAGTTAAGATTTGATTCCAATGAATAATTTGTTAAATTTCATAGAACCATTGCTATGAGTAATAAATTTAAGTAATATTCAGAAATTTATTTAGCAGTATTTAATTTTGAAATTGAGATATAATTTTTAATAATCGCAGTAAACGTTGTTACTGGAATTTGGAATGTTAATAATCTACAGAAGACGTAGATATTCCAATATTCATTAATTCTTAGAAGATTGTCTAGAAAATTTAACTTCAATAACAAATGAAAGTCATTTTTATAATGGTTCACCAACGTCCAACACACGTAAAAAACAAATGACGGTGACTGCCGCCCAACATGTAAACGGGGGTTTAGTATGCATTGGCCGCCATTGAAACTATGTGAAACATCGTTTGACAGTTGGCCAGTACCAGTTGTCATTTGTGCGCATTGGGAGTTGGTGAACCAATATGTGGAAACACCATAAGATTGTTTTGAATTTTGTCTTAATCTACATAAGTGCCACAGAAGATAGATGTAAAATAAGCTTAACATTGTCAAATTTTCTAACTTATACCATTAAAAATATAAATAAAAAATCGACATTATTTCACATTCATCAAAACAATAAAAAACCCGACCAAATCAAAAACCATTCTATAAATCAATTGAACAGACTAAAATCATATTTCACTCTATTTGGCAGGTTCGTTTCACTGACTCTTACAACACTAGGTGTATGCTTTTTTTTTTTTAGTTGGAGGAAATCGCCGGATCGTATGTGGGAGTTGAACCGCACTAAACCTCCAACCGCTCACTCTCAGGGGTTATGAGGGACGGCGCGACGCGTTACGCCCACGGCACTCTTTCCCGTCGCGCCGCCCCCACTAGGCGTATGTAATATAGAGTTATTATGGAAAATACTTTAAATTTTTAGATTAAATAAGATATTGAAATAGAGGTATGGTTTTAAAAGTCAGATAAATAATAGTAACTGTAGGTACTGGGTGGATTTTTAAACGGCTCTGGATAGGCCAGGGAAAGTACTCGAATCAATGATTTTAGGGAATTTTGCTGACAGGAAACATCCCCTTGAAAAGACATATACAGTCTTTATGAGAAAAACAAGACTGCATTCATTGATTTTTTTCAATGTTCTTGGTACACCCGAGAACCTGTACACAAAAAAATCACACCATGTCCTTTTATTGCATCAATAGATAGCGTGACTTTTAAAGATCAAATCTCTCTAAGAAACATGATAGATTAAAAGAAAGGAAAACCTCGAAATTCTAGTTTTAGTCATAAAATTTTATCAAACGAGTAATAATTCACAAAAAATCATTAGAGTTTAAAAATTCCCCCTGTATAAGATGAAAAAATCGAAATACATACCAATATCGATTTCAAGTGCTAAATTCTTCGAAAAGTTATTCTTAAGTTCATCCTCCGATCGCGAGGATAAATATTTGAGACAGAAACCGTTCAAGATAATAGGTAATCGAGTTTTATCTGAATCGCTAAAAAACGAATTACTTTTATCTAGTAAATACAGATACGAGAGATTTCGTTGTGATGTGAAATTTTGTATCGAAATATCGTAAAGAAAATCGATGTTTTTAAACGAGAATCTTATATATTAACTCGTTGAAAATAAAATAAGTTTTTCTAAAGCTATTTTAGTTCACAATTACTGCATATAGCAACTGTTATCTTCTATTCCTGAACGAGAAAGAGGGTAAACAGATTTGTTTGCTCTTAAATCGACCCGCAGTATCCAGTCTTCTCGTGATCATGACGTTTGCAACAACGTTGAAATATCGAGACAACTCAATTAATTAAATATCGTAGTAAGAACCCGTTGAAAATGCATGAAAGTATCATCTAATTAACTTACTAATATTACCTAAAATCTCATACAGTACTAAAACATTAAATATATAACGAAAGAGTATATTATAACAATACCATACAAATCTTCGAGTACCAGTAAATTTCTAACTTCTCGTGCAATTCGAAACGGTGTACGATTGTCAATTGTTTCCGGAACCGCAGTAGTTTCTGTACAACTTTCTAGAACACTCGAGGACTTGGAGTACGTGGGTATAACTGAATGACAAGAGGAGTTACTTATTCTTAATTTGAGTAGTTTTAGCAATATAGTAGACAGATATTTGCTCACTTTAATTATATCCATGCTTACCTACTATTACGGAACTTTTTAAGAGAAATGTAAACAATTGGCTCCCTTTTTTTAGGACTAGATTATAGACTAAAAAGTATGTCTCGATTGCTCTGATTGCTTTATCATAGAACATTTGAAATATCTTCGTTCCAACAAAAAAAATCATCAAAATCGGTTCATTAACGACACGAAGCAAAAACGCCAAAACCTTCAAAATTAAAAATCACGTTTTTGAAGTCTCTAATAATAAATGTTACTACTATGGCAACTGTCACGAAAATAACATGCCAAAATTCTAAAAATTAAAATATTAAATACAATTGCGAAAAATGTCGAAATTAAACATGAATTCAGCAAAACAATATAAAATATGGACTGCAAATATATATGGTAAAACAGTTTGGCCAAATATTACTGAAAATTAATTGAAACAGTTATGAGACGAAATCCGAAACGTCAGTGCCAGTGCCGAGAGAAAAGCGCACGATTACCACCTACTCAAGACTCGTCGCGATCGTCGAGTGAACACACGACGAGACCAAGAACACCCGACGACGAGACTCCCGCTGCGCCAACAACAAATGCGCGGCGGGGACGCCCACCGGCTCGCTTGGGATCAGCGGATCGAAATGGTCCGTCTACGGCCCCCGCTACCAGTGGTGTAGTGCGCCCACGCATGAGATGGACACAAGAAATCAATAAAAATGTCATGCGGGCGTACTACAGGGCTACGGAGGGAGGAACTAACCTCACTGCGTGTCGCTCAAGAATGGTGCCTCTGTTTCAGGTTTTGTGCCCAGCTGTCGACGTCACGGTGCAACGATTAGCGGATCAGGTGAGGGCCATTCAGCGACTAAAGTTGTTGGATGAGTCTCTACTTGACCGATTGCGCAACGAAGCACTGCCTGCTCCTCCTGAACCACTACCAACACATGTGGTAAATGTCACCATCACCCAACCTACACCACCAGCGGAGGAACTTCAGGTGCAGGCATGTGCAAATATCCAGGATGATGAGCGTTTGAGGAGCGCTCTGGAGGACTCTATGCAAGAGTTTAGGTTTGTCTCGCCATGCTCGCGGCCACGTTTACCGCGGTTGCCCATGTGTAAACGCAATGTTTCGCTAGTATTGGCCCTGGACTGCATATTAAAACCTTACTTTGAGTCAACTGTAGACCTTGTTGACACCCACTCGGTTCTGTACTGCGGTGCGGTTGCTGTCTGTCGTGTGGCAGGAGTAAAATTTCCAAACCCGAACCAGACATACCGCCGACATGATGGTAAGCCGCAGTGGCAGTGCAGAATCGAGAAGCGCATAGATGCAGCCAGGACCCTTATAGCGAAGCTTATTTGCTTCCAGGCAGGCAACACGCGCCCGCGCGTAATGCGATTCGTCGACCGAGCCTTCGCTGACACCGGTGTCAGCAGGAACGACTACCTGGCTCGTGTCGTCGAGCGTGTTGACTACTGGAAGCAAAAAATTTGCGCATGGGCGAACCGTATTCGTCGGTACCGAATAAGATCGGAGCGGTACCGCTTGAATAGAGTCTTCCAGAGTAATCAGAGGAGTGTCTACAGAAATTGGGAGGCTTCTCGAGGAAGAGTTACCGATGGACACCCACCAGTTGATGAGGATGTGATGACCTCATTTTGGAAAAATATCTGGTCGGTGCCCATCGGTCACTCCGAGGGGGAGTGGACTGAGACGGTCGGGCGCTCGTGCGAGTCTATTACAGACATGAACACCGTAGCGATCACGCCGATTGACGTAGCTTGTGCGGTGCGTTCGGCCCCGAACTGGAAAAGTCCGGGACCGGATGGGCTGCACAGCTACTGGCTGAAATGGATACGCAACTCGCACGGGCGCATGGCTGCTCAGTTTCAACAAGCCCTTGAGTCGGGAACCCTCCCAGATTTCATGACATCAGGAGTCACTCATCTGATATACAAATCTGGCAATACCTCGGACCCAAAAAACTATAGACCAATAACATGCTTACCCACCATCTATAAGCTACTTACATCCATTCTGAGAAACAAAATTCAAATACATATCTCGGCAAACGACATAATGTCACCTTCTCAGAATGGGTGTAAGATAGGGTCTCGGGGTACAAAGGATTTGCTCCTCATTGACATGGCTATTACGCAACAAGTTCGTCGAGGCAAAAAGGGTGTCCATATGGCTTGGATTGACTATAAGAAAGCGTATGATTCGGTGCCCCATTCATGGCTAATGAGAGTTTTAGAGCTTTATAAAGTACATCCCACTCTACGCTCCTTTCTTAGCTCATGCATGGGTCAGTGGTCTACGTTTCTTCGTCAACCAGGACATATTGGATCTCCGGCCTCCCCGAGCTTGATAAGGATAAGGCGGGGTATCTTCCAGGGTGACAGTCTGAGTCCTTTGTGGTTCTGTCTGGCGCTTAATCCTCTAAGCACGTTGCTTGGAGATTCAACGCTAGGCTACCGACTCATGAGAGGGGGTGAGCCCATTTCACATCTCTTGTACATGGATGATCTCAAATTATTTGCTTCTAAAAAATCTGACCTAATAACTTTACTCAAAATAACCGACAATTTTAGTAAAGCTATTGGAATGGAATTCGGAGTAGATAAGTGTGCGGTCATAGATATACAGAGAGGAAAAATTGTAAACTCTGAGAGTTTGCAACTTAGCCAAAGTGAGGTGCTCAGATCTCTTTCTGAGTCGGAAACTTACAAATACCTTGGAATGTTCGAAGCTTTGAGTATAGTCGATGCAGATATGAAACAATCGGTGAGGGATCGTTTCTTCGGCCGCTTGGTAAAGGTTTTGAAAAGCCTCTTATCTGGCGGAAACAAGATCCGAGCTTTCAATGGTTGGGTCATGCCTGTACTGACGTACTCCTTTGGCATTCTAAAGTGGACGCAATCGGAACTAGATGCCCTGGATAGAAAAGTTGGGCGACTACTGACGGCATACAGGATGCACCACCCACGTTCATCTGTTATGAGGTTGTATATTCCTCGGAAGTGTGGGGGTCGTGGCATGTTAAATGTCAAGGACCTACACAACCGAGAGGTAAACAACCTTCGGGAATATTTCCTTAAGGTAAGCGTGGGTATGTACCGTAATGTAGCAGCAGTTGATAAGGGACTCACTCCGCTGTCCTTAGCGAACGAGAATTGGCGGACGCTAAAGGTAATGAGTGTGACGGATCGCACGGACGTATGGAAGAGCAAGGAACTACACGGACGGTTCTACCGGGCCCTTATGAGCCCCGATGTAGATCAGTTAGCCTCTGTATCTTGGCTACGGTACAGTAACCTCTTCGGAGAGACTGAAGGTTTTGTCTTTGCAATTATGGACGAAGTTATCATGACGAACAACTACCGTAAATATATTCTAAAGGATGGGACGGTCGACATTTGTCGGGCATGTCACCGTCCGGGAGAGTCTATTAGACATATCGTTTCCGGTTGTTCTCGTCTTGCTAACGGCGAGTACTTGCACAGGCATAACCAGGTAGCTAAGATTATCCACCAACAACTTGCTCTGAAATACGACCTTGTTGAAGCCGCTGTACCTTATTACCAGTATTGGCCTCAGCCGGTTCTCGACAATGGTCATGTAACGCTCTACTGGGACCGATCTATTATCACTGACAGGACTATTGTTGCCAATAAGCCTGACATAGTGATAATAGATCGGGACGCGCATCGGGCAGTGCTGATCGATGTCACCGTTCCGCATGACGAGAACCTTGTGAAGGCAGAAAAAGAAAAACAGCTAAAATATTTGGACTTGGCCCACGAGGTGACCGACATGTGGCGTGTTGAATCGACCATCATTGTTCCGATCGTTGTATCTGTGCACGGTCTAATAGCGAAAAGCTTCGACCGTCATCTTGAGAAGCTTTCGCTCCCCAGCTGGGTAAAGGGCTTGATTCAGAAGGCGGTCGTTCTTGACACGACACGTATTGTGAGGAGGTTCCTCTCTTTTGAGCCCTGACCACTGATGGCTAGGGTCGTAGTCTGACACTGAAGTGGGCCTCTGTTTTTTATATTGTATTTTTAAATTTTATTCCTTTGTAATTTTTTTTTAAAAATATAATGTAAAAAATAAGTGTAAATAAATGAATACAGAAATGTTACTAAACCAATAATTTTAAGAAATTACTTTATTCGATTTTTAAAATTGCTACAAACCTCATCGACGTCTACAATCAAATTTGGAACGGAGGAAATTCTCGCAGTCGCGTGGGCATCACTATCTGGCAAGGTCTCGGTGATTTATAGTGACGTGCCACGTGAATTATCGATACTTAGTCGATTATTACGGGGAAGGATCGAGACATTTCACTGAACGCGTTGATTCGATAAAGTGTACCGGTTGTGCATTAGATTTAGGGACGAAAAATAATTTATGATTTTAATTTAATGCTGTAGTGTACTGAAGAGTATTATTATTGTATGTTTGATTGTCAAATTATCAAGCACATATAAACAACACTTTTTTTTTATTTTGTCTGTTTGTTTATTTCGGGTAATCTCTAATGGTGCGTTTCCACATTGGTCAGCCAACGTCCAACTCACGTACAAAACAAATGATGGTGACTGCTGACTAATATGAAAGTTGGCCGGCCAACGTTGAATCGACCTAAATGGCTGAATGAATTTTGAAAGAACTTCGATCTGTGTTAAAAAAAACTATGTATTTTTAACGGACAAAATTTCACAATTTGTTGTACGTTTTTGTGTATTTCTTTTCTATTCCGATATCGATAATTCTTTTTGTTAGAAAGCTGACACTTTAGACATCTTGTCATATACATTTCTGAAAAAGATCTGACTCGTCGTAATTGTGCTAGGATTGAGTTAGTTAGTTTTCATTTTTGTAAAAAAATACTTTTACGTGAACATTCATAATTAATCATAATAATATTATAAAGGCGAAAGTTTGTATGTATGGATGTATGTTTGTTACTCTTTCACGTAAAAACTACTGAATGGATTTGAATGAAACTTTACCACAATATAGCTTATACATCAGAATAACACATAGGCTACAATTTTTGAACCCCTTTGTAACGCAGACGAAGTTGCGCGGGTCATCTAGTAATATTATATACTAGATGACTCCCGCAACTTCGTTTGCGTCACAAAGGGGTTCAAACAGTACTCGCAATGTTGTTATTTGCGGATCGCGTTGGGTATATTTTTTGCGTTTTATACCGTCATAACTTCTCAACGAAAAGTCCGATTGGAATAAAACAAAAAGTAATTTACTTCTACATTAATAATCTTGATAACATAATACTTAATTTGGATAAGGATTAATATAACGATACTATTTTAACGATTTTTATCTTCGGACGATTATTATTTTTTCGTGAACCGCTTTTATAGCGGTTTTTGTGACTAAACTATGATAGTTAGATATATGCTCTCGCGGACTTTTTTTTAGATCTTTTTATGACCTAAAAACCCGTAGTACATCATATTTTTCTATTCTCAATAGTTTTTGCAGCGTACGCATAAATAGGTTTTCTATTATATACCTTGTGTTACAAATTCGATATTTTCATACGGATCCCTAATTTTTTTCAAAATAAAATATGGCCTATAACCTTCCTCGATAAATGGACTTTCCAACAGTGAAAGAATTTTTGAAATCGGTTCAGTAGTTCCTGAGATTAGCGCGTTTGTTTTCCCGACGTTGCTGGCTCTCGTACTAATAAAAAAATGCTTCCACATGTAATTTGACTTGAATGCCGATAGATGTCGTTGCTCTAAAAATGTTTAATGAAATTTATTATTTTTATATCCCGTTCCTCGGACATGATAGCACTATAATATATAGCCTATGTGTTGACCCGACTTCTAAGCAATATTCTTGCCAAATTTCAAGTACATCGGTGCAGCAGTTTTCGAGTTTATCGCGCACAAAGCTGACTGACTAAATGTATGGATTCTAAATCGCGCCATCAATATGTTCAACGGTTGTTAGACTTGGGAGAGTGTATTTTGCAATGTTGACTTTTCTACGATTTTATTATATGTATAGATTTATCATATGAACTAGTCCGTCCATTAATCATATTAAGATGTAACACTCTAGCTCAACCTTGACAACGAACTTAACAAGTCCACCTACACAGTAATGAATGCAAACACAAAACAATTGTAATGTATTCACACTATGAATTATTAATTTGTTAATTTAAAATAATTACCGGGTGCACGACGTGTGCTGTCTTTAGTTAAAATTCATCTAGTACTTGTTTTACCTGTTTTAGATGTCTTCACTGACTGTAATAGTTAAAATGCATTGTGAAGGAACGCAGGGGCAAGGTTCACCACCTTTACTTGGAACCGCTGCGATCTTCCACGGTTCGCTTCCGAGGATCATTTTTGCCCCGTACCATTCCGATTTAAAATGGACTCCCGTCTGCAGTGTTCCCGGAGCGTTATGACATGTCCCTTTTTAAACGAGGTTTAAGAAAAGTCCTGTATTGGTAGGCGATAGATAACGGCCCCTCATTGCCCTGGCATTGCAGAGGTTTATGAGCGACGGTGACCGCTTACCATCATGTGGGCCGTAGGCTCGTTTATCTATCCAGCAAAAAAAATATTTTCTCTACAACTGTCGAATGTCGAAACCTCTTCTCTTGTCGTGGCCATAAAAAAACTACTACTCAATCTTTGATACAGTTTTTGATAAAAATATGTTAAAAATAGCCACATAAAAATTATTAGGTAGTTAAAAATAACGTCAAAGTTACTTTAAGATATAACACAAATACAGACTAAAGTCACAACAAAATCAACATTCTAAAAATAAAAATAAAATAATCCAAACGCGCGGAATAGCCAAAAGGAGTTCCTATTATCCGAGGTACAATAGCCCATTCATAATATTTCTTTCGCTTCCATTAACGGAGCCAAAGGAATAATATTTAAAAAAAAAACGTATATTTTCGCAACAATAAAACGACTTGGAGTAAAGAATCGAACCCAAAAAACACATTACCAATCCATTCTAACGAGTGAATAGATCAATAAACCGGGGACATGTAGAACTATGGAATAATAGAAGGGTATAGGAATTTTAACTTTATTTGATTTGAGAATCATCATCATCAGTCTATAGACGTCCACTGCTGGACATAGGCCCCCCCCAAACCTCGCCACATCGACCGGTCCTACGCCATCTGCATCCAGTGACCTCCCGCGATCTTGACCAGATCGTCGGTCCATCTTGTGGGTGGTCTACCAACGTTGCGCTTACCGGTTCGTGGCCGCCACTCCAGACCTTTTCGGCCCCATCGGCCATCTGTTCTTCGCACAATGTGTCCTGCCCATTGCCACTTCAAAGATGCAATTCTTTGGGCTGTGTCGGTTACTTTAGTCCTTCTATTGAGAATATGTCGCATTTCAATTATTGATATATCCCATATCAGGTTAAACCTAATAGGTATGGTTGAGTAGAAAAGTATGACATATCCGTACAGTTTTACACAGGTATACCTATGTAGTTTGATTGTGTAGGTAAACCTGTCAGGTATACCATGTAGGTAGACATTAAATTTAGGGTAGATATTGTGGCAATTTATTGCATGTATTGTAGTACTGTACTGTACCAACCCATTACTGCCCACTGTTGGACTCAGGTCTCCTCAGAAGAGGGATTAAGCATAGTCCACCACGCTTGCCCAGTGCGAATTGTGGACTTCACATATCTTCAAAGGATTTTCAGAACCCTTTTCCGACATGCAGGTTTCCTCACGATGTTTTCCTTTACCGTTTTTAGCCAGTGGTGTTGTAAAAATTGCACATAAATCTTTTTCACATTTAGATTTAGAGGTACAAGCCGGCCGGATTTGATATGTATTGTAGTATGTATTGCAAAATACATTAAATATCTTTAGTAAGGATTTTTTTTCTGTTTTTTGCGCACAATATTAATGCGACTTATACTATTTTGCCATTTAACTCACTGATTATATAGAAAGTTTACGACAACATTACAGTTTAAAATGTCTAACTTTTCTCCAAATTTCTCTCAAATACCTACACCCAAACTACCAATCAACAACTTTACGATACAAAAAAATTGTACAACCTATTCACGGCGCTTCTACAACAATTTTATTACAATACCTATGCCAAGACGACCAAAGAGTATGCAAAAGAGAAGGGAAAAAATCGCAGGATTCTCGTAAAATGAAGTAGGTTGAAATATCTCGATGCTTACTTCGATTCGGCGTCGCGGTATCAGATCGAGCCCTCTCACCTGGCGTGACAATTTTAATAAAATAATATTTTCGTTCCGTTTATTAAAGTAAGGGTTGGGTTCTTTTATCGCGAATTATGTTGGTTTCAAATGAAATTCTTTGATGACAAATTCAGGGTTTTGTTTGAAGTATTTTTAAGTCTACCGGGGTAGGACAGGCTAAAAAAGCGGTTTGTTGATGTGACAGTAAATACTAACGTAATCATTTTGTTATGGTAAAAAAAATGAACTTAAATAAACACTTTTTTTATCATTTCTACTCAAAACAAACGTTTTAGGAATAGACGATTTTGCAGAACCTTTAATGTGGTTCGATTTGGTATGTAGTGGCGAAAATCCAAGTAGATACTACTGTCACCGCTAGTCCAGTGCTCTTAGGTATGCTAATGAACCGAGAGAGCCGGTGGCTGCCGGTTCGGCGTCCGGGGACGGCGCGACGGGAAAGAGTGCCGAGTGCGTAACGCGTCGCAACGTCCCCATAACCCCGTGCTGGATTCTGGCCTCAGCCGGGGTTTGGGCGCTGAGTGTGAGCGGTTGGAGGTTTTAGTGCGGGTCAACTCACTAAAACCTCGGAATCCGGTGATTACCTGCAACTCAAAAAAAAGGTATGCCAATGAACGACAATTCCCGATCTGTATGTACCTTTTGCTCTTTTACTGGCAATTGCAAAAATACCTTAAACCTTTACCAACAATATCATTTGTATTAGCAATAGAATACAAATTCAGTTTTCAAATCGCGTAACATCTCACTCAACTCAGACTAAACAAACATGGCGGAGGTACGATATTTATACGAGAATTTTTAATTTGCGCTTCGATACTGTGTCCCAATATCCTGAGCATAGCTAGCAGGGTTTTAATAAAACAATCACGTGAATGGGAACTGCAGCTTTTGCTTAGCACTTGATTAAAGCTGTTAGGTTTTTTTTCTATTTGGTAGTTTAGTGCACACTAAAGCTTGAAACGAGTTGAGGTACTACCTGAAAGATGTACTTTTGTACTCTTGATAGTCATGTTCATGTAGGTATAAAAAAAAATTTTTTTGCATGAAAAGTATTTAGATCACTTCGCAGGTTTCTTTTGCAAACTTGTCCTAAAATAAAAGGTGAGCAATTATAGCTAAAATTTGTACTTACAGCAGTTTTTATCAATATGAGAGAGAGAAAAGAAACAGTAACAAAATACTAGCCAAACTACACCCAAATGCCAAATACATATCTAAAACAATAACACATCGTACCTACGTCACCATTTAATAATCAAAAAAAATTCTAAAAATAAACTCGAAATACGACCATAAATAAAAACTAATATAGTAGAAACGTCAGTAAGTTTGAAAGGAAAATTGCGTGTACCGTAGTATTACCCTGGACGTCTGATGCAGGAACCCGTCATATTCGTTATGCATTCAGCAGCTGTCACGGCGCCGTAACGTACCACGACATGCATGTTTCATAACTGCATTATATTTCAGAGCTATTGTGAAAGTATAGCAGGTTATTAAAAATGGAGTTGTCTGTGATTTTGAAATTAAAGTGTGAAGTGTGAGCTGTATTTTGAGACGAAACTTATATGTTAAGAGTTAAAAGGAAATATTAATATGTTGTGTTAAAAAAGAGGATATTGTTAAACATGCTAAAATCAAAATTCACTTGAAATTAGAAGAAACACATTTATAATAATAAGTCACTGAATTTAAAAGAGGTATATAAAATAAAGACTTATTGCCATAAATAGTCACTAGTAATCTATTTACGCACTTCAATTCAATAACAAAATCTTTGTGTTTACAGCTTTTATTAATAAAGGGATTACATTAATAAACATTGCTGTTTTCATTATGAAACAATAACGAACCTAGGATCGATGATGTAACATCTCCGAAAAGAAATAAAGACACTGCATGTACTACGAAGTGAAACTTGGGTGATGAAATAACGACACAATCTTAAAATGAGTCAGTATTGCAATATATTTTCGCAGGCCACACTGCCTTAAGATTATCGTCCGCAAAAATCCAGGATGCTCATAAGTATATCGAAGTAACACTTCTAAATTAAAAATAATTGAATCATGTATGTTAAATAAGGAGCTAGTGTATATATTTTTAATTAAAAGGACACATAAGCACAACTTAACCCAATTTTGACTGTCATAATGGCACTATCTTACAATGAGTCACTATTGCATAATCTATTTTCGCAGACCACACTGCGTCAAGATTGTCGTCCGGTAATAACTCGGGGTGCTCGTAAATCAAAACGCGAGTAGTGCTCGGTGTCGAGACAGCCTGTTAGCACTCAGCGAGAATAGGGATGGTAGATAGAATATATGATGGAAACTTGCGGGTTTGGAGACATTAAGAATCAAGTACTAGTTTGTCTAGCTTGAAATTCGAAGATAGTTCTAGTTTTCAAGACAGCCTTTTTTGCAATGTTAAGTAAAGAAACAAACGAATAAAGTATAATGTAATAAGTTTATTGTGAGTTAAATCCATTATACATTTGACAGAAAACTTATACTAAATACACATAGGATTCAACTTACAGATGTGCCTGAACAAGTTACCAATGATCCTCACACTAGGCAAAGCCTGTATCGTGAGGACCACGCTAAATGAAGTGTTACATAGTGGAAGCTGGGCACAGTTAATCACTAGCAGAGTGATAAAACTTAATACTTAATACTAGTTACTATTTAAGGAAAACAACATGAAAGAAAAAAAAATAAAAATAAAATATACAGTAAAAAATTAAAAACGGCCCATCTAATTTTGAAAGCGGTTGTCGATGTCCATGGACCTCTGCAATGTCAAGACACAGCGAAGCCGTTACCTACCCTCCACTGTATAGGAATTATCTCAAGCTTGTTAGCACTTAACAAAAGTAAAGATGAACGAAGGTAATGATGAATGAAGATGAAGGAACAATTTTTCTATACAGTCTAGCTTGTGATCTTAAATTCGAAATAGTCATTCAAGATAGTTTGTTCATGATTCTTCATTGAGTCGTTTTAGTTGAAAAAAGATTGATTTCAATGTGTAGTACATGGGCATATTATATTTATTTAAATTTATGACAGGAACTCACATCACTATCACAATTCCTAATCATATTTGAACCTTAAACTGTCTTTTTGCGAGGAATCATCTCCAGCATTTCTCACATTTGAGAAATCAACATCGAGTCATTTTGATTGCGACATAATTTGCCATATTGGTAACCCTAAAGTTGCCAGGAATCTCAGAAAACGCAGATATATCGGTCGTGTGTCAATAGCATTAGTGGTTCGTGTATTTATAGCCCGATTTCAGATCTATTTTAACACGGACCAGAATGGATTGCGCTGATACGCATTCTGGGACAACGGTGTGAAAAATCGATACATACATACGTTTTGAGCATAGTAAACTTGTAGTATAGTAAACAATTTATTTAACCATAAAACACTTCCTAAAATCTGGGAAGAACAATTGTAACAATAAATTTCTTTAAACACTCGCAGTTATCTACATCACTTACACTATCACTAAACGGGTTCTTTCCACGATTATTTTCAATTGAGCGATCCCGATATTTCGATTATTACTGAAGAACTGCGGGTAGGTCATTTAAGAGCAGACAAATCTGTCTACCCTCTTTCTCGTTCGTTTGCCGGTTTCAGTCTTCCCGTGATCATGGTGCTTGAAACAGTGGCGAAATATCGGCATCGCCCAATTTAAAATAATCGTGGAAAGAACCCGTTTAGTAATAGTGTAATTGTAACAATCACAAATTATTATTATAATCTTCAAACTTAGAAATAGTTACCATACCATGAAAAATCAAGCTAGTCTTCATTCTTAAACATTAGTCGTTCTACTGGTTTACAAATACAAAGAACTTCAAACACTAGCATTCCATTCTATTTACAAATTATTTTCTAACGATTTAGTTAAAACACCATAACATTACCAAATTTCAATCCAATCCACTCTCTCTTCAAATCAAAACCTTGCCACTTTTTCAAGTTAGTCAGTAATTTCCAGTTCGTTTCCGTCTGAACTCCTGTCGAACCTTCAGAGCAAAGGCAGTGGCCATTAGCCGGTCGTTTCCGCCCCTCAGACTGCCTTTGTTCATCTCCAATTAGAGTTAAGTTAGCACCTTACTGCCACAGACTAGCCAGATATTGTGATTACTCTGTGGCCTGATGACAGGATGTGGTGCTATTAAGAGGACATTCTCTATGGTGTTCGTATACTATGCTAATCTTGGATTTGGAATGGTTGTGTGGATGTGTATGTGAGCGTGCACGTGTTTTGTTTCTTTGAGGTTAGGTAATTAGATAAATGCAATAGATTAGAACAATATTTTTAAAAGCTTTATATTAACTTGCACTGGATGTAACTAGGTATGTTCGGGTGGGTTCTTGCAAGTTGAAATTGACAAACGTCCCGATTTCCGGTTGAGCTGAAATTTTGCACACAGGTATATCGCGTGACTATGACAAAATGGCGCTGATCTGATGATGGTCATAGGACTCGCGTACTAAATAAGATAGATCCTTCGTGTTTGGGCTCGTTTTATTAATTTAAAGCTTATACTTAAAGTTTTCTTTAAAGTAAATTATTTCTGTTTTCCGATGTTGCCATCAAACCTTTGCTTAGACATCACCATGTACCGTATACATAGAATTTGTCAACTATAGTTTTGCGTAATTTCCCCCCTATTCGTCTCGCTGTAACTAGCCTGTTAACTCTTAGGCTCTCAGGGGAGGAACCAGCTCCTCAGGTATAAATAAGTTCAGTGGTCCCGGCGTGTCTGAGCATACAATGACGGGTAGGGTGACCATGGTGGAAAATGGAAATTTAAATTAGATTTTTTTGGAATTTTGAAATGTTTATTTTTTATCCTCGTTTATTGGTGTTAGTGGTTGATTGTGTGACCTAAATATGGTGAATGTTTTGGCGATACAATTATTTGTTAACAAAGTGCCTTGCTTGTGTTTATAATGCATTTTTTGCAAGTTAATTTTTCTTGTTTATTAGCTTGTTTTATGAAATGATTATTCTATAATCTTGCAATGAATAAAATGAAAAATAATAGAAAAAATACCGCTTATAATTCTAGAATTACATTACATTACTACTATTAATAATTCATTTAATATGAAAGGAAATTTCATTATTTTAAACTGTCTTTATTAATGTTAAATTTACTCTAATTACTTGTCCTAGAACACTTTGCTAAAAAAAAAACATTTTTATCCTATAAAATCATATCTCCCCTACACAAGGGTGTGTTCGCAACTCCCCGTACGTGTTCTCACAGACAGCAGCGAAATATAAATCACATATGATATATCGTTACACGAACCGTTTCATATTTTAGGCATTTTAATAACTGACTTGTACTATTGCGGGTTCGGTTATGATATTTTAAAGTGTATTTGAAGGGAGTAGAAATTTTATGTGGTAACATTTTTCTTAGTCGAAGCTACTAAAATACACTAATTTTTTTTTTATTGTCATGTATACAGACGAGCCAACGGCCCACCTGATAGGAAGTGGTTACCGTCGCTCATGAACCTCTGCAATGTCATTGAGAGGTCGCTACGACCTAACTTTAAGGACCCTCCTCAAGCCTTGTTTGAAGAAAAAAATGTATAAAATATTATTTGCAAATTAACTCTATAATCTCTTTTAAAAATTAGAAAGATTCCTTTAATAGTAAATAATAACATGATTAGGATCTACTTTCAGAAACCAAATTTATATTTAAATTATAAAGCTGAAGAGTTCGTTTGTTTGTTTTAACGCGCTAATCTCAGGAACTACTGGTCCGATTTGAAAAATTATTTCATTGTTAGAAAGTCAATTTATCGAGGAAGGCTATATATAAGCTATGCTGTATCCCGCTTGTGATGCAGATGAAGTTGCGCGGGTCACCTTGTAAGTGTATAAAAGACCACAACACTTACCTACCGTATTTTTAATAAGCAATGAGAAAATTAACTATCAACATCAACACAATAAAACATTAAAATATAAAAAACGAAATTAAACATAAAACAATACATTGTCCTCGTATTAAAAATGCTATAAAACCGCAGAGCACAGCGTGGCACCGCAAACCGCGTATCCCGGGCTGCAAAAAAAGAAAAAAAAATTGTCAACACGTCCCGACTTCTCTCTGATATATGGACAGAAGTTTCCTTGCATATGCAACGAACAATGAATAAAGGATTGAATCTCATTGAGAATTCAGACGCTGGATCTTGGGTTTACTCTGTAGAAGTAGTTTTAAAAAGATAATCGTCGAAATCCATTCACCCAGGAAAATTTAAACGCATAAATGACATGAAATCTTCATCTTTAAAGATGGCTGAAAATCTTCTTGCCTGTTTCTTATAAAATTTAAAAAAAAAAGCTGAAACAAATAATGTGTAATGAATCTTATTTTTCGGACTCATTTATCTTTCCTAAAAAAAATATATCAATCTCTATCTCTTAATCATCTAGGCTATGTCGTATTCCACCGAAAGCGCTCTGCCTGCAATGGGTTCCGGCTAGTAAACAAACAGTTTCACATCTGTCTAATTTTTCTCCATCAAATATCCAAAGTTTACCCTAAAAATAGAGCTCAATAATCCCAAAAATGTTCATAAAATACGTCCGAAAAAACGAGCCAATAACGTGTCGACCGTCATCGGGGATCCTGTAAATATGTCGCGATGAAAGCCCCGCTTTGTCACCGGAACTGCCTTCCGAAACACCTGGGCGCTGTAGCATCTGAACCTCATTTATTAATCCTAACGTTCCCGCTAAACAGCCGAAGAAAAACGCTTTCCCGCCATATTTTCTTGAGCGGGTGCTGATGAAGGTTGCGAACTTTTTGGTTATAGACTCTTTGAGATTAGTGTATAGTCTGTGGACTTACGATATATTTGAAATTGGAATGAATTAAACAAATGAGCATCGTGAAACAAGCGTTAGAAAGAGAGAACTAACAACAATACGTTCATCGCATTTTGTATTTTAATTTGAGATTATGAAGTGCTATTTTAGCGTTATTTTATGGAACTAAATACACCTGTAAAAATATCTACTAGAAAAGTCATTTGGTAATTTGTTCCCACACATTTTTAAGATGAATCCTATGGATGTATTAGAAAAATGTGCTTTTATGTATTAGGATTTTACTTTCCATAAACATATTTATTATTTATCTCTAGAAAAAAAACTATTAAGTATTGTAACACTGTAACCTGCACGCAGTCGGGCCTCTTTAACGGTTGACGTTAAAAGTATAAGATGGCAGAGTGACATAGAATAATTTTAGTAGTAGTTTGACACGATTCCCTTTGAGATAAATTATTTTAAACATTTGAGTTGTTTATAGTATGCTAATACCTATTCTTTATCCCAACGTCTTAAACAAGTGCCATAATCTTTTCCCACGTTACGTCAATAGACTCATAGCTATTTTCTGTTTGCAGATAACTGAGTCAGCGTGTGTGACAAACGGCCTAGACGCATACATCATGCGAGCGGTAAGTACATCAAATATCATAAAATGCAGAATACACTTGACAATGCTTATTCATCTTTAAAAAGTTAGGTAGCGACCGCAGAAAAACGAAGAGAGAAAACGAAACTTGGGTTTATGTATTGTCAATATGTACAGTATTGACAATAATATTGCACGTTTAGAGCCATAGAACATGAAGGGGATGGGACGATCTCGATAGGTTCTTATATCCAAGTATTAGTTTTGTTAATTATGAGCACTGTTTGTAAATTGTATGCAGCAAAACTTAATCTAAGGAGTGTAATAAAGTCACGCCACGCGTGTCTGAAATAAAGATCTCGTTAATAGACTACATATGCCATGTTGGCGACTATGATAATAGAAAATTAATATAATAAAACAACACTGAAATAATTACTAAACGGGTTCTGACCACGATTGGAAACGCCATGATCTCGGGAAGACTAAGGTACTTAAGAGCAGACGATTCTCTCTACCTTCTTTCTCGTTCGTAAATAAAAATCATGGTACGAACCCGTTTAGGAACTATGTAAAAGAAGTAGATAACTGTATTTAAAGAAAAATAATAAAATTATTGAAACGAAGTTCCTTATCACGCGTTATCGAAAGGGGGCTAGACGGAAAAAAATCTTACGAAAATTTGTCACGACACTTTTTTTGTTTTAGTTGATTATCGCTAGATGGCGCTGTGATCAAAATCTTTTAAACACGTTCCTTATCGCGCGTTACGTTAGGATTAAAAATATAAAATATCTTTTAATCGAAAGGAACTTCGTTCTATTCGGGTGTCCCATGACACCTCTCAAGTTTTTTTAAAAATCTATTTGTGGTCAAATCCATATCTGACTTTTCGTTAAATACCCAAAGCCGAGTCCGCCTTAGTTTTTGACAATCTTTTCTTTACGACCCTCGAGAAGGTTCGCATTTTCTGCAGGGCTTCTCCCATAAAACTAAAACGTTCAATATCGCGCCATCTGCCGCCCGATCACGACCGAATCACTCAAAGAGCACAAATTACGGCTACTGGTTTTATTCTTCATTTATATGAGCTTTTTTAACGCTGAAGTTGCGCTATTTAATGCTTTATATCTGTTGGTTAAGGTTCAAAATGCTATTTGACTTCTTATTATTGAGGTTAGCAAGTTCACTATTTTTTTTGTTTGAAACTACGTTCAATATTACAATTAATTTTTGGATGATTTTTGTAACATCAAAAAACTTTTTTCACAATTATGTTTCACTATTGCAATAGTCAATAAGCTACTATACGATCCACGTGGCGGAAAGCGGTTGCCATCGCTCCTGAACATCTATTACGTGACATTGATGCTTGTTTATCAAGAGTAGGTTATTGAAAAACGAAACTTCAAATTTATTTCGCCATTTCTTCTCAGGACGACGGCTATTTTTTGGGTAATGGTAGCACATATTGTTTTTTTTAGCCCTTCAAAAAGTATGAGTCCCCATCTGATTTAACTTTAACTCAACCTGTTTTTAAAAAACGCTCGTTTAAATAGGGCTTTAAGTTTCCTAGCCGTACTCGCCAGGGGGACAGTTCTCATAATACGAATAGTCCCACCCTTCGAATTCTCGAGAACGAATTCCTACTTTACGTCGAGACGAGGAATGTATCGCAGTCTTCAAATACAACAACGCTAATTAGAAATCGCTCCAGTACGAAAAAACTTGAACCTTATGCCGCGTTTCCACATTGGCTCGCCAACGTCCAACACACGCTAAAAAACAAATGACAATCGAAACAAACAAATGAAATTATGTGAAACACCGTTTGACAGTTCCTACCAGTTGTTATTTTTGCATTGGAAGTTGGTGAGCCAATATGTAATCGCACCATTATATTTGTGATTGTATACATTTGTCAATTACTTGCGGAGGGTCCGTTTCTTTGAAGAAAATTGTACCATGCTTTGTTTTACATTAAAATTACTCGTTTTTAAATCTCGTTCGGAATCATTTTGGATGTTTCCGGCCAGTGCGTCTGAGTTTCACATAATTAGGGTTCCGTAACCGAAGGGTAAAAACGGAATTGAGACTTAGCTTCTGACGCTATATCTCAAGATCGGTGATAGATAGATAGTTGAAATTTTCTCAGATTATGTATTTCTAATGCCGCTATAACAATAACTAAAAATAAAATAAAATATTTAAGGGGGGGGCATACAACAAACTTGATTTTTACTTGATAATAATGACGGTAATAGGTAGCCATTTTAACCATTCACATAATATTTAGTTCACTTTAAATATAATCAATTAAAAATAACTTGCAAGATTAAGTTACAAATAGTACGGAACCATTCATACGCCAGTCTCACTCGCACTTGGCCGGTTTTTTTAAACGCATCCACGCACACCTCGGCCAAATACTAAAACAAAAGAATAAAAGAAAGGGCCGAATAATATTTACGCGGCTCTCGTCGCCCCTCGGTCGGCGGAAACAGAATGTTGCCCTTAAATTTTGGGGTTTTTCCCGGTTTTTCGGACAAACTTTGGGGACTTTTCCTTCCTGACTTCGTAACAGAGTTTCGGACCTCGATTTTAAGTTTCGGTCGAGGTTTCCTCTTGTCTTTTGTTACAATTTATGTATTAAAATAACCCCGGAAGGATATTATGAGGAAGGTAAACTGATTCCGGGACGTTCTTTTGTTTTCTTTCGTATTATTGTTTTGTGTAAACGAGAACAATATTTTGTGAAGCTCATTAGAGATTATTGCGATTTAAATTGCTTTGTTAAGGAAATGTTTTCATTATTTTCCACGTAACTGAAATTGTATTAAGGTTTTTTTGTGTTTCATTCGTTTTGCGGGAAAATGTCGAGTTTTAACATTTACGGTAACAAGGTTTTATAATTAACATAAATAACCGTAATTTTATCTCAATTTTTATATTCTCTAAGTGACTACTCGAATCCCATTTCATCTTGAATTAAAACAGTATATTATAATCGATATTGTATTTAAGTTTTGGTAATCAGATGTAATTTCATTGAATCACAGTGACCAGTGTTCAGCATCATATCACGATGAGACTCTACCCATCTTTATTTCGCCTAACCTAAAATATACTGCGCGACGGAAAAGAGTGCCGATGGCGTAACGCGTCGCGTCGTCCCTCATAACCCCATGCTGGGTTCTGGCCTCAGCCGGGGTTCGGACGCTGAGTGTGAGCGGTTGGAGGTTTTAGTGCGGTTCAACTCACACATACAGGATCCGGTGATTTCCTCCAACTAAAAAAAAAACCTAAAATATACTATTGTAAAGTTGCCTCTAAAAATATTTTACCGAATTCAAAAAGACATATTCCACCAAAGTCGTTGATAAAACGTTTAGATCCTATACGTTCTTGTTTATTCACACTTTAAAAGTAAAAAAAAACACCATAAAGTTTTTTATACAAAACAATTTCGCACCCGGATTTTCGCCGTGTTTCTAACATTTTTTAATCCAAACAGAAATCCGATTGGAGTATTAACGCACTAGAAAGTAGAGTGCTTCGAAAACCTCTAACGGATCGAACGAAAATAAAATAAACGTTAAAACAAACACTCTGAAACTGGGTTTTTATTTAAAATCTTACTCCAAGTCATACATACATGTATTTTTTTACATAATAATTTATTTTAAAGAAAACACTTCAAATACAAGCTTTTGAGATCCTGAATATCATGTAGCAGTAGAGTGCTAGCTAATACAAGTAAAACGAGCCCAAACTCTTGTACTTTGTTTAGTACAAGAGTTCTTAGAACCACCTTCCGAATCCAACATCAGATCAGCGCCATTTTGTCATATAATTGCATTGTCACGCGATATACATCTGCGTGCAAATTGTCAGCTTAATCGGAAACCGGGAAGTTTGTCAAATTTAGCTCGCGTGAATCCACCGAAACTTACATAGTTACATTCAGTGCAAGTTAATATAAATCTTGTAAAAAAAGCATATCGCTTCGATTGAGAGTAAACACAGATCAAACAATAATTTTGGAAACACACCTTACGTTCGTTAACGTGCGAACAAGGTACCACAGCTGAGCTCAGGCACTTAGCGTCGAAATAAATGGACGTACTCCTCGAAAAAGACGAGAGACGCGAGGTGCTGCGTAAATCTACCAAAGTGCTCGATGACTAAGGAATTAGGAGAATGAGTTAGGAGGATCGGTTATTATGTAAGATTATTTTTGGTTTGAGAATAAAAATAACGTATTTTTTGAGGATCATTTGTTCCGGGATATCTTTAAGTTGTATGCCTACTATGTACGTGTTCTTTTAATATATGCTTCGAATCTGAAGTTCATTATAATTAGTAAACTTATATACATACCTATATGTCTTGTGCTTTGTCACTCGTGATCTGCAATGCCAGCATACGATTCAAACATTACGAAAACCTCTCAAAATGCACCATATTTTATTTAAAAATCACCATTTTGTACCCTATACACCCAAATTTATAACATAACATAACAATTTCAGCGTAACACGACCAAAATGTAGCCGAGAACAGCGGAGTAGGTCAACTGCAGGAAACGCTAGAAGCTATTTGAATAGCCTCGTTCAAACAATAGCCTATTCCGCATAGCTTAGTGCTCTATCTCGGCTTCAGACAAGATTCTGTGTACAGGCTATCTTTATTAGCGTTTTTGAGCATTTTTTTATTGTCATGTAGGCAACCATTGCAATGTCAGGGGACATTGTGGGGCCGTTACCTAGAACTTTCTTCAAGCTTACATTGAACAACTAGTAATAGCGCTTTTTAAATGTAATCCAAGGTTTGAATTTAGAGGTACTTTAAATATTCTTTCAAATGTATTAAACGTTGTAAAACTTTAAATAAGAAAAAGAAACATAAGGCTCATCTTCATTAATGAAAAGCAGCTAATAATGAATTATTTGAATCCAAATCTTTCTTCGTTTTACGTTACGCTAACCTTCATCTATACTAATATTATAAAGCTGCAGAGGTTTTTGTTTGTTTGTTTGTTTGTTTGAACGCGCTAATCTCAGGAACTACTGGTTTGATTTGAAAAATTATTTCGCTGTTGGAAAGTCCATTTATCGAGGAATAAATGGATGGATCATAGGCTATAGGCTATACTGTATTCCTTTGTGACGCAGACGAAGTTGCGCGAGTCACCTAGTCTACTATATAAATAAAACACTCTCGATATTTTTTTCCCATTTCCAAAACAAACAACAACACTTAACAAATGATACCTCTGACCTCTAATATTTCAGATAACACGTACGCGTCCATCACTCTTCCCATAGATAATTTTAATTAGGGTCCGCGCTCACTTTGTGAACAAATCACCGCCGGTGTTGTTATCTCAACATTTAGTTAACCCTGACACCGATACATATGTGATAAATGTGTGGTCTACCCTTTTTGTTTCTTCATTTGAAAATTAGTTTGAAGAAGACTTTTTGAAATGATCCTGGATATCGAAGAGAAAGACCAATACGACGAGTCCAAACACGATGAGTATGTCTTGTTTACTACTAAAGTAATGTTGCTATCTTCTGAATCCATCATCATATCAGCTCCATCATCATGTATAGAAAATTTCAGATTTATTGAAAAGTGTAGTAAATCAAATTTTACTTATAAGATTCCACTTGAATTGACATAGTTCGTATGTATTTAATAAGAACAAAGTTACATAAAGTACCTAAAACTAAAAAAATGCATTTTTTTTATTACGTAAATGAACACAGCATAGTGACATCGATCACGGTCTTCTACCAATATCTAAAAAACCATAAAATAACTTCAGAAATCAAAAACCCAAATTCAAATCCAATATTAACAACGCCAAATCATTTTAATTAAATTAAGTTGCAAGATTACGACGGGATCGCATTACGGCTGTCGCGAAAGTTTTAAAATAAAAAAACGACCGTAACGCTTGTTCAATCAATAATTCCGAAAGTCCGCGATCGGAGCCTTAATTGTAAAAACTTGTTTGCAACCAGTCTCATTACAGAAAGGGAATTTCTTTTGTTCGAACTGAAATGGGGAATGTCCCTATTCTTGTAAGACGGATTCGTCTGACGCAAATTGTCCATAAAAGTGTCCCTGGAATTGTCCCCTTTAACGTCAAATGAATCTCGATCAAATGAGAGTATGGATTTGTGAAGGGAGTGTACGAAAAACAAGTATGAACTTTAAAACTAGAGTGATTATATCTATTTTGCTATAACACGTTTAATACTGGACTGACCACTTACGACTTTAACACAAACATTTTAGTATTTTCATTGAAAGAAATAAATAATAAAATTCTTCATCTATAAAATATTTACTATGACCATGATGATGAGAAATTGTTAAAAAACATTGTCCTAAAATCGAAATTTGTATTATTGTCAACTTCATACAAAATGTATGGAGTTGTCAACAACTGGACCTGTCACTTTTCAAACAAACATGAATTTCTCTTTAACGAAGGTAAAATTGTATTAAATATGTATGTCATCATTTACTCGATAAAACTCGGATCCAGTACATTTAATCAGCGTGAATGAAATGCTCGTCATTAATAAAGAAAAATTAATTCGAAAATGGATGACGTACTACGTAATTCAACATTAATATTTTGTACAAAAATGAAAGCAACAGAACGCACTTTAAAAAGTTTCCCTCAATTTGTCTGGTTTGTCATTAACAAACTCTGATTTCCTTATATAACCTTTGAAATATTTTCTTTCAAAAAAAAAGTCAAACATTTGAAAATCAAATCGTCCTCTTGTTTTGAACTCGACTAAAAGTACTTTTTTTGACACGAATATATTATACTATTATGTATCTTCAAGATAGGGTACAGTGTCTCGACCCTAAGACACCGTGAACAGGACACAAGGGACGTCCCATCTGTCAAGTGCGGCTCACCCTTAATGCAGATTGTTTAACTTTAATGGATCTCCTGCGCTTTCTGCACGCCTGGTACTTTTCGAAGCGTACCGGATTACAAAGTTGTTCTTTTTCGATTGTTTCCTCACAATTAAGCATCTAATGTACCTTCTCGTGACTTCTATTGCTCTGGTACACGCAATTGTTTTTCACCCAATGACTAGTCTATTTATTGTTTTTTTTTAATTAGAAAAGAGAAAGAAGCAAGATCTGTCCAGTAAGTTTGTCAGTTATTTTTTCTAATATAGCGAAAAAAACTCAGTGTAATCTCGAAGCAAAAATCTTTAGTAAGTTTACTATATCGTCGCATAAATGGAATCATTTTCGACTTACTCTAAAAAATATGATATAGTTGAATAAAGCCTGTACCTTATCCCAAAAGTATTCGTAACAAATAAATAAAACAAAATATACGAATATATAATAATATATATTCTTTCGTTGATACTTCTTCAACCTTTTCCAAAGTTCATCTCCGTAACCAACGAATAAAGCCTAGTTTTCGATATCAAGATCTAAATGTTTCAGCTCATATGATACATATGAATTTATGAAGTCCAAAAGTTGTAGACTTTCAGACATGTCCTTATGAAATGTTAATCGCGTAAAATATATTCTTCCCTTATATTTTCTTTAGGATTTTGCGTCGAGTTAGCATGAAAAATGTTGATAATATTCTTCAAAGTAAAATTCAATTTAGTAAAGTATTGTCAGTAGGTATATTATTTTACCTTAAAAAATCGTCAATTTGTTTAAAGTAAATACCTAAATATCGATCCAAGTATCATCATTGCTTAACTTTACAAAAATTAAACACGTCTTGAGAGCTCAAAAAAATTTACAAACTTAAGTGCAAATCAACACAAAACATCTCATGTTACCTACAGCTTTTTACAAAGCGTAAATAACATCCACTATCTTACCCCTGTACGTCGAAACTCAAGTTTTATAACATGTGCGATTCTCAAAGGGGATGCAAAGGGTAGTTGCTCCCCTGTGTAGCTCCCCCAACTACTATATACCCTTATTTGGACTCCCGTATTAGTTTAAATACTTACTTCAAGATGGGGTTTCGACAATCGATTTATAATTAGGCTATTGTTACTAAAAGTTTGCAAAATGTAGCTTGAATTTCGGAAAATACTTATAAACTCGCTGGAGATCGTTTTCGGGTATTTGCCCACCTCTCACTCCCACCACTGTAACTCCTGTGTAGCCAGGATCCACAGCGGCGACCACCGTAATGACTCTGAGCAGTGAAGCCCAGGAACCCGAGGGAAAGCTAACTTGTATTGGGCCCCGCAACGAATTTAATCAGAAGATAATAGAAGGAGTATTAAAACATGAGTTTCGACTTCCCTTCTCGCAAAGCGGGAGACAATAAAATAAGATTGAAAAAACGTTATGCCAGAATTGAGAAAAGCACCACGGACATTGATTATATTAAATTGATTGGACCTATGCGGTGAGTTGTTGTACTATTTTGGATGCCAATAGTAGTTATGGCAAAAACGTCTAATAGGTTGTTACTGTACAGTACTGCAATTAATAGATTACTTAGATACACTTATTATAGAAATAATCTATACTTCTTACATATATTATATTATAAAGCTGAAGAGTTTGTTTGTTTGAACGCACTGAACTCGTCTGAGTCCGATTTGAATTCTTTTTCAGTGTTGGATAGACCATTTATCGAGGAAGGCTATAGGCTATATTATATCCCTCTATGTCGCAGACGAAGTTGCGCGGGACAACTAGTTTCTTTACAAAGCTCTAAAATATTTGGCAAATATTAACCATCAGCAGATGATATTTTGCATCAGACGATAACTGATGAAACATATGACTTCCTATTTTAAATAAGGTGTCTTTTTCTAGAATATAACGTAAAAAAAACAAATCAAACAATATTATGTGAATTGTACAGTACTTTTCAATTCAATAATTCAACGTTACATAGAAAAACTCTCCGCACTCAAGGTCTTTGATCGTAATGTTATCGTAACACGTGTACTACTGACACGTGAAACACCGACACGTGCAAGAAACAGACACACACATTACATATAAACAATATACTCTATTTTAAATTGGTGCACGCAATCATTGTATATAAACAACATAACACCAGAAAAAACACCTTCCGCTATAACGTTATGAAAATATACTAAACTTCGGTTAAAAATAGATCAAATATCTTCTATGTTATTTCTTTTTTAAAATAGAACTGTTTTTGTAAATTATGTTTCGCTACGCTATCAGCGATAAGACCGCTGAAAAATGTAACATTTTAGAATAGTACACTAAAATGTTACATTTTTATTTTAATGTTTTTTTTTTGATTGGTGATTTGTATAATAAAGAATATTCTATCTTACTTTCATGCATTTCCAACGGATGTGAGTTCGAGTTCCAGTAGTACTACCCAAAAGCGAACGAGAAAGAGGGTAGACAGATTTGTTTGTTCTTAAATCGACCCGCAGTATCGTCTTCTCGTGATCATGACGTTTGCAACAACGTTGAAATATCGAGACAACTCAATTAATTAAATATCGTGGTAAGAACCCGTTGAAAATGCATGAAAGCATTATAGAAAACCGCGAGTGTCTGAATAAGTTCTCTATCTATCTATCTATCTATCTAACTTTGTCAAATTTAGGAACCTCTATCATGCATTCTTAAAAAATATGCTACAGTACCGACTTAATATAAAACAAACTGTTCATAAAGTTAATTATCAATTTCCCTAATACTCATCAAAATCGGTTTACCAACCAAAGGATAGGCACAAGACATAAGTTTGTAACATAACTATTGCAACTAAAATAATAATATATTACATACCTCTTTTTCACAATAGCTTTTCTAAAGAGAGGAAAATACAATGTCAAAGATGTCACGGGAATTTAAACCTAAAAGCCAAAAGTCACCTAAACGATTAATAAAGGTTCCATTAGTTAGCTTTAAGACCGTTTTTTGCTTAGCAGACGGTTTTCAGGATGCTTTATTGGTCGTTACTCTTGCAGCAAAGCCTAATAGAATGCGAATTGAGTTTAATTTTCATTATTTTACTTGAGTTAATTGTTTAAGGTTAATTAAGATTTACTTATGAATAATAAATTTAGGTATAGTAACATATTATAAGATTTTTTTTTGAATTCTTCATCTTGGCGCTTCTAGTTTATACTTTGATCATTTAGTTTTATTTAACCACTCAACTGGGATCGACAAAATTGGTTTGTTTAATTTTGCCGAGTCTGTGGCAGGAGCCAAAGTTGAGCACAGTTCAAAAACTTGTTTTGTTTACATTTTTTAATAGTCTCATATTTTACGGAGAAAATATATTTTTGCTGACAATAATACAGCGTCATTGAATAATGAAGATTTACAAAACATAAGGTTTAATTAAAAATCTAAATTAAAATTTATTGAAAAAAAATGTTTTTTAAAAGAGGCTACAAACCCTATGCTAAATAGTTTTTACGTACAATTAGGTACAAAATTAAAATAATATTAGTGAATAATACGACGTGGGTAAGTATTCGATCAATAATTTTACTTTACAGCTAACTGTCTATAAATATTAAATATAGTTCATAAAAGATATTTACTAAAACGAGGTTAAATCGAGATGTCGTGTTTGATGAAATAACAAACAATATGATCACGATTAATCGTGTACTTATTTAAATGCAACGATATCTCAAAAACTAGGTTATACTGTAAATATTACGATGAAATTATTACATCTAAACAATACCCTAATCTATGTTGGTTTTTAAAATTCGAATGCTTCATTTAATCAATCGTCTGTGGATGTCAAATCTGACTAGATGGCGCAAATATAGTGCATGTGTGAATTCAGAATGTTTTTTAAAATTACATACCAAATATATCTACGAGATTCGTACTCTCCAACTTATATGCTTACAAATACAAAATAGTTTATTATCAGAATTTTTTATACAAATTGATACATCTTCAATAATGGTCCCCGCACTAGGTCAGACCTGTATCGCGGGACACCTTACAAAGATATTACAATTGTTGCGTACAGCCAGAGACAATAATGATAAATTAAACTATTTAAGAAGAAAATAAGTTAAAATAAAAATAAACTAGATAAGCTTAATTAAAAATACAAAAAAAAAGACAACACTACCCAATTAAATTAAGATTACTTAACACTAAACAATACAACTACTCGAAGCGTCATTACTCAACATAACAGACACAACTACACACTACAGACATGCAACCCAATCAAGATTTTATTTGAGAATAATTAGGATCGATTCAGTTTCACCATAATCGAGAGTGAGGAGCCATTTACGAACTGTAACCTTAAATGAATATACCTATCAGATTAAATTACCAAACTAATTTTGGATTATTCCCAGTTGAGATATTTATAAAACCTTAATGGCGACAGCGGCCTAATAGTGTCATGTTATTCCAACTAAATGTCCATCAGTAACATCATCTTGGCGTTAATTCGTCTTCTAGAAAACGAGGATTAACTATAATAACATAACATTTTCTGCTAAAATGTGACCTTATTTAGAAAGTATACTTCCATTTCAAAAATAACGTTTTCGTAAACACGAATAACATTATAAAACAAGACTTAATCAATTGGAAAAAGCGGATAGCTCCATAACTTTCGATTAAATTAGACTACATCCAGCCAGCACTAATAAATTCAGTCTGAAAATAGTCTGCATCGACATTTTTAAATTTGGAATCGTTCGCTCGCACGCAATTCCACAGATTAAACTGTCAATAGTGGCCTTGTATTTTTTCTTTTTTTTTTCTGTGTCGACTAAGGAACCCTTCGTTACGGCCAAACGAGTCGTAATTTAGGACTCCGCAGCTGCCACGCGTGTAATGTTGATTGTATTGCGAACGGCGTAATCGAACCTCCCTTTCATATATTGCGGGGGTAAACGAGACGGAATATGTATGTATTATATGACATATTTGTCTGCTAGATAAACTAGTAATAGTATTGGCAAATGAATGATGAATGTGTCTATCGTTTTGTGTTGATGTAAGCAAGACTTAGTATTATCGAATTAGGAATAGCCAGACGTATAAATCATTGTTTTTGTAATACAAACAAGTTTTTGCTGGGTTTTCTTTTTGTTCATCAATCCTCTGGGTATATCATGCTTTTTGGTGCTTTCTTTTATGCTTGATTCAAATAACTTTGTTGTTTAAAAACATAATATTACCAATTCGATACGGTTTATTCTTGATAACCATTTCTCGTCTATCTACGATATTGTAGCAACATTTCAAATAAACACCAAAAAGTATTTGACGTGTACAACTTCGGTAAACTTTATTCCACACGTCAAAAGAAAACTCATAATAAGAGCCCAGATAAAATACAGATACGAGTATTGTTTCGGTCGGGATCGAATGTATAAAAAATAAGAATATCGTCCGCCATTTTGTGAACACGTAAACTTGTACGAGAGGTATGAAATGTTAAGAAAATATGCTGATGTTCTGTTTTATTATGAAAGATTTTTTCGTGTGATTGTGACTGTTTTTTGGTATAGCTGGTGTTCTTTTTGGTCTTTAGACAAGTTTATTTTGTGGTCAAAATAATCTTTTTGTATTTTTTTAAACGATTTTAAACATAGACGCATCACTATTTGATTTCGATGCTTAATCTATGAAATAAATACAGAAACCTAACTCCAAAGTTGTCATAAAATCACCGAAAATCACATCAATCATAAAACACTTACTATTTAAAACAAACACAATTTTCAAACGACCATTCGTGTTCTGCCGCCATTTTGACTTTTGGCATAGCATCACGTGTAAGTCCTTTATTTTTGTTTAGACAATCGAGGTCGACAATTAGCAACGAAGACTGCCACGAGGGACTTTCATTACATTAATCCTGAACGTAAATTGTGGCCGGAAATAAATTAAGTAGCGCCTTAAACCGAGTACTTAACGAAGGAATTAACTGTCGCTTAATTGAAACTAGAGGACCGTTAAGACTGGACTGATGACTCACCTGTCAGGTAGGACTGAAGTAATACTGATTGTAATGCTTGATGTAGAATTTTTTTCAGGCATGATTGAGATGAATTATCTAGATATCTACTGAAGATTGAACATGGTGATGTTAATTACGCTTTTTTTGAAATCATTATTGTAGTGAGGATTTCCGTTAATATTCGACTTTTGATCTGGCAGTTTATTTCAAATCGTGTATTTAGAATTTTCGTACATTATTAGTATTAACTAGAAATAAACTTTGTCATAGTTTTTACCATTCTTATTCTATTTCGAAAAGAACTTTGTTATGGTTTGCTTTGAATAAAAATCTTCTATCTATTGCATCAATTTACTGCCACAAAACCTCATTAAGCCGAAATCCTTTATTCATTTCTTAATTTAAATTAATAGCACAATCGTGACTAAGTAAACAGTATAAAAAGTGAGGCAAATCGTCGAGGAGGCGATAAAATTTAATCGTTTTCCCGCCTAAATGAAATACAAACTTTATTTAAAAGGATTAAGAGAAAAAAACGCGGGAAATCGTAAAAATCTATTGTAATTTTCATTACAATGTTGACTTACCTTCTCAGCTCAAATCTTTAATGTTAATATTAACTTTTCTTTCGGTCGTTTATTTGATTATTTTGCGTAATGCCTATTTTATTCTGTCATAATAGTGTGAACACAGTGAAATACCACTAACTAAATTAAACTCGAGACTTATCTGTACTGTAACAACACATTACTGCCAACTAATGACCTCAGGTCTCCTCAGAAGAGGGGTTAGGTATAGTCCACCACGCTTACCCAACGCGGATAGGGGACCTCACATGTCTTCGAAAGATTTCTAGAACCCTTTTCCGTTATGTAGGTTTCAATCACCGCTGCACCGTTTAGATTCTTAACAAAATTAGTCAATTCCTTTGAAGTCTACTGGTCTCTATACAAAATCCTCGAATATTATAGCTATTCTAAAATAAATACAGTAATGTCTGCAAAAGACAACTCCACAATAAATACAGATTAATTTTCCACGGTTTCAAGTCCCATGGTGACCGTTATACCAGTACAAGGTCCTACGACCCCGTGGGACGGGGACCCTTGCTAAATATACGAGGCGATCGATACTCGTACTAAATTAACAATACTCCCTTGGCTCATTGTCTATGGTCTAAATAGTGTTGAGACTGTGTCGGTTAATACAAATTAAGTTGCTTCACACAAAAATTGTTAGCACTACACAATGAATTTTATAGGTATTTTTTACACAGTTTTGTTTTTTGTACATTACAATAATATAGTAGAGAATCATTGATAATTTTAGAGGTTTTTGATATGATGTAAATAAGGACATTGCTCTGCACTAACTGAATTCTCCATTCGTTATGTAGACGAAGTTGCGCGGGTCAGTTATTCCATAATAAAATATTGATTACACATTGTCTTATATAACCATCATCATCATCAGCCTATAGACGTCCACTACTGGACATAGGCCTCCCCCAAACCTCGCCACATCGACCGGTCCTGCGCCATCTGCATCCAGTGACCTCCCGCGATCTTGACCAGATCGTCGGTCCACCTTGTGGGGGGTCTACCAACATTGCGCCTACCGGTTCGTGGCCGCCACTCCAGAACTTTTTGGCCCCATCGAACATCCGTTCTTCGCACAATGTGTCCTGCCCATTGCCACTTCAGAGATGCAATTCTTTGAGCTATGTCGGTTACTTTAGTCCTTCTGCGGATCTCTTCATTTCTGATTTGATCACGCCTAAGTCCTTAAGTAAGCAGAAGGAGTTATATAACCAAAAACAAGGAAATGCTGTTTTTGAAAATGTGCTTATAATTAACACATTCTATAACATGCTATTTTTAGGACCTTCTTCAAGCTCCCATCTCTCGCTCAAGTATTGCAGGTCTATAGCCAGGGTATAACTTTAAACTACAACAATTCTTACCTGTTCTATACTCTACTTTACAGTTTAAACATATTCTAAGAGTACCTCAAGAACATTTTCCTGGAAACTATACCCTTTTATCAAGCACTTTCATTTCACATAAGTGCATAATTACGCCTCATGTCATCGCTTGCCTATACATCATCGCTTATGTAATTGCACACCTATTATGAGTGTACTAATCATATGTTATCGTGGAGTTAATTGCGCTAATCGTTTTAAACTGAATGCTTTGCTGGTTCAAGTATTTTCACATGTTTAGTTTTGAAGATATAAATAGATTTGAAGTTGAGAAAATTCAAGAAGGAGCTTTACAAGGAAATGTATTATTTGCAGAGATATATAAAAAAGAACATACATGTGAGAATTTAATGTTAAAAAAACTTGAGAGGTGTCATGGTACACCCGAATAGAACGAAGTTCCTTTCGATTAAAGATATCTTATAAAAAATATTTCCTTTCGTAACGCGCGATAGGTTAAGTGTTTTAAAAGATATTGATCACAGCGCCATCTAGCGATAATCATCTAAAACAAAAAAAGTGTCGTGACAACTTTTCGCAAGATTTTTTTCCGTCTCGCCCCTTTCACAAGGCGCGATAAGGAACTTCGTTCCAATAGTTTTACCTACCAGTTAACCCTGATATAAATTTTACTTAGAGTTGTATATAATAACGTTAGGTAATGATTTAAGGTATTTGACAATTTCTTCTACGATATAATATAGTCTAAGGTTAGAAAATGTATGAGGTTTAAATTAATCATCGTTTTATAAAGTTACCTATTACAAAAGTATATTGCTATCTATACTTACACTGCAATCGCCGACTTATGTAGTCATAACTTTTCTAAATATTTTTATTTTTTACTAGATGACCCTCGCAATTTCGTCTGCGTCACAAAGGGGTTCAAACAGTACTCTTAATGCTGTTGCGATATTATTTGCGTGGCCCGGGGAGTATTCTTATACTCGTAATAACTTTTAAACGAAAAGTCCAATTGGAATAAAACAAAAAGTAATTTACTTCTACATTAATACTCTTGATAACAAAATACTTAATTTGGATAAGGGTTAATATAACAATACTAATTTAACGTTAAATTCATTCTTCGGACGAATAATTTTTTTTTTGAACATAAAAGCGGTTATTGTGACTAAACTATGATAGTTAGATATATGCTGTCGCGGACTTTTTTGTTTTTCTTCAAAAGACCTAAAAACCCGTAGTACATCATTTTGTTCTATTGTCAATAGTTTTTGCAGCGTACGCATAAATAGGTTTTCGAGTATTCACTTGTGTTACATATTCGATATTTTCATACGGATCCCTAATTTTTTTCAAAATAAAATATAGCCTATAACCTTCCTCGATAAATGGACATTTCAACAGTGAAAGAATTTTTAAAATCGGACCAGTAGATCCTGAGATTAGCGCGTTCAAACAAACAAACAAACTCTTCAGCTTTATAATATTAGTATAGATTTATTCAAAGCATTGACTGCAAGGCCACTAGCCTAAACATTGTATTTCAAAAACGCGACTATTATTTTTTATGCCATAAAATGTTACCAAAAATAACATCCCAAAATCAGTGTTGCCACAAAATGAAATATATTATTCTGTCTATGAAAACGTAGCGAATGTCCGCAATGGGCTATCGTGGCCGGTCTGCGGTGTATAATTAATATATAATTATATAATACCATTTAAATGGAGTGGAAATTACAACATATTTCACATAATAACTGGAGCTTGAACTAAGCGCGACCGACGATGCGTGCTGCTAAGTTGTGCTATATATATAATGCTATACTATATTTATATTGATAGCATATAATTGGAACGAAGTTCCTTATCGCGCGTTATCGAAAGGGGACTAGACGGAAATTCTTATGAAAAAGTTGTCTAGGCCCTTTTTTGTTTTAGATGATTATCGCTAGATGGCGCTGTAATTGAAATATTTTAAAGCAATTCCTTATTTTGTTTTAATAATAAATTTATTAAATTTATTTGATAAAAAAATAAAATTTTATTACAATTTCGCCACTAATTAATCGAAAAGAACTTCGTTCCATCCGGGTGTCCCTTGACACCTCTCAAGTTTTTTTAAATTTATAGTAGGACTAACAATAGTTGATACTAAGAACAGCCATGGATCAAGATGAAAATAAACGGCTTCCTGCTTTCAAGAGCTCAAAGAGCTGGCATTGCAGAGGTTCATGAGCGACGGTGACCGCTTACCATTAGGTGGGCCGTATGCTCGTTTATCTACCTTGCAATAAAAAAAAAATAAAAAAAAAATCCCTCGATTTCTCTAGTCTGGCCTCTATCAAACACTAATTTAACCTTTAGGTAATCAAGAGACCTGAGAAAAATCTTATTTCCAACGACAAAAGAATCATCAAAATCGGCTCATAAAAGGTTTGACAAATATGTATTTTAAAAATATATATTAGGTTTACACCAATTTTTTACAATTTAAAGTTCATTAACCCCATTAAAATCGGTTTATAGTATATCTTGAAGTGGAGTCAGCGGGTAAGTAGGGGGCGGTTCGACCGGCGCCACTATATTTATTATCCGATTATTGCCACGGACGCGTCCACAGCGATCTCCCCTCGTGTGTATGGGGACTATGATTTAGAAAAATATTGGATAGTTTTAGTTTAGTCAAGGTCAGTTTAATCCCTACTAATATTATAAATGCGAAAGTAACTCTGTCTGAGTGTCTGTTACGCTTTCCTGCTTAAACCTCTCAACCGATTTTGATGAAATTTGGCACAGACAATCTTTAGACCCTGCGAAAGGACATAGGCTACATTTTAATTGAAAGTGACGCAGATGAAATTGCGCGGGCCTGCTAGTTACTGATATTTACAGGTTTTTATTAGTATCGTTCAGAGAGTGACTAATACAAGATACACCGATGACCTGATCAGGGTCACGAAAAGTCACTGACAACAGCGCTGGATCGGTCGTTGTGACGAGATTTGAGGGAGACCGGAGAGAGAATGTCCAGCAGTGGACGTCTATAGACTGGTGATGATAAGATGAGTTTACAACCTTATTTAATGTACTTCTCCTTTGAGGATACTACAGTCCTATGACAGTGAACACTGCAGAGTTGCTACCTATAACTTGCTCTTAAGGACTCTCTGCAAGCTTTTTTTGAAGAAGTCAAGGGTAGTTTCTAAAGTCAAAAGTGCACGGCAATAATACCCTAATTTTTCCTCTCTAACCGTATTATAAGAGTGTAGAGTTTGACTTCAAGAAAATGCATCAATTTCTTAAAAACATGATCTTACTTAGTAAAGAAAGTAGGAATATCAAAAAAAAATGTTAATATATTTGTCATCCTACTCGCACGTGTAGAACCGGGTTCCGCACGTAGGGTTCTGTAAAACTGTATTGTTATTCAATTTATGCTTGTTCCTGTACAGTGATGGAACACTGCGTTCTGTTACGATATTGTTGGAACGTTGCAGTTTGTGAATTTTAGTTATTTTATTCATGGTGTCTATTTTATATTTTAATAGTGATTTCTTATCAAAAAAAGTGTAAATTTCATCATAACTGGCATTACTCTTAACCGTAGTTTAAGAGTTGATCTATTGCTTTTAAAAATAAATTTCAGCAAATTTCGTCAAAATCATTCTAGATCACTTTGTCCAGAGCATTTCAAAATTACACCCTATTTACTTTAGATACAGTTTAAACTTCCGTGACACAGTTAAATTTATACAATTTTAAGAATTATTTTCATTGAACACGTCTCGACCAAAAGCCTTCTAATTGTAAAACATTCCACGAGGTTGGTTTCTCAAGATATCTGCGGGTGACGGGACCATGGGATCGTAAACTAATTGATATAGACTGGTCTGTTTATTATTTTATTCTTTGTTGGGACTTGTAATAAATTGTCAATTGATACGAAGATGAGCAGAGGGGCCACCGTAAGTGGTTACCGTCGCTCATGGACGTCTGTAATGTCAGATGACAATAAGAGGCTACCTACCGACCTACATTTAAGGACTTTCATCATGTCTCGATTGAAGAAAGAATAAGAACTGATAAGAGGTAATTTTCCAAAAAAATTTTTCACATGTACATAGGTTTATAAGAGTTTCGCGACGGGAAAGTGTGCCGCAGTGCGTAACGCGTCGCGCCACCCCGCATAATCCCGTGCTGGGTTCTGGCCTCAGCCGGGGTTCGGACTCTGAGTGTGAGCGGTTGGAGGTTTTAGTGAGGTTCAACTCCCACATACCCCACCCGCGGGGCGGGTGGGGATCCGGCGATTTCCTCCAACTAAAACAAAAAAAAAAAAAAACCTATAAGAGTTATAAGCATAACGATATTCGATTAGAAGATTTTCTTAAAGCAACAAAAAACGATTTTACAAAAATCGAATTGTTCGAAGGCATTCGCGACTTACAAATTCGAGTAGAATATTCTTTTCAAACAATAAAAAAACCCAAATTAAAAAAAAACAATTTCAAAACCATTCGAAAATATAAGTCGGATGCGAAATTCGAATTGCAAAGGTGCGTTCGAAACTTACATCAAAAGTCCATTTCGGTGAACGATACGTCTTCGAGGCGTCCAACTACGAGTATCTTCCTTCTTTGAAATTCAACGATATTTTAATGGCCACTATCGGGATGGCGCGATTGATTTTTTTTTTGTTTTTCTCTCGAGTTCCGCTTTGAACCTCGATATTGCTTCAGACTTTTATTTACTGTCTGAATGGTTGAAAAATGTGGTGGATTTTCAGTTTATTGACTTTGGTGATGATGTGTTGCCAACTTAGGGCTTTAGCGCTAAATTTGGTTGAAAGTTCTTATTCTAGCGCTTATTGGCCACCCTTAGCCATTTTTTTTCAATTCTCGTCCTCAACTTGTGTAATAGAAACATAAAAATAACATAAAATAAAAAAGCCAGTAACTCAACAGCGCATATAGTTCAATAACCTCTCTCATTTAATTTACTACAAAAGCCCTTTTGATATTGAAATAAGAGTCCATTCTAACCAGATCTGCGTGTAAATACATTATTTAAATACTCTCATGTCCGTTTAAATTGGTCATTCGATTTAAAATTAAATATGGAACACCATAGAATATTAGCTGTCACCGGCACACTGTACCTGTACTTAATTGAACTGACAATTCAAACAATACGCACTCTTGTTCTATTTTCAAATTTAAATTAATTCGTTTGTGGTGTACGCCGGATATAAATTTGAAAAACAAATTGTTTTCGGCCAGTGTCGGTCAGACGTGTTAAAAAAACTTTTTTTTTAGAAATAGGATTGAAATTATAAGTAGAATTTAATTTGTAAATTAGTTTTATAACTGTTTGAAAAAATTGGTTCATATTGGAATCAGAACAACAATTTCCTAATTTTGCTTTTAATTGAATATTTTTATACGAAAACGATTATTTACAATATGGAGATGAACAAATAGCAGTAAGCGATACTCTCAGCCACGGTGTTGTTTGTCGAGACAACATTTACATCATCGCGCTCTGTAAATATTACCTTACACACAAGCACCATTGTTGTGGAGTTTACTCAAACCAGAATTAACTTTAGATACTTTAAAGGTTGTTATTTCTTTATTTTTGAACGGAAGAAGCTTATTACGTAAAGTCCACGAATATTTTTTTTATGATTGCAAGATAGATAAACGACACTACGGCCCACCTGATAGTAAGCGGTCACCGTCGCTCATGAACCTCTGCAATGCCAGGGCAATCAGGGGCCGTTATCTATAACCTACCCATACATGATTTTTCTTAAACCTCATCTCTTTTCATAAATGAGCTCATTTTAATTATCACTTAGTTCAGTTAAACAATAAAACACCTAAAAGACTAGCTCGTTAACATTTCGAGTGTTCTCCCATCAAACGAGTCGTTAAAACAAAACAGCCACTTTCAAAAACCGAACGGTAACACAAGCCAGTGCTAAAAAAAACAAAACACAACTCAATAAAAGCAGTTAGCTCATTGATCATTTCGAATTTCGAACGCGATACGATACGGCCAAGTTTCGAGTTTCGTTAACGACTCGCCGAAGAGACCCTCCGGCCAGTTCATTATTTTTGAAATTGAAACGCGAGTTTTTCGGTTCGCACTCCGTCATAGAGCTTTGATGTACTGAGCCGAACAACAATTATATTTTTATACCTTTAGTTCATTGTTTTGTGTCGTTCCGTTGTTTGCAGTAAAGAATCGTATTACAATTTCTTAAGTTACTTCCTTCTTTCGATTGGCCCATTGTTGCCAACGTAGCGGAAAAGGTCGGATTGCGAAACACTCGAATTTAAGTACTTAGGAATTTGAAATTGTTTCTTTTTCTTTGTTTCCAATGTCACTGTAAGGATAAAATATAATTTGAATATAGAAACGAATTGTACGATTCTTTTAGAAAAATGTATTAAAGGTATTTCAAGGGCATTCGTTAGCTAAAATCTGAGGTACCTATAAGCTCTTGTCTGGGAACCGAACCAAAATTGGTTTGATTTCAACAAAAAAAAATCTTATTTAAAAAACAAAATGGCTCCAAATTGTATTTCGACAGAACATTCATTCATCTTAGAGAAGGTAGCAAACCTACCCCATAGTATTCGAGTATTTAAATTCTATATGACAATAAAATAACAAAACCCTGGAAGTTTAAATTTGCTGAATTACATAATGAAATGAGGTGTTAACTGAATTTGTATTGCATTAACAATAATTAAGAGCACCCTCCGAATCAAATCTATCTCTACATCGACGGCCATCTTGCCTTAATTGAGACCTTTAAGCAAATTGCCGTTTCAGAATTATAACTAAGTTATGAATATTCTTCGCAGGATTACATTTAAAAGATACTTCTTGAATTATTCAGATGATGTTTTTTGTGATTCTGAAAATTTTCGAGATTTTTTGTGTTTGAGTGTAAATGTGTTTGAATTACAAAAAGTGTGTTTGAGATGTTTTTACCTGGTAGACATTTTTAGAATAAAAGAGAATTTATAAGATACAAAAATTTAACTACGCCACTACATAATTAAAAATAAAATTAATTAACATTTAAAATGCTATTCAAATAAAACTAGTAACTTTGTCAGTAAACCTATAAACCTAAAACTTAACCACAATTTAATTTGTAAACACGCTGAATTTTGGACTACGAAACCAAATTCGAAATTAGAACTAAATTCAAATTAACGTTTCTTGATTTCGACTTACGATCGTGTATTTAATTGAAAATTTGAAATTCGAACTTGCACAGAACGTCTTTGCTTCCTAGAGTAATAATTATATTATAGCCTTTATTCAGACCAACTTAAAGTAATAACATTTAATATAAAAATACAATTTAGTTTATCATTTTGTCATAGATCTGTTTGCTATTTGGCAAAGGCCTTCTCCAGTATCGCTGCTTCCTAAAGTGTCATGTTCTAATTGAAAAGGAACGAGTCACTTTCTTGACTTTAATGTCAGTGCGGGACAAAAGAACTTAACTCCGATTACTGGGAAATGAGAAGTGAGACACGATTACTAGGAAGAAGACAAGACACGATTTAATATAGATGAGATACTGTCTTTAGATGTCTGTTGGATACTAGATTTTTTTTTTTTTTATTGCAAGATAGATAAACGAGCCTACGGCCCACCTGATTGTAAGCGGTCAGCGTCGCTCATGAACCTCTGCAAGGGCAATGAGGGCCTATTATCTATCAACAACCCATACAGGACAGGATACGATAGAAATAGATTTTAATATAATACTTTCAACTGTTTGTGACATTCTACAACTTTGTGACTTAGTACAAAAGTTGATTGTGTTAGTTATAACTATAAATGAAATTAAAAAAAAAACGTGAATAAAAAATCTAAAATTGTAGAACACTGGAATTTAAATTATCAAACAAAATTCGAACGTTCGAAATTCGAATGATGGAAGCCGAGAGCGCAACGAAACCGCTCCCAATCAGTGAGAAGTAATATCGCAGAAGGCTTTTTTCAATCAACACTAGGCCGTGTCCTCTGGCGGTCGCCTCATGAAATATTTATGGGATGTAGGGTACGGATAGTAGGTATAGCCCGGACATGCGTCCAGAGAATAATATTATGGCGTCCGATGTCAGCCCCGGGCTGTAATATTGAGATGGATTTATGCGACCTTTACACTTTTATATGTAGACAATATGGTGACGCATTACATTTCTTCATTATTTAATATTGTTATGACTATATAAGGATAGCGAGACGGGGTTAATTTATTCTGGCCGCATAGAAAACGAAACGGGACTTTTTGGCGAGCGTATAAGTGAAGACGTGAATATTTTGTCTTGTTAGTGATAAAATATATTAGTTTTTGTACGTTTTGTTTTCGGTAATATATTTTTGTTGAAATGTTATTCTTTTATTTAACATTTGAATAATAAGCACTGGGAGACCTTTTTAAATATTTATTACAAGAAACTAGATTATAAATGTAATTGAAATTGAATTTACTATTGTAACATAATCTTAATCTTTAATTTCCATATATTCACTAGACTACATAATAATATTTTACATTTTTATTTGTTACAGGTAAGTAAAACAAACAAAAGGAAAAGAAAAACGGAACAACATCGCGACGAATTAAGCCTGAGACGATTGACACTGACCCAAATGTATACGGAGTACCAATTAAGGGTAGGGCCCAAAAACAAGACCGAAACTAACAGCGCGCCGACATTTGCATTTTAGCTGATTGATTATTCAATTCGACTCTGGACCTGTGTCTATTCTACATGTATCAATTCTATGGTCTTTGTTAGAAGGAGATAGGTATTTTTTTTTTTATTTAAGGAGCGTGAAGGTTTTGTGCTAAAGTCGTACCTATTTTTTTTTTATTTATAATCCATGTAATTTTCTAAAGTAGATAGAGTTTCGTAGATTTTCCTTTGTTTTTGAACGTATATTATTATGCTATTGATAATAATAATGTAGGTAATGTGACCAAATCCGGGCTGTCAATACTGTTATGACAAACATGGAAAGAAGAAATGAGAATAGGTAGGATTATTTTTTTCATAATTTGTCATTAAAAATACACCAAAAACCGTTCCGGAAACTTTTATAAAAAGGATTAGCAATCGCTAAGTACAGATTACCGGTGTACAAGTATTCGAGTGTCTTTTGTTCTCGAAAACGAAGATTTCAGCTCGGCTTATTACGTCCACCTGAAATGTAAGATAAAACGCCCAACTGACGGTTCAGGTCCAGTTGTCTAAAATGTCTTTACTACACATTAAGTTAATTAAATATTTAAGTCATGATCGATTTATTGTTAATTGTAATTCCTTACCATCAGATGGGGCGTAAATGCATTAACCTGACTTGAAATAATAAAAGATAATGATAATTTTTGAACACATTAAACATAGCGTTCAAAATGCTTTAGGTACTGTTTAAAATGTCACTTTAAAAACCAGAATACAATAATATTGCTACAAATCGATACCTCCCACGTAAGTTGTTGTATCTCCAAAACTGCACATTTACAGTAGAACGTTTCAAAGATTCAAAGTGAACCAATATCTGCACTTATTGTTACATCTTTTTGAAATTTCGTATTTAAATGTAATATAACTCAAAGAATTTCTTATAACTCAAAGCGGTTCAAAGAATCTTTGAAATGCTCTACTGTAAATTTGCAGTTTTGGAGATACAACAACTTACGTGGGAGGTATCGAAATTTAAAAATGTATCAATAGCTAACATAAGTATAATCTAAAAGTATTATTCGCATGTGGTCTAATTTACTTACTTTTAACCAATTACGCTGAGTCTCCGCTGGTTTGTGATGAAATATTTGTAATTTTTAATTTCAGTATTATTTTTACCACCAATTAATTATGTCTAATTTCCCGTCAGTACCGTATCGCCCAGATCGCCGTTATTCTTTAAACGCGAGTCTTTGTGCCTGCACCGATTATTTGACGCTTTCATCCCGCGTTAAATGTACCGAGAACAAAAGGGGGATCTTTAGTTGCAGTTGTCCTGCTCTCGGATATAGGGTCAGTCGTTGGAGTGAGAGGGACGGAAGATGGACTATGGCTTTTTGTACGTCACTCGATTGTTTCTCGAAATGTTTTGAGAGCTCGTCCAATTTTGAATTTCTTTGAAGTGTTCGCGATTTTTCGGAAATTTCTTGAAGTTTAAGTACTGAGAGTAGGCTATAGGTGATGCCTAGATTTGACAGAGGCTTATGAATAACACTAAGTAACCCTCGCAACTTCATTTATGTCACGCATGGAGAATTCGGTTAGTACAGTAATTTTCTTCCAAAAACAACATCGAAAGGGACACATAATTGACCCGTACAATTTGTAACACGCATCCAAAGGCTGGCCACACCCGAACCGTACCTAAAGGTACGTAAAAATATAATAAATAATAAATCGTGTACAGCCTCTTGTACACTCATAACTCAGTACAGTAAATCGTCGACCGGAAACTATGTAACCGTCCTTTTCCGTTACGTTCGGTTGACTTCGAGAAGGCTCCTTTTTGGGTTCCGTGGTTAAATGGTTGTTTTTTTTTGATTATTTGATGTTGTGTTGAAACGATGTGTGAAAGTTTGTGTCTGTGATTTTAAAGATTTCAAAACTATTTACTGTCATCCGCAGATACTTCTTTTATAGTCAGTGTCTTTCGCAGTCATTGTGTCGAGGTGGCGCTATACCAATGTTGTGGGATGATTTAAATTAGAAAATCGAATAGCGCCTTTATTTTTAAATACGTACAAAATAAATTGTTGTGTAGGTAAGAGAGTTGAATTTCTTGACCTACGGAGTATGATAAGGTTTAGGTTAGGTTAGGCTCATTAATCATGACACCAATATCCTACTCCTTTATACTGCCTTTCTTTCATACTTAACTTAAAAAAAGATGCGTGGCTGGTATATTTAAAGACACTATTTTTTCTTAAACCAAACTACGAGTTATGCCTTTTTTTCTTAAAACACGTCTGAAAAACTCATACGAAACCCAAAAACTATTTTCACGGTGAGATCACGCGCGTATCCGTATACATTTTTAAGATGGCCGCTCAACGTCCCCAGTGGAAACCCTGACGACATTCAGGCATCCGGCTTCCGGTGTAACGTATAGTCTGTGGAGTGCCTTAAATCATACTATGGTTTCTTTGGATTAACTTATGTGGTATTACATTGTTTTTAGACAGTGAGATTTTGGTAGGAGATGAAGAAAAAGAAGTAAATGAAAAATTTTTGACGAATCATTTTATATGCCAGGCCCACCTTATGGAAAGCTAACCATGGCTCATGAACCTCTGCAATGCCAGGGCAATCTATAACCTACTTAAACAGGACTTTTCTTAAACCTCCTTAAAAGAGAGACATGTCATAGCGCGCCGGGAACACGGTGGTTCATTCCAATTGATATAGTAAATTAGAAAATACTACACAACAATTAAAAACTTAAAGCCTATACCTACATTTTAAAGTTTAACTCCAAATAGCGGCCAAGGAGCTCATAATTTGGTGATAGAACTGTCAAAAACAATAAACTTAAAATCAATTTCCCACTCAAAACTGCATGAAAACTGCACAAAATTCGTAGTAAAACTCCTGACATCGGACACCGCATTTTTACAGGTCTAGGTGTCGTTATTTATAGCCGACACCTGCGTAGAGCAGTTTTTCGTGACACCCGCTCACGGAGTGTCCGTGACACCATTATTAACTGCGAGTGTCGAGAGCTGGAGTGTCGTTAGAGCTAAGAGCTGGTTTAGTTTACTTTATTATAAGTGTGTAGTTTTGGCTAGAAAATACTTTCTTATGTTTACTATATACTTTCTTATGGTGTAATTTTCTGTTTTTTTTTGTAATATTGCAGTCGTTTTTGGTTGGTGAAATTTGTTGTAATTTTGGTTTTGGAACGAAGTTCCTTATCGCGCTTTGTGAAAGGGGGCTAGACGGAAAAATTCTTACGAAAAGTTGTCATGAAACTTTTCTTGTTTTACATGATTATCGCTAGATGGCGCTGTGATCAAAATCTTTTAAAACACGTTCCTTATCGCGCGTTACGTTAGAAAAAAAATATAAGATATCTTTTAATCGAAAGGAACTTCGTTCTATTCGGGTGTCCCATGACACCTCTCAAGTTTTTTTTTTCTTACTGTTTTTTGCTCACGGCTTGTCTGATAAGTAGATTAGTAGTGGTAAGTGTTAAGTATTGAGCCTCTGCATTGCCAAGGCATTTTGGAGGCCGATACCCATCACCGTATCACTATTCAGGATAATTCTAACACCTGGTTTAAAGATTATAACCAACGACATTCTTTTTAGTTTAAATTGAATAGTTTACTTTAACATATTTTATACATCATAAAAAATTTGTGCACTTGTAACAATGTTTTATACTTTGACTTTGAACATATGTTCAAATTATATTTGCCTTTGATAAACAAACCACACAAACTTAACCACAAGTATAAAACCGCCTCATCAGCACATCACACATGGTAATGTTATTCACACATGCTAATACGTTTGTAGCAACAAGCCGGCCCGTTAGCCAAACCAGCGTATTGTAATCACAATTAATTTAACTCCAGAAAGCTCATGCATATGCATAGTTACATATTACGTACGCTACGTCTCTGGCTTGCATCTTTGTTGGTCCATAGGTACTGTAATTTAATTTGGAGAGGCCTGAGAAGAGATGGTAGGATTGTATGATTTTTTTTTGTTTTAGTTGGAGGAAATCGCCGGATCCCCACCCGCCCCACGGGTGGGGTATGTGGGAGTTGAACCTCACTAAAACCTCCAACCGCTCACACTCAGCGTCCGAACCCCGGCTGAGGCCAGAACCCAGCACGGGGTTATTAGGGGTGGCGCGACGCGTTACGCACTGCGGCACACTTTCCCGTCGCGACACCCCCTGGATTGTGTGATAGAAGATATGAAAATCTGCAGAGTGACAGATTAGAAATTAATGGATAATAAAAAATATTGCACCGACTCTATTTGAATGGGATAAGGCTGAGCTGAACAAGAAATAAGTACTTTAATTTGTGAGGGTTAAGTTTGGCTTCAGCCGGTTAGCATGTGACTTATTTACTAGCTGACTGAGTCTAAGTGAGTATTGATCTTCAATAATAGACTTACCACTTGTACTGTTTTTTACTAAGTAACGCTTTTTTTTTTTTTTTTAAGTAGCTAGGAGGAAAACCTCCTTTCACAGTTACCGAACCCTAACTGGACCAGAACCCAGCACGGAGTTGTATGTACTTCACGAAGCAGCAGCATTCTTTACCGCGGAATTAGAGACTCAAATCGCAATGGCAATTTATTTCCGTTGGTTCTACTAATACTGTGTTGACGCTACTATTATACCGTTTATAATAATTCGTCGCACTGTATAAAATCCTATGATCTTATTTAGACTATGTTATACAGTAATATGTTGTAGGTAAAGCCTAATGCAAACACGTCGGTCGCGCCCGCACGCCGAGCGCCGCAAATATTTGACCTCCTATTATTGACCCCACACCTTGTGTTGACGACGCCTTGCTTATACCGTGCCCTAATTTGAGAGAAAATAGCGTTTGTAATATAATAAAGCAGCTTTTAGTAGGAGAAAATCGCTGTCACTAACCCTAAATGTGTAAATGTTTAGTTAGGTTTGAAGTAAAATTCTAGGACGGGGTTGTGCAGTGTAATAGCTACACTATTTGGTATTCTTTATCGTCGCACCGCTCCCATGACAAAGTTACTACTTTACCCCATAACAAAGTAGTTTTGGAACGAAGTTCCTTATCGCGCGTTATCGAAAGGGGGCTAGACGGAAATACTTATGAAAAAGTTGTCACGACACTTTTTTGTTTTAGATGATTATCGCTAGATGGCGCTGTGATTAAAATCTTTTAAAACAATTCCTTATTTTGTTTTATATGATGAATGCTAGATGGCGCTGTGATAAAAATATTTTATTTAAGTTATAATAATTAGTTAGTTTAAAACGTCTGTCTCTCTCTCTCTCTCTTCTATTAGAACTAACTAACTAATTATTATAACCTCAACAAATAAAATTTTATTACAATTCCCTCACTAATTAATCGAAAGGAACTTCGTTCCATCCGGGTATTCCTTGACACCTCTCAAGTTTTTATTATTATTTTTTTCACTTGGAGTAGTAAGCTCTATAATAAATACAAAAACTCATAGTACCAAAATTGCTTCTTAACGTTGAAAACCTCCAAAGCTTGTATTACGGTGGTCGCTTTGTTTGTACACAGGAGTTACTGTGGTAAGAGCGAGAGATAGACAAATACCCGAAAATAACCTTGGTAACGCCGACACCTACATTTTGGGTCATCACCGCACATAAATATCGAAGCTAAGCCGTTCGGGTATAAGTCAGAGTAACAACTTGTCCTAGTTTGATGATTTAGGACGCGCCCTGACCTCGGTTGCAACATGTCTCTCTCACCTTCCGTACATTACGTATGACAGATTATAATTAAACTACCCGCGACACTTTACCTGTGCCTCAAAGAGAGTATTTTTACATTATCAGACTTTTAGTACGAATTTTTATTTTTTTTGAAAATATAAATAGCCTTACAGTGTACCTCGATAAATAGGTTATCCAACACTAAAAAATATTCTCAAATTGGACCAGTGGTTCCTGAGATAAGCGCGTTCAAACAAACACAAACTCTTCAGCTTTAAATTTTGGAATAGTCAGCAACAAAACTTTGCCACAATTGTTATATTACAATGTCCAAATATAAATATTGACAAAATGACTTAATATATTGACGACATACCGAAAGATACGTGTTAATACTATTTTTTATATTGACACGTTTTTCATCGTTTGCACAGACATTCAAGAAGTTAGCACGTCTCATGGTTACAAAACTTGAATGCGACGCCAAATTGAGTTTTGCAACGTATTGTGAATGACACAGAAGATATGTTTACGATGAGTTTAACACGTCTACTGCGGTAGGGGTCAAAATGTATCCAAATTATAACAATACTAGCTGACTCGCGCAACTTCGTCTGCGCCGAAAAAAAAAATTAGGGGTGGACTACCCCTAACATTTAGGGGATGAAAAATAGATGTTGGCCGATTCTCATAGGTACCGGATAAGCACAAAAAATTTCATCAAAATCGGTCGAGCCGTTTCGGAGGAGTTCAAGTTCGAAAACCGTGACACGACAATTTTATATAACAATATAAATTTCTCTTAAGAAATCCATGAGAAATCCAAATAATAGTAGAAACGCGCCGAGAAAATCACAAAAAAACGAACCAAAGTCGGCATAACTACAGTACCTCCAGCTATTAACTTCAAAATACCATTACGTTTAGACAATTCCTATCCGAAGATCCCCCTTATAATTTCTTTTTGATGCCACAAAAGCCGTGTTCGGGGACTTGTGGGATATCGGGTCCCGTATCGGCTGGGTTATAAATCGACTATGTCCGCCATCTTGGATTACTGGAAAAGTATACTCAAGTTTCATTTGGGTGCTCGCATACACGCTGTTCTTGATAATATTGTAATCTGTGTTTGCAATTACGAGTGTTGCCATTCTATAGTTCAAGGGTTTCTTACATGTATTGCGTTTAAAGAAGTTTACCTAACGTCTAAAACTTTAATGTTCCCAACTTTATCTCGCGCACAAATATGGCAATATTCTAAATAGCGTTCTAGCCTAATAGCATAATTAAAGTTAAAAATACTTTCTAGTAATCCAACATGGTCTGGCTTTAAAAAAATGAAGATGACTGATATACTCCATTCATACACACATTTGGATTGTCAATAATACAGTATGTGTAGGTACATTTCTTAAGTTTCATTAGACGGTGATACGGGCACTAGTGCATAGTTCGGGATTTTTGGCAAAGTTGCCCGCTCCTCCTTGCAGAGATCTAATAAAGATTTTCGTCTTCCGTTATTGAGATCAAGATAGTAATATTTTGTAGCCAATTTACCGTTTGGTGTTGTATCCTAGTTCATCATCATTCTCAGACGTCCACTGCTGGACATAGGCCTCCCCCAAAGATTTCCAATGCGACCGGTTGGTAGCGGCCTGCATCCAGTGTGTTCCTGCGATCTTAACAAGATCATCCGTCCACCTTGCAGCTGGTCGTCCCACACTGCGCTTGCCTTGACGTGGGCGCCACTCCAGAACCTTCGTGCTCCAACGGGCATCGGTTCTACGTGCTATGTAGCCCGCCCACTGCCACTTCAACTTGCTTATTCTTTGGGCTATGTCAGTTACTTGGGTTTTTCTGCGAATATCCTCGTTTCTAACCCGATCACGCGGCGTGATACCTAGCATAGCCCTTTCCATTGCTCGTTGCGCGACAGTGAATTTCTTTATAAGGCCTATATTCTAGTTAAAAGACTTTTATAAAAATAGCAATACTGTCAATAATACATGTGTACGTGTCTTAAGTTTCATTAGACGTAGATGCGGGCACTAGTGGAAAGTTCGGGATTTGCGGCAAAGTTGCCCGTCTTCCTTGTAGGTACTATCGCTTAGATCTAATAGAGATTTTCGTCTTCCGTTATTGAGATCGAGATATTAATGTTTGCTATGTTTGTTAGAGTTAGGTATTAGGTTTATCTGATGTGGTTTTGTTACATAGTTTCTGTAATATAGTTAAGTTAAATTGTGGATATTAGTTTTATTATTTGGTTTTATTTTTTAATACTTATTTTCTACTCTATTACGTGAAAAAATTGCTTGTAAAACTGAATCATATATTTTTTTAATAGTTCTAATTCCACTAGGTTTCCACAAAGAATGAAAATGTATAAGTAATTGAATAGTTTCTTAACCCTTTCAGGACAATAAGATGGCTGAGACTAAATATGCGAATACTACACAATATTTAAGTTATTCTGTAAAGTAAGAGATATCAATAGAAAAACATAGTAGGGTATACAAATTAAGTTTCCTATTAATTTAATGGGAAACATTTTAACACAACGTACCTACGTTTGACATTCATTAAAAAATTATCGATTTAATAATAATCAATAACGATTTTTGTAGAAGGGAAAAATATTTCCTTTGAGCGTGAAAGGGTTAATGTCTAATAAATTAATAGAGTACAAAAAGACGTATCTTCTATTTATATAAAAGACTGTATTTTTACAAATAAATCGTTTTACGCAGACCAAACAGCGCCAGTCGTTTCGTTACGAATATAGTATTTACCACAACTCCCTTAACTAGAATTAAAGCTTCGGCCACGAAGTCTGCGGTAGAGTGACGAGTTATTACTGCTATGGGGAACTTTCTAATATGGAAAAATAATGTATCTTTCAAAGGTTTTCTCCAATGTACTTTTGGCTTCAATTAACTTGTTCCGTACTGTACCGTAACAACCTATTACTGCCCACTGCTGAGCTCAGGTCTCCTCCGAAGAGGGGTAAGGCATAGTTCACCACGCTTGCCTAATGCGGATTGAGGACTTCACATATCTTCAAAGGATTTTTAGAACCCTTTTCCGATATGCAGGTTTCCTCACGATGTTTTCCTTCACCGTTTTTAGCCAGTGGCAACCAAAACTAGAAAGATGTCTTACAATTTTGCTTGCACTTGTAAAGCTTTTTATTGCCTTTAGGCAGACGAGCTAACAAGTCACCTGATCGTAAGCGGTTCTCGCTCATGGACCTCTGCACTGCCAGAAGACACAGTGGGATGAAGACACTTAGAATGCTTTTATTTATATTATTATGATCTAATAACTCAGGAAAATTCCTCATATTTAGTCTTCTGTCTTCTTTATTTTTTTCCGCTATTAACATATTTCGTTCACTAAGTTCTTGTAACCAAACCTCCGCCGTCCTTTCCGTCTCCGCTCCCGCATACTCCGTAGCCACATTCTTACTGTATCTTAGTAGGGCCTTCATTAAGGGCAACCCTTCGTCCCTCGACAGTATCGCGTGACGATCGCGCCGACACCCGCTCCGACTAACCGCGTACCATGATAGTAGATAGAGTTATTTATGAGACTTTACACAAAATGTGCAGATTACTTTATACTTTCTTTATGAAGAGGTGGAACGAACTGATTTTGATGAATCATATATTTTTTTAATAGATAGCGCTGTTCTTGTTGTGTCAATGGAATTTGATCTTGTTTTTAAACGGTTTTATTTACCCGTTTGGTTTTTTTTTTATTATTTATTCTTTGGTCAAATTTAGTAATTCAAATTTCACCCTCTTCCTGTCAACCGATTAATCTGAAATTTTGTATACACTTTGGATTTTAGTGACAATACAATTATGTTTATTCATTATCATTATAAATTCAAGATGGCCGCCGCTACAAAATGGCGGATAATTTATGTTTTATTAATCCCATCAATATGGATATCAAATAAAAGGGCTCAACAAGCAGAATACAATATACTATAAAAAATTGAAATCCAAGATGGTCGCCGCTACCAAATGGCTGATAACATTTTTTTATTAAACTAAAAACTAGAAAATAAAAATAGGTAAAAAAACAAATCTTAATTATAGTGTAACATTACAAAACAAACATTTAATCAACGATTGTAGACAATTGACGTGCCCAACGGTTTTATGGTTTTTAGTACATTTATCTTAAACATTGCAATGTATGTTTAACATAAAACCGTTTAACTTAAAAAGCTTTTTTACCTATTTCTTTTGTATTGTTGTCATTAAAATAATGATGGTAAAATGGCTTTAAAGGCGTGTTTATTTTTATAATTCTGAAGGATTTTATTATTTGAAATACTCTACATCTAACTCAACTTATTTAGATACTTGTCTTGTAGATTATATTGAATATTTGTTAGTCTTGCTTAAGAGTTTTCAACCAAAACATTACCGAAAATTGATGGTTTTCACAAACATTTTCCAAATAAGTATACGTTGCTACCATTTATTAAAATACGTCTTACCACGAAATGTATCTCTCTAATTACAGACAAAGTAAATGCACTTCTGGTTCGACAAAACGATATGTTATGTGTGAGACGTGTGTGAAACCGTACTGATTTGTTATTTGAAAATGAATGTTGGAATATTGGTATTAAAATATGTTTTAGGTGTTATTGTTTTTGTTTTCAAGATCTATGAGCATTGCTAACCGTTATTTCTTTGAGTGAGCCGTGGACTCATTTATCTTTTATAAGAAATATACAAACACATTTAAAGAATGATAATATTCGTCTTCAACGTAAGCAAGCGCCCCATTATAACTATATTATTCTCCTTCATCATCATCAGCTCATACACGTCCACTGCTAGACATAGGCCTCATCAAAAATTTCCAATACGACCGGTTGGTAGCGGCCTACATCCAGCGTATTCCTGCGACCTTAACAAAAGCAATTGTCCACCTTGAAGCTACCACAATACTTGTGACAATCACTCCGACATATACAACTGTAAGTCTACAATTAACAAGAAAAACTTGAGAGGTGTCATGGGACACCCAAATAGAATGAAGTTCCTTTCGATTAAAAGGTATCTTATATTTTTATTCCTAACGTAACGCGCGATATGGAACGTGTTTTAAAGATTTTGATCACAGCGCCATTTAGCGATAATCATCTAAAACAAAAAAAGTGTCGTGACAACTAAAAAAGTGTCGTGACAACTTTCCGTAAGATTTTTTTCCTTCTAGCCCCCGTTCGATAACGCGCGATAAGGAACTTCGTTCCAAAAATCAGGATTACATTTAAAACTGTGCAACAACCTGGTTCCACAGACAAAGCTACTAATTACGCACCACTCATGTTATTAAAGATGTCAGTAAGACACAAAGGCACGCACTGATTGCAAGAACTAGTGTGTGCGAGCACTCGAGAGCCATTAGAGTCGCGACCCTTGCCAACAGTCTACCCTACCATAGTGTGATACAGAAAGAAATCTATATCAAATCGTACTATGACTTGTTGACTTGTCCTTCTTCAAACGAGGGTCGAAGAAAAGTAAGCCGTAGGTAGCGGCAGTGTCCCCCGATAGTCTAGAGGCCCATGAGTAATGGTAACCGCTTACAATCACATGGTCCGGTTGTCTGCATACAAGGCAAAAAAACTTTTGTAGTGAAAATATATCTGCAGATAAGTAGACAGTGTGTTTATATACTAGAAAGTAAGATTTTTAGGTGTAGTTTTCATCCCACATATATACTCGTTAATCTTAAGCGGTAGTTAGATCGTATCACGATAAACATGCGTGCAAAATATCAGCTAAATTGGGAACCGGGTAGTTGATCAAATCAAACTCGGAATCAATCAATTAATTAATTAAAAAACATTAGACCTCAATGAACAACATTTTCTAGATATATACTGAAAGCGATATTCAAATCCGAGTACATTTCGATTCGGCCCGTTACATTCAGTGCGAGTTAAATATTTTTTTTTACAAATGTCTCATCGTAAAAACTGTGATATATCTAACTTTGAGATGAGGATATAAGTTTTATTTCTGCGTACTAAGTATTCTGTATGTCAGCCTTCATGCACAAACGAATACACTCGTACAGTCTCAAGTAGTCGTTTTCAAACGCGACTCAAATATGTAAGGTATCCCTATGAGTTGATGTAAGGTTGAAATCAGAGGTAGAATTTTCAAGGAATGGTTTTTATTTTATAGACTTTGTAAGAGGGAAATAGCAGTTTAGATAGATAAAACTACACAAAAATCAATTATTTAAATTATGAGGATATTAATTTTACAGTAACTTTTTTCACAATTTAGGATTTTAACTATGTTCTTGAATGATTATTATATCCAAAGCGTTTAATTTACTGACCAAATATCCACGGCTATTCTTCTTTGTTAATATGATATGGTTACTTATATTCAACTCCACTTTATGTCATAATACAATTAAACTAATCTATATTATATTTTTAATATTATAAAGCTGAAGAGTTTGTTTGCTTGCTTGAACGCACTAATCTCAGGAACTACTGGTCCGATTTGAAAAATTCTTTCAGTGTTGGATAGTCCATTTATCGAGGAAGGGATTCCCCTTTCTATACTCTCTGCGACGCAGACGAAGTTGCACGGGTCACCTTGTTTCAAATAAGTCCAATAACTCCAAAAATGTTAATCAAAACCGACTCAAATTGCCTTCAGTATTACTAAGTAAATAGTCTGCCCGAACCCTGTGATAAATACAAATAATGTACGTCGAATGACTGCGCCCATTCTCTTTTGTTCGATTGATTGCAGATAATTCGGGAATTCCGACACAAATAATATAGAAAATTGCCTTTGGAGGGAAAGGGATTTCCTTTTCTCTTGTTTTTCCTTTGATTTTTTCCGTGGATGTTGCAATTGTTTTGTTAAGCAATTAAGAACGAATTAAGATTAGAGAGATTGGTTTTTATAGTGGGGCGAGGGTGAAAATTGCCTAAGGATATAATGGTATACCTGTGAGGTAGTGTACAGGACCGATATGAGCTAATGGAACCATAGGCATCGTTTATGTGTGAAGAAAATATAAAGGTAAAAAACAAACATACTACGTTTTCATTTCAAATAATAATAATATTAATGATTCTTCTTATTTCTTCGTAATTTGTTTCATTTTATATAGAAAAATGACGAACGCGATTATAAGACTAAGAAATCTATAATATGTTTTCTACTTAAAACTATGGACAATTTCAATTTGATTTAATTAATTCAAGTTACAAGAAAATACCATTCAACTGCCTAATATAACACGACTAATCTAAGAAACCCTAATTAAATGACTCCAACTTAACTAATCTTCCCTTTATTCACAAATCCTAAACTACGAAAATTTAAACTTATATTCTCAACTTAATAGTTAACTTGAAGCATACGAATCGGTCCTTAACTCGACTGTTAACGTAACTTAACTTGAACTTAACCGATCCGGTTAAGTGCAACGATAGCTTTAACCATTACAGTTAATTAGTTTTGACCCTCCGACTCTATCCCTACTTGTTAAAATGGAGGTTAGAACATTAATACAATGTTCGTATAGTTTTAGCTGCGAATTGGGAGATATAGTAATAATAACTTTGAGTTAGTGAAATATCATTATTATCGCGTGTTTGGCCAACATATTATATGTAGAAAATGTGAATATCATATATGAATTGGAGGTAATATGTTGAAACACACACTTATTGATGATGTAATGTCAAAATATCTGGCAGACTTTCCGTACACTTTTATTGAGGTTTAAATTCACAAAAACACCTGTTTTTTTATTCGTAATAGTCACAAATACAATAATTCGGTCGAGTTATTATAAATTTACCATGGTACTAAGGTTTGAGCGATCCAATTTTATTAACATTGATAGATTAACAACCCATTTTACTCCACAAGTTTGTGAATTACGCTGATTAGATATCTGTTACTTAACTATTACTTTCAGCGTTAAATAATTTAACGTTATTCTAGAAGCTATTTCGAAAACATCACTAAATAAATAGTCATCTAAATTGTCTATCTACGTAAGCAATAAACGCCGAAGAAATAGCTAATATTCCTTTCCGTACCGCAAATGTATTTATGGGACAGCTCTCGTTATTATCCGAGCACTAATACTGTTAGGACCAATGTAAGCAATACATTTACTTCAGCTAAACATTCCGTCTTCTACAGAACGTATTTATTACCATAAGATTCCGTTTATCTTGCTGCTTAAACTAAACTGTGTCTTATTTTGTGGACCATATGTTTCATATTGGAATGGAGAAGTTGGCTTGGTAAAGGTCGATAGAATGGTAGTTGCTAGCTCTCGAATATTTTCAATGGAGTCACAAAGTTGTGTAGTTGTTATAGAGTATTTGAAATTTCTAAAACATTTCCGATTCTTGGAGTAAAAATCATAAATATATTGGTTGGGAAATTATTTATCGCTATTTAAACTGTATTAAAAGACAAACTACCGACTGTTGGGTCACACGGTGTATCGAAAGCCAACGCATACAGATCGGTACTTACATGCTACTTCACATCATCATCCTCGACATATTGACGCTGTGGTCTCATCACTGACTAGTAGGGCTTATGACTTGTGTGATAAAGAGCATCTCCCTTTTGAACTGAATCACATTCAAAAGGTGCTACGACGCAATGGATACCGAAATGTAGTTTCTAAACCTAGAAAGAAAAAGGGCAGGCAGTTGGTAGATCGAGTAGAACGTCAGCCGCTTTTCTTACCATACGTCAAAGGTGTGACAGACAAGATACAGAGGATTGTGGATAAATATAACATAAAAACGATATTTACAACCTCAAAGAAAATTTCACAACATCTGCGATCACCGAAGGATAATTGCCGCCTGGACCATCAAGGTATCTATAAAATAGATTGTAGCTGTGGCAAGTCGTATATAGGCCAAACAAAACGTGCGATTTCTACAAGACTCAAAGAGCATATCAGAGCGATTAAAAACAATGAACCGCATAAATCGGCGATCGCAGAGCATGTGCTCGACTCGGGTTCCAATCACTGGATACAATTACATAATCCTCAGGTACTGTCTTCTGAACGTCGTTACGTACCAAGGATGGTTAAAGAAGCTATCGAGATTTCAAGACATAGCACTTTTAACAGGGGTGACGGCTTCAGATTATCGAGTATGTGGAATCCAGTGCTAAACAAAACAGTCACTAAGGGTTCATGCTCAGAGAGTCTTGTAGATACAGTGAGTGTGGTGTGTCGAGAAGTGAGTTCGAGTTCCAGTGGTGCGACCCAAAAGCGAACGAGAAAGAGGGTAGACAGATTTGTTTGCTCGTAAATCGACCCGCAGTATCCAGTCTTCTCGTGATCATGACGTTTGCAACAACGTTGAAATATCGAGACAACTCAATTAATTAAATATCGTGGTAAGAACCCGTTAAAAATGCATGAAAGTATTATAGAAAGCCGCGAGTGTCTGAATAAGTTTACAAACTACCGAATTCAAAGATAATCTTTTTTTTGAAGAAATCTCTCTAAATGGTGATTTAGATAAAATGAAATATACCATTAATCTGAACTTCGTAATGTGGATACAGACACGATGAAGACCTCACTCACCGACCGATAAATAATTCACTTTTAAATTCAAGAAAAAACCCTAAATTGACAACACTAGAACTCTTTATGCTTGTGAACTACACCGGTAACGACTTCCCTTGTAAACGCAGGTGAAAATGCAACGATTCCAAATACGCTAGAATACTCCCGATCTTTGTGTCGAATGTCATCAAAAAACGTGCAATTGTTCAAACAAACACATGAATTGTGTTGCGTGATATATTTCAAGTGGAACGATGGTTTTGGCTTTTGATATTTGAGATACATTTTGAGTTGATTGCTCACGGATATCTGAAATGTTAGAAGACACCGTGGTCGATCTATGGTCTAATTTTAATCATCATTTGAACATAATAATTAGAAATGTTACCAAGAGCGAACATACATTATGATGGTACTAAATGATTAATTCTTTACTTAAGTCGCCCTTAAAGTAAACTACACTGTAAGAACTTTTGTTTTATTAGGTATCACTTTAAATCTTTGAAAAGATTTATGTGCTAATTTTCAGAACACCACTGGTTAAAAACGGTGAAGGAAAACATCGTAAGGAAACCTGCATATTGGAAAAGGATTCTAAAAATCCTTCGAAAATAAATGAAGTCCCAAATCCGCATTGGGCAAGAGTGGTGGATTACTAATTCCTCTTCTGAGGAGACCTGAGCCCAACAGTGTGCTGCAATAGTACAGTACTTTATTTCGAAAAAAATCTAGCTACAAAACAAAACGGTACACTTTTCACGACTGAATGAAAAACAATAGAGTCGAGCCGACATTTTTCGCATAAACTCGTTTGAATCGACAGTCTGCCAGATTCCCGTGAAAAATTACGTCGGGTCAGCTGAGCGGTGCTTTTAGCCCAGTTTCAGAGAGACAGTCACGGCCCACCGATTTTCTCAGCTCCGTGCAATCTAGCGGAACGCATGTAACAGCTAAATTAGGCCGGCGTGTGCTACAAATCAGAAAAGTAGCCCTTGAAAATGGCAGGGTTTTAGGTACAAATGGATAAGAAACTTATTTCAAAAGTTTCCAGAATTATATGTTACGTGGATGAATGAGGCTTATTTCGCGGTTTTGATAGCTATTAAATATGCGATCCAAAGTTCTCTGTAGATATTTTTGATTTGTACTTTTTTTACATTGATTTTTGTAAGTCTGGTCATTTTTATATGTATTTTTCTTGATAAACATTTAAAAATACTTTAGAGGTTAAAACACGTACTCTTTGGATCTGAACTACATAAAATCATCTCTTATTCAGCGTAACTTAGTGCAGAAAGGATTGTAAATTTAAAAATACTTCGGTCACAGAAACAGGTAAATTGATGTGGTTTTGTAACTGCGGATCGAATAGAAGGCAAACGAGCAATTTGGTCATCTCACCGCAAATCGCACGTGTTTATTATAGACAAGAACGAAATTTTTCGTAAATAGAACAAAAAACTCTGTTGCAATTCAGAGATTAAGACATAGAAAGCCTTTAATACATTGTTTCCTCTTTGCAGATGCAGGAAGCATTTCAAATTCAAATACATCAAAGAGTACTTAATAGTAGAGTGGCCACTAGAATTGATGTGGTTTTATAGAAGGTTCAATTTGGCGTTGTGACCGCATCCCGCGCGTGTTTATTAGTGACAAAGACCGCCCTCGCTAGATTTGCATAACGGTCCGTCTCGTAATTAGAAACCATCTCGGACCTCCTTTGTCCTGTCAGGTCTGCAACGTCAAAAGCTTCATATTTAGTCTGTGGATTACGTATTAACATATTAACGTGGAATCTTATCATGGGTGTTAGGATATTTTGGTCATAGAAAGTTTTAAGTTGAAATTTCAAAAAAGTGTTTCTACAGTATTTACACTGATGACGATGATGAAAAATATGACCAAATTATCTTTTTTTATTACAAGATACATGAAACTTACGACCCATCCGATGGTTACCATCGTTCATAAACCTGCAATACCACGGCATTAGGAGTCACTTACCACCATTTTAGACTTCTATAATAATCAAGCATAAAACATCCTCCTTAAGTCCAGTTATAACGCTAGAATCAAAGTTGCAATATAAATCAAAATAGCAATAACATCGTATCGGGAACAAAGCTGTAGAATCGTGTTCAAACTATTCTGGTTTACCGGCATGCTATAAATAGTTTTACAAAGCCCGCGCTAAATTGATCACAAGTTTAAGAACGAAGTTAAGTACTATTTACTATTTCAAATACACTTGTAAATATTCTTAATTATTATTACGCAATCAAGGCCTATCTTATGACAGTCATATTGAAATCTTCTTATCTTCTTCTTATATATAAAAATGAATTGCTGTTCGTTAGTCTCGCTAAAACTCGAGAACGACTGAACCGATTTGGTTTATTTTAATCTTGAAATATTCGTAGAAGTCCAGGGAAGTTTTAAACGGTGAGAAAATTTCCTTATATGACGCAGACGAAGTTGTGTGAGCCAGCTAGTCTCTTATATATAAAAATGAATTACTGTTCGTTAGTCTCGCTAAAACTCGAGAACGACTGAACCGATTTGGCTTATTTTAATCTTGAAATATTCGTAGAAGTCCAGGGAAGCTTTAAACGGTGAGCAAATTTCCTTATGTGACGCAGACGAAGTTGTTTGGGCCAGCTAGTTTGTGAATAAAAATATATCCGCCATTTTGCAACGGCCATTTTGAATTTCATCATACATAGCTAATACCACTCACGACTTATTTCCCTCTCAAATCAACAACAATCAAAAACGGTTATTTTAAAAGCTAATCACACACATCAAACACACGTTGTTTTTTCGTCAAAAAAACAGTTGCTAAAAGTGACCAATGTAACTCATCTGACGTCGTATTTACGAGTCATGTATCGAAGACCGGATAATGACGCTAACCTATATCCTTGTTTACTGCAAATTGCGGCCCTCGTCCCTGACACGATGATACTAGAGAACGTGTGGTATTTGATAAGTTATACTTATTTATCACTAGTTGATATCGGTATACTTTTTGTGTTGTTTTGGTTCAACTTCAAATGCGGGACTTAAATGCATGGTATATGTATATCGGGGTGATGATAACAAGGGAAACCAACCTATTCACCGTGCGGGTAGTTGGTCGCTGTTATTATTCATTCGTGTCTGAATTGTCGAGGCGAACGAACCTCTTGATGTAAAAGTAATAAACTGTTAAAACTCGTTATTTTGAAGTTTTTATTCAAAAGTGTTGATCAGCGAGTGTTCAAGTGGACATTGTGACGTCATTACACCTCAACACCACTATTTACGCCGTCATGTACGTTTGTAAAATTGCCAAAAAATCTATAGAATAGGTTTTTTGTGGCACAGTAAGAGCAATTTGGTCTTCATCACATATTCCTTGATTTTACACGTTTTTTTGGAGCATGTATCGCAGTTAATATTATTTGAAAATTTAAACCTAAAATACTCGAACAAACCATAAACTACCAACTCTACACGATTCGCCTAGTTTTTACACATTTTTTGAAACAAGTATTCCCGTTAATATTATTTGAAAATTCCAATCTAAAACACACCAACTCTACGCGACTTCTCATTTTCACCAGAGATGGAGTAGGAATCTTTGAAGTGTTCCTGCTCCAATACGAAGGCTTCTTCAATGGTAACCCTTCACCATTTTACCCAGTAGTGTTAACCCCTTACAATGTTGTTTCTACAACATTCATTGTACTCGTAACACTTTCTTTTCACTATACGTTCAACTAATGGTTGTCTGGTACGCTTTTAACGCAGACACCGCCCTTTCTACTTACTGGTGTAATATATTAGTCTGTTATGTAAAGACTCCATTTTATTAGCTAGCGGGCCGGTGCAACTTCGTTTTGTTCTTTCTCAGGGTCTAAAGATTGTCTGTGCCAACTTTCATCAAAATCAGTACAGAGGTTTAAGTGAGAAAGCGTAACAGACAGACGGACAGAGTTCCTTTCGCATTTATAATATTAGGGATTTATGTATTTACAAATGTATCAAATTATTATCATTGTGTTTTATCATATAGGTTTACGACTTAGCACTTACATAAAAGATACTCGTTAGCTTGTCTATAGTGTTTAACAGTTCGTTTTCATTTGTCTAGTCTAGTCCATAACACTAGGTCTTGTGTACAATACTCAAATCCACAAATCCAAAATGAATTGTACCAAATAAGCACATATTTTTTTTAACTGTCAGTAGCCTTGGTTTCACTCTCAAACAGCCTAATGCAATGTCACTCGTTAACAAAAAAGCTTTTCCGCGTTCGACACACTTGCTCGACAAACCTGCAAAATTATATTTTAAGCGAGATTAGTTCTTATTGTATTTGAAATAAGGTGCATCTGGATTCAGTCTAATCATGCATGAAGTTTGTTAGGGCACGCGTCCGTATTTGCTCCGTTGGTGGCTGTCAAATGCACGACTCATATTGTTATTATTCGATTCACTGATATCTAATCAAATTATTGTTCTCGACATACGAAACAGACATATTAAGATGTGCTGTTTTTGTACAATCGCTGGATAAATGGGAATTGTAAGAAACCTCCTGCCGTTTGGTACTGTGTTATTTGGTTCAGTAGAGGAATCAGGGTTAGTCCACCACTCTTGCCTAATGCCGTTCGATGACTTGACATATTTCTGAAGGAGTTTCGGAATCCTTTTTCAATGTGCAAGTTTCCTCACGATGATTTCCAGATTTGTTTTAAAATTATTACTTACAATATAAACTAATTAGATTTTTTCATTTGTTGCAGGAAAAATCCGAAATACCATACTGTGATACTCCAAGAATAACAGCGGTAAGTTTAACTATAAACATTCTAATTGAGTTATTTTTTATTAAAACGGATTTCCTTATCGCGCGTTGTGAAAGGGGGCTAGACGGAAAAAATTCTTACGAAAAGTTGTCACGACACTTTTTTTGTTTAAGACGATTATCGCTAGATGGCGCTGTGATCAAAATCTTTAAAACACTCCTTATCGCGCGTTACGTTAGGAAAAAAAATTTAATCGAAAGGAACTTCGTTCTATTCGGGTGTCCCATGTCACCTCTCAAGTTTTTTTACAGAAGTATTTTCCAAACCTCACATGAATATTTTTTAACGTGTATAAAAATAAAATTTTACAGTACAGTTAAAACAATAAAAAATAAAGTTAGCCTCGGCCTTTATAGTTGTGTGAACATTTCATTTATTTTTTGTTTGTGCCTAAAAACTAATTCACATAAAAAAATATTATAAAACTACTAGTATAGTAGGTACTTTTCTAAAATTGTTGTTGTAAAAATCGACAAACGAATTCTGACACAACTTGCCCTTCAATAAAACCTCTAAAGTTAACCACGATTAAAATAAATACAACACAAACTTATTCAAACACTCGCGATTTTCTATAATACTTTCAAGCATTTTCAACGGTTTCTTACCTTCTTCTTCTTCTTGCTCTTAAATCGACCCGCAGTATCCAGTCTTATCGTGATCATGACGTTTGCAACACGTTGAAATATCGAGACAACTCAATTAATTAAATATCGTGGTAAGAACCCGTTGAAAATGCATGAAAATACAACACAGTTAATATAAAATTATACGTCAAAAACCATCAATGTTTAGCCACTTCAAGCTACTCCTATTTCCACACACACTTCAAAGTACATTCGGGTAATACCTAGTATATTATCATGAGATGTTGGAAGCCACAGACCATTCCCGAACCCACTCGATATTTCGCCAGGAATGCTCAATAATTACAAGACGATCGAAACAGATATCTTTCAATTAATATAATTAATATCTTCTTCATTTTCAAAGTAATTAATTTACATAATACGGATTTACAATGTATTTTCTTGATTAATACTCTTGAGTAGGAGAGTTATAAATTGTTAGCCATTTGGCAGTTTTCTTTGCACCTGCGGATAATGTATGGACAAAAAATCTAATATATATTATAAAGGCGAAAGTTTGTATGCATGGATGTATGGATGTATGTTTGTTACTCTTTCACGTGAAAACTACTGAATGGATTTGAATGAAACTTTACCACAATATAGCTTATACATCAGAATAACACATAGGCTACAATTTTTGAACCCCTTTGTAACGCAGACGAAGTTGCGCGGGTCACCTAGTAATAAATAAATAAGTAATACATATTTTTGCAAAAATTGTAAAGCTTTCAGATTTGCTTTAAGTTGTGTAGTAAAAAAATAAGGTGATAGCCAAAAACCATATAGTCAGACATCAAATAGCTCTGTAACTGAGAGGTCTAGTAGTCACAACGCTGGCTACTAGTACTCAAGAGGTTTGATGTCTTCTCTCAATATCTCCATTTTCAGATTAATCCTATTATAAATTGTGGTGCAAAAAAAGTACACTCAAATCTCCTTCTATTTCAAGGTTTATACCACCTACGAAGTAACTTCTTACTGAAAGAATGGCAAATAAAATGTATAATTTATACTCGTAAATAAAGTATAAAAACACGTTTAATATTGAAGAACGGAAGGCGAGGTTCTTACTCATAATTAGCTAGCGTAAACTTCATTACCGAAGGCAAACTAGACACACAGAATAAATGTACTAGAAAGAACTAATAAATATAGTGTAAAATAAATGAAGTTAAGAGGAAGGCCTAATAAATTTGGTTTGTGTAATGAATGTTATGGTTTGTGGTGTGACGAAGACCCATTTAAATAGGAAGCAAGTCGCAACAAAATAAATCTAGTCGCAACAATTTCCCTATGAAAATTTTACAGGTTGTGTAGAGGTTCGCCTACTGTGTTTTCCTTCATACAAATGTATAAGAAACGGGCCAAGACAACTGTCTGTGTTGCGACCCGTTTATGTGTGCGCATTCATACACATTTACAATTGCACTTCCGTCAAAAAAAACAAAATTTTTAAAAACATTTTTTACAAATCATTTCCAAAACGTGTGACACTCAATCAGCACTATTTTGAAAAGATTTTGTTTTTAAATTCGTCAAGCACAATTTATATTAAGATTTACTTCTGTAGTATAATTATTTTGTGCTAGTCCCGCTGTAATATTTTTCGCCGTTCCGTTTAATTGCCATGGTGAAATGCCCTCTCGTAAATATTTACGCCGGCTCGAACGATGCACTAGTGAAATTACCTTTTTTAGTGGTTTTTTCCACTATCTTCCACATAAAGCAACGTTAATTGGCATAGGTTTCCTGTAGACTACTCTGAGGTACCTATGTTATTTATATATAATAAATTTTAATATAATAAATTTATTTATTTGAAACACAGGTGCATATTACATGGTTATGGTTGTTTTACTGTCCTCCTAGATAGGCTACAGTATAGCCTGTAATAAGGGGAAACAGTGCCACACCCTCATAAAACATTACACGTTATAAAAGTAGTTTTACGCATTACATATTATATCGAAAAATTGTTTTTACTTTACATTCATTACATATATTGAAAAACAAAAGAATACAGTTATATCTAAGTCATTAAATTATTATTGTGTGCGCGTGTGTGTGTGTGTGTGTGTGTGTGTGTGTGTGTATGTGTGTGTATGTGTTGAACTTGTGTGATTACACCGCGTCGCGTGTGAGATGACGTCAAATAGTATGGCAAATAATGTCGTGACATTAGGATTTAATTGATTACCTTAAGATTTATTCATTTGTTTACATAAATTACAATTACTTATTGTTCTAAATATTTGTTTTTATTTTATTTTTTTTTTTATTTTTTTTGTGATTGATCTATATTAATTACACTAACAAGTAGGTTTCAGTTTCGTCGTAATTCTTACTGAGCAAAAAATTTTGGACCGCCAGCTTACAGTTATAATAAGATAATTTGTAAATAGGAATTTCAGCATTAATTTCATTATATAAATAGGGACCAAGGAAGAGAAAAATTTTTTTAGTAAAAGCATAATTAACTGATGGGATTAAGCATACTTTATCTTTCCGACGTTTAGAAATGACAGCATACGGCGTATTTTTGTGTTGTGAAAGAACCGTGTGTAAAATAAAAATTTGTCGTACATTAAGCACTTTACAATTCTTATAAAGTTTGTCGGTAGAAAATAATCGCGATCGAAAGGTGGCAGTCTTTAAGATGGCTCGGTTGGCTATTTCTAATGGATACAATATAGTCTTGGAGGCTCCACCCCAGCAAGGAATACAATATGAGATGATTGACTGACAGAGGGTGACGTAGACATTATGTATAATGGTCTGGGATGCTACATAACGTAAGGTTCTGAAAATATATATTAGTTTACGAACTCGACTTGTCAAGGTTTGAATGTGTGCTTTAAAGTTAAGTGTATTGTCTAGAACAATACCTAGGTATTTCACGGTATCTACGGAATCTATATATGAACAAGAACAAGGTTGGTCAGAATCACCAGCACATGTATGAGCGCGTAGTTCAATTAAATGTTTCGGCTGTGAGGAAGAACTGATAGAAAAAGTTAGGAATTTTGTTTTATTTATGTTTAGCGTTAGTGAGTGGTACAGCAGCCAGTTATAAGTAGATGTTAACCCTTGCTGTGCCAAGTCGGAAAGTTCAGACCAGGTGTCAGCGAAAAAGGTTATTGCTGTGTCGTCCGCATATGAAATAATTTGTGAATTAATTAATTTTAAGTTACAAAGATCATTTATAAAAATCAAAAAGAGTGTTGGACCTAAGATGCTGCCTTGCGGCACTCCATATTCTATAGGAAGCTCATTACTAAGGTATTGACCAATTTTTACTACTTGTTTACGACCTGTTAAGTAACTTTCGAAAAATTTCAGCTGTTCACCCCTGACACCTACACTACTGAGTTTCTGGAGGAGTATATTAATAGGAATAGTGTCAAAGGCTTTGGTGAGGTCTAGGAATATGGTTAGTACTTTTTTATTTCGGTTTAAGTTGTTCACTACAAATGTCGTCATTGTCTGTACGGCATCTAAGGTAGATTTTGATTTACGAAAACCAAATTGTTGGGACGAGATGACACTGTAATGCTCCAAGTAACTACATAATCTGTTATTAATTAATCGCTCGAATACCTTAGAAAGCGCTGTAAGTACAGCTATTGGTCTATAGTTGTTTACAGCCGTCTCGTCACCGCCCTTGAAAACAGGATGAATTATTCCTTTTTTAAATGATGATGGAAAAATGGATGTCTGGAATGATAAGTTATATATTTATTAAACCTTTTGCACAAAAATATTACAATGGCGGACTTAAAAACTAAGACATTATGTACCAGTCAACTATTATGACAGAAAAAAAGGCAATACCAATCGATAGAATCGTATGATAAATTTTAATGCTTTCATGCATTTTCAATGGGTTCTTACCACGATATTTAATTAATTAAGTTGTCTCGATATTTCAACGTTGTTACAAACGTCATGATGACGAGAAGACTGGATACTGCGGGTCGATTGAAGAGCAAACAAATCTGTCTAACTCGAACTCACATCACGACACACGAAAGTATTATAGAATACCGCGAGTGTCTGAATAAGTTTATAAATTTTAATGGTTGAAAAATGTTGGCTTATCATAAATGTAAAATTATGTCTTTTTGCATTACATCTTATTTACAACGCTGTCATTAATTACATGAAATTTGAAGCCTTGAAGTCCTAAGCTATTTTTATTCCAATCACACAAAGAAAAAAAGTTGTTTAAAACGTTAACTTACATATTTATTACAACCCTATCGATTCTCGGTCATGTAACAAGCTTATAAAATCGATGAACTGGATATGTTTGCTTCATCATTGAGTATCTATGTCAGCGTTCAAGGATGTCCTTCGTTGTAATGAATGAAGACTAAGTTATTTTACAACCATCTATATTTCTGAAGTATAGGGCGTAGGTGGCCTTGATGTGTTTCCTGATATTTTAGAGATTCATGAGCGACGGAAGTTTCCCATTGGCTCGTCTGCCTACATGACAATTAAATAATCGGAGCTAAAATACTTCAGTCCACTACTGGGGGCGGTGCGACGGGAAAGAGTGCCGAGAGCGTATCGCGTCGCGCCGTCCCTTAAAACCCCGTGCCGGGTTCTGGCCTCAGCCGGGGTTTGGACGCTGAGTGTGAGCGGTTGGAGGTTTTAGTGCGGGTCAATTCCCACATACGGTGACTTCTTCCAACAGAAAAAAAGAAACAGACCACTACTCCATTCAATATAATATTCCGGAATCATAAAAATCCTTCTGTGACACTAGAAATGAATAAAAAAGATCACACATTTTAACTTAGCCGTACGGAAATTATGCACGAACAATAATCATTAAAACTTTCATGCATTTTCAACGGGTTCTTACCACGATATTTAATTAATTGAGTTGTCTCGATATTTCAACGTTGTTGCAAACGCACTAAGGGTTCATGCTCAGAGAGTCTTGTAGATACAGTGAGTGTGGTGCGTCGTGATGTGAGTTCGAGTTCCAGTGGTACTACCCAAAAGCGAACGAGAAAGAGGGTAGACAGATTTGTTTGCTCTTAAATCGACCCGCAGTATCTAATCTTCTCGTGATCATGACGTTTGCAACCACTTTGAAATATCGAGACAACTCAATTAATTAAATATCGTGGTAAGAACCCGTTGAAAATGCATGAAAGTATTATAGAAAACCGCGAGTGTCTGAATAAGTTTATGACTTAAAGTCATCAAAATACACCAAATCACCTAATAATCGTAATTAAATTCTTACATAGCTTCTAACCTAGAAATATTCTCGTGTTTCTGATTACGAAGTCGAAGCACGGTGGCGCCCCCTACTTCGCTGCACTCATCAGGCCGAAAACTTACAAATTAAAACGTGCTCGGGATACCATTGTTACTGATCTCTATTCTTGAAGCAGATTGTAAACTGGGCTATCGTTATTTATTGTGATTGGAGTAAAAGGTTTTTGAAACGAAATAAGTGTTCAAATTGAGATAGCAGTTCTGTTCTGTAGTATTAATTGATACATGTTTTCTCTAAACACCCGCGGTTATCTACATCACTTACACTATTACTAAACGGGTTCTTACCACGATTATTTTTAATTGAGAGGTCCCGATATTTCAGCACTGTTTCAAGCGCCATGATCACGGGAAGACTCTCAATTAAAAATAATCGTGGTAAGAACCCGTTTAGTAATAGTGTAAGTGACATGTTTTCTCGTTATGATCATACATAAAACTTTACGGGCTTTATTTAAGGCTAATTTTCAATTCTAGATTTTTTAGTTCAATCATCAAGCTTTTACCTACTAGAATACTACTACTAGAATAATAGAGTAGTAACTCTTTATTGAACACCAGACGTTTAAAAGAAAATCCACCAAAAAACAATTCAGTAAACAATGGTCTTATCGCTTAAAGAGATTTCTTCTAGGCAACCAGCAACCATACTATATACTATAGCTAGGAATGATGATAAAATTATTACCTATAGTAAAATCAGGATAGTTTTACCAACAGTATTAATTTCACTTATTCCTGTACCAACCCATTACTGCCCACTGTTGGGCTCAGGTCTCCTCAGAAGAGGGATTAGGCATAGTCCACCACGCTAGCCCAGTGCGGATTGGGGACTTTACATATCTTCAAAGTATTTTTAGAACCCTTTTTCGACATGCAGGTTTCCTCACGATGTTTTCCTTCACCGTTTTAGCCAGTGGTGTTGTGAAAAATTGCACATAAATATTTTAAACATTTAGATTTAGAGGTACAAGCCGGCCGGTTTTGAACCCGCGACCTCCCGTTCGGAAGGACGCGCTTCGACCACTCGGCCACCACTACTTTTAATTTCACTTATTACTTTTTATAAATTGCTCTTTAAAATCCCAAACTATAATAAAAACCAATTGATTTCCAAGTGCTTCAACTATCTCAGCTTTACCTTATACAAATAATAATAATATAAGCATCGAGAATAATCCAATAAGCGTATATTTCATAGTGTTCGTATTCTCTCTGGATGAGAACGTATTTTTCTTTCTCATTGACAGATGTCTCCAAAAGTTTATGAAGCCGCTATCGAAAGATCTCGAAGGACCCCAAGTTAATGTAATATCCTTCGACTTTTCCAAGTAATTAACGTCTACTTTCGCTGACTTAGTTCCTCTAAATCTTTACGACCAACATAAAATGATTAATAAAATTCTTATTACGTTGATTCAGGTAATTTTCTGTACATATTTGAATGTTATTTTTCATCGGTTAATTAAAATACTTTTTAGGTTACACCGAATTCGAGATGTCGTTTCATTTAAATGACTTTAATATCCCATTTAATTGTAATTTTATCAGCTCTGACTACTAGTCAGGAGGGTCCTTAAAGTTAGGTCGTAGGTCGCGACCCTTCAGTGTCCCCTGATATTACAGTAGACCATGAGCAATAGTATCTTACAACCAGGTGGCTCGTTGGCTCATCTGCCTACCCTACCTAGTTGTTTTACTATTATCTAAAAAAAATTGAGAGGTGTCATGGGACACCCGAATAGAACGAAGTTCCTTTCGATTAAAAGATATCTTATAAAAATATTTCCTTTCGTAACGCGCGATAAGGAACATGTTTCAAAAGATTTTGATCACAGCGCCATCTAGCGATAATCATCTAAAACAAAAAAGTGTCGTTACAACTTTTCGTAAGATTTCCCCCTTTCACAACGCGCGATAAGGAACTTCGTTCCAAAAACTATCAATCCACAATCCAACTATCTAACAACACACACAGTCTCATCATACAACGTTAAAATACAGCCTCAAACTTGCACAGTAAATTCAACAATTCCTGAAATCCCGTACAAAGCAATACCTCTCGATAGTAGAGCCTTCAAGAGTAGTGTCACTCGTCGATGCCTCAATGGCCTCTACACCTGTTAGTACCGGGTCCAGGAATTCACTAATAATTGACGATCGACCGCAGACTCGAGCTATAACTTAGACTTTCAGGAATTGAGGTTAGGTTAGGTTTTTGCATTGAAGGATTTTAGAACGGTGGTTTTTATGTTAGATGTTGTTTAAAATTTACTGTGATTTATGCAAATTGTAGGTATTGTTGGGAAATGTATTGTAATATACTGTATTCAGAAAAATATGATTTATCGCTTGAGGGTCAAGTCACAAATTAAGCTACATTATTGAATCATTTAGAAAACTTAAAATAAATGAACTAAACAAATCAATGCAATTAAAATCCACTGTAGATAAACATGAATTGGAATTCAATTTTAAAATCTACATTTTTCTATCCAACCCCGCCGATGGTTAGCCTGCTATTTTTCATTTCGCAACTTACAAAGCGGAGTTTGCAAAAACAACAACGAAACTGAAAAACTAATATGGATCCATTACATTGATGCTTCTATTTGCTTTTACGAAGTTTTCGTTCGAACAAAAGCAGCGATGTACGTTGTAAAGGTCGTTTCTCTCGCGTTTGCTCCCGTAGATCAACTTCCGAGCCATTTATTCGAAAATCAAGTTATTGCACCTCCGCGCTTCTCGTGGGTTATTTGAGAAAATTACATCGTTTCAAACTTTTTGATTAAGTTCCGAGAATAATGCTGGCAGGTGTAAAATATGTTATAGATACGAAATGTGTAGTAAAAATGTTATGGTATCAAATATACTAGAGACGTCTAATGAAGTCGTAGATTCAAAGTCAAAGTCAAAAGACATTTTGAAATAGCATATGGAAGTATAAATACTTCTAAGCTTTCTCTCGTTTCAATTTTGTAGTATTCATTGTGTTAAGGTTACAACAGTAACCTACTTGCATCTGCAACGAAAATTCTAATCATTTCAAAACAATAAACATCATTCTTTTTTAATTCCTCTTTTGGTAAAAACAAAACACATCCAAAAAGTTTTGCACACACAGCTAATTGATTGGCTAAACTCTGCTTCCATTAAGAGACGTTCGTTTACCGAACACCACAAAGACAAATCAAGTTATGAGTGTAACAGGGACCGTCCAAACAGAGTTATTCGTTTATTTCAGTACATTCTGTTGCCGCATATCGCAAATTAAATAACGTGGTACGACTATGAATAACAACCGGAGGCAAGCGTCCGCCATTTTGTAAATTGCAATTTTTAATAAGTTAATCTCGTTGGTCACGCTTGAGGATTGCTGTTTTTAAATGCGTATCTCGTTAGTCGATTAAAACTATGAAAACTTTATTATATGTTATTTCACAAAATAAATAGTATCAACATAACTACATCTGAAAGAGTTTGGTTTCAGTTCTGTCTGTTGCCGCATATCGCAAATTAAATAACATGGTACGACTATGAATAACAACCGGAGGCAAGCGTCCGCCATTTTGTAAATTGCAATTTTTAATAAGTTAATCTCGTTGGTCACGCTTGAGAATTGCTGTTTTTAAATGCGTATCTCGTTACTTGATTAAAACTATGAAAACTATGTTATTTTACAAAAATAAATAGTTTTATCAAAATAACTGCATCTGAATGAGTTTGGTTTCAGTTGATATGTTCAAAGATATTAGATACAAATTCCTAATTAAATATTCAAAACTTCATCTCAAGTCCAGAGTTTTGCATTTAAGTCTTGATTAAACCTCGCTAAGCGGTCCATTTCATTAAGGGTAAGACGGCCAGTAATTCGAGTCTAATTTACCGCTTCAATACTTGAATATTTGTTCACCTGAGGCCCGTTAGCCATTTCATAAGCTTTATTAAAATTCCCGTGACGCAAGGGCGGGGTCCTTATTCTGGAATATCGTGCGGTCGCTTTATTATATCGGATCTCGAAACGCACGCGATTGTTTGACGTTCTAATTGCAGGCGGGGTTTCTGTAGCACGGCATCCCATTTCCCTTCAAACCTGCTAAAAATTCTCCCTTATAGAATAGGAATTTATTACCTACATAACTCGCCGAGGGCGAATACTTCGGTACATTGTTGCGTAATTTGGAATGTAAGTGATGCGTGTAACGTCTCGTGAGACGCCGCCAGTCGAGACGACGCCATTTTATGACGTAACGCAATCTAATATTTGACACGACGTGATATTGTATTTTTCATAGTCCTAAATTTAAGTTGAATTTAAAAACAACTGGAAGTGAATACACATAGACAGTGTTTTAGTAACGTTGTCTGCGCTGTGTAATCTGTGGACGTAGCACAGATTAGACAAAAGGCGGCGCGACGAACCGGGAATACTTCCCTTGTGTCGTGTGCGTCGGAGCTTGAATAAAATGGCTGTTTAGTGCGCTTTGCTTATTCACTCTGTTTGCTGAACTGGCTTCAGGCTACGTAGAAGGGAAGGGAAACATGCTTCTTAAAAATATAGTCGTTTTCATAAGAACGACGATGTCGAATACAATGTCACGTTGTCGAAACAAAATGAGGAACAATGGAGGTTAAGTTGTGTTTATGGAAACTGGTTATGATTAGATTGTTATTTTTAAATTAGCTAGGTTGATTAGTTGTTAATTAAGTTGATTTTATAAAGTTTACGTTAAGTGTATCAAAAGGATTTCTCCGTAATCAATCATTTAAATCAACACCAGTAATTTATTATGACTATATTCTAATCTAATTTTTGACTTCAATAAAACTACTTTTAAAAAAGATGCTGTTGAAATTTCAACTAGATTTTTTAGTAGAGACTCCCAAGACTAGATATAACGAAAAGTAACTTTAATTGAAACTACCAAAACGTTATATTTTAATATGACATTCGTGTTCGCGTCTCACGCCACTGTTTTTTTTAATCTCCATAAATAAAAGGGCTCGCGTCTGCCCTAGTTGAGCACGCGAAGTGACTTACGAGCCACCGAGCCTTCCACGTGACCTTATCATGTCCGTAACTACTCACTGTTAGGGTTGAACCACTTTATAACAGTGTAAAAGTAGAAATAAATGGTACGAAATAAAGTCACGTACTCCAATAGGTACTCCATACATCATCTAGAAATATAATGCTAGCCAAGACAGTAAAACGAGTCTGAACTAGTGATGAGAAAAGCAAGGTCTTTTTTGCAAGACCAATGTTGCTCATCACTAGTCTGAACACGATTAGTCTATCTTGTTTAGATAGGAGTTCCTGTGGCTTTGACTCCATCATCAGACTGGTTGCACGGTACCATATAATTGCATCGTCATACGATTAACATATATGCAAAATTTCAGCTTAATTAAAAACCGGGATGTTGGTAAAATTTTACTTTCAAAATTTCACCCGAACTTATATAATTGTTGGTATATAATTACACCCAGTGCCAGATATAAAAGCTTTTGAAATAAAGACTTAATTTTCGAGCACTAACAACATATACGACGACTAACAACCCTTCACTACCTGCGTGGTTCGAGCAAAATTTTCTCAAGAATTTTAGACATCTTGAAGGTAAATCAAGAAGAGCCCCACAGTGTTCTCTGACATTGTAGAGGTACTACTAAGGGGTGGGCCATATAAAGTTTGCATTTTTCTTCTTCTTAATACTGACGTGTGGATTTTCCGACCCCCAGATGTGACAATTTTGCTTATTGACATAGCCTCCGAGGTGAAAATGGGCTTCATCTGACACACACACATTTCTTACAGTTTGGACTGAAGACTCACTTTGGAAGTAGCTTTTCAATATTTCCCAATTTTGTTCAAGCGTATAGCGTCCCATTTCGTAAATGTCAAACCTTTAACTAAATTATGAACACAAGTTGAATGACATTTGAGCTGTCATTCTCTAAATAAACAGTAGTTCAAAATGCAAACGTTAGATTGCCCACCCTATACAACGGTTATCACTTACAATCCGGTAGACCGCTAGCTCGTCTGCCAAAATAACGAAAAAAAAAAAGTACACCCCTATTCGTAGTTAAGGGCGTAGTCGCTTATAATGCTTCGTGACACACATTTCATCCCTTAACCTATGTGAATAATTTATGTGCGTACACGGTTTCGCATTGATCTGTGTCGATGGTAAAATAAAATTTATGCACGTGGTATTAAGGGCCTTGTGAAAACTCATTTTGACGATGTACAGTGTAAAATAGACTCTATTTATTACTGTACTGCGATTTTTTTTTTAAATTCAAAACAAAATTTGCCGGATACGAGTGTCTCTCTTAGTACTTAGCAAAATAAAAAATATATTATCATGTATACTATTATATACATTATTACATTGTTATAAAAGTTCACTAAAAGTAACTGAAACAAAAATATTGTGTGCAAAAAGCAGGAGCCTCAGCATACAGCCAGTCTCAAGGCATAGACATAGACCCTTAGCTTTGCCGTCGGTTTGAATTTCAATAACTTTTAAACCTTTTCTGATGTACAGATTTCCAAAAAAAAAAACACAAATTAAGAAAACTAGCTTCAAAACAGAATAGCGATCTACGACATTATACATCACTAATTCATAATTTCTACTCATGTACCAATAAACTGCACATCCGCAGTACATAGAGTAATAACTCAAGCGATTACACAAGTATCGACCCAGAAAAACAAATTGATCGTAATCAATCAACGAACAGAGCCAAGGTAACACGCGTTTCATTATGAGTCTGATGCTCGATATCAAGTGCTCAACTAAAATTATTTTCGAATGTGTTACGAATTATGTAATGATGTTCCATTTACAAATTTAGAACAATATTACGAAGATTTAGGCACGTTATCCCTTTACAACATACAACTTTAAAATAGTATTCTGTGCTGTTGAACACACACAAATAACTTTTAAATAATCTCAAGGACCATCTCCTTACAATTACAATTAACTGACATAGGATTCCTTGTTAAGATTTTACTGCACTTATCTACGTTCATGTTTAGTTTCATTTCTTGAAATTTCTTCTAAAAACTTTATTATAGCTAAAACCGTGTCACAGAACTGTGGAATGTAGAACTTTTAGGTTAGTAAACGATTTAACCTAAATTATTTCACTAAGGTACAATATTCTATATCAACTTCTAGAATAGACTTCTTAGTATAAAATCCTTCATAATCTTCACCAAAAAACAGTCATTAAACCTTCTTGAACAAGGCTATCAACCACAAAGCCACTCAACATAGAATACAGCTTCAGAATCTAATACCATCTAAAGAGGCCAACACACATTATAAAGCTATGACAACGAAATGATAGTAGATTGATCGACGTCTAAAAAGCTCATTGTGTAAGCTCCGAATGCGTCATAAGCTCGTGTAAAGCTCCTGAACTTACGTAAGCTGACGTAATGAGATGGCCATTGATGGATCGACTTCGGGGACACGATGAAATATTAATATGCTGTAACAACAAAATACAACACTCTGCTAAAAAGTTTCATCGAGGTATTGGGAGCGTAAAAATGGCACCGACTAAACACTACTAGAAATTGATCATTAATTGATATCATTGGCTCGGCAATAGCGATGAAAAATGCAAAACGTGAATTCTCTGTTGCTTAAAAATTTTAATGTTTTAATCAGAAGATTGTTCTGCGAAAACATCAAAGCATCAAATATAATTACACAGCTATGTTGAAATAACATAACAATCTTATTATAACCTATAAATCAATCCGCCATTTTGGAGACGTCAATTTTCCCGCCTAATGAAATAATTTAACGAAAAGAATATTTTAATAAATCATAATTACAACGCGATAAATTTTTTGAATTCAAATTCCCGCGTTCCATTCCAGCCAGTACACAGATGAGAAACGAACGAATACTTCACGAAAAAGATTTTATTGCGTCTATATATCAAACTAATGACCTTTGTCGTCGGATGACCGTGGCTTTCCTTATATTGCGACGTTTGGGTGCTCTCATAATTGATGTTGCCAGATAACGTATGAAAATTATTTTTCCTTCCCGAAAAAAATGACAAAGGTCTTCAAACGAGAATTAAAAATCTGAAAGCCCTATTCTTGCTAAAGGTATTGCTAACGTTTCTACCTTAATTATAACCAAGAAAATGATTCGAAAATGATGTTCTCAAACAGAGCCTTTGATCAGACAACTCTAACCACATACCGCATTGAAATACCTCATCCGAAAATTCTGTAATTTCAAATTTTATTTCACAACTTCGACACACGATTTTTCTATAACACAAATTAATTCAATTCAATTATTTCAAACTTATTTTACATATTTTAAGGGCCACAAAATTCTTAAATTTTATTACCGTTAGAATAACTTAATGGTAGAAATTTCATTCTCACAGTTGGCAACACCCCGCCGAGCCAATACCATAGATAATAAATGCAAGTTTTATAAGTCGTTTTATCGCTACGAGACCTGAATTTATGTGACTGTGAGACACTCCGACGATCCCACGGTGTCTGTCGAATGCTATTTAATTTGTCTTCGTACTAATCAGCTTCTAATCATTATTTATGTGCTTTTGATACGTTTAATTCGGTGTTTTAGAAAATAGATAATTTTGAGAACATCTGATGTTAGGTTTCTGATTTTTATTGATTTATGTCTACCTAAATAAGGTAGAATCTTCATACAGATTACTCGTTTTTATTTAATAATTTACTGAGAATAGGTAAACTTAGTTATTTAAATTCATCTACCTTTCTACGGCATAGTATTTCAAAAGGTCACTTTTGGCCCGGCGATGATCACATGGGTTCTTTCACTTACTAAGCAAAAAACAAACATGAAGAAGAAAGAAAGAAAGAAAATACGTTTATTCAGACGCACAACTTACACTTAACAGGAACAATATATTACTAAAAATAGATTAAAGCTAAGATTGAACAATAATATAAAAGTAATAAAAAATAATTTAAAACAAAGAATGAAATAAAAAAAGATTATGTGCGAGGGTGTAACTGAAAGGGCGACCAGCTCAGCACGAAGCTACAGCCTGTACAGCTGCAGCGCTGATTTTCAGCTGGATCCTACCGATTCCACGCGAGAACCACATCAGGAGCGACTCCATGCACCATGAGATACAAGCAATTAATAAATACAATATTTTACCTACTGTTAAGCAAGCAACAAAACAAGCAGAATGAAGTAAAAGTAACAAACAGAATGAGCACAAAACCCTTGAATATTCGTCTAGTAGTTTCTATCTCTATATAACTCTTTAATAACAATATAATAGTTTGAAACATTCATAAATTACACGTTTGGACCAAAAGCGCATGTCATAAACAAAGTTGGAGCACATTAAAAGCACGAACGTCAGAAGTACTCTGTAGTCTGAAGTGTCGTAGAATAACTTTATTATACAGAAATAAATGGATATCTAATTTTATGCTGCGTTTCCATATTGGCACGCCAACTTTCATATTGATCGACAGTCACTGTCATTTGATTTGTCTGTAAGTTGGACGTTGATGAGCCAATGTGGAAACACGGTATTGTTTACTTGCGATGTAAAAAAGCGAACTTACGTCACACCGTGGCATTGAGGGGCTGGTATCCATTACCTACTTACTTATACGGGACTTTTATCAAACCTCGTTTAAAGAGGAATTACACTAACATCAACAAAATTATTTTTCAAAGTATTTTTTGGATTTGCACGAGTTGTCTCTGAAAGTCTTTTTGGTATTCTTAGGTGTATGTATTTTATTAATGTTTTGATTTGTGTATGTAATAAATCACATTTTACACTCTATACCATTTTTGTATGGTTTGGAATGTCGTGTCAGTAAAAGATGCATAGTTGTAATTTTTTTTCAATTTACTTCTGTACTATAATTATTTTGTGTCAGTTCTCTGTACCGGAAACGGACACTGCATTCGGACGAAGTTACCCCGAGTGACGGTCATTCCCATTGTGTTACATAAAGAACGTTTATCGCTCACGACTGTTACTGCATCTGATTTATGTTAACACTAAAATTATTATGCACACTGACGTTCATATACTGCATGAAACGACGTACTTAATACTGAAAGAAAATAAAATACTTTGTGGTAGGAATTTTGCTGTTTTGACTACTTTTGGAACGAAGTTCCTTATTGCGCGTTATCGAAAGGGGGCTAGACGGAAATTCTTATGAAAAAGTTGTCACGACACTTTTTTGTTTTAGCTGATTATCGCTAGATGATTATCGCTAGCGCTGTGATTAAAATCTTTTAAGACAATTCCTTATTGCGCGTTACGTTAGGAAAAACAAATTATAAGATATCTTTTAATCGGAAAGAACTCGTTCTATTTGGGTGTCCCATGTCACCTCTCAAGTTTTTTTTATATTAATAGATTCAAAGTTCGTTTTTTAATTCATCATGTTCTCACCTGAATATTTATTCCTTACTATTAGTCTGACAACTGCAATTCAAACATAATTTATCTAACTATGTTTCACATCCGACCCGTTCACTCAATTAGTATACAAATCCATAAAAAACTCCTTGATCATCAATAACAAAAAAATATCTCAAAAAAATTCTGTAACAAACAAAATAATTAAAATAACGAAGCCCACTCACTAATTAATATCGAAAAAGGTATTAATAAAGCTCTCATTGATTAACTCCGGTTCGGCAGTGCAAGATAAAACCTAATTAAAAACTGTGAGGGATTATAATCTTGTACGATTAATCGTGGCGTGTAGGGTGCTGCGGTACAAATATAATAAATTATGAGAACATTGTTATGGACGTATTATAGGCAGGTATAAACAAGTTTGACGTTTTCATGTCTGCAGGTTTTTACTAGTAAACGTCAGATAATGCCGACTGGTAAAGAATGTATGGCATTCACTCCACCTATAAACGTGTTGTGCAAGTAATAAATAAATAGATGTAGGTATTTAATTTAAAAATGATTGTTTTTACGACTTTTAGGTTTGGATAAAAAGTAAATAGGAGGATCCGATATCCTAGAAAAAGTTCTCGCCACTTTTCCCCAAATAGACTAAAGAGCAATATAAAAATCTGTATTTAAACAGTGTACCTATAAATATGCTTCCCAATTACGGTTGAACATACTGTCTACCACAATATTAAATAAAAACAAATTAACTATTACTAATCGACAAAACTGTCCTTAACACACTCGTGTACAAACATGTCGTTTAATCGAATATTAGGTCCATATAAATTAGTCGATCGTGTAGGAATCGATCGTAGGGTTCTCGATGTTGACTTTTCAATTAAGTCGGGCGCCGATCTCGTGCCGACAGCACTACGATTAATCAATCGTCTGACGCAGGATACACGGTCTCTACCACTTGCCCAACTCGAAAACTCGCTTTTAAAGATGCCGTATAATCAATTAAATCGAAAATAAACTTAACGGAAACATTTTATTTGTCACGCCCCAGACAAAACAGATTTTCGTCTGAAACTAATTTACACGAAATTCAATTATAAGTTTACGAATAAATCAAAAGCAAAGCAGAAATGTAGAAAAAAAACGACCTTAATCTAGAACTGAATTTGAATTTCAATTTCGAATTGTCTATAGGTGTTGCCATTGTCATTCGAAACCTTCCACTTTGGTAGAAAATTTCAGACATTATTTTCCACAAACAATTTAGTTTAGAGCTTAGTATCAGATAGTAAACAGTTACCGTTGAGTTTTTAACTAAAATGAAATATTCTAGATCTCATAGTACGGTGTGAAGTAAAGTATCGAGCGGGACATTTGACTGGATGTTGAACGTAAAGCGACTACGGAGGTTGGAGACTAATTAGTTTTAACATCAATCTAGTGGGTTCGCATCGCTTTGGGAATTGTAGATAACGAACCAGAATGACTGTCTATACCTACTCTAAACTCATCTGGGTTTGAGAGCATTCCAAATTTAAACTAGCAATAAAATGGTATAATTTTAAACTTTTTATAGTTTCGGTTCGGTTAGCTTAGTAAATAGCAATAGAATTGTTATAATTCAGACACAGCGATTGAATTAATGAAATATTTAATTCACTGTCAATTTAAACTATCTCGCAATTCAATAACATCTTAATTTAGTTAGTTGTGTCTAAGAAAACAACGAACTAACCATTCAACCTTTATCATCTCAATACAAGTTCACGTCTGCTTGAGTCTAACTTCACCGCGAACTTCTCGTGCAGATTATTATTAAATCGGCACTTATACACGTAGGGTTGCCAGCTTTTAGTAGGATTTGGTAGTTTTCAAAATGAGCTTAAACTAAGGAAGGTCCTTAAAGTTAGGTCGTAGGTAGCGTCCCTGACCTTACAGGTGTTTAGGAGGGACGGTAACCACTCACGATTAGGTGACCCGTTGGTTCTTTTGCCTACATGGTGATAAAGGTGGCATCAGATTACGATCACATCGAAATACGATGTTAGAGTGTTATTTTCAAAATTATGTACTTCATAAACCTCTAAAATGGAACTCGGCATTGTCAGGAGAAACTGCGGAGCTGCCACCGGCTGCCGGCCTAACTTTCTACAGATTTCTTCAATCCTCTGCTAAATCCAAAATAATCTTCAAGCCTTCGACAGCCCTCGCCACCGAAGCTATGCAGGCTCACTTTGATAGTTGCGGGCTCTGGATTGTCGAGTGCAGCGGCTTGCGGCTACACGCGCCTTCGAACGGATTAAACTACATCCAGATATTGCTGGCTGAGCTTCCTTTAGATATTGCTCGTTTCCTTTGATCTCGGTATATTCCACTCATTAAAATTTGGCTTCTTGGTGAAGCTGTCGGTTAAGTTTTGAAAGCGTTTGAGTGTTTCAGATAGATTTTGCACTATGACATAGAACTAAAATTGGTTTTGTTCATTTATGCCAAGTATGGCAACGGTCAAAATTGATAAGCAACGTGACTAGTTTACAAAGTTTAATTACATTTTTATAACGTCTCATATTTTACAAAAATAATGTTTATTTTCACTTCGTATTTTGATATTTTATTGTCTAGTCTAAATAATACAGAATTAGTAAAATATATGGTTTATCAAAAAAACATTGCTAAAACTTATAAAATCAAAACTATAGTCAAACAAGGCACAGTGATAAGTTACAGATAATCTGCATAATGTCAATAATAGATTTAAAATAAACGAAATCATGCATATTTGATACCAATAAACTCTAACCTAACCAAAATCTAGTGCTAACACAGAGTCGATGATTATTTAAATAGCCCAACCAGGGATTTAATTGTCAACTCCAGACCGTTCCAGAAAGTTCCACAGTAGGGATCCAGTTATTTCGGAAAGTTCTAATATTACATGTGTTCTCTAGGGATTGCCGGTCGCTTAGTTATTTATTGCTACTGTTGAGCGTGAATAATTGTGTTTAGATCTGTTTGTCGCATAATATTTTAGTGTGTTTGGGTAAAAGATATGGAGTGTAATCTATTAGGTTTTTATGTTTTATTTATTTTGTTATTTGTTTTATCGCTTTATCAGAGTTAGGACGATGATGTTTAGCAAAATTTTAATCTTAAGTGTTCCATTTTCAAATAGCTCTATAGGGATCTCTGACCTACAAGCTACGAGGAATGAAAGCTTACTGAAAAAAAAAAGTGTCTCATTTGTATACTTTTTCTATTAAACTACTTACTACCAAATAAAAAACAATCATCTCATCACTATACATCCACATACAATCAAACTAATTAGAATATAAAATTCGACATCGTAAACATTCTTAAACAGCCGAATCGTTTCGAAACTACGTTGTAAAATCTAAAATGTCTTACTCAACGGACGAAACATTAATCACTATCAAGTTAAAATGTTTATAAGATTGATGAAAACCGGCCCCGACTAAGAACTTCCATTGCACAATTTAAAATTTAACACATTTCTTAAATTAATAACCTATCTGACAGGTCGTAACTTTATTTAACATCAAAATGGAGGGAATGCTATTCGATTTTCAAATTTTACAATATGGCGCGGTGCGATCAAATGTTGCCGGGTGCTTAAAATTCTGCCTTATAAATTATTTTTTTTAAGTAACAATAAAAATGGTGTAAATTAACATGCAAATTATAAAGTCACTCAATTAGGTGCGTAGGCCAATTAATGACAACTTCCAAATTATAAAACATACCTAATATGTTTTATCATGTTCCTGATATCCTGTGAGTCGTAACTATATGTCGAACATTTGGGTTGTTCACCCTAGTTAATTTATTAACACCAAAAACTAAATCCACAAAAAACACATCCAACAATAAAGCAAAAAATTAAAACTAAAGACGCCATAAATAAAAGCGATTGTTATCTTCATATACGATTTCCGTAATACAGCAACATCTTGTACCAGTAATCGGATACAATCGATAAATTCACTGGACGAATATCTCGAATCTTTTCACACGATAAAGTTATCTTAATAATAAACATATCAATGTGACAATAAATAATAAAATAAATTATTAAATATAACTGTCGAATACTTATGGATATTTTGATGAACGACATTAAAAACTTTTTGTTTATTTTGTTAAGTTGGTATTATTTATGTTTATGTTGGCTAAACACGAAGTATTATAAAGTTACTTTTTATACTAAAATTAATGCAATTCCTAAAGTTATTAAGTAGTTAATCTATCCCTATTTACTGTTTTTTGAGTTCTTAAGCTGCTAATTTTGTTTTTATGACACCAGTCCGTCACCCCGCCAAAAACGATTCAAAATCAAATTTTTGCCTTACACCGCGTTCCGACCGGAACACTATCCATAAAAACTAAATTTTCTCTCCATCGTATAAGGGCAGCGTCAAGTGCGCAATAAATTACCGAAACTGCGTACATTTATCAGTCGTTCTCATCACAGAGCAGGCGAAGGCACCTGAGTTATACTGGCCCGAATATGCGTAAATCCTGGCATTCAAACGATTTCTTGGGATATGAAATTTCTAAGTTAAATGTATGTGTATTATTTACTGTACAGAGATGTAGGTGCTGACTGTGTTATAGTCGATTTTCTCTGTAAAGTATGCAAGACACTTATCTCTTTTCGTTGTGTTGGCTAGGCTACGGGTTACCTGATGGTTATTGTCGCTCATGGACCTTTTCAATGTGAAACCGTTTCAAGAAAAAGGTATTTTTACCAATTTTCTTAGTTCGATTTTCAGACAAAATTAAAATATTTAAATGCAGTATTGTTTAGCATCATCATCAGCCTATAGACGTTCACTGCTGGACATAGGCCTCCTCCAAACCTCGCCACATCGACCGGTCCTGCACCATCTGCATCCAGTGACCTCCCGCGATTTTGACCAGATCGTCGGTCCATCTTGTGGGGGGTCTACCAACATTGCGCTTACCGGTTCGTGGCCGCCACTCCAGAACTTTTCGGCCCCATCGGCCATCCGTTCTTCGCACAATGTGTCCTGCCCTTTGCCACTTCAGAGATGCAATTCTTTAGCATCAAAAACAAAGTAATATTTCCTTTCAGTAAAACATCCTATCTGCAATATTTAAGGTACTTCCCATTCATATCGCGTAGTCCAGGGACACCCTGTATATTACACATATAGTTCTGTATGTACATACATGTAAAATAATACAGTATGATTAAACTAGTTCATTACGAAGGTATATTGACCGCAGTATATCTCCGGACTCCTATTAAGATAATATCAGTAATTGGCAAACATAGTAACAGCCCTAGGGTTGCCAGAGTAATAAATATTATAGAACAGAAACTGATACGTCTTTATTAATTTAGGGTTTATGCGAGAAATATTTAGTATTTTTTTGCCAAGAATTATTTTACGATTTTTTCAAATACATAAAAGTGTAGAAATTCAACTATCGTTCTATAAAGGAGGTTTTTTCCATATCTTTAGCGTAGCGTTTTCTTGTCATGAAGCTAAAGGAGATTTTTAAAATATACAACATACTTTTAACTGCTTTATTCTCTACTGGCTTAACTTTGCAACTTTGTCCAAAAGGGGTTCAGGCAACACTTAGATTTTAATAAGACCTACAAACCCGTAATACATCATTTTGTTCTATAATCAATAGTTTTTGCAGAGCAGTGGATAATGTAGCTTTCGAATGAATTTTTAAAAACCGTTCAGTAATTTTTGAACCTATTCATTACAACCAAACAAAAAGTTTTCCTCTTTATAATATTAGTGTAGAAGTGACTTTTTAAATCTCGTAACTCAAACTGGAATCAGCTTCCTACAGTCCATAGATTATTCTAAAGATATTAAGTTAGAAAGGAACCTCGTTACTAACAACGGTAAAGCTGATTGAACAATGGCAAGTGTACGTGTTGATATCAGCGCTACAGGCGTAACTTGAACGGTAACTGTTCCTGATGTATTCGAACGGTGATCGTTATTACAGATAATATTTATATAGTCTACAATGTTATGGTTATTTTAGATGAAACTGCCATAGTGTAACTTTATTTGGTTTAGCTCTATAGACGTTCTTGCTTAGCATTGTCGGGTTTGAGAATGGGTGTTTCCTGAGCTCTGAGATAACGTGTCTTTCTTCAAACGATGTTTACCTAGTAATTCTTATACAGAAGAGTATCAACATCAAATATTATGAAATACTAAAAGACAACGATTTGGTTTTGGTGGTTCTTTCGTTGATGTCGTTTGTATACCTAGTGATATTGAAATTTGCTCTTTTATAACTTACAGTGTAACAGAGTTGAAATTTCGAGCCGTATAAGTAACATGGTGAAGTCATCAATAGAATAAAAATTGGTCAAAGAAAACTAGATTAATATCTACTTTTTGATGAGAGCTCTTAATGACCGACGTTTAACTGACCATATTTCACATATATTTAAAACTATATCGAACTCCTATGCTTTTACGATTTTCTCTAAAATTTACGACTTTAGTAGCCATCAAACGATTTGCTGTCAGCATCGTAAACTTGTTCTGTTAAACTATATAAAAGAATCAAAAAAATCGAGCAAATAGTATAATATTTATAGCATGATTTAAGTCGTTTCAATATCCTTTGCAATGAACGTAGTTTATGTGATAAATGTAGTGTGTGAATGCGTTATATATTTATAACTTTGCATTTTTTTATAATGGTGATTATATATTAACTAGCTGGCCCTCACAACTTCGTCTGCGTCACATAAGGAAATTTTCTCACCGTTTAAACTTTCCCTGGACTTCTACAAATATTTCAAGATTAAAATAAGCCAAATCGGTTCAGTCGTTCTCGAGTTTTAGCGAGACTAACGAACAGCAATTCATTTTTATATATAAGAAAGATTTGGTGACCACACCACACCAAATATTGCCAAATATTCTGCGTGAAATGGTGTATGTATATTCCATATACTCAAACAATCTCATGTTATGGAACCACGTTTAACATAATCAAATAACCCAGAATTTGATTACGAAACGAACTAATACATTTCGTGCGGTCCTGATACAGAACGAGTGCCCCGGGACAGTTAGAAGCGTGACGAGAATCACAACCGCCGACCATCCACGCTCTGATTAACTACCAACTTTACACACTTGATACTGTTCCTCGGGGCACACTTCCGAATTTGTGGGCCGTTGAAGGACGAAATAATACGCTGGTTACATTTATGTGTTACGTAACTTTGATGATTAAGATCTCTGAATGAGAGCTGTAAGGATTGTCGTTATAGCTGTTTTAAAGACGGACGAAAAAGGAACCTAATAAGAGTTAAAAACAAGTAAGAATATGTATATACTACACACATATTAATAATAAAAATACACAGATAATACACATAAATCGATACTACATGCAATGATATCGTAAAATCGAAAACATCTAATACGTAAACAAATCTCAGAGATCATCCTCAAGAAGCAAAACAAACTCATTCAAAATCTATTCATAAAATCCGTTCAAAGCAAATATCTTTAAAACCCCACAGAATAGTGGATCTAATCCATTCTGAGCTTCCACCTAAACTCTTCAACGGTTATTTATTCTTCATATTCCGTAGAACGTTCGGGGATTATTGGCGTTATCGGAACTGGATAAATTACTTTATTACCAGCTCCGGGAACCCTTCCATCGTATCTCCACCGGAATTTTCACTGGAAAATGGATCCTCTTTCGCTATTACGTAAATTTTCTTTTTAATCGACAAGTCTCCTTGAGTGCGCGATGATAACGTGTATGTATAAAATTTTGTTACCTTATAAAAATGTTTGTGTTATGCCTGTGTTGTGGAATGGAAAATTAGTTTTGGGATTTCGTAACGAAGCTGAGATGTTGGTGTAATCTTGGTAGCCGATTAGCTCGAGGTAAAACCGCGTATGTATATCAGGATAAAGTCATCCGCTTGCTATTATAATGTTATGAAAATTTAGTCGGGAGAAATCTTTTCTATTGTTTAAAGATGGTGTGCATTAACCATAGTAATTGGAATAAGGTTTTATTAGTAAACCAACATGAATCGGTCGAGCAAACTACCAAACCAAATCTTGAAACTTATTATTAACCGGATCCACAAGTGCTATAATCTTATAAGTCTTGTATGATCAGTGGATAAACATACGCAATAATAATTAATTATTCCTGTCAAAATATCTCAATCAAACGAAATGTCTTATGAACAAACAGACACATCAACCCTTTCACATATGTTTACCAAAAACGCAATCATGCTAATTTTCGAAATGGACTACACCTCGATTAATTATTACTGAAACGAAACCCTTTTAACCCTGTTTCAGGCGCAAAACACAGCAGCGGGCGAGGCAATTTATCTTTATAAGTGTACGGGCATTAGTGGACCCCCCCTTCATTAGACGGGTTAATCCACTATCCGATAGAAGTGTGACGTAGCAAGAGTCAACTATTTCGTCCTTTCGGGCAACTCATAACAATGACATTAGGCACAATAGCCTGGGCAAATTGGACACTCATTTCACCTCTACAATGTACATTTCAAAAGTCTTTGTGCCTAAATTTCTAAGTGATGAGAACTGACTGCGCAAAAACTCAATATCTCGCTTCTGGATCACAATTAATATGATCACAAAATGTTAGGTAAGAGAATAATAGTTAGAAATACTTCCTACTCCTCGTTGTTCCCTCTTCGCTATCACGTGGTCCCTAAACCAGGAAAATCCTTTGCAGCCGACGATTAGAGGCTTATCGACTTATTTCCCGTAGGTCCACAAAATTAGTAATGAATATTTTATTGTCTAATCCAAATCTATTTCCAACTTATTCAATAAAACAGAGAGTTGCTATAAATTCCAAACGTTTCAAAAAGAACTATCAGTTAAAGCCATTAAAATGCGAACGCGTTTAAGTATTCAACAAGCGTCCAATGTCTGGTGTATTCTTAATCCGGCCGGATTATCCCGCTCACCTGGAGTTTGATCAATTTAAATGCCTCCGCTGAAGCCCTAAAGTAATCCCATTGTTTACGTTTAATTACAAACAAGGATTGTAATCCTAATGTGAGTCATAACGAGATTTAAACGCCCCGAAATTGTTATTTTAAATTTATGGCGCGAAGGTGTTTGATTTTAGAATTTTCAAAATGGCGGTCGTGTTTTTAGACGTTTATGATAGCTATGGTTTTCGGTTTTTTTTGTAAATCAAAGGAAGAATTGAATTTTAAAATGAAACAGGTACTTTTTAACTAAATTATGAAATCACTCAGTGAAAATGTTAAAAGTAATATCACAATTTCAAAAACCTTTCAGCTTGCATTCTCGTTTTAATATTTTAATATCGATGATTTCATTAACTCGGCCGTCTCTTGCTAATGAGGCTCTGCTTTTATATCGACCTTGTTTAAATTAGTTGCTTTTAGCGTTTTTCCACGTCGACGAGCGCGGAACGTTATAGTTGCTTGTTAAAACTGTAATTCGCACTAGAGATAGAAAACGCGGTGAATTTTAGAGACTTTTTTTGGTGACATTAAAAGTACAGATATTATTTTTATTTGAATTGAGTTGGGGTTGAGTTCGCTTAATCTTACTTTAGAAACTTTAAAACAAGAGATAACTTATTAAAGTTCTATACAAAGAAATAAATTTTAGTGACACTTCAAAGAACTGTTGTTAAGAAAACATGAAATATGAAGTATTATGAGTACACAAAATAAGATTTAAGAACGAAGACGAAAACAGACATAAAAGTAGATTAAAATATTTTCCTCGACTTATCAGTTTTGTGCTCCCATAAAACATAAACATTTACGTTGTATAATAATAAGAAAGTTTACAATCCTCTCATACGACATTCAAAACGTTGTAACTTAGCAAAATACATTTAACATCTAAATATTCTTCATATTAATGTTAATAACGTTATAAATTGTTATTCTTCAAAGAACAAAAACAATAAACAATAGTTAGACCTGACAGTAATTTTGTACAAAGATTATCAGTTAACACTTTCAACCGATGCTCTTCGTGTTTAAAAAAACGCGCGTTAAAACACGCATGTGCGTAAAACGCTCAAAACAATGTAGCTGTTAGCGAACCGCTTTGTGCTGTTTAATTACATTACAACACGGAAGTTGAAGCTGTTACGTGCTTATCCGTAACTTAACGAAGCTTTACCAGCTTATAATTATAGTACAGCTTATTTTGCGCTATTCTTTGAACTACAGTTTCTGTAATTGCTATAATAGTTAGCCGAGAACTGAGTATAGGATAAGATTTTCTTTCCATTTTACCTTAGATAGGATAGTTTTGTACTGTAACAAATAGTAACAACCTAATACTGCCTACTGCTAGGCTCAAGTCTTCTCAGTAAAGAGATTATACATACAATATATCTATCTATAATCTAAATATATATATATATATATATATATATATATATATATATATATATATATATCTACAATATATCTCAATATATTAATCTTATCCTTGAGTGTACCTACTGTAACAACCCATAGATGCCCATTGCCGAGCTCAGGTCTCCTCCGAAGAGGGGTTAGGCATAGGCTCTTTGTGTGTGTGGAATAAAGTTGCTTTCTTTCTTTCTTTCTTTCCACCACGCTTGCCTAATGCGGATTGGGGACTTCACATTTCTTCAAAGGAGTTTTAGAACCCTTTTCCGATATGCAGGTTTCCTCACGATATTTTCCTTCACCGTTTTTAGCCAGTGGTGTTGTGAAAAATTGCACTTAAATCTTTTTCATATTAAGTGTACCTAACCACAACACAATGATAGCATAATGTGAAAATGTCACAGATTTTTTTCCATTACTTTTACGTAACGGCTTTAAAATAACTATCTAAAGCGGGTTAAGTTTACTCACTTCTAACCTACGAATTAAAAAATATATTCCTACCTCCTTCTTTTAATTCAATCAACCGATCAATTTAAATTCACATATCTGTTGGAACCTCAAAAGCCAGATTTTGTATTAAATACCGTGCATATAAATAATCCGGGTTCGACGGATCCATGTCACGACCACCAGTAATAAATTACTAGTAGTACATCAATATCCAGCAGCTTTAAATCTTTTATATTGAATAATGTTTTTTGTTTTAAAAACTATATTTATAACACTATAACCTTAATGCAGTCGAACCTCTTCGACGATTGACTTTGGAAAGTCTAAGATGACAGTGTGATAGAGAATAATTTTAGTAGTAGTTTGACACGTTTCCCTTTGTGATTTATTTTACATTAAACATTGAATTGTTTATATATTTTATTATATATAACGACTCATTGTCATTATCATCATTTATAGTGTTCATCTTCGGTTGCCGAGCGAATGTGGGTAGGCGGGCGAGGAGAATTAAAACCACTTGTTAAGAAGTTGTACAATAATTATTCTAGAAAAATACTATAACGACGCTCCACCGAACACGTTTTGCTCCCTTCTTCCACAAAAGAGCCCGGAGTTGCATCAGAGTGCCGAAACGTCAGATTTCACAAATGTCATTATTCTTCTTTTACGTTTCGTGACACTCTCACACCAAGGAGGCGCCGTTACGGCCGGACTGACATTCGCACGTCCTCGTGCGACAGCTCACGCCCTGGGTTACCTGCCAATAGAAAATACAACTGTAGTGCACGGGTAGGCCTGCTCGCCCATCCCTGACAAGGTTCCCAGTTATATCACCTGTTTAAAAAGATCTGGATCTTCATCCCCCACATAAACTACCAACACACTGGGCGGACAACTGACCTCAGGCGCCCCTTCGACCAGCTCACCAAGCCACATGGTGAGATGGACCGGACAACCAGTCAGCGCCCCTTCCACCAGTCACGACCACCAAGGTCCACCACCAAGGTCCACCACCAAGGTCCACGACCAAGGTCAACCAGCAAGGTCCACCACCAAGGTTCACCACCAAACCACACACAGCTGATACAATTAACTGGTCCAAAACATCGACCCACATAGGCCAGTTCCAGACCAATTCCCTGTCACTCAACTCACACCCAACAAGTCGTAGTCTGATTCTAGGCGTCGACCCGGTTTAGGCCAGCCCAGTAAATCAACTAAACCATATACCACCATGGAAACTCATACTCACCATTTACTCTACTTCATGTTCAAAGGTAGAGAGGGTGCCAGAGCTGGCAGTCGAAGCATACCGACACTGTATCACTATCATCATCAGATATTATCATTCATGACTATGGATTGCCGCCGTTTCGGCCTCCTTATGAATTAAGTATGTAGCTACTTCGACCAACCCGCCGTAGCCCTCTGCCGCTGCACGTAGGTTTTCTTGGACATAGTTATAGGTTCAGTTAGATCTACTATCAAAAAGAAAGGAAACTGTCTCACCAGATGATGTTGTCAGCGTGCTCCTCGATGCCTTGCGTTCACACACGTGGACCTCTTTGACCGCCGCTGCTCCGCTGCCACCCGCTCGATCTGGACACGCCGACGCCTTGTGCCCTGGTCGTCCACACACGAAGCAGGTGATTGATCTGTCTGCGCCTCTGGATACTAGATTGCGCGTCTTGTCTGAAGCAACAGGCTCTTCTTTTTGCTTGCTACAGTCGGTTGCTCTATGACTCGACGTACCGCAGCGGTGACATGTTCCCGTGAAACGCATTTCATTAAATCGGGTCTTCTTTACATCCGGATCATGGTTAACGTTATCCACGTGCTTTTGTTTCAGCGAAATGCTGTTGAGAATTCGTAGAAGTTGAGATCTTGTAGTCGGGTTATGAGAATGGAGCTCACGACGAATTACTCCGTCTTTTTGGCATAAAACTGACGATACAAATCCCGTGATAATGTCTTCAGGCATTTCCGTCCGCGGTATGCGTCCTATTATGCTCCATAAGCGTATGGCTGCCTCACTTGCGGTTTCTTTAACTCCAACTTGGAAACGTAGAATTTCATCGAAATAATCTTGTGGCATCATAGGTTTAGCAAACTTTGCGAGCAATACTTTCTTTATTTGAGGCCATGTCAATTGCGATGCCTGCAGTCGTGTTAAACAAGTAGCAGCTCGACCCTTGAGTGCGCGTGTAAGCAACAGCAGTAGGTCTGCACCTTTCATTTTGCGGTCGTTGATTACGATGTCGGTTACGTTGCACCAACCTTCGATGTCTGCTTCATTGTCGTCGGGGTTGAAATCGATCAGCTGGATAGAAGCGCTGGTTGCGGCTTGCGGTCGTGATAAAGCCAACATTCGAGACAAAAACAATTCCATATATTGCGGCAGGCTTTGTTCTAGCGCTGGTGCTGAAGATCTGGTGCGAGTATTCTCCTCAGGTGTAAGCCCTTGACATCCCACTTCTGATAACGACTCATTGTCATTATCATCATTTATAGTGTTCATCTTCGGTTGCCGAGCGAATGTGGGTAGGCGGGCGAGGAGAATTAAAACCACTTGTTAAGAAGTTGTACAATAATTATTCTAGAAAAATACTATAACGACGCTCCACCGAACACGTTTTGCTTCCTTCTTCCACAAAAGAGCCCGGAGTTGCATCAGAGTGCCGAAACGTCAGATTTCACAAATGTCATTATTCTTCTTTTACGTTTCGTGACACTCTCACACCAAGGAGGCGCCGTTATATAAATGTAAGTTTGTTTGTTATGCTTTCACAGGATTTCTTATTCCTAATCCGTCATCAGATCAGCGCCATTTTGTCATACTATTGCATTGTCACGCGACGTACATCTGGAAAATGTCAGCTCAATCGGTAGTTATACATCCAGTGGAAGGTAATATAAAGCTTTTTCGGGTATTTGCCCACCTCTCACTCCCACCATTGTAACTCCTGTGTAGTGATCCACAGAGGCGACCATCGTAATGACTCTGAGCAGTGAAGCCCAGGAACTCGAGGGAAAGCTAACTTGTCTAACCCAGCAACGAATTTTATCAGAATAAATATAAAGCTTGTAAAAGCCTTAAGCCTTAAAACCTTTATCCATGGTACAAAATAAATTTAAAAAAATACAACACTAAACCAACAATACAGAGCTAGTAAACAGTCTGTACTTCCCGTACTAGAAACAGTAATATAACATGTTCCCAGCATACACTCCGCTCCAACAAGGATAAGATCTCATTACATTAACATAAACATTGCTTTGTTGCTCTAAAGACACGAATTTACGTCTCAGCTTAAATCTTTCAGGCTAAAGTAAGCGTTATATAACTGTAAGTAGAATTGATTTAACTATCAAACATAATATAAAGCTTAAATTAATTTAATACTGACTTCTAGAATCTTCCTTCGATAATCTCAAGGTCTAATAACCTAAATCTTTTCTTATAATCTGATAAATCAACTCATGGACCTATATACCGACTTTTATATCTCAATCATAGAATTATTACATCTGGAATCAACATCATGAACAATAGAATGAAGCCAATTTAAAGTGCACCGATCGCGCGTAACTATTCGATATTCTGGCGTTAGTGTACTGATGACACTCAATTCGTTTAACACACTAATAAAATATTACATAGGTACACATAAGTTCTTTAAAATTTCACTTTGTTATTCATGATGTTGATTCAAATATGGTGTTGTTACGCGCGATAGGTGCACTTTAAATTGGCTTCATTCCGTTGTTCATGATGTTGATTCCAGATGTAATAATTCTATGATCTCAATGTACATATTACTTCTGTGTAAAGACAGTTGAACACGTGTGAACAAGTACTCAACATATTTACTCAGCGGCTTTTTTCGCCTGTCTGTCGGCAAGTAAGTACACGTGCTAGTAGTATTGGCTAACTTAGTAGGCGAGGCTAGACTTAGCGAGGTGGAAGTCGTGTGTTTTCTTGTTAATATGTCATCCATCTTATAGCTATCGTCTACCTACAACTTAGGACTTGAAGATGCTTTCTCCAATACACGATTTTTACAATTTTATCACTAGTCTTAACAGAGCTGAATCGAACAGTTCAAATTAAAGCATAGATTGCTATGAGCATGTTATGTGACGTCATCAGCCGTTGATGTACGAGGCCCGTACGAGGCTCAGAGAGGCCATAATGCCCGCTAATCCATCCACGTCGCACGCAACCCCACTAGCCTATTACCGCGGAATTGAAAACGAAAATGCTTCGGGAAAAGCTAAGAAAAACGCGTATCCGTCATTCGGTATTTGACGACGAAATATCTCTAGTTTATTCTGCTGAAAATACATATGTTTCCTTAGTTACGAGAATTTTCTCGAATAGAAAAGATATTGCCAAATTGGTTGGTGCGTATAAACACAACACGCAAAGTCTACAATTTATAAAACTCCAAAGTTATAATAATTTTAATTAATATCTAATCTCAAAAGAACAAACGAATTGAAACAAAATAAACAGATAATAATGAACATGACGAGCCGTGTAATATCACGAACACAACGAAACAAAAACAGTTCGAAATTCAAACATCGAGCGATTACGTTCCGTTTCACGTACGGTTTCATTCAAGATCACTCGGTTTAATTAACGGTATCCATTGAGTTATTTACACGCCCGCATATGTCAGCGGTTGTGTTGAAATTGATCGTCAGCTTAAATCTCATAATATTTACACATGCGAACGTTTTCACTGTTTGCCTTCGCTAAACTACATGTCTAATGAAATGTTTGCACAAACAAGATAGATGCTAGGTATTACAGTGATACGAATTAGAAAAATGTTTGATATAATTCTTAAAATAACCCCAAAACTTTGACCTTTTTTGATAAGTGGTACTCGTTATTTTAGTACTTTAATTACGTGCTTCTTAATTGGATAAGGGTAATTTGGAAAATTCAAATCAAGATCGCTCATTTTATATTTCTTTTGTTCAATTTAATACATAAATTCAGAAGATATTTTTAAATTAAACAAAAAGGGTAGAATATTTTCTTTTTAAGTGCTCATAAAAAGAAATAATGTGCATTGTACATTTTCATTTCTCACAGCTCGGCGGCCATATTTATTTCTTATTTATGGTTTTAATCAAGTGACATTTCCGTGACCGCGTCACTTACCGACATGGCCGCGATGCACGGAAGCCCGCCTTCAGTTCATTTCATTAATATTTTAGCATAATATCTGAATAGTTTAAGTTTATTCTCATTTTCCACGAAACGTACACAAAATAACAGTGATAACAGATTTTTATTCGACTTTTGTTTCTATGCAAAGGGTTGTTGGAATAAACAGCCTTGTAAATTGAATTTTATCAAAAAATATTTTCACCTTAGTGTAGAGATAAAAAGTTTCACTTTCGAATTTCTTGAGAGTAATCCATAGCCTAAAAGTACTTATTTCACGTGATCAATCACCGTCGGCGCCATTAAACCGTATCTAATTGATCGTGGTGTGAATTGAAAACTGCAAAAAGTGGCGCCTTCGCTGAGTGGATTGGAGCAGGGTATTTACTTAAAAACTGGCTGACTGAAGTGAGGGAAATGATTAAGAAGATTGTATGTGTTACGTAAAATTGCACCTCTTTTTATGGACAGTTTTTAACCATGGGCTCAAGTCGCTAATACGAGATTGCGTTCAATTTTGCAGCTTACACTTGTGAAAGTATAAATACTGTGCATGACAGGCTTTTAAAAATTAAAGGTCAAACAAAAACAGAAAAAATAAAAACAGCTTCTAATAGCTTACTCTAGTTCTTTAATAGCAATCGAAAGTAATTCCATGAAAATGATATGCCCCATTTTCAAATTACAACGCAGAGAGTTCAGGAATTGTTACACGAAGTATTTGCATGATGAAAGGGTGTGTTCTCGGTAAATTGCAGGTGAATCGCAATCACGAGTGATTGTACAAGACGGTTAGTTCAGACATCCGAATGTACAACTTTGTACGTTTATCTATAAGTACATCAAAGTTAGGGAAACGTAGAGAGTGAAGTCACCTTTGATGAAAGAAAAACTAACTTTTAAAAAAATATATTTTGAATGAATAAATACTTTATCTTCTCCCATAAAAGTCTTAATGACCACCACAAAAAGCATACCATATGAATATCAATATATCATATTATACTTTCAAATTATTAATACCTAAAAAAAAAATTTACGATATCATCACCAAGGTTCAGCTTTGTTTATAAATTATTATCGATCAACAATTTAAAAAAAACCCTTTTATACTGCACCTACTATCATATAACAATTTAATTTGCTTTCCAATTGACATCTGTTATCCACTCAACTGGGAACGTCACTTTTCGCTAAATGGCGAGACTTGGGACTTCGTTCGGAATCACTACCCTGTTACCCTGAGCTACTTTTTAAAAACATTTTTTTCCAAAAAAAAATAATTTCGATTTTTAATTAAACCTTATTATATTTTTGTAAATCTTTACTATTAAATGACGCTGTATTGCATTTGCAGCGAAAATATATTTTCTCCGAATAATATGAGACGATTAAAAAAATGTAAACAAAACAAGATTTTGAACTGTGCTCAATTTTGGTTCCTGCCACAGACTTGGCAAAAGTAAACAAACCAATTTTGTTGCCGATCCCAGTTGGTTATAAGTAGTTCCACATACTCATACATATCAGTGGTTCGAGCTAGAATTATGCACTGGGCCCCATGTGGGGTACAACACAACATACCATAAACGTTATGCAAGTCCCAGACATCGCGGTATTCCGATGCATTTCCGAAATTTGGCCACACATGCATGCGGCTTAGCTAACGTAACATAAACTAACATAATACCATGCTGATAATACGACGATATAAATTATAAACATTGAACAGCTGTACGATCGTGTAACCATTGGCCGTAAATAACAAAAAAGATTATAATGGTGACATTATCTGTCAAAATCAAATTAAGAATGATGGTGATTCCCGCCTAAATTATTTTTGTTTTTAATTATTTATTTGTTATATAAATAATATGAAGATTATGTTTTTAAATTCAGTTTGAAATTTGAATGTAATTTAAGTTTTTAGTACGTACTCAATTTAAGTTTTGTTTCGTAGGCAAAATAAATTGTGTGCGAAAAACCAATAATATAATATTAACACAAAAAACATACGACTTTCGAATCTAACAACATATAAAAATAAGGTAAAACTAAAGTAAATAAAAAAACAAAAAATAGATACAAAAAACAATCTTCTAAAAACTTAAATAACTAAAAACACAAAAATTAAAACTAAGATTAAAAGAAACTGAATAGGATTGTGTCCCCGGAATGCCATTAAAACTTGAAATCAATTTTCTATTGAAATAAATGAACTTTCAACCTTTTGAACTGACAAAACGAACTCGGCATTCTATTTATTGTTCTAAATACATTCAAGCTTGCGTGATTTTTGGAAAGTTGAAATTTCTTTCAAATAAGTAGACGCGACTTCGTGTTTACAACGACGATTCAAAATCACCGGCACGACCAAGCGTAAATTATTAAATAAACAAGCCATTCCAAATATAAACAAACCAGTTTTCAACTTCGTAATCCGCTCGTTAATCGCATAAACCAGTCGATTACAAAACAATAAAACTCGGACCAACATCGAATTGCTCTCGTAACGCTCTGGACATGTCCATCTCTATTGTCTCCAAACAACATGCTAATGCCCACTTAATTTGGGTTGCGACGGTCTTAAAGTGCGGTGGAGGTGTTGCGCAAGGCTGTGTGTGGTCTGACCACCCAACATCCTCACTAGTTATCGATAAAGCACAGCACTAGCGATACCGAATGTGCGTTACATGTCGATTTTATCGTATCGACATTGCCTTTAATTGTAATAGGTGGCCGCGCCGTCTATTTATCGATCAAACTCCAGGAATATGAGATAGGGCAAGGAAGCTTAATGCCGAGCGAGATAGCACTCGATTTATTTGGAAGTTTACTGTTTAATTTATTATCTGTACGACGATAAATATCTATTGTCGATAACTAGTTTCATAAGCTATGATATTGTGACGGTTACGAGCAACACTAATCCGATTGTAAGTTTTTAAGAAGCCGATGTTAAACGATATAAATGAGTCTCCTATACACGAGGTTTGTATTGTGCTGTAATTTTATGTTTTTTATGTACAGCATACAAAAAATCAGATAGATTTGAATTCGGTATGATACTGAAGTATCGTAGTAGAAGATAGTAAGTCTAGTTATTTGAAAATGACGATTGGCATCACCCCAAATTTCCTATATTTATCCTTAATAAAAATCTTTTTTGTAGGTACATTGTAAATATAAAACGGCTTATCAGGATAAAAGCTTATTTACCCATCATTAACAAAAACATAAAATATGGATTTGTTCATATTAACGTAACAAGCTTAATATCTGATATTAATTGGGAGATAACAATCGAGCAAAAAAGGGCGGCATCGTTCATTCCGTTCAATCCCGATATAATGGATGGCGTGAGAACCGCTCGTAATATTCGCGTAATCGGCTTTTAATTACGGGCACAAACAAATCCTTCCCCACGACTCGAAACAACGTCGGCATTCGACTTGGCTGCGATTTAGAAACGATTCGCCATCGATTCCCGCCTAAGAATCCCGGAGGCATTTCCTTACGAAGTATCTTAATTGCGGCTAATTGCGAGAAAAGCCCTCCCATTAGAGCCCTCCTCGGAAAGAGTAAACGAATTAACAGACACGTAGCTCGCTAACAAAGAGGCGGTAAATTCGTTTTAAAACACCCCCAGGTTCAGGTGCGAAAAAGCCAGCTTTTAAGTAGAATAGATTAAAATATGCAAAGGCGAACACCAGGAGATTTTGCCGCGTAAAATCGTAATTTCATTTTCGTAACAACAAAGGGAAAACATTACGCCTTTTAGCTTAAAGAGCTGCAGTTTTAGATTTGACGTCGTCCGCTGCGTCGCAATGCAGATTGTTGGTATCAGTTAATTGACAAACTCATTAGTAGCGGACACGAGACGGCTGTATAACTAGGCACAGCTGAGATCCTACATGTACTAAATGCGGTAATGAACGCTTTCATTGTAGGCAGAAGTGTCGGCGTGCGAATTATGTTTGGTTTCCGCTCTCGAAGGTTCAACGTCTCCTTTACTGGAGCGAGCAGGTGTTGTTAAGACGGTCGCTTTAATCCATTCAGGCGTTTATCAGCCCTACAGATATGAAACGGTTAATCGAAGAGCATTCGCAATTACACTGGCTTTAGAATTAGCTCGGGATATACGACTAAGATTCCAATAGTGATTTAGATTGCCGCATGAACGAGCGGAATTAAAGAGACTGTTCATTGCCTAGATAATTGAATAAGCGGTTCTTATTTACATTTCTAATAATGAGTAAACTAAGAAACCGAGCTGTACAAATAACGAAAATAAACACGAATAAACAAACTTGCCAACCGACCCTTTAGATAAGCAAGCAATTTACTTTTCACGTCTCCCAATACCAAAGTTTGTGACGACCTCGACAAATCATTTTCGCTCTGAGCAAGTACTTAACGATGTTGAAAAGACGATCAAAGTTGGTGTTGATTCGTGGAGAGGAAGAGTTTCGCTCAGTTGACATGTGTCAGGAGTTATTAAAGTAGCTGCAAGACATTAGGGAGGGGCGGGAATGTAATATTATGACGATGTCTTCAAGCTAATACAGTTACCACCTTTGAATTACTTTGGAACGTGAGTCGAGATGTTTAGCCGATGGAAATGGATCTTCTGTATGCTTTCTTTTGGCAGTTTTGCATGTAAATAGGAACTTTATTGGAGAAATTAGGTTGGTTTTGGCCTAAAATGCGTATTGTTTAACAGTGGAGTAATTATCTGTTGATAAGTTATTAATCAGAATTACTGACTATCAAAATAAAAAAATCGTCAAATTTCCAATATAGTATATCAGGAAGACTGTTGGTATGATTGTTTATTTTTATTAATCGTAATGTATAGCAGTAAGTCCTCACAGAACAAGAGAATCTGAACACATTGAATTCATTGAATATACATACATAGAACGTTACTTATCTAAAATATTTACTTTGTAAAAACCCACACTTGCTAATCGTTCGCTTCCAGTGTGTCTAAATCTTTAATTTCGCAAAGTGAATTACAGCGACGTGTGGAGTACTGCGGAATATAAGGTGTTGATGAATTGCCGGTAATGTGTGCTCTGAGCGTGACACGGCCTCGTTAAAACTTTCTTACGCTTCCTAACTGACATTTTGTTTACATTATTATATCGTCTCATTGAAGCTATGGAGTTCATGTTTCAATTCTCAAAGGGGGAAAGGTAACTTCCGAAATACATATTTTTAAATAAAGTTATAACTATGATACTAAGATGCGTAAGTCAGGGCTTTTCATCATAAACATGCCAAGTCTCGGCATGATTTTTTTAGTTGAGGGAAATCACCGCAGGGCGGGCGGGGTATGTGGCAGTTGAACCACACTAAAACCTCCAACCGCTCACACAGCGTCCGAAACCCGGCTGAGGCCAGAACCCAGCACGGGGTTATCAGGGACGGCGCGACGCGTTACGCCCACGGCACTCTTTCCCGTCGCGCCGCCCCCATCGTCTCGGCATGAAACCAAAATGCAACCGAAATCAACCTTCGCACTAGTGAATAAAGTGCTATCAATATCTGAAAGTACATTACAGTTCAATATCCGGTACCCAGTCCCTTTTAATTTGTAAACTACCTACTTAATAAAATTACGATGGTTTAATAAAATATAACATAGAAATTCTCAATCCAATAACGGCTCTAAATTAAGAACCAAAAAAAGACACTAAAACACAAATTCTCCAGAATATTCTATCAACTTAGTAAAAATAATTTCGTTCCCGTTATTTTGAATATTTCACCTGAACTTTTCCCTAACGGAATATAAAAATTAAAACTAATTAAGATTGGCGCTAATTGGCTGTAGACGTTTAAACTAATTGGTCTTAAAATCTTGAGCAGAGATATTAAAATGATACAAAATAATATTTCGAATGTTCGAGACGTCCGGAAAATTGTTACGATACTTTTTCGATTATTTTATTTGTTTTTTTTACTTTATGTAGGTACGAATGGTTTTCAAATTTAATGACATAGAAAGATTCTATTTTCACATTTTTCACTTAAATCAAAAGCTTTCCAAACTGTTATATTATTATAACAATATATATTAGTTTCCTCAAAAAAAATTCATCTCTGTTTCATTATTTTTTGCCGTCCACCATCCGACTATGCATTGGAACTTCCCTTCTCGGCTTTTGAGCGCTATGACGTTGTTCTTAAATAGTTCGAACATAACAGTGTTCTCTGACATTGCAGAGGTCCATGAGCGACGGTAACCACAGTCAGGAGGATCGTTAGCTCGTTTACTTACATGGCATTAAAAACTCCTTACCAATGCTCGAAGTTACTAGGCAGCACAGGATAAGTTTTGATAAGAGATTTGGAGCAGCGTTTGTAGAAATTAATTTGATATTCCACGGGGGATATGCGCTTGCATCGTATACATGAATATTAAATGTTAGTCGAGATAAAATGGTAATTCGTGCAATATGCATAAATATTTATACGTCTACTTGAATTAAAGGGAAGATACTCAAATTAGATTAGACTCATTTTAATATTGTGTTTGCATTATTAATTTTGTTTCTGTAAGCTAATGGCCGATGCGAATTTATTAAGCCCGTTGCTGTATTCGTAACTTCGAGTTTAAAATGGTGAGTTTGAAGTTAGTCAAGCCATTAAGTTGAGATAAATTAATGTTGTTAATTTGTTTTTGATGTTAATAATTGATTGATAAATTGTATTCAAGTACATGGTATGAAGGGGCATACACCACGTTATGGAATATTATGACTCACAAATCATACTAGCAAAGAGTATTCGAACTCGAAAAAAATTAGTAATATTGAAAAATTCCGTAACTAGCTTTTGCCCGCGACTTCGTTCGCGTGGACTTCAGGTTCGTTCCGTATTATCAAAAATTGTAGCCTATGTGTTATTCTGATGTATAAGCTATATTGTGGTAAAGTTTCATTCAAATCCATTCAGTAGTTTTTACGTGAAAGAGTAACAAACATCCATACATCCATACTTACAAACTTTCGCCTTTATAATATTATTATGATGAAGCTGTAAACCTGCGGTGCTACAAAACAAATGATTACAAATCAGTAAAAATCAACTTTTACATTAATCGTACAAAACTCACAAAAACAACATAATTAAATTAAAAATGTTTACCCGTATGCGGATTCGTCAAAACATCGAAATACAAATTCCAACTCAATTATCTCAGTGAAAACCGATTACCCGGTTTCAAAATAAACCGCACATTTCAAACTCCGGTTATATACGTAAAACCGTACGTAGCTAATCGAGTATTGAATTCGACCGGGTTATCCGCGAGAGTATCCGCCATAACCGGCATTGTCTTTGCGGCGTCAGGTCATTAATAACATTAACAATGCGGTCCCGGGCAATTGAAGCCGGGCATGCTGTACCCGGCCCGGCTAATGAAATTGTCTGCAATTGTTTATTCACGATTTAGCTCGGTTTGCAATTGTTTTTATGTTGCATTTGGTTATTTATTTGAAGATATTAATTGTGCATAAATGGATTAATGAATTATGTATATTGGAAAGCTTTAATTAAAAACGCTTCGTCCCTAACCTCTCTGGGCAAATGTGGTGAATTTATGCTCGCTCCTTAAACTATAGTTACCCAAACTCAACTCAAGTCGAAAGTAAAAGGTTGAAACAATCATTTTCACTTAAGTATAAAATAGTAATAAATAGTTACGGCCTAAAAAAATAACAAACTGAAAAAAAAAGGAGAATAAAGTAAACCGAACACTCCTTTCCCACAAACAAACACAAAAACCACCACCAAGTAAGATCATAAGATTACATAATTTCAATTCTTTGAAAGCTTAGATTTATATCTTAAAGAGCAGAGAGTATTCTCGCGAAATTTTATTATTCATACGTACAATACTTTGTCGCGTAACAAAAAAAGAAACTGCTAAAAATGAAATCGGCTTCGTGACAACGAGATACAAAAAACGAGAATATGACAAAGTATTACATATTTATTAGATACAACTATAGCTTTACTATTGTTTTTATTAAACTAAAGAGAATATTTAGTCTGTTTTCATGCATTTTTAACGGGTTCTTACCACGATATTTAATTAATTGAGTTGTCTCGATATTTCAACGTTGTTGCAAACGTCATGATCACGAGAAGACTGGATACTGCGGGTCGATTTACGAGCAAACAAATCTGTCTACCCTCTTTCTCGTTCGCTTTTAGGTCGCACCACTGGAACTCGAACTCACTTCTCGACACACCACACTCACTGTATCCAGTGGTGCCAGAGTTCCAGTGGTGCGACCCAAAAGCGAACGAGAAAGAGGGTAGACAGATTTGTTTGCTCTTAAATCGACCCGCAGTATCTAATCTTCTCGTGATCATGACGTTTGCAACAACGTTGAAATATCGAGACAACTCAATTAATTAAATATCGTGGTAAGAACCCGTTAAAAATGCATGAAAATATTATAGAAAGCCGCGAGTGTCTGAATAAGTTTAGTCTGTTTATCAATAAATATAATATAACATCACGATCTTTAAGAATTAATTTTATAGTCTAAGGATCACGGCAATTAAGAATAAAGCATCTATGTAAGAATTGATGATCTCACTCTATCTCTTATTAAGTACTTTATTAACGCAGTCAATATTGTATAAGTTACATAGTAATTGATTCTTAAAATGAGAAACACGATCAGATTTGTATTCAAGTCGAAAAAACACTTAACTTACCTCGTGCAATTAATCCAGAGAAACAAAAGTTCAAAGAAATTGATTAATTATTTCGATTTAAGAATCAAAGTATCAATAAAATAAATTTACTTGCCAAGCCAAAACAATTCGTAAAATATCAATACCATTACATTATTTTTACGAATACTATACCTAGTCTTACATGTTAAAAAAACATATAAAGACAAATCGTATTTGGCGATGACAGGTACTGATATGAAATTTCATTTCTTTTATCCCACTTGTACTTATCTTTATTTTCAATTAATTTTGATATTCTTATCACATTTCGTTAATAACAACAATTATCTTTCTCACGCACGGCTAACAACACGTATTGAAGATTAATAATTATTTCGGCATAATGAAATTGTTTCTTCAAAATCTCAGCTAAATTTATACAGAGTAATAAACAAACAGTTCTATTACTCAACACTCGAAAAACAACTTTAACGTAATTACCATAACCCTGGTCGATTTGATAAAGCCTCAAACGGATAAAAAAATAAGAGAGCCGTATCCCCATTCCAGTACACGCGTACATAAGAAAATGTTATTTTGCACATCCCCCTCAAATTTTCGACGCTGAGTGTAATCCCCAGGATTGGGGTACGTATTCACAACAATACATTTCGTAAATTGTCTCCTTGAAGACGCAATAATTTAAAAAGGAGACGCCCAGAGCCCGTTCAGGAAACTTTCAGATATATCATTTTGATTTCGTCTCTCATTGTTGTTTCGTTACTTTGTTACACGCTACGGATTTGGCGTCTGATTAATCTCAGCTTGATGCTCGTGTATTGTCTTTGTTAATTGTTGCCATCGTTTACTTACTCAAACATTTGAATAAGCCTAATTTTGTGAATGTTAAAGTTTGTGAGGTTCTTAGCAAACTCGCTCTTGTTCACGAAACCTCTTCAATTTATTTTGTTAAAAAATTACTTCATTTTCTAAATCAAATAGCTTGAAAATGACATACAAAATACTAAGTTAGATACAAAATTACGATACATTTTCTTTTATAAAACTTAAAGTAGAGCGTAATAAATCAACGATGACTAGAAAAATTCGACATATGAAAGCCAATATCGTGTAATTTTCAGCATTTTACACAATATAAACGTTATTTAGCTCTCCGTTCACGTAGCACGAGTCGAGAATGTTTGATATATTTACGTCTGTTGAGACGTTCGAGCCATATAGTCTGCTGTAGCAAGTAAATAAAGAAAAGATAAACAACATTCAGCTTCTTTGGAAGTCATTCAGGCGTTGTGTACAGAGCGCTGCACGATGCAACTTAAAAGCTTTCTGAAAAGGCCTTTCCTACATCCGATTTTGTTTCGAAGAATAAGGAAAACATTTCACAACTCAGCACAAACGTAACAACAAAAATTCTTCCCAAATTAATTGTTTACTCTGAAGTACGTAAACAAAATTTCAAGGAGATTGCATTTGGAAAATGGAAACAGCAACTTTCGTCTACGGAGCCACCCATTCGAAATAAACTCACAAAAATACAGCGTGTGCCTCATGGAACCTTATTGCTGTCGGTGCAAAGATTAAATTGCTTTGTTCCGCTAACATTTGTACAGTACTGGGGCACCACTCTGATTTCCCAGAGGTCTGTATTTTTAAAAATCCACCTCAAAGTTAAATGGTAAAATATTGTACTTGAGAATTTTGAATTGCCCACTTTCTTGTTTGAGATGTGTTTTTTTCTTTTTGACTTTTATTTTTCGAGGTCTGTGGCATCATTAGGGCGGACCCTCATCGCCCTTCAAAGCTCTAGAAACTCCAACTAAAGCCCGGGGATAGTTTAGGAGGGCTGCAGTGCCTAATCAGACAGTTAAGGGTGAGAATGTTGACATTTGACAAGGGAAGGCCTCATTAAAATGTACTAAATGGGAGATTCTATGTATGCACAGTTTGTGATTAACTGTTAAATTTAATTAAAGCGATAGATTTACATGGAAATTCCAAAAGTTTTTGCAACACAGTTACTGTTTGTTGATGCAAAAATAACATGCTACGAAGGTCGGAAATCATTCGAATGCAGTAACCACTATTTGATCAAGTTGTGTGCGGAATAAAATTGATATTCAACCATTTATATTTCGAATATTTTATTTTGCAAATATTGTATCGTTTTTGAAGCACATGGAGCATTTCATTTAATTTTGTAACATTCGGAACACAATAAAAAAATCCGATACCCACTTTTATTTAATACCAATTAATACCAAACTTCATTACATAAAATTTAATTTATTACAAAAAAAAGAACTCTCAAACTCTCATTTATTATAAACAACAACTTAACATAACCTCAAAATTACAAAAGTTTTTCGCGCCAAAACATAACTTAACCTCAATTACCTCACAATATAGTAGGTACCAAAAGATCACCTCTTAAACGTATTTTATGAACACCCCGCAGTAGTTAATAGAATGAAAATTAAGTTAAACAAAGCCCCACTCCGCAGATTGCTTCAACTAGATTAATTTGTACCTAATTGGTCCAGAAAATTCATTTCTCTTTATAATTTGCTTTAGTTATAGTTTTAATTGTCGTTATCTATGAAGTTGTTCCTTTAATAGCTACGGTTTAAATTAATACTACAGTATAACGATTAGGTGCATTTAAAAATTACTGATATTTGAAAAAAAAAATATTTAGTGATGTGCACCACTTATCATGTCTCGTAAGCTTGTCAACTTACATACTCACGTAAGCAATAAGAAACTTACAGATCCGCCTTTTTTAAGTTTTCCCTTAGCAGTTGGAGGACTGAGTAATAAATCAATGGCAATGACTATTTGTCTTTTTTATCTAAACTTGCAGTAAAAACAAGATGTCGATAATCCTTATCCGTGAGGACTAGAAATCCGGATGGAATCTTCTAGAAACCTAATGTTAGCTTTAGATAAATCGAATATAATTGAGAAAATAACATTTTAAACACTCAAAAAAATTACAAAGAATGAGGTTAGATATATTTGGTCAGGAGCATTCTACCCTCATATTTAATGATAAGCATTAAAATATCGTCAACGTTTCAAAAACTAATAGCTAAGAACACATAAATATCTCTATAATTGAAGCGAGAATCTTATTATATACACTCGAAATGAATAAAACCTTAACGTAATTGCCCATCACAGAATATTACTAAGAAAAATATATATTACATTCACGAGTACTTTCCCTGATTTATACGAAAAGTTGTCAGACGTATAAATAAGAAGATATTCTTACATATAAGTGTACTTAATACGAAGCCCTATTACGAAGCATTTTGTATAAATTATTAGGTTTCTCAAGCGCTTGTAATTTCATAGTATAATTTTGTAATTTCGCAAAATAGATTGGTTCCTATTGTAGATTAAACGCGTTATGATTTTTTTTTATTGCCATGTAGGCAGAAGAGCCAACGGGCCACCTGATCGTAAGTGGTTACCGTCGCTCATGAACCTCTGCAATGTCAGGGGACATTGAGGGGTCGCTACCTACGACCTAACTTTAAAGACCCTCCTCAAGCTTCGTTTGAAGAAGGACAAGTCATAGCGCTCTGGGAATACCGAAGAGGGGAGCTCATTCCATAGCCGGATGGTGCGTGGCAAAAAGTGTTCCTGAAACGGACCGTGGATGACCGCGGTGGTTCCATATAGTAAGGATGAACACCACCACTTTTTATATATTGTTACTTATTTCAAGCCAAAGAACTTTGATCGTATTAAGATAGTGTCAATCACAAATGATGTCCGTTACTATGTTGGTTAGTGGTATGTTCTAATTTCAAATACCCTGAAAGGTAAAAGTTAAAGGTGATAGGGTACCCACTTATGTTCCCCATATCCAACACACACAGACACGTAAATACACTCACACAAACATAGATACACCTAAACACAAAAAAAACTATAATACCTTTGTTCAACATAAACTTCAACCGGAAATTGTATCTCTGTACCACATGTAACTTAAATAGAATTTAGAAATCAAGAACCCTGTTACAACTTCAACGAAGACTTATTGATTTATTTTAAATCAAAAAGTAACTAATTCAAATAAAATGCTTGTGCGTTACAAAGTTATTATCATTTCCATAAAATAGCTAAAGTCCTGAATAACTGCAGCCTTATTATATTTAATCTAGGTAGGTAGGTGTATGAAAGAAGCTGACAGGAACCTCTCGATTTTGTAATCGTGAGAATCTTTAATTTAAACAGAGAGCAGTATTAATAATGCAACATTACCGTGATACGTGTGCTGAAAACAATGACGCAAGTTGTAGGCTTATGGACAGGAGAGCGAGAGATAGTATTGCATACGAAAATAAATGTACATGAGCGAACATAATGTTTAACAACATTATTTACCAGCTAACTCTGGTTTAATGTGGATGGAGTCTTTATTGTTCACATTTATGGGAAGTACATAAGTCAACTGATTTATGAAAATAATACCTTTTAATATAACAACAGAAAGGGTAAAATTAGTTATACACTTTTAATCGCACCTAGTTGTACGCTGCTGTACTACTGGTATATTTGAAACTTCTTCAAAACAAAAACTGCCATCAGCAATCAACCAATTAGATCAAATAATATTTTTCGTTCTTTAAATAATAAAAAAACAAAGTTCGCCAACCGCTTCTAAATTGCACCAACGCCTAAGAAGCTTGGGGGCAATTTCAGTTGCTCCTTATCTCTGGGTGGCCTGGGTACGCCATGACGCGACGTTATTTACGCGCTAGCGCCGCCCTAATCCCCTATTTATTCCGCGAGATGTATCTGAAAATTAGGGATCACGTTGAGCTGTATCCCGGGCGACTGGTTAATTTGCGGGATCCTAGAATGTTCCGTACAATGTCGACTCTTGGGTAGGAGCTGAACAACGCTAAACTTAATGAAATGTAAACTGTGATTTATTAACGAAATTACTTCATTTTGCTTGCGAGGCGACGTGTTTTATGCTGGGATAAGAATTTAAGGACATTATAGTCTGCAAAGCATTGTATTCAGTACGGCAGGCATTAAGATGCTCTTTTCAATTTATGGAATCAAAAATATAATTTACTCTGCTTCTGTTTTACTTAAGAAGGATTATTAAATTCGCTATCTGATTATTGATTTTTGTGTCATTCCTTTATCTCAAAATTCTTCCATGTATAAACAGTATTGAAATATGTAATACTCTTAGCAACGTTGAATTTGAAAACCTTAAACTCTTAGAAAATCCCTCTTTTGAGCTAACACTGTCCAATAGAAATATCCAATCAATTACGCATAGTTAACGACGGGCTACTGTAGTTATCGTACCTAATAACACGAGATCACTGGTTCGCAATCGCCATTCGTTTCTCGAGGACGATTCTCGATTGTTTTTTATCCCATTCACCGTCACTTAACTCAGGCCCTTGTCCCCATTTTTCCCGGTCCTTACACTAACGGGTGATTGGGCTCATATAGGGCTGTCGGATTTTCACACTCGATTTTTTTGTACGTTTGATTGTAGTAGATTTATCATAATTAGCTAGTTTTAGAGATGTAGGGAAAAGTTTATAGTATAGTCAATACTTTATGCTTTAAGAGTAGGTACTTGTTCTTGCTGAAAGACTTTACAGCTAGTACATTTTTGACCCCAAAACCCACAAACTTCCTGTTCTATATACTGTGCTAGCTTCCCAGACTACAAGAATTTTCTCACCTACCATCGTTTCATAGTAACAAATTATTAATTACAAATAAAGATCACGTTTTAATCCCTAATAAACACATTAAATTCATCGTGAGTTTAGGCGTCATATCGGTAATTGCAGGGTCGTTCGGCAACCCTGCCCGGGTCGGCATACTGTTTTAAAGCGGCCATCGAATGCGTATGGATATGTTAGTGTATCGGAAAACGAAAGGGAACTACGGAATGCCGATTAGATACGTAATGTCGCGTTTATACGAAGCTGTTGTTTCAATGAGTCTGTTGCGAAGGTATAATTTAATGTAGGACAATAGTGGGATTTTGCGCGCTTTGTAGTGTTTACGCTTTATGAGATTGTAGTAGTAAAATAAATGAAAACGGTTATTGACTAGATTAGAAAGATACAAAGATATGGAATATAATGTGTACTATGTTTATGAGAAATCAGTAACCTGCATAAGACAACGGTTGACTATCAATGCTTTTTCTAAAGACAATGGAACGCTTTGGTTCAGTGTAAAGTACCTACATTTGGAGTAAAATCTTTCTAAATAGAACAGCTATATAAAAATACAATAAATAATTTAACTAAATAAGTTAATTTAGTACAAGTATCCCAGACACGTTCTCGAACCACTTAAAATTCACGGTACCTATTTGAAGGCCTCTGGGCTCTCCCTTCCAGCCTTTGTGGCTCTGAACATTTCACGTCACGTCCTGCAGTCTTATAATCGAGAAACTTGCGTATATTCACACCTAATGCAGGCTATGGGGTTATAAGGATAGTTTATGTGATGTAATATGAAAAGAGGTTTGGCAATTTGGAGGCTTTTACTTGCTGAGACTTATTTTGGAATTCAAACTGAATAAATTGTCATAACTAAAGGTGAATAAAAACTATCTGTAGTTTCTCTTGCGATCGCATTTTATCCAACTACTTCCACTGTAGTGTGTATAGGGTGTCCTAATTCGTTCTCTTGAACGAATCGAAGGCTCGAAATTCTCAGTTCCATTTTCAAAATATCATCCAAAAATATTTTCCATAAACTATATAGAATTTTTTAAGAGGTAGAATACCTAAAACCTAAAAATACGTAAGTAATATAAAGAATAAGAAAATCTTTACGAAACAATTCCTGATAAAACTAATCTAGAGCTACAATAGAATGATAGAATTAATACTGTGGACAGGAAACGGTATAAAGACTAATAAAACTTAAAAGACGGCGTCTCGACGGGACGTCCACAAAAGACATGAAAGCTTTTGTAAAGAATGACCAATACTGAAGGAAATTTACTTTGCCTCGAACGTTTTCCTGAAACAATCCTTTGTGGAAAGCCCTTTTTAATAGTTTATGAAGTATGATAGTTCTGCGAAAAGATGGTCGGAGGTTTGGGCAAAAATGCACCTGAATACATAACTATGTTTTGTTCTATTGTTTGTTTTTGAATCGGTTATTAATTTTGCTATTTTTAGCTATGAGATTTAAATTCTTCTGGAAATTCTGTTAGTAATTTTGAGTTATTTCCTTCCACAATATTCTGAGTCCTATTGATTCAAGTTGTTAGGGAAACGGGAACTACACAAAATGAAATAAGGAATATTCGAAAATTTTAAAACAGTCTGTTACATTCTAGAACACAATAAAAGTTTAACAGCATTCCCGAGTTCCGAACCTTTTTCGTGCAGAAACGGTTTTAAAACAACTGACCCCATCGTTACCATTCCGTTTTGTTTTGCGAAGCGTTTCCGAACGAAACGCAGAGCGAACAGTGACAGAGCAGAATTACTTTTAAGCGGAAATTTCGCGTGCTCACTGTAATAATGACCGAAATGAAGCTTCCTCGGCCGCAAACAAACCAACCAACTAAAAGTTTTAAGTTGCGAACTTCGGCTCTCGTCGGAATTGCGTGAAGCGAGTCCTCGTTTACGCCGGTCGAATGACTCGTTCGATTTGACTAATGACACCCGAATTCTTCTTGCCGAATGATTGGGACGGTAACTAATTGTTCCCTAGACGGGTTCCGGTCGAATTGTTTTAGTTTCGACAGCCACGGTCTAATATTGGACGATCTGTCTTTATGTGTCGAAACTATGCCCGAAATTATATTTTGAGGCTCATGAGAAATACCCAATTTAAACTTGAACAGTATCATTAATTAAGTATTATTAGTGAAATTTACATGAGAACTTAGAATCAGAATTAACTAGCTATACCTGGACATTCCAAATACTGGATTTTATGTGTTAATAGCATAAAGCATTCAATTCGACATAAATTCTTAAAACCTCTGCAGACAACGAGAAAGCACATTATGTTCAAGTAAATATTGGGATTGGTCTAACATCGTTCGACACTCAAACACTAATGAGATCGCATTCCCATTGTGGTGAACTGTAGATCGAAGTCATCGATCTCTAAAACCAGTTTTGTCTGTAATTCAATCCACCACAATATAAAATCGCATGTGTAAAAGCGGGAAATTCACTTTTGTTTAATTAAATTATCAAAAGCACGGTATTAATGCGTTTACCATTATTATCGCAGAAGTTCTCTCCTTAACACTTGTAGGCTTATACATTTTGGCTTTAACTTTACAAAATGAGACATTTACAATTACAAAGATCTAACAATAAATAAAATATCCTTTTTAAAAGAAATACGGAGCACCTTTAAATACAAATTACAGAGTAAACAACACACCGCCATTTTGAAATTACCGTGAATTTTCCGCCATGTGAAGCAAAGGGGTCCGAGAAATGCCCAACGATCGTTTATTTAAACCGATTCAAAGTAATCACTATGAATTGTGATTGCGTTTAATAAAATTGTTCAAAAACATGGGACTAACGGCTTAATGATGGGGCTGGAAATAAACCATGGGAATACTGCCATGTGACTAACTGCAATTTACTTTATCGAAACTGCTCATGTGTAGTCTAACTGCAAATTACGGTCCTGCGTATAATTTTGCATCGACAGTTATTATTTTGAAAAGACAATCTAATAAATTAAAGCTGTTTTAAGCTTTTATATTCCCCCATGAAGTTATGAAATTCAAATTTTTATTATTGTTTTTTTTTTCTTTGTCCACAGATGACGCCAGTACGTTACGGTCGTGTTATCTTTGCCTTCCTCACCTCTAATTATATAATGGTACGTATAAAAGCCTATCGTTGTTTATCTTATAGGAAACCTATCTTTGTTCTTAAGTTATCCACGAGAGAAATGCATGAAGACCGATATGGTCATAATTTTATCAACAGTTCGTGATGTTCATATCACGTTCGACTAGAAATATCGATTTCATTTATCGATATTGATAAACCAACATCGATTCCACTAGATTTAACTATGAGAATGAATCATTACTATGAATAAAGATATAATAATTATTCCTCCCAATATAGTCGTATTGATACAGAATATAATTTAAGGGACGAATACACGAAATTTATTCAGTGTTCCGCAGCAATTAGTGGCGAGCGCCAATAAATCGCGATGGAAATATCGATAACGTGATCTAGTGTCGTGCCCGGCGTACCGTGAACAAATCGAATTTAATGAATGATTATCGATAACGTAATGAGCTTTTTTCAAATGGAAATACGCGTTCCAATTCGCGTGCTTTGTTTCCGTCGCTACATTGAATCGTACGAACAATTAACGCGGCCCGCGTGAAACGGAACGCGGTACACAAACAGGTTCTTGGTCCGGGATGCGTTCCGTTCTGCAATCTGCATAATGCGACACTCATTTACCGAACGTTTGTGAACGACAAATGAAGCGGTGGAACGGAACGCTTTAAAACCCGACCAGTTTAAGAGGAGCTTTAACACTGTAGCTGCGGCTCCCCTAGATGGGTCCACTTTACTCGGTCGTGGTTTGGAAACGCAAATATTCGGGAAAGCCCACGTCTTTAATGGTGCGTGAACAGTGAACACTGATTGTGCGCTTCGAGTAATGTCCGTTTATTTATTTTGTGTTTCCGAGTAATAACGCAAATTAGTTTGACATCGGGTCAAATTGACGAAATTGTTAATATTAACGAACCTTAGTTCAGGTTTTATTATTTATCTATACTATAATAATATAAAGAGGTAATGTCATGACGTTGTAGAGGTAATCTTTGGATCTACTGAACAACATTATTTGTGAGTGTCATATGTTAAAATTAGGTAAAAACTCCTTTTCTGGCGCAGGTAAAGTTGCGCGGTTTAACTGATGTCTTATTAAATGTTTGATTTTCAATATTTATAGGCTTTAAACCACACCAAGTTTTAAATCAACAATCAATTTGAACGTTTCAACGTATTAGTGTTGCCGTATGTGCTACGTATGTACGAGTATAAACCACTTACTCCAATATTAATTAATAGATGATTGGTTCGATATCTCGACGGCGCTACACCAGTACCTACCGACTGGGGACGTTGTGCTGCAAGATGGAACCAACAGCGAAGTGATTATAGAACTGGATTCCTGTTGGCTTCCTTTTTAAATTGTTATGCTAATTGTTTTTCGACAAAAAGTATTTAAGTGCTGATGAAAATTGATTTTGATTGTTAATTTCATGATGGTTTCCCTTTTAAAACAATGCATACTTCACTAAACAGCGCACAGTATATTTAGTAAAAAAAATGCGTAAGTTTCTATAAATAAAAACTTGAGAGGTGTCATGGGACACCCGAATAGAACGAAGTTCCTTTCGATTAAAAGATATCTTATATTTTTTTTCCGAACGTAACGCGCGATAAGGAACGTGTTTTAAAATATTTTTATCACAGCGCCATCTAGCGATAATCATCTAAAACAAAAAAAAGTGTCGTGACAAAAAAAGTCTCGCGACAACTTTTCTTAAGAATTTTTTCCGTCTAGCCCCCTTTCGATAACGCGCGATAAGGAACTTCGTTCCAATTATTAATTAACGTTTTTAAAAGTATCAACTGTCGTTAATTTAAATTTACAGTTGAATTTTAAAGCCTGAATTCTTTCTGCATAACGACGCCCATATATTCCTGGTAATTCAATAGACATTTTCACTTAATCATTCACTTGATTAGTGTTTAATCATGATTTAATGCTGACATACAAACATAACTAGCGGAGTAATTATTGTAGATGTATCTAGAACGGTTTGTACGCAAATTAACTGTTATTGATGATTTATGAAGGCTTTCATTGTTAGGAAAATGTTTAATTGTGTCTGATTTGATATATTGAATTGTTTTTAGCTCGTCATTTGGGTGCTGCGAAGTCATTTCAAAATGGCGGTCGCAAAGTATGCCTATAGTTTATAGTTTCAAAGGAAAGTAGGTACTATCTCTAGGTGGGCTAAATAGCTTAATACAAATGATACGTAGACTTGAAAAATAACACGAAAATTTTAAAAAAAGATAATATACGCCATTTTCGTAGCTTCGCACATTATGTAAAAGTAAATTTCATAAGCAACTACGGTCGAGTGAGAAAAGAGTGCTAGGACTGTCTGGATCGTTAACTAAATAAGATTACGGTAATTTACTGAATGCTGCGTAGATTCATGAAACAATCCAATACACGGTTTAAGGTTTTTTTTATTACCATGTAGGCAGACCAGCCAACGGCCCACCTGATAGGAAGTGGTTACCGTCGCTCATGAACCTCTGCAATGTCAGGGGACACTGAGGGATCGCTGCCTACGACCTAACTTTAAGGACCCTCCTGAAGCCTCGTTTGAAGAAGGACAAGTCATAGCGTTCGGGTAATACCGAGGAGGGGAGCTCATTCCATAGCTGGATAATAGTGGTATTCAAAAAAGCCTTAACACTTTTAACCTACTCAATTTCTAAAAGCAGTAAAATTCACGCAATCGAATATCCGAATCAAATCGTAACCCATCCGTCACGTCTCAACTCGTATTTTTAATGAACTAGCCCTCGGAAAGCGCTAATTTGAATAACGAGCCCAGTGGGCAGCGAAAGGGTTATTTTAGGGTACCGCACTAACAATACTCGCTAAGAACGGTCCTCTAATGGCCTAGAACTTAATGGCACGGGTAAACTTAGGAATTTGCATTTTAAACGACATCTGTTATTGTGAGAGGGAAATCGTATTTCTGGCCGTGGTATTAGGATGTTTTGACCCGGGCCGGCAGCGGGCGGGTTCGCGTGACCCATTCCATTACGACGCTAATAAGGATTAAGAGAACGGGATTAGTTTAGCACAACTCGTATTTGTCTGCTACTATTTAGGCCTGTAGTTTAAAGGTTAAAAAGCATCGTAAATAATTAATTATGTATGTAAACTCGTTTCATTAAAACTTTTCTGATTTTGGTTTCGTTTCAGTTTGAATTTAGAGAAGTCTGTAACCTTTTTAAATTAAAATAGTAGAGGTCGTTGAAACTGCGAGATCGTTGGTACTTAATAAAAATCTAAATAACTTAAGATCCATTTAAAGTTAGATAAGCTTCGACTTCATTGAACAGAGCACTAGGATTTCCATACAAAACTTACCTCAAAGCATCGATTTTCAGAATCGACTAACGAAAACACTGGTATAAAACAAAAAGCCACTACATCTTTACCCATAGTTCCGAAGAAAACGAGTACAACGCAGTTTTCCCCGGAAAAAGTGAGGATACTTAAGTAATTTCCTGGAACTTGTGTTCGAATAGCCATAATTTGCTGGTGTACATAAAAAAGGCGGCGACTGGTACTAAAGGCGGGCTGCGAACAAAAACTGGCGAAGTGTACACGATAGCTATGCAAATTACATAATTGGGCTTTACCTGGTTAGAAAAATACAGCTATAATTTATGAAGGATTTATTTACAACTGGTTCACTTTGCAACTTCGTCTGCGTCACAAAACAAGAAAGAATACCCATGTAAAGCACCCCTCCTCGGTATTCCCTGAGCGCTATGACTTGTCCTTCTTCAAACGAGGCTTGAGGAGGGTCCTTAAAGTTAGGTCGTAGGTAGCGACCCCTCAGTGTCCCCTGACATTGCAGAGGTTCATGAGCGACGGTAACCACTTCCTATCAGGTGGGCCGTTGGCTTGTCTGCCTACATGGCAATAAAAAAAACAAAAAAGAAAATATTGGTCTAGGTTAGCCAGTACCTACATCGGTTCATGAATCTGAACTTTGGATTTACTTGAAAAATTAGATCTATTAAGCCGATTTCAATAATTATTTTACTAATAGAAAGCTGTTATTAGAGAGTGATTTATTAATTCTAAAATAAGGAAAAAACTTCTTTTGTAGCACAAAGCTGCGCAATCCAGCTAGTATCATATAATTATGTCGGTATAATTAGTCTGTAAATGACTAAGTAATGCAAACGTAGAAGATCCCGAATCTATTCATTAGGAAGGTATTTTATTACAGAAACAGGCTCAGGTGGTTTAATTAATGTTACGTATTAATGAGGATTTTAGGCCGGTATGATTTAGCTTTGATAATTTAGTCTATTTCGTGTTGAAGGGAACGAAAACGTAGCGAATTATTTAAGGTTTGTTTCTGTAAATGAAAATCTTCACATCTGTGATTTAAGGAATAATTTTAAATTTGTTTTTGTAATGTTATTGGAACGAAGTTCCTTATCGCGCGTTATCGAAAGGGGGCTTTTTTTGTTTTAGATGATTATCGCTAGATGGCGCTGTGATTAAAATCTTTTAAACAATTCCTTATATTGTTTTATATGATTAATGCTAGATGGCGCTGTGATATTTTATTTAGTTATAATATTATAATTAGTTTTAACCTAACTAATTATTATAACTTAAAAAAATTAAATTTTATTACAATTCCCTCACTAATTAATCGAAAGGAACTTCGTTCCATCCGGGTGTCCCTTGACACCTCTCAAGTTTTATTTTATTCGTGGTAGAGTTTTCTTTGCTTGATATGTAATTAAGTTATTAAAGTTATTAAGGTGCCATACGATCTAAATTTGAAAATATTAACCATAGACAAAATTTCGAAACCAAAAACTAATTTCATATAAAAACATTAGCCTAATTGCTAATTAAAATCGTCTCGTTACCACAAACTTACAAAAACAAACATGATATTATGCAAATTCGAGTAAAATGTAACTCGAATATATCAGGGAGCCGCCATAATAAATTGAAAAGTACATTCGTGCGGGATATTCCGACGAGTCCGCAACATTTAGCATTCCATTTTGCACATATCCGTTCCTGCGTACAACGGATCGTGTACAGGCCATTTTAGAACGAAATTTGAATTTGGGAAAAATGCGGTTTATCTGTTATTTATTTATTTAAATTAATGAAATAAAGTAATCTCGTTGGATTGTTTAAATGAAATTACAATTATTGAAAGGTTAAATTGCAATTATTATAAATTAATGTTTTGTGTGTTTAGCTTTAAAACACGTTGATTTCGTGATCACGTGATTCTCGAGTAAATTTCAATGCACAGATAAAAAAAAAGTAAAGAGTACTAAATAGTATTATTGACAACTAAAATAATAATTATGATCAGGTCTTAATTATATTACAGCTATATCTAACCTCAAAAATTACGTGTTTTCAAAATCAGCAGCATAGTAAATCGGAATTCGCGTGACGCACGTGGCGGTATTCGCCCTGCTTTATCGTCGACGGACGATGCAGAATTCCCTCGAAAATTCAATAAACCATCTCGTTTGTAACCGTACACGAGAATATCATTGATTTCACGTGCGCTCAGCTTTATAGTGATTCCGTTGCATTGTTGCCAGAGCAATAAATTCGACAATATTTTTGAAAATTGCATGGTATTGCATTTTACAATGTGTTTTGGAGTTTTATGTAGAAGTCAATTCTGTTCTTGATGTGTGTATAAACTAAAACACAAGATTGAGTTGGCGCCAAAAGACGGGTAGTGAGGTTTATGTGATGAGCTATAGGATCAGAAAAATATGGTGTTAGTCTCTATTAGTCCCAAAATATATAAAAATACCTACTAACTATGCTCTACGCAATAGATTTTTTACTTTTTATAATTATTTTAAGAGGTTTGCCACTTTCAACAAGAAATCTCCTTGAAAGTTGTTAATGATTGGCGACACCAATGCCGCATAATAATGTCGATGACATCCGAGACATTACACGAAATTTTAAAACGTACGCGTACAATGTGTTACATTTTAAAACTAAGTTCACAGAGAATACATTGTATAAAACGTAAAAGTTTTAAACGTATGTTTTACGAGCGAATTTAAAACGTGAACAGCATGTTGTTCTGTAATCTGATAACGAATTCTTAAAGCAATGCGAACATAAACAACAATGTAGTGCACTGGGAACGATTTTCTAATGTAATTTATTTTATTGGTTCACGTAAAATGTGGCGAGACATAAATAATTTGATTGTGAAATTATCTCTTAGTTTACATAGAATTATTACATCTGGAATCAACATCATGAACAAAAGAATGAAGCCAATGTAAAGTACACCGATCGCGCGTAACTACACGATGTTTTGAATCAACCTCATAAAGAGAAATTTTAAAGAACTTATGTGTATGTAATATTTTATTAGTGTGTTAAACGAATTGAGTGTCATCGGTACACTAACGCCAGAATATCGTGTTGTTACGCGCGATCGGTGCACTTTAAATTGGCTTCATTCTGTTGTTCATGGTGTTGATTCCAGATGTAATAATTCTATGTTAGTTTATGAACTGTTTTCAGTATTATTAATTGACATCGGTTAATTGAAAGCAGTAATTATAGTAGGTAAGACATAACTTATTTGAAAGGCACTTAGAAACATGAATAAACATTGAAAACTTGATTTCTGCTTCAGATATTGAATCAAATTATCCAACAGCGACTCTAAAAGACGACTAATAAACAAAGTTACCCAACAAACTACAGTCAGCTTTGTCTTTTAAAACGAGAATCGGGCTTGCATCCATCAGACAACTCGAAGTAATACGATTAAACTACACTTTGTAATTGTAGACTCGCTCGCTCCGATCTCCTAGCTAATTGTCGAAGAGTGGAAACGTAATAAAAGTGTTGCTCTTTGAAGCGAAGACGCCGGCCCCGAGCGCCGAGGAGCGCATTTTAATAAATTAAAACTGCGCGAAATTCCCATTTCGATATTATTTTATTTTCAGACGTTCCTTCAGTGAAAGCCGGCTCCATTTGCTAAGAGATCATCAATCTACTTAAACGAAATCCGTTTCAAAAAACATTCGGCTATTTCCGAGTTAGCTTGTGTAATCGTGTGATTGAAATGTATGTAAGGTTCCCGGGATCGGCCAAACGTTTGCGGTCCAGTTCGCGCTTAACAAGATGGACCTGCTGGCATCGAGATAGCATTCAGCCGAGTTTCGAGTGCCATTCAGCCAAGCTTTTAGCGGGATTCATGTATTCACGACCGATACGTGAAGAGCTATTAGTAGCCTGTTTACGGAGGCTGCACTTTATTAACAAACCTGACTGATGGACAGCTCTATTTTTAGACGGCTTAAATGGGAAAATCAGGAGGATGTTTCAGGATTTTCAGTGTGTGAGCTTTCGCCGAATATATCCCAGGAAATTAAAGTCAATAACTGAATTTTTCTGTTTGGTTGAAATAAAACCTTCTAAATTACCTATATATTTCATTTAACTTACCTATACTATAGGTAGATTATTATGCTATTGCATTGAAGTCCGATCTCTGAGAGGTTTCACTAAAAAACGCTCTACAGATACTACTTCAATTTTTGAAATGATCACCAAAATAATAAAATCACTAATAAAATATTCTCTAATTTCAGGTGCTGTTGATATCCCTGCAACTGCTGGCATGGTGCAGCGGAGCCACAGCGCTAGCGAACTGCCCCATCGGTTGCAACTGCAATGATGAAACGCTCGTGGTGGTCTGCGAGGAGAGCCGACTCGACGTCCTGCCCATAGCCCTCAACCCAGCCATACAACGACTTATCATCCGAAACAACATCATCAAAACCATTGACAGCTCCATGCAGTTCTATACTGAACTACAACACTTAGATCTGTCCATGAACGAGGTCGTTAATATACCAGAAAAAAGTTTTTCGTATCAACGCAAACTGCAGGAGCTACATCTGTATCACAACAAGATATCATCAGTAACGAACACGACGTTTCAAGGATTGAACGCTTTAACAGTGCTGAATCTGAAACGCAACTTCTTCCAAGAAGTATCGAATGGCGTTTTCGCTACTCTGCCAAGATTAGAGGAACTAAACTTAGGACAGAACAGCATATCCAAAATCGATCCAAGAGCCTTCGCAGGTCTGACTGCGCTCAGAATACTGTACTTGGACGACAATGCTTTGAGTTCTGTCCCGACACCGTCATTCAGTCTTCTGGGCAGTCTGGCTGAACTCCACGTTGGCCTAAATGCTTTCTCGTTCCTCCCCGACGATGCCTTTGCTGGTTTGAATCGACTGACCGTGCTCGATTTGAATGGAGCTGGTCTATTTAATATTAGCGATAATGCGTTCCGGGGGCTTTCTGGACTTAGAATTTTGAACCTCGTCGGAAACAGACTAAGCGTTGTACCGACCCAACAGCTCTCCGGTCTATCTCGCTTAGAAGAACTGCATATCGGTCAGAATGAATTTTTAACTCTTGAAAGTCACTCTTTTAAGGGTTTGAAGAATTTAAAGCTAATTGATATTACCGGCGCAACTCAACTGGAGAGAATAGAACGTGGTGCATTTGAAGATAACGTCAATTTGGAGTCTGTAAATGTGGTGAACAACAAGAAATTGTCTGTAATTGAAGACTCTGCACTACTAGGACTGCCAAAACTCAAACACGTTTCTCTAAGGGATAATGCAATCACAACACTGAGCGAATCAGTATTCGTTGGAAAAGAACTCAAAAAATTAGATCTTACAGACAATCCCATCTATTGCGACTGTCAACTGCTTTGGCTTCAAAACCTCATGAACGACAAAAGCAACTTTACGCAGATTCAATGCTCTAGCCCAGACCACTTAAAACATAAGTATTTGAGAAGCTTGACCGCTGATGACATCGGATGTGTTCTCCATGACTCCCGACAGCAGACTATAATATGTATTGTAGTCGTTACATGCGTCGCCATTCTAGCTGCACTCGTCCTTGTCCTTTACAGATATCGTAAAAGTATGCAAGAAAAACTTAAAGATTATAAATGGAACAAGGGACGCAAGAACTTAGACTATCATAAGCCAATATCTACTGAAGAAGACTGCATTGTGCGCGGCATCCACCCCTCCCAGTACCCCGCTCCTCCCCACACCCCCGGCCTCAGGCCAATTCCGGTTACGGAACTGTAGCTAGAGCTTTACGCCTCTCCGAGCGTGTTCTTCATGTCAGGCGGCCAGGGCTCCGCGCGCCGGCCGCAGCGCTCGGGAGGCGGCGGCACCTTGCCCGCTAACGGCTTCACCTACATAGGTGCCGAGGGCCGGCCGCATCAACCCCTTACTCTCAACAACGGCGCACCAGCCCCTCACCTCAACAACGGCTCCTTGCGCTCTCTACCCGACAAGAAGAACAACCGGAACGGCGTTATATGTCATCCTGAAAACTTTCAACGGAACCTAGACACCCGTTACTGTAGGAAACAGGAAAACGGGTACATGCGCAACTCGGAGACGATAATCGGATTCCCGCGAAACGGGCGGGAGTACGAGCGCGACCACGTGGAGTACAGCGAGCCCGAGTACTCCGTGATCCCAGAGTCGTACGGCCGCGGCGACTACCCGCGCTCCTGCTCACATTCTAACACCTTCAACTGTTGAAGGCGCGCCTTGAACTATCTGTAACATGTGATCTTGCAATCTATAGCAATAATACTTCATTCCATTAAGTTTTCTGAGTGCGAGTGTCGAGTGTCGGCAATGACGAGGTAGTGCTCTAGAGCGGTTAGTGACATTAGTGTACGGGGAGTGGTGTACTGTGACCAGTGAGGACTAACGTATATCGTATTCGGTTTGAAGAGTTCTTATTTGTAAGTTTAAGTAGTGATGATCTATTTTTGAACGGGACGGAGGAGAAGCTTGAAAGTGTGACTTTCATTCGATGTAATGGTACAATGTACAGACTAGTCATCGGGGGCCGGAGAGCTCCTATGATCATGTACATCATGAAATGTTGTGATTTGTAATTATTTCTACCAGTGCGGTGGATTTTGTATTTGTTTTTGTACAAAAAACCATTCCATAAATCTTTTTAATGATTAATATTTTTAATTTATGTGTACAAGTTAGTATGCGTTAAATAAGACACCAATATGAAAAAAATATATTAGTCGTAATGAATGTAAATATATTTATACTATATTGAGATATTTATAAAATTTAATACGATCTTGTTCTTCTAAAATTAATGTAAAATTGTTTCGGTATATTGTTTGCTATGTCGACTGATAATATTCTAAGTAGGAAGATGAGTGACGTCACCGCTTTCGTGACTAAATACTTCATACAAAGTAGATATAAAGCACCTTCTTATTTCAGATATCCTCACTTTTTTATACTTCCTTAAGCTCAATCTTAAATATAATATTAATAGGGTAAAATTCTAAAAATAGTTTAACTCGGACTAGTCTCCCCTTGACAACGAAGCGAACGGATTAATAATTTCTTTTCTAGAAAGATTATTAAGTTTAAGGCAGATGTAATAATCTTTGAGAGAATTAAGTTTATATTTGATATTTTAGTTATCCACACAAACCTAATATTAAAAATACAATTCTGAAATAATAGTTAAAATGTTGGTATTCAAACTGTAGCTAGTAGGTACTCAACTAGTAACGAAAAAAGATAACATAAAAAATAAAATCAATGATGACATAAATAAAACACAGGTACTGTAGTGTTTTCCTACTCGCTTGACTATTTCAAAATCTATATTAAATTTTCTGTGAAATCTACATTTTGGTATCTACCTGATTTGTTTTATTGATTATATTTCACAATGATCTCTATTTACACAAAGCAACTGACAACTAACTGAAATAAGAGACTAGTTTTTTTTTTCACGATAATTATAACAATTAACTATATTGACGATTGATATTTCTCTCAAGGGGGCATTAGAATAAGCATGATATTTCATTGTCGCATTTTATTTAGCCTAAAATCATTCCCATTACATAAAATATAAACGTTTTTTCAACCAGTTACCTACTTAAAATGTAAACTAGAGTGGTTTTAACAAGAAATATCTTTTAGACGCCATTAATTTCGATTAATACTTTAAATATGAAAGTATTCTATTTCTTATGACTTTTTTTGTAATATACTTCCACTTTTATTTCGTAACAATAAAATTATGATTGTGTGCACTTACTAGTAAGAATACGTGTAGATATTTACTATGACAAACCGTTTCAACTTTTTTTCTCAAATCTTTGAGGCAAGCGCACACACTGTCGAAGCAAACTGGATACCACCGAGTCAATACACACAAATTATGCTAATTAATTATACTTACACCAAAATATTTACTAAAAATCCTCATTAACAAATTAAAACAAAATGTGAATAAATTGACTTATGATAAAGCAGTATTGTAATTATTTGTGACGGCACTGTTTGCTGCGACTGTTGTGTGTGATCTTTTCTTCATTTTATGTAATTATTGAAATTGTATATAAGACTCGAAGACTAAGCAATATTGGCATTGTGCCTAGTAAATGCCTAAACGAAGTATACAAGGGATGAATACATATGAAAATGTGATTAGATTTATTCGATACATTGTAATAGAAGAAAATAAAATTTCTGTACTTTATTGTAGTTATTACCTACATACAAATCAATAATATAACATACCTCAAATTCATTTGTTTTTTATTTATTCTACCCTAATTCCTTTTCTACTTCACGTTCCTTTCTGTACTCTGTAGAACAAATTAAAATTTACAAGTAACTAGTCATATTGTCACAATTATTGATAAAAGTTTCGTCTTGACTATTTCACTGAGTATTACACAAATTGAACACTTATGTTCATGAAACAAACGCAAATGACACGCAGTGATGTGATAATACAATTCCAGTACACATATTGTACGTACTTTTTTTTTAAAACTTAATTTAATGTCCATGTTAGGGTAGTTGGGTCTAGTAGGGTCTAGTCCTTCATTTCAACAACTGTTACCTAAATTACTGTCGATTAGAAAACATTGAAATATTCTAAATGATATGGCATACACACATGAGGGCATTTAGTTATTATAAATTCACTAATAATAGTACAAAGATCTCTTACTTTTTTGCGGATTTCTGTTTAACTCTTGCCCTAAAAAAGAAAAATCAGCGCCTCTGGCGGTTACTTTAAAAACTTCACAACAGCGCCATCTAGATTTAGATTTTTTTTTTTTTTTTTAGTTGGAGGAAATCACCGGATCCCCACCCGCCCCGCGGGCGGGGTATGTGGGAGTTGAACCGCACTAAAACCTCCAACCGCTCACACTCAGCGTCCGAACCCCGGCTGAGGCCAGAACCCAGCACGGGGTTATGAGGGACGGCGCGACGCGTTACGCCATCGGCACTCTTTCCCGTCGCTCCGTCCCCATCTAGATTTAGATAAATGAAGTTCGGATGAAAAACTTTTTCACGTGCGTATCGAACTCTAGATAACTCAAAAATTTGCCTATTACCTTTCAATCGTGCAATCAAATCATGAGTTAAATCTATAATAATCCTCAATAATCTTCCTATTAAACTTTAAGTGTTTTATAAAACAAAAACTAATAATGCTCACACTCAAAACTAAAAGTCTCAACCATTTCCCACATTTAAATAAGCTTCAGACAGACAAACAAATCCCTCAATCTAAACTAGATAATAGGAGCAGATAAAAGAAAACAGAATAAAGATGTTAATTGTTTTATTGTTGTATGCAGTATATTTTATTAAATACAAAATTGTTCAGCCTTGTGATGAGAAGCCAGTTCCTGCCAGGGGTGGTCATGATTCGTAAATAAATAAAAAAAATAAAAGAGTATCAAGGCGCCATATTGGAATTGTTATTTCTTATCTAACATTTAGAATTTCTCTTCTTCTAGACCATGTTTGTAGAACATCATGATGGGTATTTGTGTGCCATCAATATCTCTGTATTCCATCATGGCGACCATGCCATCGCAGTCCATGGACTCTCCAGTGAAGAACTGGAGTTCCTTAAACCTACCGAGGATGTCCTTCATTACTTTGTTCATGTTGTTTTTGAACACATCTACTTGGTCGGGCGCCTTCTCTTCCAATTTTGCTACTAATCTGAAATTTTACAAATAAAGTCCATGAGTAACTGAAAATTTACAATTTAATACAAGATTCAGCAAAAATCTCAGTGTCAGCTCTATTTCATGAACAAACATTATGAAAATGAATGTTTTTTCATTAAAGTTCTTTATTGTTGCATCAATCGCTCCATGAGTAAACATTGAACATTTTACTCTTGGTATTAGATGATGCCAAATAAGTATTACACTATCTTAAATACAAAACAATGAGTTAAGAGAAAGTGAACAAAATATAATAATACTAGAACAAATTGACAAAAGTGAAAGTTAGATTATAGTTGTGGTAATATGATAAATTTAACTTGCAATATCTTTTCTTATTGTTGAAAAGTCAAACAAGCTTTAATTTATTGGATAGGGCCACAGAACCAATTTGTCACTTCAATTTTTGTAAACCTATTATGTGCATTTAGTACACCAAAAAACTATCAAGAATTCATTTCAGTACATTCATTAGTCCAGTATTGTGTAACATCAAAAAACACCATGCTTTAAAAAATCGGCATTTAACCATTTCAAGCTTAAAGAGTATTCAAACAGTTTTTTATAACTTTCTGATAAATTTTGCATTGTAATTCTAAAATGAAGCCCAAACTAATTTCAATGAACTATTGACAGCCACTTGATCAATAACTTTAACTTGGTATTAAACTTTTTTTCTCAAATACAAAAATCTAAAAAGCTTTCTCTAAAGGAATCTTAACCTCAAATTATTACACAGACTACTGATAACAACGACCTTGGCTTACACTGATAATTCAGTGTCATTATCATGCATGTCCCAGCACAATATTTATATTTACTTACGAATTTTCAACTAAATTTGCTTTAAGCACAGAGGCTCTTTATTACTGCGCTTAGTCATAATCTAACTTTGCTAAATCGGGCCAGACGTCGCGAACATGACACATTGACAAGTTCATTGAAACCGAGAGGTTTTTGCACTATTGAACTTACACACGAAATTCGCGATTGATTTTTTCGATGTTCACTTAAACTTAGACTCATTTTTCAAGCTTAAAACACACAGCACTCACTTTTTCATATAGTCTTTAAGGTATAATGTGTAGGATTTCTTGTCACCGAAAGCGTATGTTTCGACTAGCCTGTGGTTCAGGACTATGTCAACTCCACTTTCGACGGCAGAGTCTGTGCCCTCGTCAGCCTCTTCAGCCGAAGGGTTGAAGCCTTCGATCTGGATGTCACCCTGTGCTCTCGTCACCAGTCTACCAGTCACTTCGTAAATAACTTCGTCGACAAGTTTGACTTTGTAGGTGTCTGAGAACATCTCATCGCCTGAAATAAGATAAACATATTGGTAGCATACATGTCTGTGTCGATGTGGCATCAACTAAGGGATCAAGAGAAAAAGTTTTTGAAAATAGCAGTCAAGTGAAATGTCAAAATCATCCTGTTATCAATATTGGTTATATTGTTCTGAAAATAAAAATATCATCAAAATCAAAATTATCAATTCGTAGATAACATAATTACCAGTGATAATATCCTTAAAGATCTTCATTTTGATGGATTGGAGGCGATTTAAATAATAAAAACCGAAAGAACGGCTTCTCGCCTCAACAACTAAACCGGAAAGGACATTTGAAAGAAAGAGATGGAGGCTTTAGGCTAGTGTTGTACCCTGAATTTTGAATTGAAGAAAATCGATTTTTAAGCTAATTCAAAACTTCGAGTTGATTGTTGGAAAATAAAAAAGAAAAAAATCTTTATCCAAACCAACAAAAGACATTTTATAATGTAACCTAAGTTATTTCTATGTTATTCAGAATATTACAAAAAAAGGCTCTTATTCATTCATCATTGGCCCCCATATTACTAGGTTGGCGGGAAGGCTCAGTTCTGCAGCTTACGCGGTTAAAAAGATAAGAACATACACTGATGTGGACACAGCTCGCCTTGTGTATTTTAGTTATTTTCATAGTGTTATGTCTTATGGTATTCTGTTATGGGGCAATGCTGCCGACGTAGAAACAATATTTATTCTGCAGAAAAGAGCTGTTCGTGCAATCTATAATATGAACTCAAGGGAGTCTTTGCGGGACAAATTCAAGGAAATTAAGATTCTAACTTTAGCGTCCCAATACATTTATGAAAATTTAATGTATGTACATAAAAATATTCATGAATTTCCTAAAGTCTCGGATATTCATAATTTTCACACTAGGAACAAACACAAGCTTGCGTTGCCAGCATCTAGATTACATAAAATAAGTAATTCTTTCCAGGGTTTGTCTGTAAAGCTTTATAACAAAATCCCAGTGGCCGTTCAAACATTGCCTATAAATAGGTTTAATAGAGTTATCAAAGAACGGCTATGCAGTAAAGCATATTATAAACTTAATGATTATATAAATGACTGCACAAAATGGGAATGAGGTGCTCGTCCGGGCCATTTCAATTGATACATTTGTTAAAAACAAAAATATTGTAAAACAATATTTAAAAAAAAAGAAAAAAAAAACATATTAAATTAAAAAAAAGACATGCCCGCTGAGTTTCTTGCGCCGGTTCTTCTCAGGACGGAGGCGTAATTTTAGCGAACTGGTGGTAGAACTTTTGATTTTATTTTATTTTTGACTTTCAAAATGTATGTGTGGACACATCTAATTTGAAATAAATGATTTGACTTTGACTTTGACTTTGACTATCGTTTATTTTCTCTGAAAAATATGAGAAATACTAAATAGCATCGCATTGTAAAATAAAATCGAATTGAGATTTACCTCGATTCGTCACTACCTGCACATTAGAAATATTAAAGTTTTTAACAAAAGGCTTATATAGTTACCCTATATTGCTTAAGATTATGCACATGAATTTTGAATCATAATAAAATTAATAAGAAAAAATATAATCCATCGTAATCGATACTCGAGTGAAGATAATGTCTAAGCCTGAAAGGCATTATCCTGACAATTGACAGCTGACAGAATTAAATGCCAAAAACAAATGAAATCAGCAAACGACGGAAATAGATGGCGCAGTTTCGTCCACTAAGAGAAAACGATGGAAGTTTTTCTTTACAATTCTACTGTTTGTAGATTATGTGGCGAAGAAAATGATAACGGAACCTTGCTATATTTGCCTGAAGATAATAATACAAGTTTGAGTGAAACTGTTAATACGTATTTACCATTAAAGGTAATTTCATTTACTCTTAGATTGTATTGACCTAATGTCAAAGTAATTTAGCTGACCTTCAGTTTAGCTACTAAATAACTTTGCGAAATATATAACATAAACTATAAAGTTAGAAATGTTATTTAAAACAATAGATATTTCTTAGAATATATTGCTATTATCTAATACTCAATGAGAGCATCATTTTTCATGGTCAAAATATGACATAGTTAACATAAACAAGGTCAACCATAATCTTTGTAGCGCCAAATTTGAATCTGATAAAGTATAAAAAAGTTTTTTTGTCTCAGTTATATATATGTGAAAATATGAGTTTTCCATACTTCAGGTATCTGATGATGGTCAACTGCCGCGCACAATATGTCCAGGATGTACTATACAACTTGAAGCCACCGTAGAGTTTTTTAATTTAATTATAAGAGGACAAGTAAGTATAAATTATGAACGTTTTGTGTGAAATCAAATTAGTTGTTCATGTCTATTCTAAACTTCTATCTTATCTAGCATTTTAAAGTTTCGTTAAAAATCTAAATGTAAATTGCATTTTTCAGAAAATACTTAGAGAGCTGCATCAAAGAGAAGTTGAATATAAAAAATCCACTTTGAAATCTACAGAAGAGGAAGTTGTGACTGAAAATGTTGTTTATGAAGGTAACTAAAATATTCCAGTAATAAAACAACTTCTAACAATAATCTACTAAATATTATATAATTGAGTCAGTGATGGTCAACTCAAAATCTTTAAATTACCTAGTATCTTATTTGCACAGGTAAAGTAAAGTCAATGTAAATTCTAAATGCTAAATTATTTCTGCAAAAAAATGTAAACAAAAACATGTTTTCGATAATTTTTTTCATAAATTTTGTGTTTATGCAAAACAACTGAAAAATAATGGTTTAACCTTCTAAAAGCAATGTTTTATACAAAATGTGTTCATTTTTATTCCAGTTAATACAACTGACGGTGTGTACCAAGATGACCACACAATGTCGCTTCAAGCAGCAGGCCTAGAGAAACCAAAACGCAAACGTGGTCGTCCTCCCAAAAAGCAGAAAACACCTGAGGAATTGGCCAAGGAAGCTCGTATTAGAGAAGAACAGCTCAAAGCTAAACAGTTAGAAAAAGAAGAAGAATTAAGCGGGAAAAGAAGAAGAAAAACTCCCAACCGTTTTAGGGAAGTTGTTCAGGTTTGTACTGTACACATATATATATAACTACACAGTTTTTCCACTCCTTTACAGTACATTTTTAGTTTACTTATATTGCAATTTTTCAAAACAGGGTAAAGAACTAGAGAAAATTTTCAAAGAGGAAGGCGTTATAGACGAAACTGAAGCAGAAGTTAGCAACGACATTATAATAGAAACAAAACAAATACCCATCTCTGTTGAGGAAGAGGTGATCGGACACAGGGAAGATTCCGGAGAATTAGTTGTCGTTACTAAAGGGAAAGGACGTGGGAGACCAAGAGGTGAGGAAAAGTTTTCATCACCTGATTTTTTAGTATACAGGGTATCAGTATATTAATCTATGATAATTTGTTTGTTTTTATCGTAGGTCGCCTCCGTCAGAAACAAGAGAAGTGCCCAATCTGCGGTGCTTTGTATTCGTGCGTCGGTCGCTACATGTCGCACGTGGCGTCGCACGGCCCCGTGCTGTACCAGTGCGCCGCCTGCCTCCTCACGTTACCCGACAGGCTTACCTTCACTCAGCACCAACAAACACACTCGCACAGCGGACAGAACGTCATACCTTGTACTGCACAGCAGCTGGTACGTATATATACAAGTGTCGCCACATGTCGCACGTGGCGTCGCACGGCCCCGTGCTGTACCAGTGCGCCGCCTGCCTCCTCACGTTACCCGACAGGCTTACCTTCACTCAGCACCAACAAACACACTCGCACAGCGGACAGAACGTCATACCTTGTACTGCACAGCAGCTGGTACGTATATATACAAGTGTCGCGACATGTCGCACGTGCGTGTGCTGTGTTATAATTCCCAAAAAAGAAACTTTTTAATTGCCTCGCATGCAGACGAAATAACAGGCCACCTGAACTTGAGCGATTACCATTGCTCATGCACCTCTGCGTTGTCAGAGGACACAACCCCTTATGGGTCTTGGCCTGCTCCAGTTTCTTCCTCCACACTTACTTATCCGGAGACACCGTTCTCTGAATCCTCACTTCGACAATTTCCACCCCTCGGTCTACTCCGTCCAATTGCCCGAGTCTTGGTGTTCCCCTGCTTCTATGGTACTCAGGTTTTGAAGTCAGAATCTTTTAAGGATGCATTTTTGTTCTATCTGTTGTCCAAATTCACTTCATAGATAATTTCTTATTCTCAGGCCGAGGCTCAAGAAAAATTATCATCAACATTATCTGGAGAAACTCAAGACCAAGAAAATGCAGAGACAACTGAAACTCTGCTGATGGACTCGTTACCAGACCTCAACCCGCAGCCGGCAGAGGACACTGCTGAAGGAAAACAGGTGACAAGCGAGATGGATCCACTCACACTTGACGATGGAGCCGTTGTGAAGGATGAGACAGGTAAATTGTAATATTTATCTCGGTTATTGATAGTTAACTAATCCTTATGAATTTTAGAACTGATTTTGTATATTTACGTATAAGAGTTAATTTTAACCGACTTTGAATGTATCATTAATTAAAACATCATATTTACAATATTTAGGGTAGCTTTGGGACACCCTGTATACTGTATAGTAGGCATTTAGTAAAAACTGCTTATTTGAATATTATGAACAGACGCTTAAATTTTTATTAATTTTTAATAATTTTAATTTTCATCACCATTTATTTGTAATCTTGTTCAATAACAAGATTACAATTAATAGAAATTAACAGAGATTAGAGAGTAACAATTGTTTTGTTTTTCATTCGTTGCATACCAATGTACCTACTTATGCGCTGTGGAAGAAACTCCCTGTCACAAGTTTTTTAAACTTAAAAGGGACCACAATGCCTAAAAAAATTCTTAAAACACACATTAAAATTATCTTTTCCCTACACAGATAACAATTAAGCTAGTTTTAAGTGACGTTAAAGTGTTAAAAAAACTTATCTTTTCAGAAAATGATTCGATAAAAACAGATCCGGAAAAGGATGATGATTCCGAAGACGTACAGTTGAACTCGAAAGGCAAACAGAAACTAAAGTGCAACCACTGCGATAAACTGTTCAGCAACAAACAGAGTAAATCTGTTCATACGAAGGTAAATAGGCTATTCCACCCCATTTTTTTTTCTATTTTAATTTAATCTTTTATTCATAAAAACCTACAAAAAAAAACAATTTTTTTTTAGCCAAATTAGGCTAAAATTTGCCATTTAAAATTTCAATTTCAAATTTGGCGCAAAAACGTCGCCAAATGCACCGCCATCTTCTATCGTCACTCACAGAGTAAACAGCGGTGTAAACACTACGATTTGTTAAGGGGTTTACTGTAGAGGTGACGTCACATTACAGCCATCATGGCGGATAGCGTTTTTGATATTCGAACCACAGACAAAAAAACACGAATTTTAAAATTGGAATATAAAATATATTTTGCGTTTTTATGAGTAGAAATCAACATTATTCACTTAGTTTTTCGTAAATCTATCAAAGTATGATAATTTTATAGTTTAATTAGCTTGGTGCGTAATAGCCTATTGATTAAATATTTCAAATCAATTGTAGAGTAGGTATGACTTGTAGAGTAGGTTTCACATTTCTGGTTTTAGATTGAGGTGAAATTTTCTATATAAACATGAGACATCATCATCATTATTTTGGTAAACGAGGTTTGATGATGGAGCTAGACTAAACCTTATCAAATTTGGGCTCATATGATTCGCCTTTAGTTTTTCCGTATTTGTAAAAAAAGTCGTTTTGTTTTCTATACAGGCAGTACACCGCGGCGAACGTAACCACGTATGCGTGTCGTGCGGCGCGAGGTTTGCGTACCCGCGCTCGCTCGCCCTGCACGCCATCACGCACATGCGGCACAACGCCTCCAGATACGCCTGCGACATCTGCGGGAAGGTACCGTGCTTGTTGACTGACCAACAGTGACAAAGTCATTGTTACGACTAGTGTAAGAGAGCTGTAAAAAACCGAAGTTATGAACTGCTCTCTTCGCGTTGGTGTGCATTTTGACTTTCTACTAAAAATAAAGAGCACTTTTACCAAATATCAATGTGCAATCTTCGGCATTTTTTTGACCGACTTCCAAAAATGAGGAGGTACTCAATCCGTCTGTATTTTTTTCATGTTTGTTCCTGGATAACTCTTGTTTGAGTGAACTGATATGAATGATTCTGGTGTCAGGTGAAAGGTTCTGGTCCAACTTAGGTCCCATTTGATTTTTTTTAAGATCGAACAAGTACTTCTGGATTTGTGATTTAAAATGTGTATTTTGAATGGACAAAATTTCACAGATACATTTTTGGGTGTATTTCTTTTTTATATGAACCAATTTCGATGATTCTTTTTTGTTAGAAAGCAGACATTTTGAGCATTATCTCATATATATTTGATAAAGATCTAACACGTAGTTTTTATGTTATGCTTAAGAAATGGAAGTGGGTCGTTTACATTTTTGTAATAAAAATATTATTTAACTAGCTGGCCCACACAACTTCGTCTGCGTCACATAAGGAAATTTTCTCACCGTTTAAACCTTTCCTGGATTATTACGAATATTTCAAGATTAAAATAAGCCAAATCGGTTCAGTCGTTTTCGAGTTTTAGCGAGACTAACGAACAGCAATTCATTTTTATATATAGGATTAATTCGAAACTAATGACAGCTATCGATGTTCCCTCGCAGGTCCTGAACCACCCGTCGTCGGTGATGTACCACAAGGAGTCGGAGCACGCCGGCCAGCGCTACGTGTGCAGCAAGTGCGGGAAGAACTTCAAGCACAAGCAGCTGCTGCAGCGGCACCAGCTCGTGCACACGCAGAACAGACCTTATATATGCAAGGTGAGGGGCTGGTATTGATTGACAACTCGTCGCCTCACTGCTTGTTTGGCCAATCTGACATTTTTTACGAAAATTACTTTTTAATGCAGTATTATCTATACATATAATAAAAGGATAGAAAAGCCAACATTGCAAAATACACTCCCCCAAGTCAAACAACCGTTGAACATTTTGATGGCGCGATTCAGAATCCATACATTTAGTTCTGTAAAAAACTCAGCTTTGTCCGGGATAAACTCGAAAACTGCTGCACAGATGTACTTCAAATTTGGCAAGAATATTGCTTAGAAGTCGGGTCAACACATAGGCTATATATTATAGTGCTATCATGTCCGAGGAACGGGATATAAATATAATAAAATTCATTACACAATTTTAGAGCAACGACATCTATCGGCGTTCAAGTCAAATTTCATGTTGAATAATTTTTTTATTAGTATGAGAGCTAGCAACGTCGGGAAAACAAACATTTCAGTAAAGCCAATTTTTATTTTTATATATGCTATCTCTCATACTCTTTCACTTTTATATCAGTTGGCAAATTAATTTTGTTTTTTTGGTCCTTAAAAAGCTTCATTAAAAAATAATAATTCAGAATTAGCGTCTGGCACAGAAATACAACAAAAAAATATCTGGAAATAATAAATTAAAGTAGCGAAAAGTTTAATAAAAATAAATTAAAGAAAAAAATGTCTTTAAATAATTTGAAAAATCGGTTTTTTATCTGTACTCTAACACTACCGGCTACTACTAGACAGTCCGTATCGGTAAATACTCTGTCAAAAACGTTGCTAGCTCTTATACCATAATTTAAATTTGATTGTGTCATTTTTGGCACTGTCAATGGTTTTTTATTAATTGTCATAGATACAAGGAGTTCTGTTCCTTTTTAAAAATTGTGTCTTTAATTCGTTTCAGAGATAAATAAAATCTATACATATAAATAAACTAGCTGGCCCGCGCAACTTTGTCTGCGTCACATAAGGAAATTTTCTCACCGTTTAAACCTTCCCTGGACTTCTACGAACATTTCAAGATTAAAATAAGCCAAATCGGTTCAGTCGTTGTCGAGTTTTAGCAAGACTAACGAACAGCAATTCATTTTTATATATAAGAGAATTCATTAAACAATTTTAGAACAACGACATCTATTGGCCTTCAAGTCGAATTACATATGGAAGCAATTTTTTTGTTTAATAAATGATTTAAATTTGATTATGTCATTGTGGGACAATGTTTCCTATTTGCTAACTAGAGGGCGTTGGCGTATAAATTTGAATTATTCTGAATCGCGCTATTATTTCGTACACCAAATGTCAAAACTGAGGTTACCGGCTTTGCTATAAGTCATCGTGTGGTTGGTCAATTTGAAATACTTAGCAATCATCAGATTATTATTTAGTTTCGATTTAAAATAATTAAAATGCCTGGAAAAGGATATCTAATTTATCCGAATGCTCAAACGATACTCGAAGGAAAAGGTTAGCTCGATGTGTAGAGACCGCCGTTGAGCGTGAAGCTAGGTTGGCTACTCTTCGAGAACACATTGCGGAAACTCAGTCGATCGAAGATCTTGAAGAGCAGGATACTCAGTTAAGGAGAGATCACTCTCAGCCTGCTCTTTCACGGTCGTTGGAGACTGATGAGCAGCATAAATAGCGTAGTACAGCTGCTCAGCAGCGTTACCAGGACGTACGTGACGATACTTCTGCTCATGTATCGCGAGACCGGAACGGAATGCAAGAGTTGCAAGAGCAACCGTGGCTAAATAAAGAGGAAAGTGGATTTATGTACAATGTTGCGATTAACTACGTCGTACACGGAGATATTAGCATCTTAGAAGAAGTGTGCGCCCTCTGTCAAGCCCGCAAATGGAGAGGGGAGCCCAATGGGATGTGTTGTGCGTCTGGTAAGGTACGCTTGGAGTCTGCAAGACCCACCAGAACTGTTGAAATGCTTACTAAGGGGCGAACATCCAAAGTCCAGCAATTTTTTTAAAAACATCGGAGTCTATAATAGCGCCTTCCAGATGACTTCGCTTGGTGCAAATCAAATCGTTGAAACAGAGTTCATGCCGACATTCAAGATTCAGGGACAAGTTTACCATAAAATTGGTTCGCTGCTACCCACACATATTCCAAAATTTATCAAATTTATTTTGTGACTGATTTTGAAGAACAAGCACACCTTCGAAGTAGATCCATCCCCAATTTGGACGTGCTCAAGAATTCTCCGATGTCCTTCTAAGTGTTGGTGAAGGTACTCTAGGAGAGAGGTGGACAAGTGGTGCTTCCAATGTCTCTCGATAGAGTTGTATCCAGCTTAGAAGAACTCATTCGCTGTGTGTACAACGACATCAGTCGTATACCACACCAGCAGAATTCTTGGGTGTGGGAGCAAGCCATTTTGACACTATGATCAGGCTGCACCAATTGACGAATGCATTCTCTCAGAAATTGAGAGAAATGAAGTGGTCTACAACTTTATAAATACTGTCGTCGAGCAAGATGATGCCACACATTATCCTGTGGAATTTTTGAACTCTCTGTCAGCAAGTGGACTTCCAGCACATACTATCAAGCTGAAGGTCGGTTTCCCGATTATGCTTCTTCGGAACCTAACTCCTCCGAAGTTGTGTAACGGGACCCGCGAAATTATCACTTTTTGCTCTTCCATTTAAAAAAAAGCAGTCTTATTCTGTTACTCTGCTTAGTGTAGATATGAAAGGTAAAGAAGAAAACCAGTAAATTAATGTTATTTTAAAAGATATAATTATTGGTATATTATTATGGTGATGTACATAGCATTCACGCAGACGACGTCGCGGGCAATAGCTAGTAAAGAATAAAATTTCCATCCGACTGGTATATTTTTTTAAAATATTCAATTCTAAAACAATAAAAATCTCATTTCAATTTTTTTCTCAACACGGCACTTAACGAAAATTCCGTGCTTGTTTGCTGTCTCCTGTAAAATTTGCTCGAGTGCAGATTGGCCAAACAAGCACTGAGGCGACGAACTGATTTCATGTGCCGCCGATATCTTTCCAAGCGTCAAAGAGACAAAAAAAAATTTTATTTTTGTATATGTTCCGATCGCATGAGGATACTTTATTGAGGTTATTTTCATATAGTAAACACTATTTTTTGTTTTGTATAGAATTATTAGGTTCAACAATATTATTACCGGCAACATTGCCATCACAACAAATAACAGTGATATTAGAAAATGGCACATCATTTACGTTTTCCATTCATCGTTAGTATTTAGTTAGGACTAGTCCATGGCTATACGGTTCGTACTACACGCTCTTTGAAAAAACTTAAGAGGTATCAAGGGACATCCGAATGGAACGAAGTTCCTTTCGATTAATTAGTGAGGGAATTGTAATAAAATTTTATTTTTTTAAGTTATAATAATTAGTTAGTTTAAAACGTCTGTCTCTCTCTCTCTCTCTTATTATAAAATATTTTTATCACAGCGCCATCTAGCATTAATCATATAAAACAAAATAAGGAATCGTTTTAAAAGATTTTAATTACAGCGCCATCTAGCGACAATCGCCTAAAACAAAAAATGTCGTGACAACTTTTTCATAAGAATTTTCGTCTAGCCCCCTTTCGATAACGCGCGATAGGGAACTTCGTTCCAAAAATATGACGAACCAATTCACCAATAGATCCTCGAGTAACCCTTAGAGAGCTTTAGGTTTACCAACAAATTTAGCGTCAAAAACCCAAATTTGATAACGTTCTCTATTACTTACATTACATTCTTACACGTAGTTCAAAATGTATTATTTACATGGCAGATTTGCAACTCCGCGTTCAAAACGAAAGCGAACTTAGTGAACCACCAGCTCCTGCACTCCGGCGTCAAGAAACACTCCTGCGAGATCTGCAAACAGAAGTTCGCGCACAAGACCAGTCTCACGCTGCACTTGAGGAGACATACGGGTCAGTAGTGTGGTATTCATATTATTTTATACAATAAAAGTGACATCTGGAGCGGTTTTCTTGCGATGTATTTCTCATTAATTGGTGCAGTGTAACTCCAATTAGACAGTTGTTCTAATTTCTGAAGATACGAGCAAATGGAAGTTCTCATAGACAATCCTTCCCATTAACAATAGACATAGACAGCGCAGAACCAGTTGTTGTGGCATGGTTTGGGGGAAACCTATGTTAAGTAATATACATTTCAAATTTTGTCTATGGACTGATGATGATGAACCATAGACAACTACAGTTCCACATAAATTAAATTACATTTCTGCACCAGGTCTCAAACCGTTCACCTGCAACACCTGCGGCAAGAGTTTCTCGCAGAAGGGTAACCTGTCGGAACACGAGCGGATCCACACCGGAGAGAAGCCCTTCAAGTGCAGCCTGTGTCCGCGGCGGTTCACCACCTCGTCGCAGCACAGACTGCACATGCAGAGACATAACGTGGAGCGACCCTTCGCTTGCTCGTCTTGTCCGAAGAGGTGGGTCGATGTTGTGTCATTTTTACAGGAATTTTGGCGATGTGTAGTATGAGTAGTGTGATTGTTAAAAGTAAGAAAAAATTGAGTAATTAGCACGTGTAAAAAGACTACTTTTTCTATTTTTTATGATGTTCTCAATGGTAGATTTGTAACCTTGTTACGTTGCGCCAGGTTCGTGTCCCGAGCGCACCGCGCGGCCCACGAGCGGCGCGTGGCGGGGGGCGCGGCCCACGCCTGCCCGCACTGCGACCGCACCTTCTGCGAGCGGTGGGCGCTCACCAAGCACGTGCGGAGACACACCGGCGAGCGACCCTTCCGCTGCAGGCACTGTCCCAGGGCCTTCGCAGACGCATCCAACCTCAACAAGCACAGGAAGGTGCCATACTTTGTTACAAAAATTATTATGAATTTGATTTCCAGTGTATAGTGATCAGCATGTAACTTGGCCAGTGATAATGAGCTAATTTTAGACCTTTTTACTGTATAAGCGATATGCAATGCTCATTCAACTGTCTACCGCGCCCGAATATCCTGCCAAGTTAAATGCAAATACCTGTCCAGTGCCTGCCTTCGTGCATTAACTCCCACATTTCGTTTCCAGCAAGTCCACAAACAGATAAGTTTGTTAACGAGCGCGAGTGTGAGCCAGCCGCCGCCGCCGCCGCCGCCGAGCGGGGAGGCGGAGGCGGAGGGGGGGGAGCGCGTCATCTACGTCACGTACGACATGAACGACACTAACACGCCTGCCTTCCACATCATCGATCCGGAACAGGTGATTATAACAATGTTTAGTCTGTGAGTGTTAAATGTCAATGATGGCAGTCAAATCAAATCAAATCAAAAAATCCTTTATTCAAGTAGGCTGATTATAGCACTTTTGAACGTCAATACAATTTAATTACATTTATTAAATTGAACAACATAAGAAAAAAAAATCAAATTAGATATATCAAAAAAATAATAATAATAATAACAAAATCATAACAATAATTAAATGTTACTACAACAGCTTAATAAATAGTACTAAGCATTATAGTAACATACGTCATTTTAAAACAATTGAAATTAAAAAATATGCAACAAAAAAAAACAATTAAATAATAGAAAATAATAAATCAAACAGACATTGTTACTAAACTTAACAAATAATATTAAGCACAGTATTAGATAAACATCGATGTTGGTCAGTACCCAGTTGAATAGTTTTAATTTATAAAAAATAAAGATTATTAGGGAATATGTAATTTCTTCACAGATATAAACTTTTAAAATCTCGATTAGGTATACCTTTAGGGTAAGATCCATTACTGTCAGCCCAGCTCTTTCAGAAAGTCTACCAATCTTCCTGGTTACCTCCTGTAGTAGGCCGATGTTTCATCGCGATTGAACAATGGATAGAAAATATCAAGTATTTACTACTTACCATTACCGTAGCCAAGAGATTGCAAATATCTTAACATTAGAAATACTAGTATATATTACACAGACGGAGAGCCTGGACGAGAGTAAGGTGGTATCGAGCCTGTACTCGGGCGAGTCGCTGCTGACGTCACGCGCCGCCTCGCCGCCCGCCGTGCACGCCGCTCCCATACCGGTCTGTTACTGATACATTTAATATAATGTGTCTCTTTGTTACTATTTATTTGTCTGAACTAACTCATAATGAGGCAGTGTATCTTCCATCCTCTAAATACTTCTAAAATTACTGTCAAGGTTACCTTAGAAAGTGACGGTAGTAGAAAGAAAAAACTTAAAGAGGTGTCAAGGGACGAAGTTCCTTTCGATTAATTCGTGAGGGAATAGTAATAAAATTTTATTTTTTTAAGTTATAATAATTAGTTATTTTAAGGGGGTCTTCCTATGTGATCGGTTGAAAAAAACGATTTTTTTTTTTTCATAAATTGCTCCCTTAACATGTCTAGAATACGGTAGTAAAGCGATTTTAGAAAATTCGAAGTCGTTTTAAAGATACAGCAGGTAAAAGAAAGAGCGGTTCGGAGCGCTGAGTTGGCCTGGGCCTATTGTGTACCGTCGGCTTTATAATTGGCCTCCCTTTTATTCATATATCTGTTCTATGGTTCTATTTCTATTTATATATTCTTATACGTTCTATGGTTATAATATTTTACCGAAGTTATTTTAGTCTTGGTTGAACTTCGAAGAGAGCAACAGCTACAAATTATTTGTTGTTGAAATTGCTAGCTACTTAGTAGTTATTATCTTTAATGAAGGTTTTCAAGGTATTTTAAAAGTTATGTCGATTATGGGATGCCCTGTTGGTCGTGAAGCCCAAGCGTATGTTGAGAAACGGGATGAAAAGCGAATCTTATGTTCTGAGCGGCGCGTAAGTGATGTCGTTAAACAAGCCAGGATTGACTCAAGAGCTGAACAATCTGCTTTAAAAGAGTTTCACGAGGAAGAGGAAGGAATACTCTATGGACCAGGCATCGCCGATTGAGAGTAAGTTGACATTTTAATAGTTTTTAACGGACTTGAAACTTTAAACGCGTTTTTCTCAAAACTGTGTTTTTCAAACTTTCCTCCATTGTATCTCAGAAACGGCTGGACCGAATTACTTGAAATTTACAGGGCACACTCAATATATGTAAACGCATGGAATGAACTATTATCAATCGAAAATTTTAAAACTTCGATTTTTTATAGCAAAAAAACAAAAAAAAAAAACGCCTAATTTGCAACTTTTATTTCAATTGTCTATCAAAAATCCATTTTTTTTTATATTCATTTGATTATAGGTCATTCCGTGCTTTTAAGCCTACAAATTAAAACGCCGTTTATTTTTTTTTTTTTCAGATAAGCCGATCAGCCGGAATCGTGGAGGAAGTGGGAGCTCTTTTTTTCGAGGCGGGGGTGTTCAGAGCGCTGTAACTCTAGTTTGACTGAATATTTTTAGCTGATTTTTTTTATTTATACTGTCCAAATATGTGTTAATAAATGATAAAAAACTTGAAGCTCTAAATATTTACTGGTCGTAGAAAAAAAATCCTAAAATATCCCTAAAAAACAGGCCGTCACATAGGAAGACCCCCTTAAATAACTTAAATAAAATATTTTGATCACAGCACCATCTAGCATAAATCATATAAAACAAAATAAGGAATTGATTTAAAAGATTTTAATTACAGCGCCATCAGCAATAATCATCTAAAACATAAAAGTGTCGTGCCAACTTTTTCATAAGAATTTCCGTCTAGCTCCCTTTCGATACCGCGCGATAAGGAACTTCGTTCCAAAATTACATTCCACACTGCTTCAGATTAGTCATATCCATTATATTCACCATTCTGTTGTACTTTAATTTCATGTTATAATGTGCAGGTGACAGACGAGCAAGGCAACCCTCTACACTTCACGATGCAGGACGGAACTCGACTCGCTATCACGTCGTCTGACGGCAAAACATTACAGGTACTTTCAATTTAAAAAACTTTACTGTAAAATTAATTTAAGAGTGACAATAATTGAGAATATTTGTTTAAACAGGTTGTCACGGACGATGGTCAGACGATACCGGTCGAGATTAACGGTTTTGCGGAAGAGGAGGTAATTATTATTATTTAAAATTATATGATTGACTAACTTCATTTTGAATGGTGAGCGTGAAGTAATGAAATGAATGATTGAACGAAAACAATGCAATTTTGGAGTATTAGTAAGAAAATTATTGTGTGTTAAATTTACTATTTATATTTATTGTTTATTGTAATTTATATATTAATCCGTCACTTATTATAAAATTAATTTATTTCCAGGAGCTGGACAGTCAAGATACGATAGTCCATCAGTTGGATCTGCAGAAATCGATAGCAGCCAACAATTCAGAACCCGTTACCCATTTCTATACTATAGTTTAATTGTAAATTAAGATTATAATTAGTAAGTCGCCTTAATTAGTAAATCTGCTCAGATCTCTTATGCAATGATTAATATATATTTTTTGAATGAAAATGTTAATTAAAATATGTATTTAATTTTAGTTTTGTCACAATAATGAATCGAGTGAAATGTTCTCAAATGATATAATTATTTTAAGCCAGTATTACTGTGATTTTAAACGAATATACAATTTGTTGAAATTGTTGTTTTATTGGTACGAAGTTCCTTATCGCGCGTTATCGAAAGGGGGCTAGACGGAAATTCTTATGAAGAAGTTGTCACGACACTTCTTTTGTTTTAGATGATTATCGCTAGATGGCGCTGTGATTAAAATCTTTTAAAACACGTTTTTCATTTTGCTTTATATGATTATCGCTAGATGGCGCTGTGATCAAAATATTTTATTTAAGTTATAATCACAGATCAGAAAGTATAGTAGGTATAATAATTAGTTCGTTTAAAACGTCTGTATCTCTCTCTTCTGAACTTCGTTCCATCCGGGTGCCTTGACACCTCTCAAGTTTTTTTTATTTAAAGAAGCGGGTTGGATGACAGAACGTAGTTGTAGTTTTGGGGGTTGATGCTTCCCGCCTCCGTAGGATTTACCCTCGATTCCCTACAGGTGACCCCTGGGTGGTGCAAAACGGGAGCCAAAAACCTAATCGGTGGTAGGACTACGTCCGACTGGCTGGCGACCACCCTCCAATTTGAGTCCGTCGCCATAACAGCTTAGCGCTGTGTTCCGGCGTGTAGATTGGAGAGCCAGTCACTTTCCCTGCTCCTTCCCTTCCCTTCCTAAAGCTGTTGCGAGGTTCTGATGGTGTTGGGACCTTTGTGATAGCGGAGTTGGGGTCGGTGCCTGAGGCGTTGGGGGCTGTCATGGGGTACAGGGAGACCTGGTGAAACGGTTTCCGCCGCCGCCCGCTAGTCAGTAGGGGACCCGAACCCGGGTGACACCGCTAAACTCCGCCCCGGGAGGCTGTCCCACCAACCGGCGAAAAATCCTGTCGTGTGGCCGTCGTGCCGGAGTCGGAGACCGGAGTGGGACCCGGCGGTCGCACGCAGGGAGGACCAGGGGCCCTTCCGTGCTCTGTGCCAGCTCCCCTCGTTTCTTGCACCGTTCACCGTGCACTCACAACGCATTGCATCTTCGTCATGACATCATCTGAACCTCGCAATGTGCATCCCCTCTGTCCCTTCAATACCCGTCTCTTCAAATAAATTATGTGCAAATATAAAAAGAAAAAGGTTTCTCAGGCGGAAAGTCCCACTTTCCATGTGGACCTCTGCAATGTCAGGGGACTACACAGTAACCTTGACGCCGTCCACCACCACCTTGAGACGGCGCGGCCTGCCCTTTTCTTTTTGACAGAGACGCAGATATCTCCCCCTATGGATAAATCTTACCTCTCATACCCCGGCTACGTGTTAGAACACATGTTTGTGCGGAAGGCCGGGGTATGTGTGTTTATCCGGGATGATATCTGCTGTCGTCGTCTCCGTGGCCTCGAAAATCGGGATCTGTCCGTATTATGGCTACGCATCGACTACGGCGGTTGTACACGGGTCTTTGCGTGCCTGTACAGGTCCCATAGCAGTGATGCAGGGTCAGCTCTATTCGAGCATGTACAAGAGGGGACTGGACGCGTGCTTGAGCAGTACCCGGCAGCGGAGGTGGTGGTCCTTGGAGATTTCAACGCTCATCATGTAGAGTGGTTGGGATCCAGGACCACCGATCTCCCCGGCCGGGCTGCCCACGATTTCGCCTTGGCTTACGGTTTCTCGCAACTGGTTACACAGCCCACCCGTGTTCCAGATATCGAGGGACATGAGCCCTCTCTGTTGGACCTTCTGCTGACCACAAACCCAGTCGGATGTAGTGTGGTGGTCGATGCTCCTTTGGGATCATCTGATCACTGCCTCGTTCGCGCTGTCTTGCCACTCCCACGCCCCGGTCGTCGGCCGACGACTGGCTCTCGTAGGGTTTGGCGGTACGGGTCAGCAGATTGGGATGGAATGCGTGAATTCTTCGCTTCTTACCCATGGGGGCGGCTCTGCTTCTCTTCCAACAATCCTGATGTCTGTGCGGACCGACTTAAAGACGTGGTACTGCAAGGAATGGAGTTGTTTATTCCTTCCTCTGTAGTGCCCGTTGGGGGTCGCAGTGAACCCTGGTACAATCGTACCAGCAGGGACGCTGCACGCCTCAAGCGGTCCGCATACAAGGCATGGAACGATGCCAGGAGACGTCAGGATCTTAACACCTGTGAGGAGAAGCGGAAGTTCAACGCTGCTTCTAGGTCCTACAAGAGGGCCTTGGCGAAGGCGAAATCGGAGCACGTTGCTAGGGTTGGTGACCGTCTGTGTGGCTATCCGTCAGGAAGTCGCGCTTTCTGGTCGCTAGCTAAGTCGGCGGAAGGTAATTTCTGTCGATCCAGTCTTCCGCCACTGCGCAAATCCGATGAAAGTCTGGCTCATAGTGCGAAGGAAAAGGCCGATCTCCTGGTCAAACTCTTCGCCTCAAACTCGACTTTGGACGACGGTGGAGCCACACCACCTACCATCCCACGGTGTGACAGTATCATGCCTGAGATCCGCATTACACAGCGTGCGGTCAGGCGTGAACTGAAATCACTCGATGTCCATAAGTCGAGCGGGCCGGACTGCATCCCCGCAGTGGTACTGAAAACATGTGCCCCTGAACTGACACCTGCACTAACGCGTTTGTATCGTCTTTCGTACGACGCCAATAGGGTCCCGTCTTCATGGAAGATAGCCCATGTTCACCCTATCCCCAAGAAGGGTGACCGGTCAGATCCGTCGAATTACAGGCCTATAGCGATAACATCCTTGCTTTCCAAGGTCATGGAGCGAGTTATCAACTTCCAGCTCCTGGGCTACCTAGAGGATCGCCAGTTGATCAGCGATCGACAGTATGGCTTTCGTCACGGCCGGTCGGCTGGCGACCTCCTAGCCTATCTTACCCACCGTTGGGCTGAAACTTTGGAGAGCGGAGGCGAGGCTCTTGCCGTGAGCCTTGATATTGCGAAGGCCTTCGACAGGGTCTGGCATAGGGCACTTCTTTCGAAGTTACCATCTTACGGGATCCCTGAGGGGCTCTGCAAGTGGATTGCCAGCTTTTTGGATGGTCGGAGCATCAAAGTCGTCGTCGACGGCTGTTGCTCTGATACCATGACCATTAATGCAGGCGTTCCACAAGGCTCGGTGCTCTCCCCTACGCTTTTCATCTTGCATATCAATGACATGCTGTCCATCGATGGCATGCATTGCTATGCGGATGATAGTACGGGGGATGCGCGGTATACCGGCCATCAGAGTCTCCCTCGGAGTTTGGTTCAGGAAAGACGATCCGAGCTTGTGTCCGAATTGGAGAACTCTCTAGGGCAAGTCTCCAAGTGGGGCGAGCTGAATCTGGTTCAGTTCAACCCATCGAAGACGCAAGCCTGCGCGTTCACTGCAAAGAGGGACGAATTTGGCATGGCGCCCCAATTCCAAGGGGTATCTCTGTCGACCTCCGGGAGTATTGGGATTCTTGGGGTTGACGTTTCGAGCACCGTCCAGTTTCGGAGTCATCTGGAGGGTAAAGCTAAATTAGCTTCTAGAATGCTGGGAGTCCTTAACAGAGCGAAGCGGTACTTCACACCGGCGCAAAGGCTATTGCTGTATAAGGCTCAAGTCCGGCCTCATGTGGAGTATTGCTCTCACCTCTGGGCGGGCGCTCCCAATTACCAGCTACTTCCATTTGACTCCCTCCAGAGGAGGGCTGTTCGGATCGTTGAGGAACCCAAGCTCACGGATCGACTGGAACCTCTGAGTGTGCGGAGAGATTTCAGCTCTCTGTGCATTCTGTACCGTTTGGTCCATGGGGAATGCTCCGAGGAACTCTTTGAGATGATCCCTTCATCTCCCTTTTACCATCGTACTACACGCCGCAGGGGCAAGGTTCACCACCTTCACTTGGAACCGCTGCGATCTTCCACGGTTCGCTTTAGAAGATCATTTTTGCCCCGTACCATCCCGATTTGGAATGGACTCCCATCCGCGGTGTTCCCGGAGCGCTATGACATGTCCCTCTTTAAACGAGGTTTAAGAAAGGTCCTGTATCGGTAGGCGATAGATAACAGCCCCTCATTGCCCTGGCATTGCAGAGGTTCATGAGCGACGGTGACCGCTTACCATCAGGCGGGCCGTAGGCTCGTTTATCTATCAAGCAATAAAAAAAAAAAAAAAAAAAAAAAAAAAAAACGTAGTTACTGATGGTTTAGATTTGTCGCTGTAGTAGGAACTCTGTTGTGGAGCTAGTAGGATTATGTAATAAAACAACCGAATAATATGAAATTCAATATTATTTCGTTACGCTTTTTAATAATACAATATATTTGCATAGGATATACTATCGGTAGTATATTATTGATGAACAATCATTAAACAATGAAAAATGACGTTCAATCATTTCTCGTTTAACATTCTTTTAATAAATAGCTGTATACAAAAACAATTATTTACATAATAAGGCAGTACAATTACCAGGTAAAACGTGCCTCGTCTTATTTTAGCTATACAAGCGGTAAAAAATGGAAAATACAAATAATTAACTTTAAATGAAGGTCAATTAAAAAATATCGATAATCATCTTAACATTACTTCCAGTCAAATTGAAATAATCACTAACGAGTTAAATATTACAACAAAAAAGCAATAATGATTAGTTTGTGAACATTTTTATCGAATAAGTATTTTAATCTGTTAATTCTATTTATGTCCGACAGTTTGGCTGTTAACAAATGAGTGTTTTTTTTTGAGTAAATTTAAATCATAATTTTGGAACGTATCGACCATCTCACTAACACATATGGCAAACGTTGCGTTCATACAGCACACCGCTACGGACGCTCAACGAACTATCAACGTAACTATTACATCGAAGCGATCCCATCATTCACGAATAATAACATCCCTGCGAACGGATTGACGTAAAACATAGCAGACTTTAACATGATCAAACGATTGAAGCTAAAATAAATCCTATCGTGATTCGAGTTATCCCCGCACTGATATCGACTATCGATTGCTCCGTCCGATGCGAACGCAACACTAGTTTCGAAATTCGAACCACTCAGTCTCAGCCTCTTGTAATGGTGGTCATCCAACATTCTTCCAATCTTCACACGAAGGTTTACTACATCGAGGCGCGAACAACGGACCGGCGACCGGATCGAACGCATCGGTCACTCGAGTTAATATCGTTTCGGAAACAGCTTCTGTTGTCGGAAACGCAGCGACATTCAACTATCGGCTACGGTGACTACGCGACTCGGCTGCGACTCGGCTGCGACTCGGCTGCGACTCGACTGCGACTCGACTGCGACTCGACTGCGACTAGATGAGTGTGTAAGCGAGTGACTCGTTATATAACTAGGGCCATGTCCTTCTTGCTGGGGAGCTGCACCTTCTTCCCCTGCCACAGCGAGTTGTGTATCGTGAACGCGTCGATGGTCACCGTCAGGTGCTTCGTGTGAACCTGCGAGAAACACTTGCTGCCAGAGTTGTATCTGAAAGTTAAACATTCCTTATTAATATACAGGGTGATTATTTTTTGTGAGTACTTGGTGAAATTTGAAACAAAAGAAATAGAAGAATAAGAAACAAAAATGAAAGCTACCTCCACTTATTTTTCACTCCACTGTCACTTTTCATTTTGAACAAGAATTAACAGAATCGGTTCACCTAAACTAAAGGTACAAACGTATACCGGGAGGTTGGTCAAAAATGTGTTTGACAATTTTATCTGTATTTAGGTTATTTGACTTAAGACTAGTAGAGAACCTATGAATGGAACCAAATAATTTCTAAAACTTTGTCTTTCATGAGTACACAAATCAAACAAAAGTCAACATACTTAAAGAACTTATCGAACATCCTGTCGTTGACGACCTTCGGTCCGGTCCCGTACAGCTTGGCCACCAGGTCCGTGTCGGGGCAGTACGAGTACAGCGCTCGGAACTGGCAGCCCGCGTCGCGGAACAACACCAGGAAGTGCTTGGACTCGGAGCGGGCCACTTCGTCCAGGACTCGTCTCTTGGCCTCCGCGTTGACGGCGCCGGGGAACACGCAGTACTCCACCGCGTTTAGCATTATACCGCGATTGGATTTGGTGGTCGGTTGCTTGTATAAACGGGGACCTGGAAGGATGCGTGTTTGAGTGATGGGCGGTAAATGGCGGTACTAGAGTCGTAGTCGCATCGCATTTACTGTAGTAATAAGTTAGTTGAAGTAGGAGTTTATGTAAAAAAATATGCGTCGCATTAAACGCAAATAAGAGTACCATAAAATACTTTAATTTGAAGGTAAAATTAACTCAATGAACTTTACTAATAAATCGTTGTATAAAGTCTAAATGCCATGCGATCTACTGAGACTGTAGTACCAATTAACTTTTTAAATCTCCCCAAGCGAACTAGCATTTATACTGTAACCAATTTTAACAAAAAAATTCTCGATACTGACAAATCAACCAACCCCAATACTATCATTACTTATTGCAATACCAAAAGTGAGCCGAGTATCGATTGCGTGTACTGTGTCAATTGAAATACTTTGCAAATTTGAAAAGATATTTTGAGAATAAAACTATAAAGAGATTATTTACAAAAAACAACACAAACTCCAACAGATCGTACGTTACATTAGTTTGTTATGATCGCATTAGATGAACGATGGTTATGTTAATATTCAAATCGTGAAAGCTCATGGAAGCTGTTAAGTCAAGATGCACTCTCTCTGTAACACCATGCCTTACGCATTAGATGTATGTTTGTTCGTGATGTTGGCATGACATCGCTCAGGACGACCGAGTGTTAAATACGTGTACATCTATAGATACGTGTGCGACTAGCTACCTACTGTTATGTAAATTAGTGGACCTTTAACTGAACGACGGACGCGACTGCATCTCGCTGAAGAGACAAATATTTATGATTAAAATTTATTAACTAGAACTTAGTTTGTTGTGTTACTTTTCAATTTGTACATTTACTTATGTCAGATTTTTGTAATTTGCTCTATTTGTTCAAAAGTTAACCATCAAGAGTAAACTTGTACCCCTGTGTAATGTCCCGTCACCACGTGTGTGTGTGCGTGCGTGTGTGCGTACTCACCGGAGTAGTCCATGATGGAGGAGTGCGTGGAGGAGACGTCCGAGTTGTCGTCGTGCTGTCGCCGCTTGCCGATGGCGCCGGGCAGCGTGCCGGGCAGCGAGCCGGGGCCGGAGGGCGCGGTGCGGTGCGCGGGGGAGGCGGCGCGGCGCGGGGGCGTGGCGCGGCCCAGACCCGAGTCTACAACCCGCCCCCAACGTCAACGCGACCCACAACACTGACCAACCTTCTAACCCTACACCCTTATCTACGTATCCACCTCTCTAGCAGAGGGTGGTGGCAACGGTAATCGCTATCTATGTTAGGTAAGTCATAAAAGGAATAAAAACTGAAGATGACCTTTACAAATCTGACTACCAAGATCACTTTACGTCTAACAACGTTGTGATGTAATTAAAATATCTCATGAACTACAGTTACCATTGACCATTAAGTATTAGGCCTACCTACTATTTAGCAAGTCATGTGAAATGAAATCATCTAATATTATACTGCCTACGAGAGAATAAATGTTTTTGGGGGTTTGCCCTTAGAGACATGTCAAGTCCAAAATCTAACAAACTCATCCCTCAATTTCAATAAACTATGAATCTTTTATAACTCATTAATTTACCAAAAACGAATTTATTTTCAATATTTCTAATGCTAATATATAAAAATAAAAAATTGTCTACTTCTCATATGCAATAATCTCGCAATAAGAAATGCAGTAGGGATGCTACTGCATCATTTATGGATATCGATAAACAAAACATTTTTCCAATTAATTAATTAGTTAACCTCTCCCAATTATTCAGTTAATTTCAAAGTTAACTTTACCGCTAATATCGACTAGCATACACTTAAAATTAGTAGAGAAAATTATTTAAAATAAAGTAATAAAACTTCACCTACTTTGACCTTTGTTATTTGAAATTAAATTGTTATTTTTACGTACATAGCGTAAAATACTAAATGTATTTTTTTTTACAACAAATTAAACTTACTGTACAAAATACTACCAATTCTACTGTATTAAAGCAAATTAAAACGCATAAAATAATAATAAAAAGCTTGTTTCTATAAAATTATTGACATTTTGTATTTTACGCCTAAACATTGCAATTAATTACGCCCAGGTATTTTAAATTAATATAACAACTTTATTGTAGGAAGTCAAAAAGGCACAAACGCCTCTTTTGTGGATTGTACATTGTAGATTTAATATATTTATTTTTGGAAAATTACGATATGTTGTATCATATGATTGTAGTATAAATTGTATTTTTATTTTATTTCAAATCGCTTTAACATATGAATTAATATCACAGATCAATTCTCATGTATAGAGAATTTAATATATCGTATTTATTATTTACAACTTCGATAATAATTTCTCCTAAACAGCCGATGTCACACCAACACCACATACATAAATAAAATAAATTTTATCGATAAAAAAAAAAAACATGCAAAACGACGACCTTATTAAAAAATAACCCACAACCAAATAAACCGTAACCAGAAGAATGAAAAAACATGATACATAGATACCGATGACCCAAATAAATAGTGCACAAGACGATAGATAGAACTAGATATCGACAGGTTAATGTTATCGATAAATTACTAGGTCATAGCTCATCCCTAGTCATTGTTTAATCAAAATGCTTAAACAAGAACGCGGTATTTTATTTCTATGAATTATTACGATTATACTATGTTACGAACCTGCAGTACAGTTTATTTTAAACTGATTCAAACTAGCTTTTATGTAACAGAATGTATTTTGGATACAGCTTGTCAAGCCATATTTCAAGTATTTATTAAGATATTCGATAACATTACCCCTGTCGAGATCTACAGAGCAACAGAAAGTAACCCAAGGCACCAGAAGCGGACCATCGTGAGTCAAGCGATATCCGTGTGAACTCAAACTCTTACCGCACAAGTTCATAAGAGAGCTTGACTTGCGCCCCGCCTTAAAGTTACCCTGGTAACTCGTATATTTAGACCTTCCACGAGACGACTGAGGTTCCTCATTCACGCGCTCTGAAATGGACGGTGGCATCACTCGCATGCATGCATGCGGGCGTACGGGCGTACTGCACGCGTACAGCACGCGTACAGGGCGTACGGACATGCATCGGTCACTCTCACACATGGCAAACAAAACTGAACTTAACGCGCGATCAAAATTACGATGGTCGCTTATTTACAAATCGGGGAACCAATTAGTAAATGCGCGGAAGGTCTAGTGGGCGTTTCCGAAAATTTGGAAAAAAAATAACAAGCGAAGACCTCTCGAAGACCGAAGTGATCTATTGCGACTACTCGTATAAAATAATAATGCCCAATAAATTCAACAAGCATAATAAATGCATGATTGTAGTGTGTATCTAACGATCTATGCATTGCTGAAATATTATATAAATCAATAAATATAAATCAGGCCGATAAAATAATATTGAAAGCGTCTACCGAACCAAAAACTCAAGAAGCGTCTTTCTCCTGGATGCTGCCGTTTGCCACATTTCGGTGTTTCCACTTACAACTAAACGTGATACACATCTCATCAGTTCATTCTAAAATCATCCTCGAACAACAACACTTGGTAGACTTGTTTTGAATGATCATGCTCATTAAAACAAAAGGAATCAAACACTCCATTCAAAATAAGTCATGAACAGATTCTATTAACGATTGCAAAATCGTGCGTTTATTCAAACACAATTGTAACATTGAATTAACTCATAGACAATTTCATTGTGCAACGAAACATGATTTTGCTTGTAAAATTCATCGTGAATTACATTTGTAATCGATCAATAATAATCGTTAATAGAATCAATATTGTAATGCAAAGCATCGTGTTAGTTAGTGTTTAGCGAGCTAGATGTCGCCACGCGGTGTCACGTGGTATCGCGTGACGTCACATCGCGCCACGTGACTAGCGACAAGGCACGTGGTGTCTCGTGACGTCACACAGCGCCACGTGACTGGCGTCAGGTCACGTGTCTTACCTCGTGACGTCTTGCAGGAGCCGCGGCGACCGAGCGGGCCGCTGGACGCGCTGCTGGGCGACATACCGCCGCGGTCATCCACTGGGGAATCTATGTAGATAAACTTACACTTTAACTATACTGGCTGAATATTTTAATACTGTGTCAACTGTTTTGTCCACTGCTGGGCAAGGTTCTCTTGCGTACAGGGAGCAGGCAATCTCCACTAAGCGACTCTTAAACGACTTCTAATACGAGTTGGAATTTTCAAGCCGGTTTTTCCCATATGTGGTGATTTGGGACATAGTAAAGAAACACCACAGATTACCTTCAATATGAATTAGCTAATTAAACTATTGCCTGCTACCTCTACGCAAGAGACCTGAACTCAATAATAGGAGACTTTAAGTCGGAGGGATAAGGTACAAAATTAAAAGTTTTTTTATATATTTACAGCATGCTTGGTGCTTTGAATTAAGCGGCAAATAAATCAAGAACTAAGCGTGGTAAGCACATTGATACTTTAGCAGGATTGTATTATAGTAGTAATACTAGCTGCCCTGCGCAACTTCGTCTGCGCCAATCTCAATTAAATGTCAACTATTCGATTTTTTTCTCGCTGTAAATACCATCCTTGAACTTCATCGAGAATTTAAAAAAAACAACAATTTCTAAAATTAATATAGCCTAAGTTACTCCTTATAACATAAACTATCAGTCATTGAAAGTCAGCCCGTCCGAATCGGTCTAGCCATTCCAGAGATTAGCCAGACAGACAGTGGCCACCTTCCAGCTCTATCATCAGACCTTGACATTCATCCTCTACGCAAAGATCTCATCAGGACGCTTCATTAGAGCCTGAACACGATGACGTTATCTTGCTTAATGACGGAGTTCCCATAGCCACCTTCTAGCTCCATCATCAGACCTTGACATTCATCCTCTACGCAAAGATCTCGTCAGGACGCTTCATTAGAGCCTGAACACGATGAGGTTATCTTGCTTAATGACGGAGTTCCCATAGCCACCTACCAGCTCCATCATCAGACCTTGACATTCATCCTCTACGCAAAGATCTCGTCAGGACGCTTCATTAGAGCCTGAACACGATGAGGTTATCTTGCTTAATGACGGAGTTCCCATAGCCACCTACCAGCTCCATCATCAGACCTTGACATTCATCCTCTACACAAAGATCTCATCAGGACGCTTCAGTAGAGCCTAAACATGATTGGCTGGGTCGATTTGGATGGGACTTTCAATGGCCGAGCTTATGTAATAAAGACTAACTTTTTTTTTTTCAATTGTAGGAAATCACCGGATATGTGGGAGTTGAACCGCACTAAAACCTCCAACCGCTCACACTCATCGTCCAAACCCCGGCTGAGGCCAGAACCCAGCACGGGGTTTGTAGGGACGGCGCGACGCGTTAAGCGCTCGGCACTCTTTCCAGTCGAAATACGAATTACTCAATATCACTGGTTCCACCGGCCACTTTAGTCAGAGCTCCAGTTGCGACGATTCACCGTATAAATTGGAGATCTCTTTATGTTGGCCACGTAAACGTAATACCCATCGACGTTATTTTGCTTATAACTTTTTTATTACTGAACCGATTTTGATAAAACAACGACTAAATGTTAAGTGAGACTTGCCATAATACATCACAAAAAACCCCAACTAAATTGGTTCAGCCGGTTCGGAGATTAGCGTGCACAAAGATACAGACAAACAGACAAACAGATAAACAGACAAACAGACAAACAGACAAAAAAAAATCTAATTGCATTTTTGGCATCAGAATCGATAACCAAACATTCCTTAGCTAGTTTTTTTTTAAATATTTTCAATGTACAGAATTGACCTCTCTACGATTTTATTATAAGTATAGATAATATGATTGAGTTTGTGATGACTTTGAGAATTTTATGTATATTTAAGGAGAATTTCCTTTTAATTTATCTTTTCCTAATTCACAAATTTAAATTGTGGTCATGGTGCGATAGTTTTGCTAATAAATTCGTTTTGTTAAGAAACATAATATGGATCGATCTTAGTAGACGTGATTTGTTCCATTTATAATTTTCACTATATTGTGTCTTTCAACTTTTTCTGTAGAGCAATTCATTTCAAAGATTTTTTTTGGATTTTAAATTGGCAATTGTTTTTTGAACTTCCATAAATCTTACATAGTTCATACGAATTTATCTTTAGAAGTTTTGTAATGAACGTGCAATAAAGATTATAAACATAACCTCAAAGCACCATAACCTACAACAGTGTGTATGTATGTATGTGTGTGTACGTGCTCACCGCGGTAGAGTCCTGCTCGTTCAGCGAGCGAGTCCTGTGAGCCGCGGTAGTAGTCGCGCCGCATCGTGCCGCCGCCCGCTGTCACACGCACAACGTCAGACACGGGGCCGAGGGGGGGAGGGGGAGGGGCAGGGGGAATACGAGATACTTTACTACTGGGCGATGACGAAGTGTATCGTCTTTTGTTTAGTCTAGTCATTCTAGCCACTCAAACAATTGACGATCAGAACGACTCGTAAACATTTTTATTGATTCAATTTGCGTTAAATACAAATTGAGACCGAACAGACAACTTTAAAGTAATCTTATAAGTAGTAAAATATCCCGATTATTCCGTGACACACAAAACACAACAATCGTCGCCATATACATGCCATTCAGCGAAATTATAAATTAAAGTGTTAAAGCTAACATTTAGTGAGACTGATGGCAATAACTTTTAAACTGAAATCACATAACAATACATTTTAAATGGACTTTAATTTAAATTAATATATTAATGATAATTGCAATGTGTTATGTGATTTCAATTCAAGGGCAAATAGCAAACTCGAAAATAAATCAACAAATAAATGTAAATAGCTTTGAACACGCAAGTGTAACTTTATATACAAGTATTGAACAGTTAAAATAAATAGACCCTGTTTCATATCTATTCCAATTTTTTTCATAAATTAGCAACTTTATGAGAATAATTCGTTGTTTTTTTTTGAGTGATGTGTCAAAATTATGTTTTTTTTAACACAGTGTGGCGATCTGTCTAAGACATTTACAGTGTCCCTCAATATTGCTGAGGTCTATGAGTGACGATAACTCCACTCACGGCCTGACCGTTTGTTTGTCTGTGTGGTTTATAGCAGTTAAGTCGATACCTATAGATACGTTAGCTTGTCTATGGTTTATGTGTGTTTATCTTGTCTATGGTTTATGTGTTTCTATGTGTTTATGTGTGTGTGTGTACCTGCGAGGTTGGTGGCGGAGGGTTGCTTGGCGAGCATGCCCTCCGCGGCGTGCAGAGCGCCGGTGTCCACGTGTATGGTCTTGGGCCTGGCGCGCGTGTTGGCGGCGCGGGACCGCAGCCGCGTGTTGCCGTGGGGCGCGGGGCTGCTGCCCTGCTTCATACTCTCTAGTAACTCCGACTTGTCTATCACTTTTCCCTGGAATTTATTAACAACAATTATTAATCATTCTCGTAATTTTGACAGTACGATAAATCCAGTGTGTCGTATAGCAACTGGCGGGCATTCACCAAACAGTTCAATGCGACCTACTCTTCCTGTTAAGTAGAGAATAGTGACGTTACCTCCCGCTCGGCCTCCTCGATGGCCTTCTTGAGCTTGTACTGCTGCAGGATGACCTCCCGCCGGCGCGCCTGCTCCTCCTTGCGCGCCTGCTTGAGTTCCTGCGCGGCGTCCTCGCGCGCCTTGCGGGCGGCGGCGGCGGCCTCGGCGCGCGCGCGGGCCTCGTCCGCTCGCTGCCGTCGTTGGAGGGATAGGAGCATTATACGCTCCTTCTTTCGTTCCATCTCTTCTGCTGAGTTCTATAAGCAAGTTTCAGTATTAATTTGAGTACATTTCCAACAATGACGTAAATATAGACTAATCAAAGCGGAATACGGACCGGGTCTGGATTCATCTCCCCTATAACGAGCGCGGCGGGCTCGTGCGGTCGCGCGGCCTGCGGGGAGGTGAGGCGCGGTCGCTCGCGGGGCGGGGAGGAGCCGCGGTGCACCACGAAGGGCTCGTCGCGGTCGTGCGGCGGGGGGCGGGGCACGCGCTCACTCCACGCGCTCTCCTCGGCGCGCTCCATCCGCTCCGCGCGCTCCACACGCTCCGTCCGCTCCGGACTCGACGCCTCGCTGGACCGCTCCTTCTTGGGCGACATGCGCTTCGGTCGCAGCGGAGGCTTGGCGCGCTTCGGCTGCTCATTGTCGAACGATATGTAAAAGCCTTTCTCGTTCTCGGGCTGCTCTTCTTGCTGGAAGGAGTTCCTTGCGAGCGAGGGCCGCGTGGGCGAGGGGATGCGGTATGTCCTGGTGCCGGAGGATATGTTGAGCCGCGATATGCCGTGCCGGAGCGCGTCGTCCTCCGCGTTGCCGATGAACGATATGTTCTGCGGCTGCATGTCGTCGGGGGGCGGCGGGGCGGGCGCGGGCGCGGGGGAGGGGGACGGCTGCCGTATCTGCTGCTTGTGTTGCTGTTCGTTAACGACGTAGCTGAGGTGGTTCTGATCGTTGCCGTTCTGGTGCGAGTAGTGCACGTGGAAGCCCTGCGGCGCCCAGGAGTTGCGGTCGGCGGGGGTGTGCGGCGGGTGTGGAGGGTGCGCGGGGTGCGGGGGCGAGGCGGCGGGGGAGGGGGAGCGCCACGTCCTCGGCTCCGGCTCGCGCTGGTACTGCACCTGGTTCTGTTGTTGCTGGTGGAGCTGAAATCGAAACATCACTTTTAATACTACCGTGATTGTACTTTATCAGCCGCTCGTCAAGCTGCCTGTGTTTGATCCTCACAACCATATTGTCTGTAATAACACAGTAATTACAGTGACTAAGGCACTACTTAGAAAAAAGGTTACAAGTAAAACTCGAGGAATACACTCAGGGGAAAAGCCTCAAACAGAAAATGCATTGCAATTCAAGCAGGGAACGAGCCACCGTGTAAATGCGACCACAACCTCCGTGACAGATGAACTTCGTACAAAAATGAGCTGACGTGTACCAAATTTTTGCTGCCATACCAATTTTTTGTGTGTAATGAAAACTGAAATAGATTTTTCATATTTGGAACATTAGTGACGTAACTAACTGACGTAAAGCGAAATCTTTGAAGTAAAGCTTAGAATTTCTTAATTTTGTAAGTGCGATGACTATTATTTACATAAAAAATAAGTCTCTGAAATGACATAAAAAAATTGAATTACGTCACTATTGTTGTAGGTGTTACTTGTGTGTGTGGGTGTGTACAGTCGCGTACAGACCTGCCAGCCGCGTTGTTCGTGTTCGTGCGCGTGCTGCGCCCACGTGCGGCGCTGAGGCGGCGGCGGGCTGTCGTGCAAGTAGAACTGTTGCCGACTGTACTCGTCCATCTCGCGGTACTGCGGCTGGTAGTACTGATCCCGCACGTCCCGCTGATCCCGCATGTCCCGCAAGTCCCGCATATCCCGCAGATCCTGCGGCAGGTGCGGCGTGGAGCCGAAGGGGGCGAGCGGCGATCTCGCCACGTTGTGCTGTGAGCTGAACTGGTTGTGCTGCAAGTGACGCGCCGTGATCACCAAACAAGCGTGATCGTTGTGTGCGAACACGTTATGTACAGTGCGTTTCATTTATGTGGAGGTTTTAACGCTTGTGCTTAGTGTATTGTGCTGTTATAGGAAATCACACAGGGGTTTAACGCATACAGTCACCATTCGAATTATCGTTCACACTATGAATCTAAAATAATTTCAACACCGTTTCTGGTTTTATATTTCATGCTGTTATGATTATCGAATTTTACAGAAAAACAAAAAGAAAAACAAATTTAATTTAAAACAATCCAAATAAGTTAGTAATAGGGGTGTGCGAATATTGTTCGATTCGAAATTCGACGAAAATTCGAATATTCGTAATATTCGTCGAATTTCGAATAGTTATCGAATTTGACTACGACGATGCATCGGAAATAGGACAAGTGTTGGAGCATGTTTTAATAGCAATTTAGTGTTCCTGATTATGAATGTACAGCCTAGTCAATTTTAGTATTTTTATAATTGGGCATAACGTGAGTGTAACCCGTTGCATGAAAATGAAAGAATGAAGAACGATGATACTATTCGAAATTTGGAATATTCGAAACTTTTCGAACTATTCGAAATTTTTCGAATATTCGTCGAGTTTCGAACGAATAATTCGTAAGTTCGAATTATTCGCACACCCCTAGTTAGTAACAGAAAACACGCACACACATTAGAACAACTAATTAAAATATTTTTTTATAGTTATGGCACGCATACAAAGCGTACGCGCCCGCATTGTTTTACGTACACACGCACACATCGACACACACAATACATACCAGTTGTGGAATGTTTGGTTGATAGTGTTGTTGGTAGGGGGACGGCGGCGGCTGCGGCTGCACAAGCGGTTGCGGTTGTTGCTGGAACAACTGCTTCGCCTGGACAAATACAACATTACAACTGAACAGGTTTATAGGTTATTTTGCAGATTATACAAATAAATAAAACTAAGGATGTCACTTTAATTTTATCAAATACTAGCTGCTGCTCGCGACGTCGTCTGCGTGAACCCTATGACCCGTTTTTTTCAATTCTTCCCGGCAACTATTCGATATTTTCTCGCCGTAAAAACCATCCTTGAACTTCAACGAACATTTTAAAAAAAGATTTGGCCAAATTGGTCCAGGCGTTGTTGAGTTTTGCGCTTACCAACACATTTTGCGATTCATTTTTATATATAAGATAAATTACGACAACCGAATTTTAGATCGAATAAAAATCCTTACATTACCGTACAATATGGGATTTAAAATCACATGCAAAAAAAGAGGTTCTCTCTTACATTTACCTGTTGATGTTGTTGTTGTTGATGTTGCTGTTGTTGCAACTGGTTCTGTTGGTTCGCGAGCCGCGCTATGTCGCTTTGTATATCTTGCAGGCTCGAGTTCATTCTAAACACATTCATACCAAAACTGTACTCATCGTTCCCAAATTTATAAAAAAAATACTAGCAGAAACTTTACTTTTGTAGACTAGCGCAACTTTAATTATTTCAATTTAAATCATTATCATCAAATAAGATAACAAACATCATTAAAAATACACATACCTTCGCATCTTATACTAAAACTACCTTATAACTAATGAAAATCATAAAAAATAGCTCTCTTTCCGTCCTAGTGTATTGGAACGTGTGGCGCCATCTATATGTCATAATGACAGTTGACGTTTCGTAATGTCATGCGTCAAGCTCAAGCCGTTTATAGTGAAGCAATACACTGGTTCTAACCTTAAACTAGGACACATGGTACACAACCAGTTTTTCAAGTCCGGCATCCGAAGGGCCGCGTCACTTCAACGACCAAACCAAAAATGGAAATTTAGTAATGCAATAATGGTACTGAATACTAACTAAGATAAATTTGTAATATCGAATCGATTAATCGTTTCGATATTTAATGTCCTGAGTCATTCGATTCAATCTGTTTTAAATTGATGTTATTCAATTTAGTTAAACTCAACAACCGGTATCTTACTATTGTATTTTAATTCTAAACCTGGGGATGTCAAATGGGAATCAAAAACTTGCCCCCTTTGATTAAATTTAAATTTTAAATGTATAAACATCTATATAACAAATTATATCCAGTGAACCATACAAAAACATAATCATGCATCTAAAACGAAGCTTAAGTTTATATAAAATACTTTACTCACTTGGCTATCGACTGCTGGTATTGCTCTAAGACCACGTTATCGACAGATTGACTCGGCGGTTCAACAACCATTTCCTAAGGGATTTTATAAAATGTAGTAAAATTAAGCCTTAGTATTAAGCTTTTTTTCAGATAAAATAAAATCTTTAAGCATGAATGTTTGCCTTAAATTAACTGAAAGCATTTTTTATTATAATATGATAATAAATTATTGTGTTAAATTTCGTTTCTGTCCATATCATAGCCGCTGAGAAGCTTGGGTTTGTCAGAAAATGTCATTCGATGCAGGTTTATGCAGTTCCATTATGACGTAACGACTAAGTTACTGCATATAACATAGCTTGTGATTTCAAAGTATGTCAAAACATGTTTCCCAATTTCTATATGGATATTCACGGTCTGTTTTATTTAAATGGAGAGCATAGATGGTATGAATTTTAATCGCCGATAATATTTGGAGATAATTTGAGATGAATTCTTGATGCACAAAACTGTTAGGTCGAAAAGCAAACCGTAACAATACGGTGATGAGCACACAATTGTAAAGTAAATAATGTAACATTACACCGTTTTCATTAAAAACAAAAACATGCCTGTATTATAATAATAAATTAATGAAGCACAAACAAGACGAATCGAAATCCTCCACCATCACAAACAGAAGAAAAATCTTCAAAATGTTTACTAAAATAATGATAAACAAAACTTATAACTTCAATGTATTCATAAGCCAATCATTCATTCGGTCAATTATTCAGTCCGAGACGTCATCAGTGATGTTATTCTCGATTATTTACTTATTCAATTGATCAACCATTTTATCTGTCATTCCGTCATTCATTCAGTCAGTCGATAACAGGTATTCATTCATTCAGTCAATCGATAACAGGTATTCATTCATTCAGTCAATCGGTCATTCAATTAGGTATTCAGTCATTTATACAAATACTCGGTGTTTCAATTGGTTAATCAGTCATTGTATCAGCTATTCGGTCATTCATTCAATCAATCATTGTATCAGTTATTCGGTGATTCATTCAATCAGTCATCAATCAATCCAGTCAATGCAGTGTGTTTCTACTGACCTGCATTATCGTAGGTTCCTGCTTGATATCGTCTTCGGGCGGAGTGCGCGTCCCCTTGCCCTGTAACACGCGCGTGCAACCGACACCGTAACACAAAACACTCAACACATGCCGTAAAGTCTCATCGGTATATAAACTATCGATAATATTAATGGCACATCACTACGAGAATAGCGACAATTTGAATTGGCAAAATTGTATTGGTTTTAGGAGAAAGTACCATTGCAATAAAAATAATAAAAATAAATCGAAAAGCTCTAAAATCAATTTCAATTTAAAATTTATATTTCGTTAAATAAAGTAGTTTTAAATACCGATGAAACAAAACATGCTATAAGATACACTTTTGTATAGATCGAAAGTTTCGAAGATGTGCTCTTAATTATTCAAGGAAGTGGAAATGTGGAGTGTGGATCGTTTCGTAAACTTCAATAATGTACTATACACTTCTAAATCCGTTGTGAGAGTAAAATCAGCTTCGCTTTGAATGATCAATGATCTTCAATACTTTATGGAGTAATCATATTTTACAATAAAATGACCCAAAAGCTTATGTATAATAAAAGGCGAAGCTATCTATATCATGGAAATGAATTATTATTTCAAAAATTACTTCTGTAAGCAGTGTAAGCGTGTAATAAATAAAATACTCTGAGTCTACAAATTCGATTATAATCGATTCGTGATAAAATCGATAATGATCAGCGAAGGGTCTAGTTCTAATAATATTCGGTGTTATTACAACCGGGCACTCACCAAAGAGGCCAACTGGTATTTCAAATACGCATCCTAACGGGAAAAAGAATAATATAATATTGTTTTGTATCACTGCATTAACGTGATTGCATTAGATTTGTTACTTGTAATAATGATGAATTATTTGTCAGGTTTGTTATATTGGGAATAGACAGTTAGTAGAGAACAAGAAAATTTAGATAACAGAAGTGAAAACTAAGATTAAATACACAGTAGTCAACAAAAATACTTTAAACCCAAAATCTTGTAAATGTGTAAAAACAAATTATCTACCAAACACACTCTTGAAAAATACTAATTTGAAAACTAAACACAACCGTTTTTGTATCTTATTCATCTTTGCTATAAATAAGTTTTCGTTATGTATGAATGTCATCTCTTTACAGGGTGATTGGATAAAGATTTACGTTTTGAAGGGCGTAATACTTGAATATCGTATCGAAAGTAAAATAGGTAACAGTTCCTGTTTATTTAACTTGCAATTAACCACTCAACTGGGAACATCACTATTCGCTAGATGGCGAAACTGGGGACTTCGTTCGGAATCAATACCGTGTTTGAGCCCCTTTCAATTTTAAAAACATTTTTTTCCAATAATTTTTAATTTTGATTTTTAATTAAACCTTATATTTTTGAAAATCTTTATTACTAAACAACGCTGTATTGCATTTTCAGCGAAAATATATCATCTCCGTAAAATATGAGACGATTAAAAAATGTAAACAAAACAATTTTTAGAACTGTGCTCAATTTTGGCTCCTGCCAGACTTGACAAAAGTAAACAAACCAATTTGGTTGCAGATCCCAGTTGAGTGGTTAAAAATATTCTAAAACTACTTCGCAAAATCTTTTGATGAATACTCTGCTTATACTACAAATGAGTACATTTTGTCTCCTTTAGAATTTAAAATCTGCAACCAATCACCCAGCATACTAATTCACACATTTTTCGAGCATAAAACCGTCGTTTCTCAAGTAGTGCTATAAGCACATAACAGGAGACATTCGACAGTCACAGACAAGATGGCACTATTACACAATAATGTTTGTTATGTTAATTTATTTATTGTATCACCATAGTAATGATGAGTTTTGTAAACCAATAAAATAAATAGTGTATTTGAAGAGTAGCGGTACTGGGTACTGACCCTGGTGACGGCCTGCAGGAAGGCCTGGTGCCCGAGCTGCTGCCGTTGCCGCGAGAGGGCGTGCTCGGCGCGGCGCTTGTCGAGCTCGATGCGGCGCCGCTTCTCCTCCAGCTTCAGGCGGATGTTGTTGAGCTGGGCGGCCATGGCGCCTCCGCTGCCGCCGCCTTCTGATGAGTTTTCGTCGCCATCTGCAAATAAAATGGATGATCTTCAGAGCTTTTATTTTATCTATATACACTTTTTCTTTGAGGTTTAAGTGAGGTAAAGCCGAATTTAATTACGTAATATGTAATAACAATATGGGATGAAATTTTTTCACAGTTAGATAGAAATGTAATTTGATGAATGGTATCTCCTACTTTCCGCACACATTAAAATCTATGAAATTATCACAAAATAATCTACATAAATAAACTGTTTTTCTGGAAACAATTACAACTTACTGGGCTGATTCTCTTGTTGTAAGAACTGTTGTTGCCACGTCGTTGTGTTTTGCGGAGGCGTTGAAAACGTCGTCGTTTTCCGTCTGTCTATCTGTTCCGGTTCACACTGACCGAACTGTGACTGAATACCTGAAAACAATCGACACTCATCATCGACGAACAAACTCAACCAAACTGCACAGAAATCAGTTTATCATGGGAATATGTGGTCTGACAAAGCGTTTAAGAAAGCACATTTAGACAATACAAAAAAAAATGCTAATATAAGAATAGTTAAAGCTAAAACATCGAAAGCGATTTGACGTCACAGTTGAGTAGCGTGTTGTGACGTCACGGCGGCCCACCTGTCTGGTCACCGTTAGCGCGGGGTCGCAGGTCGGCGAAGCTCGTCTTGAGAGGCGCCTCGCCGTCGGTGGCGTCGCGGTCGTTGAGGAAGAACCCGTCCCCGCCGCCCTTGTACGTGAAGTGGTTGTTGATGGCGTCGGAGCTGCGTTGTCGGCGCAGCGGGTGTGCGGGGGGCGAGGGCGCGGGCGGGGGGTCGACGGGCGGCTGCGAGTGTTGCCGCTCCAGCTTGAAGCGCTCGTCGGGCGCGCCGTTGTAGTCGTCGAACAGCTGGAACGAGCCGCGGATGTCTTGTCGCGATGATCGGAGCGGCGGGTTGTAGCTGTCGAGGGGGCCTACACAAACAAAAAATATTCAAGATCAAACCAAAATCAGAAAATTGTGAATTAGACAAAATTTTATAAATATAAATCCTCTGTTTTATCGATTTTTTTTAATACACCCAATATACATTTTCAATATGTACATATGTGTTTGCGTGCGTGCGTGTATGTTACCTGCGGGCGCGGATATCTTCCTAAGGTTGGTGACGGTCGCCAGTTCCTTCTCTGGGTTCCGTCCAGCGAAGTGCAGCGTGTCCTGCGACCCGCCGAAGTTCTCGACTGTGAGCTGACTGTCGTCTGAGACTGAGCCGCGCCGCGACCGTCGTCCCGCGAACGAGTCCCGTGCCTCGCCTCGTGTGGGACGGCCCGCCGGCACCATCGGACTGGCGTCGTAACCTGTGCCAATAGAATAGGCAATTCATAATCAATCTTGCACTCATGTCGACCATTTTCAGCAATGTGAATTTTCGAACCAAGATCCGTGTTATTTTTTCATAAATGGCACACTACACTTTTTAAATTGCTTTTATAGGTAACGCATACGGTACACCAGATGATAAGTAGTTTACGTCATGAACCTCTATAATGTGTGGGTATCACGAACTCCTTCGTCTTCGGTAAGAATTTGAAATTGCATGGACGGTTCATTAAAGATGTTGTTTACATGACAAAAAAAAGATTAAAGGTAAAAGTATATTACCATTATCATCGTCCCTCCTAGCGAGCGACGCAAGCGTAGTGACGGCCTTCCCTCGATGCACTATGAACTGTTCCCGCTGTGGACTGCAGCTGCGTCGCTCGGGAGTCGAACTGGCGGACCGACGGTTGCTGGGCCGGCTACTACACGCGGACGGCGAACGGGGCACTATACACGTATCAATATATTATACAACTTAGTAAATACGCTGTTACGGATATATAAATGATCGAGAATGTTTTTTAAGTTTCTAGAATCCAAACGTTACTGATTCATTTTGAGGGTAGTTCGAAATGATATTTTATTTTGAAGGGAATAAAATATGATTTATGATGATTAGAGACTGCAACCAACTACTGATGATGCTAAGTTCTAGATGAAATTCTACATAGCATTCTACAGAACTGCAGCTACATCGATTTACACAACAACAATAAGCACACTATCCCAAAATAAAGACAACTACTGAACATAACACATATAACCAGAAACCTTTTGCCACACCTTTAATAAAAATGCTGTAGTTTTTTTTTAAATAGCGACTACTATTTAGACTGTGGTTTTTTTAATAAACTTTGTTGAGTAATTGCCTAAATGTGGCAATGCATCATCTGTGCAGGTTAAAAGTGTGGCAACTACAGTCGACAAACTACTGAAGTGATACAAATAAATATTTAATCTAAGGGGAGTCATATGGACACAACGTCATCGACTCCTTATCATTTTGACACGTGTGTTAATCACAGGTGCATTCAGTTATTCATGCAAATTTTGAAAAAGCGGTTAGGAGAAGCGCATTGCAATTTAAAATTAGAATAACTTAAAAAAATAGACGAAGAAAACGGAGCACATAAACAATACAAGTGACAATTTAACGAAAAAAGTGTTAAAACACACGCATAACAGAAAACGTTCACACACACACAGAAATAAAACAAAACTTCAAACAGCCACTACACGTCTCTTTGTGGGGAAAAATGAAATTAGTGTCAAGAGTAAGTAATACTTAGTGTAGGTAAGTGTACAAGTCGAGTTTTGATAGATTTAATTTGGTGGTAAAACATAAAAACCACTAATATTCCCTTTGTGATAGAGAACTAAAAAAGTGAAGAATAGAGTTTAAGTTCTTTGTTTTGTTTATTTAACTTAATGATGCAAAGTTGATGAGTTTTTTGTGTAATTTTAAAACAGGTACTAAATACTTTATTGATGAATTTTAGAGTTGCCCGCTTTAGTATTAAGTACGGACTTATCTTAACTGTGTAAAATAACATTATGTAGCAGCCATGAAATATTTAGTGATTGTCATGTATTGTATGTGTTATGAAAATTACGTAAATGCAGTGTAGGACATGATACAAATAATATTGTGTGTAATGAGTTGTGTATTACATACAGTGTGGCTCGTGTAGTGGATGTGTATTTATGTTGCGTACATGTCATGTAGTGTGTGCATCATGTCTTATTCTCCATGTATGTTGTGTGTGCCTGCTAAGAGCGCAATGTATATTTCAAGTATATAGTGTATACGTAATGTTCCCTAAAAGTGTAGTTTTACATACAGTTTGAGAAATGTAGTACGCCAAGTGTGTCGTGTAGTATTATGTAGTGTGTGATGTGTGTGTACATCCTACTCTCGTGTGTACCTGCGAAGGGCGCGGCGTGTTGCGTGGGCAGGTCGGGCCGCAGGTCGGGTATGGGCACGGGCGAGGGCGCGGGCAGAGCGCGGCGCGGCTTCACCCCGTGCTCGTTGCACGCGGACAGCTCTAAGCACATCGCACCGTCACTACCCGCACGCACGCTCACAACCACTCACACGCAAACCGTACTCAGTTGTGACGTCATATTACTATCGCGATCTTTAACGTTCACAACTTTTTATCCCACAATTACCCTTTTATGACATTCCAATAGTCACTTTTCCAGTGTATTATTTTATGGCCCACAAATTCCAGTAACAATACAATACCGACACATTCAAAGACAGACTACCTTTATACCAAATCATGACACAGTATCACAATCATGACGGTATATTTTCACATACAAATTCCACAAATTATATTTACAATAAACTTATAATGTAATTTGTATACACCTTCAGACATCTTTATCACCCTGTCTTGCAGAACAACGTTTAATGCAACATCACAATTGTTTGAAGTTATACCGCAATAAAGGCTTGATCAAATAGCGCGCGCAACGCGTAATCACCGCGTTGAGCGTTAGAGCGTATTTAACGCCGCGTACTCTGTTCGACCGAACGTACGTAGAGTGGACTAACCTTGTGCAAACGGAAGTATATTGTGAAACGGTGGCAGCTCGCAATGATAGTCGTACATAAAACATTTGATATTGAAAAAAGGTTACCAGTTTTTCGACAGGTTATTCAAACTCACTTCGGTTTGGACATTTCTTAAAAATCCACTCTGTATATTAACAATTCAGCGCTATAACGTTAAAATATCACTCTGACGCGCGCTAGAGCGTTTTTGAGTTTGACCAAGCCTTAAGCGTCATAACGTCCTTTAGACCCAGGCTCGGAGTAAATAAAAAAAAACCGTATGTACAGTACGCTATAGCTAGTGTGTAGGATCTGTATCAGCATTCCATTTTCAATATGCGTTTAAAGCATCAAAGCGCGCAAGCAAGACAGGGTGACAAGGAAACAAACATAGCTTCGTACGAAACTATGTCACCCTAACTTACCTCTTCATCAGCACAATTATTGCCAGACTTAAAAAAATACACGATAACAAAAAAATCATTCAGCCTAAAAATATTTTTAATAGAAAAAGGAAACTTAAGCATTACTAGACCGCTGCCAGATTATTTTATACTTTTTTAAAATATTAGTACGCGCAGAATCTTTGATATTATGACCACATACTCCCATTAGAGTCTAGCATGCAATATACTGGGTGTAGGGGAGTTTTTTATTATCCGGATAAATTAAGAAGGTTAATATTTGTTGTACTCACCACTTCCTGGATGTTTAACTGATTTGACTGGATGTACTTCTAACATGTTGAATAAGTCGGCTAACATCGCTACTAAATTTTGTCGCATTGATCTGGAATGTTAGTTTTTTATTAATTTAGAAGCTTATTTAAAAACGATGGATACAAAAATAATAGTCACTCTTTTAGCACTAAAACCAAAAATGAGTAATGAACCAAAATTGGTTTATTTATGCCTAGTTGGCAATGTATTCATTTTGAGCAAAATATGAGATGATTAAAACATGCAAATAAAACAAGTTTTAGAACTGCTCAATTTTCAGACTTGGCATAAATAAATAACCAATTTTGTTGCAGTTACCAGTTGAGTGGTTATAACAACACAATAAGTATTAAACACCCACCCTCTCATATAAGTAACGTCCTCCGGCATCATATGGAATATATTATGCGGCAGGTAGTTATTGCAGAAGTCGTGGACCAGCATCAGGTTGTGCAGACAGTCCTGTATGGAGGCCACGCGACCCACGCGCAGCGCCGAGCGGGGCAGCGCCTCGGGACAGTAGAAGGAGACGAGCGCCGCCAGGGATGTACCCTCGCATAGCTCTTGCAGACTTGATACTGTGGGGACGGGGGCTGATGATTCCTGGAAATTAGATGGGGTTGTTGTGAGTTATAGAATGTTATTGTCGTTAGGTGGGAATTTACTCGTAGGTAGTTTATCCTCCCTATATGACATCCTTGCCTCTTGTGGGACAAGGGTATTTATTTTTACATGCGGTATTAAGAATTAGTAGTCAAGTAAATTGTTTACGTTTTCACTTATAAAATATATTATCGCCGGACTTTCAAACCGCATTCAAACCTCCTACCCCTCACCTAGCGTCCAAACCCAGGCTGGGTCCTATACGTAATATGTTGTTATACGGAACGGCACAACGCGTTACGCACTACTGCCACGGCATTCTTTACTGTCGCATCGCTCGCTGAGATTGTACATCTTAGCTATCGTTTATGTTCGGCAAGTCCTAGTGCTATATTCGCTACTTTTGTCAATGATTACCTCAGCCTTATTGAAGGCAGTGCAGGCCGCGTTGACCCAGCAGAGGATGCCGGCCTCGTGCGTGGACGCTGAGTTGATGGACGGCAGCGTGGCGCCGAAGCGCTGCGCCGCCGCCCACACCCGGTCCGCAGTCACCACCTCGCGCGCGTACAACTTCATCAGGGCTTCGATCACAACCATGTGCGCACCCTGAAATATTATATTAGATATTGCAAAAACACGGCACAAACATCGTTTATTCTAGTTCACACTAAATATTTTAGAACACGGATAAATAACAAAATAGGAAGCGAGAAATGTGTTGTAGTTTTGAGCAACATCTTCAACATAACAAAGGCGAATAAGGCACTCAATTATTTCCCGACTTGCAAGACATAAACTTTCAAAATGTAAGGTTAAGGCTAAAGATTTGATTCAAAAAAAAAAGAATTTGATTACTTATTATGACTGGAATTATGAAGATTCTTATTATTGACTGAGAAATGAAATCAATGAAGTTGTAGTAATTTCTGATATTTGGCAGAACTCCAACAGATACAACATTATTAATTCAGAGTACTATAAACGTTATATCATATGTTACATTTATCTTCCGCTAACAAAACAATGAGTTATAAAAAGATTTCATATTTTTCATTATCTATTTTATTATCACCGCAAAAGCTGTTTATTACGGTGAATTCTTAAGATAAATGAAGTATTTATTATATTATTATTAAAATTCCGTGTATTATTAAGACACGTTATAACGCCTACAAAATGGCCTAACTACGGAATTTCTTTACAATCTAAACAGGGCAAAAGTAAGAGAATATTTCCTTTTATTCTCCATGAACATTTTGGTATACATTTACAACAAAGACTAGTCAGTCTTGTGAATAAACAAAGATGGCATACGTGATCCGCTGATGTAATGCCAAATCGAGATAGGACGATTTATCATTGTCGAATGACGACTCGATATTATCGTCCGGATCAACGAGCCCACTGAGAACAACTATTTATAACATAAAATTGGTTTATCGCGTCACGATAATATTAATATTATTCAATATATCATTGTATATAGCAAGCAAAATATCAAAACAAAAGAGTTCTTTACTAAAAACTTTCCTAGACAGATATTACTTTAACTGATGTTCAGATAGTTGAACATTCATAAAAAGTGTGACTGTCCATTGATATAAGAATGTACAAAATTGATTCACGGATACCAATATTACCCCTCAGATTGCACTCAGAACAACGTAAAATGTAATAAAATATAATGTCTTGGTTTGTAATTAAAACTCCCAGCACAAGTTTTGGGAAGTTGAATGAATGCCATAGATATCATAATGCGATTGTCACTGTGATGTGTAGAGACATGAGGTGAATGTCTCATGTGTACCGTATGACCGTATGATATTTTGCAGATTTTTGTAAGAAAGAACTACTAAAATGTAACAAGCAATTTTTGTTTGTTTTTAAATTTTCCACTTCTTAAGAACTTTATATAAAAACATTTTATTTATGAAGTTTCTGCTTACTGTTGGTCCTGAATTTATTTAGTAGTCTACTACCACGCTGGTCTAAACTCTCAAGTGAGTTAAGAACTCTATACTAACACCAATAATCAGGTCGACAATCTTACCATTTTGAGAGGATTCGTTTGTATAAGAACGGTTTCGGTGAGCGCGCAGTCGGGCGGGTCGGGGACATTAATCCCCTTCCTGACTAGAGTCTGCAGAATGTTCCAATGGTTGAGACTGTGGTAGTTAGGGTCCGAGTACATGTTGGCGAGCGCTAGGCAGTACAGCTCCGCGTTGGCCAGGCCGCCGCATATCGGTGGCTTTAAGTGTTCTTGCTCCTGGAAACAATGATGAATCGATTAGGTATTTTAAAGACTGAATTTCGAATTTTAAGGCTTTGGTGGGATACAAAACCTTTATCGACTGAGTTTTCAATTTCGAATCAAATCGCTTTGATTTACCAAATTTAAAATTTAAATATGAAGTCCAATCAAAAATATACTGGCAAGGAAATCAGGGATTCCCTCCGAGAAAAGTGTTTACGACTCATTTCTAAAGTTGTCATCGTGACTCACTCAGGCAATAAATAATAAGTTTGCTAGATAGTAGGCCAATCATTAAAGATAAATCGTGCGGTCAAATGTTTTTTTCCAATTCTTCATGAGAACTACAATTTTCAATAATAAATCTTTGTCTCTAGAAAAGTTATAAAGTAACTAAAAAAACTCTTTCAAAAATTGTTAAATAGGAATCAATTAAATTAGAAAACAATTCTGATGTGATGTCTTTCCGAATCCGATGAGTTAGCTAACTATAACATTAAATTGATTCAATCATTATTTTCTTAAAATACTTACTACCTAAAAAATACTTAAGAATCAAGGTGTGCCACTGAGTCATTTAACTAAAAAGTAATGTAATCTATTGATAAATAAAGTAACGTAATAGTGTTCGAGTCTAATGCCGTATCAATTATTTAAATAGAAATAATAAGGTCTATTTTCATTCTCAGTAATTATATCACAACGAATTCTTATAATAAAGTAAGTTAACTATAATATTATCGTATACTGTGATTTGCTATACGTTTATATTTAGCCCATTTTATTTTTTATACTAACTTGCACTGGATGTAATTATGTATGATGACTCTATGTAAGTTCGGGTGGAATCTTGCGAGCTATATTTGATAAAGTTCCCGGTTTCCGATTGAGCTGACACTTGGCACGCAGATGTAAGTATATCGCGAGATAATACCTACAATAATATGACAAAAAGATTCGGAAGATGGCAATAGGAACACTTGTATTAAACAAGAATACCCGTCGTGTTCTTGCTCGTTTCACTTGTGCTAGCACAGTACTGCTATACGATATCCAGGATCTTAAAAGCTTGTATTTAAAAAGTTTTCTTTAATATATAAATTATTAGGTATTTGTTTTTAAATCTGTCGCCTTACCCGGATCAAAATTAGAACCCCACAAATGCCCACAATAATTTCAATAATTTAAGTTCGCTAACAACATATCTCATTGTAAATATGTATCCCTGTCTCTTCGCCATATTATCGCGTGCAAATACTTCAGTGAAAGAAATCTCAGTGTCGATCTTTGTGGATCAATGTCAGGTCGCGTCCTATTTACAAAGAGACATACTTCTGTGTTCTTCGTGATCCAGTTCTGTGAAGGCTTCATTCAGATGTCTGATGTGAGAACATTTTAGAATGCACCGAATTGTTTTCTCGAGATGAAGGTTTCTGTCTATCATTGTTTTTACATAAAGCTTTTTATTACTGTGAAAATAATAGGTGTTTGCCAACTAACGAACCTATAGTATGTCAAAACGGAGCATAGATTTGCTAAATAAAATTGAGAAAATAATCAATTTAATTACTATAGTGATCATTCGATTGCACGTGTCTTGAGAGAGAGAACATGGAGTAACAAGCCAAAAGGTATTAGTATGTGACAAAGCAAAAGAAACAGACACTTGGAAGACTTCAATAAGTCTTGTATTGAATTGTTTCCGTATTTACTAATAATAAATTGAAACGAACAAGCATAAAATCGAACCCAGAAAGGCTAACATCCTTACAAGACCAGTTTATACCTAAATGTGAGCAGTTTCGTAACTTTGTAAGTTAATCCAGACCAAAACCGTTTCTTTTTATGCCTGAACCGGGGAATCGAAGTGACGTCATCAACTAAATGGGGGTAAAGTGGTTGGCCTCGGCGAAACGGGTGTAGTCCGCCAGACGGAATATATTTGAATGGCGTCATTTGGCATTGGTTGTTCGCACCCTTAAAAATGTTTACCTCACTATGGATCACACCTTTAGTAAAACATCTGCTGAAATTTACGCTCAATTGTACAGAGTTTTAGATAGCCAACTTCGAATCGTAAGTAGAAATCGTATGATATTATTATTTAATATCACACTATATTAAATTCCGTTACGCAAAATTAATAGTCAAGTTATGACATAATAAGCCAAAAATATCTGAAGCTTGAGAATAATACGCACATTCCTCACGAGTTTAATGGTCATTGATTAAAAAACGAGAAACACAGAACCGGTTTTCACATTACAAAATCACGCATTACGACATTTACAAAATCACCATCCCATTGACCGTGTGGCGTTAAAACTGCGCTAATAGTTTTAATATACACATACGACCTCGATAGCTCTCACTTTTAGCCTCATACAGCTAATAATATTTCGATTAACGAAATCGAGTGTCGTGCATGTGGACCATTACGTGAAAATGTGACTGCATTTTCGATATATAAAGCATATATAAAGCACGAATGATCAATCCGTTTCGTCGACTGAGAGACAATCGCTTGTAATTTTGATCGCCTTTCGTATATTCAATTTATTTGATAGATGGATAGAAAATAATTAACTTTCTCCGAGGATATAAAATATTAATTCAGGTGCAGCTAGATTATCATAATCACAGCATTGAAATACTAAAGTCAGTAAAGAACATAAAAACGACTGATTTCTAAGTGAATCCAAAGATTTGCACTTGAACAAATTGCGAAAAAAGTCCAGCCATTTATCACTCTGTAATAAAGGAAGTGCAATCGTTTCTACAACAGCAATTAATTGATAGACATTTAAATGTAAATACTTGTATTTAAAATACACCATCAATACTTTTACTAAACGCAAAATATGTTAATTAATGCTGGATGCAACATTAATCAGAATACAGTAACATCTGATTTCATCAATTAAAGTACCATTAGAAACCCTTTCATTTCGTATCCATCATTAAAAGTTAAAATAAATCGAAAACAATTACACAGTGCAAGTTTGAGACGTATTCCCATAACTGTTTGGTAGTACCGTTAAATTTAATGAGAGATTGAGATCAAATTGAATTGAAATTATTGATGAGATGAAAATTGTTCAATCAAAATGCGAAATAGATATCGCGTAATTTTAAAGTAAAAGTAATGTAGAGTTATATTAAGGTAATCTTGGCTTCATAAACGAGATCTCATCTTGTCGCAAACTATGTCTAAATTGTATAATAGCAATAGCATAAATACAATACATAGCAATAAAAAAAAATCTCAACAAACCTATTCGAATTATAGACATCTGGAACATCGACAAGACATTCATTTAAATTCTACACTACACAAGCAAAAAGGAAGTCCACAATATCCGGCAGAAAGACAATAATAACTATGTAAAAGCAGACAGACAAAATGAATACACCTTACAAGGCACGAGTGTAATTAAGGCGAGCTGTGGGCATGACAAAACGACGTGAAGAACGCAGCAACACAAAGCGACATGTCGCACGATGTCTGACACCGGAGGGTCAAGGAGGAAAGCGCCGGCGGTAACGTCAACATACTATCGCATCCTTTATTTTTATAACAGACATGTGTAGCTTCGCTTTGTGATTGTTTGTAAAATAATTGGTTGTGAACGATGATTATGCTACTTTAATTGTTATTATAATTTGAATAGATTTCATTCTTGATTCTCGTTCTCATGGTTGTAGGTGGTCTTTAAAAATTATAACTTTAATAATAAACGTAACTGACAGTTGGTGCTTTGATCACTTTGGGTTCATAATGGAAGAACTTTAATGGGAATATAGATATTCAATTCACAACGACATTTTAAACAATAGATAACCAAAAGATTTAGTTAAGAATCGCATTCGACGTGTTTTTCCTTATTGTTTTTTAACAGCAAGAAACTGTCTGAATGGGGTCATTGACTGGAACGTCTATTAATATCGCGAGTTTACTGTTCATTCTTATACTCCTCAATGCCTATCATTTCCACGGTGCTGTCATTAAAGACTAGCCGCTACAACGAACACAAATAAAACCAGGAAAAGCATCACTATCACACGTTACAACATCAGCTGAATCACCAGCGGATAGGAACAAAAGAGAACAGTTTCCCGAAGGCGGAAACGACATCGAACTATTTTTAACAACGCGACAACTTTAAAAACACAACTTAAAACGGCAATGCTAATCGATTGTGAACCTTACAGAGGGACCGAGTCGAACGTGAACTGAGCATTATTTAATTCGAAAGCAGCAAATTAAATTTGTACTTTTCTGTAAATAGAGGCGCGTTCATTAGTGACTATTTCCATCGTGGAAAATAGTCAGAGATGAGCTCAACGAGGCAGAACACCGCAGGTTATACGGTTGCAGAGGGATGATTTTAATTTGCGATCATCGTGAACTTGGAACGTTTGAAATGATACAAAAACATAAAACGCCACATGTAACCTGACAGACAGCGGCTTTTTGTACAGTATTTGTAACAAACAATGACAATAGAACACCATTGATGGTTGGTTATCGACCTTTGAAACAATGTAATCATAGATTATCTTCAAGCTCCAAAGTCAGACAGGGAGTTCATCCAACTTACACTTCAAACTAATCCTTCAGACAGACGATAATTCGCTCGTACTGTCTCCGCTTAAATTCAATAATCGGGTACATAATAGGAACGTATCAGCAAACAATAGTTAATTTTGATAGGAGGCTAATTGAATTATTGTCATGGCCTATTACGGTAATGATCCATAACGAATGACAAAGATCTCTGTAGAGTCTTATTTTTAAAAAGGATAGATAATAATTTGAGAATTTCAAAACACTTTCTACATAATTTTGATAAGATGGTTTCAGTTTTACAAGCACAATTCTGAAACCTCCAACAAAGAAGAAGGTTCAGTCATGAATGAAAATTTGACTTTGAAATTGGCTCTTCAGTGGAAACTGAAGTTATGAACATTTCAGTTGCAAACAAACAGGTCCTTGAACTCTTTGGCAAAAACAATCGTAAATGAGTATCCGTCTTGCACAGTGATGTTGATAAACATCCTCCCTTCTTAGAACTTAGCAAGAATACAAACGATAAACTTAACGATAACAAAGCTTTGAGGGATCGAATTAGAAATTCGCTATCAAATGACATTAATCGTTGCGCAACTAAAGTGCCCGTTGAAGTGATTATTCAAAAGATATAAGATATAAATCATCTGTGATCTAATCTTTGGCATTCACTAATGAAGCAAAGACGGGCCTAAACAGCAAACTGTTACCAGTTTTTACAAAGGAAAAGTTAGATCAAGATGCATGTCATTTTCCATTCAGTTTCAAGTTCAAATGTTTTACAAGTCATCCTGATAACATCTGTGTGTGGTGACTGCTGGACGGAGTGTTTTGTCATGAATAGAATGAACTTAACAGATGGGCAAGTTTATTACATAAGTCTAAAAATTACACAGTTATTTTAATCCGATCAGTCTATATACCTACATAATATTGGTTTTTCATACGTTTTCGGTATCGCTTCGTGACAGCCATGACATTTCACACCCCAACCACATAATATACGTTATTTGACTAGCACACCCGCGAACACGTAATGAGCCGGCACTCCCAAAAGCACAGTTCTTCGGCACTGAACGTAACCTCGCGTGACTCCAGCTGTACCAACCACAGTCAGCCGTGGGTGGATCAATATTCAACTGAATTCGGTAACCTGTACCAAGGGCGATGCCTAACTTTTAAAAATTTCAGGCAAAGAATATTCGATATCACCGTGGGAACGAGAAACGTGTTGCAGATAGGTTCATTTATCTTCATATTTCACTGAAACTTGTTATTTTGATAAAGCCAACAACAAATTCTAAAACTTTACTCCACAATCTAAGTAAAAGTAAGCTTTTGAGGAATTTCAAACAACCATAACGTAGGCAATATTGCTCTGCTGCCTATTTGCTTAATTTCCTATGTCTACACTTCTTAGAAAACGCGTACCACCAATACCAATTTAATGATAACGTTCATCGCAACCAAAAGAAGCAGGTAAAATTGGAAACCAAGAAATGAACCAAATGAGTTATTCAGGTTAACGGTTCATTAGACACGGGAAAACGTTTGTCGATATATAACGAATGCTTCCGGTATTTCTAGATTTAGATAAACACAAAAATTACAATTCAGGATGTTACGACTATACTGTATGAAAACTTGGACGAGAATTTTCGTGTATCGCCCTAAGACATCATACGTTATATGGCGTTCTACTTCTTTTTCTGTTTTTCCCATGGACCTCGTCCACTAAAACTCGGGACGATTCGCCAATGTCATGAGACAAATACACGGACTCAAAGATACTAAGCCAAAATATTGTTCGGTTTCCAGTTTCAGCAGCAGTAGAATATACATATACTGTATATAGTGTTATTAAGTACTATGAAGCTTAATAGTACATATTGTAAATGGATAAAACGCGATAGAGACTACACTGAATAAAATGAAATTGTGTAAATAAAAATGTAAAAAAAGAGGAATATAAGGTAAAAAATTACTAAAATAATAGAACGAGAGGAAAATAAATTAAAGTTTTATATTATTGTTTTCTATAAATTTCGTAAGTTTATATATAAAGGGGGTGTTGCACAAAGCTAGGAGACTTGCCATATTGACGGATTTTGGGATATCTTTTGGTAGTTGGTCATGGCTTTCTAGGCTTTATATAAAATAATGAAGCCAATCAAGGGTGAGCTATCATAATCTAAGCTGGTATTACGTCTACACTTACAAATCAGACAGTTACGATATCCATAATCCGTTTCGAATCATTTAAAAAGCTTGCCTGTATGGCCGCTTTCTGATACAATTTATGTTTTTTATATTACTTTTTCATGGTGTATAACTGTGATTCCGCGAAATAAATTTCTTTATCGATTATATTATAATGACACACTTCCATTTAAAATATTTTTTTTGAATGTTTCGAGAAAAAGATCACTGTTTCTTGATACCACTCTACAATCTTCATTTACAATTGATAGAACCAAAAATGTGTCACTATCATTATCTATGTGTAACGCAAGTAATTTAATTATATTTACTAAAAGTATTATTATAGTAAGTGGATTTATTCATAGTATATTTTTAGATATGTTTAGATTTCAAAACAAAGCATCAGTATCACACCAAACAAAGAAGACATTTTATTACCTCGTGATCCCTGTAGAATGGCTCCTGCAAATTTTCCGGGACCCTGTTGTTGAAGGCCTTCGCTAACAGCCATTTTATTGATGCCCGCTGCTTTGACTGAAACAAAACAACATCTTATTTATTATTTTGAAATGGTAACAAACATCGTAACATTATGACTTGGAATACTGGGATGTTATTTTAGCGAGAGGTGGGTACAGCATTTACAAATGCGTTAAGGACATAAAATAAAATTGTTCGCCTGAATCCTATCTGCCAAACAGGGTCGAATTATTGTCTATAGAACCGTCGTCCAATACGTTATGGCAACGTCCGCTTATTGTCAACACATTGATCGGTAGCTGGAACCGACACGAAGCCTTGTCCTAATTTGACTATAACACAATTGACGTCAGATAATAGCGATATTATTTAACGATGTGTTGTAACAGTATTAAAATGAATCTCCAGAAATTTGAATAGCCTTTGAAGAATCACAGATTCTAGTATTAATGCAGCAACCCGTATAAAGTTCATTACCCCAGAGAATGCTGACCGTCTCGCCGCTTATCAACCACCACTTGTTGGTCACCAAATTTTAAATCAATACCTACCGCATGCAACACTGTCGAGTGTTGACCTCATTTGAAGGAACGAGCAAGAATTTTCACAAAATCGTAATGCAGTTACCAGTATAAAAGTTATAAGAGAGAAAATAAATAAAATTAAAATAATGATATAAAAGACTTAAAATGATAAACAAAAATCAAAACCTGGGTTCATAGTAAACAATAAAGTTATCTAGTACCTATACCTCCTAAAATAAGCTTTAAAAAGAACCGAGAAGATAAGGTGGTCTTTGATTTCACTGACATTGTCGATATTTATGATCAAAAACCAATCAACAGATGCGAAAAAATTTCGCGTTTAATTAACAGCGTATAAAAGCAGAGCATTGTTATTTTGCAATAATCTACACGATTACCTTGGATATAAACACAAAATATATATTTATAAAAAACTATATATAATATAGTGAGAAATAAACAAGATATTAATTTATGATGATAAAGCAGAACCAGTTGCAGAACTCGATCAGGTATAGGATTACCGTAACAGAACGCATCGCACGCGTGTGTTTACAATACACACATACGTACACGCAACTGAATCACTTTTAATCAAATTATCATACTATGCAGACCAGCAGCAACATGCAAAACAAACACGAGAAGAAAATCATTTGTACATAAATATTTGAATATAATCTGTATTCAAGTATTTGTCTTGAGAATTATTATCAGAATGGAGAACGCTAATAAACGAGATGACGATTGGACAATATAATTAATAATTTACCATATACATGCCCCATATAAGTTAATAAGTTACTTTAACTTTGAGATCTCTAGTATATTTTCGAATGAGGTGGTTCCAATGAGGGGTGTGCAAATATCGTTCGAATCGAATCGAATATTAATATTCGAATTCGTCAGTTCGAATTATTCGCACACCCCTAGTTCCAATCGATATGATGGGGTTTTCAATTTAAAACTATTAAAACACTTAGAAAAGTTGCAACTGCAAAATCAGAAGTAAAACAATCTAGCAAATAACATATTCAAAATAATAACGGCACTTCCTCTTTCTAATGACTGTTTGTAAGAAATTATACTTTAGCTATATTACTGTCCATTAAGGCATTTTGTTCTAGCTACATATTAGCATACAAAACTTGGATTCTGTTGTGTCAGTATTTAATTCACAAGACCTAAATTAATCTGGGAGGATTTTAGAGATACTCATATAATATGTATCTGCGTACAAAACATTGGCATTTGGGACTTGTTGTTATTCAAACGTTATTTATTAAATAATTTAAGGTAGGTGGCAGAGATATTATGGGTGGCCTTACAAATAAAACTGTACAAGGTTATTCAGTCGTATACCATCAATACAGGACGAAGATGTGTCATTAAGCAATAGGACGCGTGCCGGAGCATGCCGATACAAAGTTAAAAATAGATTAACGAGACACTCAGGAAACTCCTTGTACAAACGACGTCAATAAAAACACAAACAAGACAGCTCCAAATTAAAGAAACTTTTAATAAGGTTATAACGAAACAAAGTTTGGACCAGTTTAGTTTTCTTGGAAACAATCATCTGGCCTTTTTGTTTTCTAGCAAAGGAGATAAAACTGGTCGATGGAATCTAAGTCAAACTCAGTTCATAAATACGGAAGTAATCAACGTTTTATGGCAGACCTGACACAATATCGCTGCAATGACGTCACGCACTAAAATCCAACATCGAAGAATAACGAAAATATTTAAGGTTGTTGCATCTCATATTTCAGTGGGCGATTTGTTTAATTTCACACAATGCAGGATACAACAGTTCGATAATTTTATTCCTAGGCCTATGTAGTCTTAAAGCATATTCTATTCGAGAGGCGTATATGGCAGGAAATTTTGCTTAGCGTACGGTACTCCATTAGTAATTTCTAACGTCAAGAGAGTACTTCTACACAATTTTATAATAGGTATGAAATTACAATAACTTCTCGTTTTCTGTCGTGTACAATAAAGTATTAAATAAATAAATAAATAAAAATACAGCATTGTACAAAGGCGGACTTAATGCGATAGGCATTCTCTACCAGTCGACTTTAGAGTGGTGAAGGGAGTACTAAGGTAGATGCAAACACACAAGGAAATGTAAATTTATGATATTCCTACATAATTACAGGTATTTAATAGTATATATAGGTATTTAATGTAATAGTAGATCATAGGCTTTTTCTATATTATTATTATAATTTGTTGCTGCACTTATGTGCATATGGACGGAATCGCAAAGACTATACGTATTGAAGAAAAAATTCCATTATAATAAACACTGAAGCTCTTGAGTGAAAATATCGGCTATTGAGAGCTCTTATTTTAAAGAATATGTTTATAGCATTCTAACAATGACAATATTAGCTATTAGCTATCATCGTTGAAGTTTGTTGTACGGATCAAAAAGCCAAATTTATGTTGTGTGATCTACTATGAAATATCCGTTCGAGCAAAGTATTTAGTTTTCTGTGAATATAATAGCATATTTCGCTAGTAACAGACCCGACTATTAGGTACTTTCATGTACAGCGCTATAACATATAGCAAGTGGAGCGCGGGCAGGCCACTCTCTACACTCGATTCGTACTAGTTAATTGTCGAGCAATTAGTGAAGTCTCCACCGCATTTCACTCTCTCTCATGACTCCCGGTGTCAACTTATTAATAAAAATGCTTAGATACCGTTACCAATTAATTAATCCACAATTTCGTTTTAAACTTTTTAGTTGCAACTTGTTCTAGCCCTACGGTTGAAACAACTGAATGATTTTCGAAGTACGAAATTCTTAGAATTTAAGTATACACGGTGCATTAACCATTCGAACAATCAACAAAGAGCACACTGCGTATAATTCTGTTTATCCTGTTCACTATTAGATAAGGATCCTAAAGTTCCTGAACTCAATTGATTTCGACAAGATTCAAACTAGTAATGTAGTTTTTAAAATATTGTAGATTCAATTCCCGGCCACGATACAATTGAAAATTTCCGTTAAGAACTGGCTGTAGTTTAAACAGGATAAATTGCCCGAGTATTCGAAGCACTGAAAACTGGAAAGGTGCCTTAGCACCTGCGTCCTACGCAAGCCTGTGAGGTCACGTGCCCACGCATCCGCCTCCGCGAGCTTGCTTCGACCAATTCCGAACTAAATAGACATTGGCTAACAATGGATACTATCCATTTCTGAATAATATAGGTAGTTATTTTTTTTTTATAATAGGTATTGAAACTATAAATCTTAAGTAGTGATATATATCTAATTGAAAAGATATTATTGAGTAACGAAGTTTAATTTGCGATATCTAAATGTATTAAAGTTTCTTTACTTTTTATCCCCAACTTGTTACAAAAAGAACTACTTGGACAGATGTTACAGTGTTTGTGTCATAAAAAAAACCAGTCACCTGTTGCAATACAGTTCACGCGAACAGCTGTTGGGGGATCCATTTGCGAGAAAATCGAGATATCTGGCCTTCAAAGCACAGGAAGACCTCATCCAAATACCACAACAGAACTCGTCCAGCAAAGTGAGACCAAAAGTAAATTATTATTTAGTTGAGCCGGCGCAAAACAAGGCATACCGAAATCGGTGAACGAAACAAGTTCAACCAGTCCAAGACGTGATTCACGACCCACCAAATTTGGCACAAAAGAAAACGAATGAAAGGAATCAATTTACAAAGCGATATGTATGTTTCGTCAATTCATTAGTCCAAAAAGAGAAACCATGCGGAATCCCATAGAACGGAATTCAACAAGGCTAAGTATTATAAGCCAGATCGAACAAGACCTTATTCGGTAAATAGGAAACAATCAGTGTATAAGGACTGGCAGTACGCATGATCTGTTTGAAAAGGACTTACCTGTCGAGGATACCACAAACAAATGATACGTGACCTGCATAAAAATCAATGGTGTCGTCACTCCAAGTTTAAAAGTTCTAAAGTTTCATTCATATTCATAGGCTGCAGGAAACATTTTTTCTTTTTATGCTTATTGAACCATCAGTATCGAAACGAATCATTGCAATACTAAGCTTTCGCGCCTGGTGGAACTAATGGAACACATAATTAGCTTGCGGTACAGGAAACGAGAAATGACTGGCCTTCCACTGAGTCATTTCGAGATTAAACATTAACCTTATCGATGATTACTAAGACCTTTTCTGTTAAATTTGGTATCTGGAGTCTAGATGGTCGAATTGTTATTTAACTTCATTCACAATTTATAAGGTATCTAGGAAGAAACACTGTACACTACTAGTAAATAGTCTAGTTTTCCTAAATAGTAAATGTGATTGAATTCACGAAATAACACAACAACAGATAGAATTCGATTCCATACATTTTTAGGTTCATAAATAATTCAAACCTACACCAATCCAAGCTACCAATTGTATTTGTTGATGCAACACTTTAGTAAACCGGTAGCTAATCTTTTTAAGATCGGTTCTGAACTAATTGGAGATTGCAAAGTTCCTGATAACTTACAAAATTGGAGAATGTATTTGAAATGTTTCAATCAAGGTCTCGACCACCATGGCCATGGCGATAATTCTGTTCTCCTCAATTACACCGTCGACTATCTGTGTTTGCTCGGAATTTAGTGTGATGATGCGGCATGCCACAATAATCTATGAAAATTATTGTGGCCTCAAAGCCTACGCGGATACTATAGAGGCATTGTCAAAGCCCGTTGACATTAGCTAACGTAGGAAGCCACAGGAAATCGCATACATGATCATTAGTGTAGCACAACACAATTCGTTTATAATAACGGAGAGAAAAAATGTCGACCGGCAACCGAATTTGTCTGAGATAAGACGTTTAAAATTGTCAAAAAGATAACTTATCGCTTCTAGCACGTTCTCTTGCTAATTCTTGTACTTACCTCGGGTTTTTGTATAAATATGTAGAGAAAGAATTTTTGCAGTCAAAAATAAATTTAGAAAGCCTAACGTTTAAGTTCGTATGATTGTAAATATAATTAAGAATTGTTAATTTCGTTTTCTAGATGACCTACTTGATGACCAGACAGAAGCTAGTCGGGTGAAAGTGAGAGATGCGGTTACAGCGTGTAAAGGGAGTGACCAAACACCAATATAAACATTTCATAACCGTTATTACAGACATTAGGCAGTCGACGATCGATATCGATGGAACAACATTCGGTTCTTCGACGGACATTACATTATTGATTACGTCATTCAACAGATGAATATAATATTGTATAGCAATAAGTTATTTCTGTGAGAAATCCACTGAGAATTTGTAAACAGGAAATATTAACCTCTATGAAAACAATGACACTACACAACCATAAATATACTATTCATGTTATTTAATAATTGTGAAAGCGTTATATTCACAATTAGATAGGAAGTTGAGAATAAAAAAAACATTGAGATTTTTTCATGTAACCTAAGTATATGTCGATTTTCAAAATACTAAAGAAGACAATCTAAAAATACTTTTTGACTTCAAAAGTTCATGGCCGAATGAATTATCGGTTTTCAAACAAAACAAACAAATGTAGCGATAAAACGCAACTATAAATCAACAAATTGAATATCAGATGTTGAATACGATAAGTATTGAAAATATTCAAAGCTGTCTAACGAAACTAATATAAGTAAAAATATTCAAAAATGATTTACAAACTTTGCTTCTGTCACTATAATTAGTTAAGTTATCGCCGAGTTTAGGTACAATCAGCAATTAAAAATATAATCTTAAAGTAAATAATGAAAGATATATTTGCGTTTCGGGAATGTCGAGGTTTCACTTTCTTCAACAGTTCGTTGAACTCTGCTCTCGCGTACACCAAGATAAGATTTTAATAACGCGTTCTTTGTACCAACAGCATCACTTGGTAAAGCTTATTAAGATGTCGGCCTCGCAATATTTGGGTTTAAAAGCAAATTTACTCAACTTACGTAATTTCAAAGAGTTAATGATACGGAATCGCTAGTTATTATAAATGCATTACGGAATTTGTAATTTCCGACGCATGTGTATTGTTTTGAATATTGGTCTTCCGAACACGCGTTCGCATAGCAGTCGTTGGAATTAAACTTAATTGATAAATTATTTTGAATATTACGTTCTAACTTAACTCTAGATCTGCCTCTATCATTTTTTTTTTACATTAGGTACTCTAATTGGTATAAAAATAGTATGAGATATATATAAGTAGTCGGAATAGAACACAGTCACCAAACAACGGTGAAAGTACTTGTCACATCAACAAAAGGCATCTCCAAATTCAAGAGCCCAAACAATTGACAGTCACGACGACTCAGTTTGTCAAGAGGCCAATATTTGGTCAGACATTCAGAAATCTGAAATCATACATTTCGGACAAGCAATTTCACTTTTCGCAACTATTATGCGAGAGTCGCTAACAGATGTTGGTCAACTTCGCTACGGTCGATCAAATATTGATATCAGATGTGCTATTTAAACACAATCAAACTACGACACACTTCTAATTGTTATAGTACATTTTTATGCAATGGTTTTTAAATGAAGTGAATTGGTTGAACGAACGAACTGACCCAAATGAAACTTCAATCTTTGCATTTATGAAAGGAATATTTCTAGCACACGCACCATTTTGTTCGTCATATTCAAATTCGAACGAAAATCTCTCTGTGTACCTAATTCCAGCATTCCATCCCACATTTCTCTCAAAGTTTCTCTTATGTTTTGGATACATGAATTGCTATCTCAAATACGTAACATACCACGACGACAACAATTTATTTTGCAATCATTTTTATATTAAAAGTAAAGTCCTTGAGTCTCGCAATAGAAAGCAATTATAAAAGGACTGAAAAAGCAATCAAAGGCGTGTTTAATCATAATGATCATTAGAACAAGTACTTCAATAGTAATTACACCATCAAAGAGAAACAAACAGAGATCATAACACTTGTGAATCAACACAAGATGCATAATGGAAGCGGGTTGATTCGAAAAGCCAATTTCTTCGGTGCGAGTGCGTAATATAAAAGCTCACTACATGAAAGTGACCGCACGATTCATTTCATACATTGCTTTCACTGTTGCAATATAGGTATTGTAATTTCTGTTATTTATACTTTTACAAGAACATCGACAGATTTTGGATCCTCTTATGTGATCGTATAATCGAAATACATTTTTTAAATAGTTCTTGTAACATGAAGAATGCTTAATGCTTTTTTCGTGTGTATCTGAATAATTATATTTCACATCATAAATTAATTAAAAATAAATCGGAATTTCACTAAATAACGGAAGTAGAACGCATTGATTCCCATGCATTTTTCTATAACCAAAATACGGTTATTTAACATATCATATTTCTAGTCGTTAAATCATAATCATCACAACTAACTTTAAATATTTATAAATCATATACCTTCGTTCACACCCATATGACAACATAAATGTGTGAAGGTTGAATACGTCTCTACAATTTACATTTTTGTTATTTTCGTGAGTATGTTATGAATACTATGATAACTGGTTTTGAAACCAAGAATAAATGGTTGTAATAATTCATTATCCTGATACAAAAACAAACATACATCTTACTTGTTCGAAGCTCAATATCATCGAATTGGTCTATGAAAGATTTTGTTTCGTTCGACAGATACGTTTTAAATTGTACTCTAACATGAGAAAACTTAAATGACCGTATGTTAGAAATCGACTTAATTCAATTGTAGTTGCTATGTGCATAATGTGAATGACGTGATTGTTCGATGTCGATGCATTTAATTACAAAGAAACTGCGATCCACAGCAATCTGGGAACAAATCTTCACACTGTCTGTGTACCGGCTCCGAATGCGTTTCTCTAATCTTTAATAGACGGCGCCTGCGATTGTGGACTACTTATGATTTATGCCGTCGATTTGAATCGCTTTGATCAATTTTGAAAGTTTTTCGTTTCGTTAAGGTAGTGAGTAATTCATTTTATTTCTGAAACATTGCTTAATACTCGTTATAGTGACCCACTAACTGGCCGTCGCTGTTCAACATCATCTCCAATTTGTATTGCATTAGGTGAACTAGTTGCTTATTATAAAAAATAACTCATTGTTCTATTTAAATAGAAGCCAAGGATCAACACATCAAAATCGCATCAAACAATCAAGATCGTTGGATGCAGTGAATACAAGAGCGACGTACGGACAAGGTTTTGTGTTATTGCAAAATGTAGTTAATTGTGCCTTTGCACAGCGGTCGTAACAAGGTCCTCTCCTTATAAGAGACCCGTGGGCGGAAGCACGCATCGACAACATAGGTGGCATAGTATACCAATGGCGCAACTTGGTGGGCCACTTAACTGTGTCAACTTGAGAATAATTATGATCACAGAGCGAACAAACAAATGTCACTTATGGATTTACATTGATGTAATTTAATACCAGCTTAGTCTTTTAGCGTAGTAAGAGTAGTTGAGAAGTGAAGCAATCAAATTTTATTTCCAGAAGCCCTAAGATGTCTAAGGCATGTGTTGCAAAATCCTAGACAACTTTTATCGATCGAGTATATCGGAATTCTTGTCTTTAGACCTAAGTTCTACGGCTTCGTTGCCTTTTTCAAATAGCTATTTCTATGTAATCGTGTATATTGATTCCACTATTATGCCATGCGACCGGTTTAGTGCAATATTTAATTTATTCAAGCGACATTTAAAAATAAACGTGAATTGAGTAATTTGTTTTCAATCTGTTTCTTGTAGATATTTTGCAATATTGATTACAAGTTTGAATACATCTTTTAATTTTCAGTGATGTACAAGTTGTACAACGTAATCAATGGATAAGAATCTCGGCAAGAGACGTGAATGGTGCCATTGATGCAACTTTTTGCCGTTCATTGCCGTCGTGATTTTCTCCGCACGTCGAAAGGGACCTTGCTTATTATGTAAACTAGATGACTCCCGCAACTTCGTTTGCGTCACAAAGGGGTTCAAACAGTACTCGCAATGTTGTTATTTGCGGATCGCGTTGGGTATATTTTTTGCGTTTTATACCGTCATAACTTCTCAACGAAAAGTCCGATTGGAATAAAACAAAAAGTAATTTACTTCTACATTAATAATCTTGATAACATAATACTTAATTTGGATAAGGATTAATATAACGATACTATTTTAACGATTTTTATCTTCGGACGATTATTATTTTTTCGTGAACCGCTTTTATAGCGGTTATTGTGACTAAACTATGATAGTTAGATATATGCTCTCGCGGACTTTTTTTTAGATCTTTTTATGACCTAAAAACCCGTAGTACATCATATTTTTCTATTCTCAATAGTTTTTGCAGCGTACGCATAAATAGGTTTTCTATTATATACCTTGTGTTACAAATTCGATATTTTCATACGGATCCCTAATTTTTTTCAAAATAAAATATGGCCTATAACCTTCCTCGATAAATGGACTTTCCAACAGTGAAAGAATTTTTGAAATCGGTTCAGTAGTTCCTGAGATTAGCGCGTTTGTTTTCCCGACGTTGCTGGCTCTCGTACTAATAAAAAAATGCTTCCACATGTAATTTGACTTGAATGCCGATAGATGTCGTTGCTCTAAAAATGTTTAATGAAATTTATTATTTTTATATCCCGTTCCTCGGACATGATAGCACTATAATATATAGCCTATGTGTTGACCCGACTTCTAAGCAATATTCTTGCCAAATTTCAAGTACATCGGTGCAGCAGTTTTCGAGTTTATCGCGCACAAAGCTGACTGACTAAATGTATGGATTCTAAATCGCGCCATCAATATGTTCAACGGTTGTTAGACTTGGGAGAGTGTATTTTGCAATGTTGACTTTTCTACGATTTTATTATATGTATAGATTTGATCTTTGCTTTACGAATAGTGATATAAACTGTTAGAAAATTTCGTTAAGGAAAATTCCTATGTATCAAAAAGCATCCAATGAATTGATTAAGCAAAATAGACTTCACCGTAGAAACATCAAACATAATTCTATGATTTTTTTTTCATTATAAAGGTAGAATCAAACATTTTCTTATCAAATGTTGTTAATTTGGTGGGGTAAAAAGCGAATAAGTGAGGTGATCTGGGTCGGTAACCACAAGCTAACTAACCGGTGTGCTCCTTTCGCGCACGGTGGCCAACGAGCCGTAGTTCTTGAGATACAGCCACGGTCTGTTGGCCTAACCTTGGTCGAACATCCCGTATATCCCGACCATATAACAGTGACATCATCATTAGAAACAATCATCTAATGTACCATGTGAGGCCAAGGCCGGAATTTTGATTCAATATTGTAACACATTGGAATACTAAAAAGGAAAGTAAGTTCGATGAACTCTCACTGGACGGTTAGCAGCAGACTGATGGATTTGTCCGGATTCTTTTTTTAGCAGTCCAACTGTGGTATTCCGATTTAAGCCGCACAGATTTGACAACATTTCGGATACGACTAACCGACTGTTACGAACAACGGTCAGGTTAAATTACATATTTCGGCAACCACTCACGTATGCCAAACGGTTATTTTTTTGTCTTTCGCAAAATATAATACGCACGTAGACATTCTAATGAACTTGTGAAGTGCAACTTTCTAGCTTTTGTGTTAGTTATTTAAGTCACGTTTCATAATTCATATTCCATTTTCGATTGTTCACAGCAAAGTTGAAAAGAAACTGAAACTGTAATACAATACGATATTTACAATAATATTGCGGAATATGTATTTATCAAGGTAATCATTAAATCATTAACGGGCTCAAGTCACACCTTACGATAAACTGCATCATAATCATACATTCCAATATGTCTAATAGCGTTATCTCGACCGTTTCGCCGAGGTAACTGTTCTCGACTTACCGAGACGGCTACTGAGGCGCTGGAGACGACGCCAGCCTCATCAGCGCCGTGCTGACCCTCGGGGGCGCTTAGAAAACGGCGCAGAGTACCGTATCCAGACGCCACCATCGCTACCATATTAATCGCACAATCACAACACTATGTACACTAGCAGTCGCGGTGACATCACTCGCGCGCGGTAATGTTCGTGTTCGTTAAGGCGCACGGCGTGCTGCGCGCCCGATTCCGTTCGACTGCGCGCCGGTTGTTTAGAGTTAGATCTGCGTCCGCGCCCCCTACCAAGACGCTTTAGGAGCGGTCCGAGATAAGAGATGTTAGTTTTTCGTACTTCCGTCGCGACTTCCTTGTGAGCTTTAAATTATTATGTGTGTGTACGAGCTTTCCCGGAAGACGGAAACGATATTTTAAAATGCTATAACTTACCAAATTTAATCATTTGTGAGTTCACGACCAACTTGAAATATTTATTTGTTCTAAAGGACAGTAAGATAATAAAATTAATGCTAAGGGGTAATATTTGGGCGGCGCGACGGGAAAGAGTGCTCAGCCGGGGTTCGGACGCTGAATGTGAGCTGTTGGAGGTTTTAGTGCGGTTCAACTCCCACATATCCAATCCGGTGATTTCTTCCAATTAAAAAAAGGGGGGTAATATTATTTTAACCTGGTTAGAATATTTGAATAGATCAGTTCACCCTAGTATCACTAGCACATTATTTGGAACTTTGAAAGTGTCATAAATGTAAACAATACAACACAATCGAATGTGAATGTACCTATAGTATAAAAACAATGCATTGCTCATCAATGTGACAATGTGGCCATTCCAAAATACGAAACATTTTCTTGGATTCTTTGATTGTTATTGTAGGTTTATATTGAGTCTAGTATACACTCAATGCTGGTGAACGTATCTATTCTTTACATCTCATGGAATTATACATCACTGATTACAAAAGTGATCAATATAGTGATAGATAGATAGGGAACTCACAGGTGTTTTACGATGTCGTGTCGTGATGGGGATCCCGCGTATTTTTTTGCGACGATAAGTCAACGAACGACGATCTAACACAATTTGAGGAATGTCTGCATCAGATACAGGTAGATCAGACGACAAAGTAATATCATTGCGATTGGCAGATGATGCGCCAGTATTTATCCCGCATGGACAGAACATCTTTGTGTGATAGTCCCGAAAGCAAGTTCGCAATTTCGTTCACGCAAGAACCTCGGCATTCGTGTCTAGTTGAAACTGTCATGTAAAAAATATTAGGGGCCCAAATACTGTAGAAGCTTTTTTGAGTCGGAGGAAATCACCGAATTCTCACTCGCCCCGCGGGTGGGATAAGTGGGAGTTGAACCGCACTAAAACCTCCAACTACTCACACTCAGCGTCCGAACCCCGGCTGAGGCCAGACGGGGTTATGAGGGACGGCGCGACGCGTTACGCACTCGGCACTCTTTCCCGTCGCGCCGCCCCCGAACTGAAGAGGCTTACAGGGAAAAATGTTTGGAAATGCTTGTCTTAGATGAAGATAAATGCATCAATATAATTATGTCCTATATAATTTTTTGCCTACTAACAACATCAACCATAAAAAACTAAATAAAACTATGATCAAAGTTCATAAAAACAAATACATCATCTGACTGAATGAAAGCAAATGCATTTTTTTATCATTGAGCTATCATACATTTACATAATAAGATGAAATACACTACATAGATAAATGAGAATAATCTAATCACATGAGATAAACACTTAAAAATGTTTCAAAAATCATTTAATTCGTAAAAAAGGTTTATAACAGTATTGATGATGATAAAGTTTTTGGCAAGGATTGTACCAAGCTTCGTTTATTTGTACTACATTCAATGTTCATTAATCTGCTTGGCAGAATTCATAATGATCTTCATGATTTTCTAGAATATGATCTTCAATCTTCACAGATCTTAATTTAAATTTATGTATTGTAATAATTAAATCATAGAATATTACGCCCTCACTATGGACTTTTTTAGGATATGGTAATCTAACATACTACAAAAGTAAGATGTTAAACTTGTGTGAATAATATCTATATATTTTAAGTGTTGTTCTTAATGTGTGTATGTTGTTTTGGCTGTCCAAGGCAGTTTAAAAACAATTAAGAAACATTATTGAGAATGAAGACAAATAGTAAGGGACATTTAGAAATTAGCAATTAGGAAGAAAAGATAATTAATATAAATTGATGAAGGAGATAAGTAAATTAAATAATTAACATATTTGTGAGATCGTTTTTGAATGATTTTTAAGGTGGGACTTTATAATACATTATTATTATTAATACATAGTATCAGTATATAATCAGTATTTTTAAAACTACAATAGAATCCATTTGTGTCTCTGCTTAATTTAACCAACCATTTATTCTGATGTAATTCACTACTATATACATTTTATTTTAAGGTGCATTTAAGCCGAAGCAGATTGCAGACATCAAATTTCTTCAAAGGATTTTTAGAATCATTTTCCGATATACAGGATTCCTTCACTGATTTTAGTCAGTGGTGTTGTGATAAATTGCACATTAATCTGTCACTGTCTCCTTTCAGACATTAATATTTTGTATTGATTAATTAAATACCATGAAAGAAAGGATAGTGGAGGACATAATACAATATTATTAGAAAGTAAATTTCACATACAAAAGCCTTGATAGTATTTAGCCAAATACTTAATTCAATTAACAGAATACATTTTAAAAGAATAATCAGATGTATACTCTGTGCAATTCTCAATCTTAATAAACAGATATTTGTTTATGACATATGAAAACAGAATGATGTCACCAGCCTTAAGGACTTTGCTTTTAATACTCATGTAATATTATAGCAATTCAGACTTTGCTGCAAATGATTTGAACAAATTTCATCAGGTATAACTTTATCATCTTAACATATTCAGAAATAAGTTGATATGTGAAAAATAATACACTAACAAATAAAATAAGTAGGACTTGTAAGGCTCGGCATGTCTTTAACAGAATGGTTATAGTTTAGCTAGCATTCAATGTTATGGTGTAGTTTCTAATGAAATAAGCTTTTCAGCCACACACAAAAGACAAACTAAACCTAACAACACTATATGGTGTACAACTATTAAATATGACTAATAATGTTCATGACAGCATTTTAATGCCAATAATTTATTCAGTGTGGGCTGTGACTCTGTCGCCCACTGCTTACCTTGCTTGATTCTAGTATGAGAATGTGACAATTTAAGACAACTGTTGGAAAATAACTAAATTAAGCAGTTTTTCAACAAGAAATTAAGTTGTGAGTTAGCATACCAGACTTAAAGTGTTCTTCAACTATGATTTTTGAAACAAATTCTATAGAAATTGACTGCCTTTCGAGGTGACACGCGTGAGACGAGGGTGAAATTGTAAAAAAGACCGGCAGTTAGACAAACAGTGCTCACCTGTTTAGTGTCCACAAAATCTGTAGCCTCCATGTTGGCATTCGTTCTATCCAGTCTCTCCATAACTTCGACAACATCAGAATCTCTTATACCATTTGCAAGGAGTCAAGAAAGCGCACAGTACCAGCATAAACATATCAATCTCGATGGACACAACGTTTTTTAGCGAAACAATGTCAGTGATTGCACCTACACGATAATCACTTTTGAGTTCACTAAGCTTATTCTAATAGTACGATTATTTAAAAACATTGACTTTAACATATTTCTGTTGTTTTATATTAACATGAAAGCCGTAATTTCAATTACAACAGGCAAAATATAAAACACAGTTGTTCACCATCTTAAATTTTCACACATTCCGTCATCGGGCTGACTCTAATTATAGGGATGGATTTCAATGAATAATAATCGATCATGTCAAAATCGTTTTCGTTTTTTTAAAGGAATCAAAATAATTTTTGAAACTATAGAAGTTTATATTTTTTTATAAATTTAAAATAAAAATTGCTATATAAAAGAAACAAAGCAAAACAATAGTTTTGTATGCAACATTAACTTTATTTTTATTAATTTTTCAGTTATTGGTTTCCAGTAGTATTGTAAAAAATCTACTTTTTTAATTTTTTAAACACTTTTCTTCTGTTGATTCTGTTAGTATCAGGTATCGTTTCAAAAATATTCGTTTCATACACATTTTCATAATTGCAAAATAGAAAGAGAATGAAATTACACAATCAATTTTTAAGATTTCATGCCTTAAGTTCGAGTTCTTTCATCGATTAATTTTCTTGGTCTAAAATGTTCGCATCCTTAATTCTAATTGACGGTTGGTTCAGTCGGTGCCCCACACGATGTTCCGATTTACATTTTTGTAATATCCATTAAAAAATCACGTTCTCGTCGATGTTTTGTTAAATACTTTTACAAATTTTAAACAGCAACAAAATAATCTGAACTGTTAATTTTTCCCAAAAACTTTGAATTAAACTCTTTAAAGGGAGTGATGAGGAGTGGGGCGAGATATAACTATCTGGATGTTTCGAAGCGCCAAGTGGCGAGTTTTGATAGTAATTTGACATTTTAATTCTAATGGCCGCCGAGGTTTTTGACATTATTAGAGACCAGAGACTAGCTGACCCGCGCAACTTCGTCTGCGTTACAAAGGGGTTCAAACAGTACTCGTTATGTCGTCGCGATATTATTTTCGCCGCCCGCTGTGGGTGTATTAATAAAATTGCGTTTTATACTCGTGATAACTTCTAAACGAAAAGTCCGATTGGAATAAAACAAAAAGTAATTTACTTCTACATTAATACTCTTAATAATATAATACTTAATTTAGATAAGGGTTAATATAACGATACTCATTTAACGTTAAATTAATTTTTCGGACATTTTTTTTATTTTTATAAACATAAAAGCGGTTATTGTAACTAAACTATGATAGTTAGATATATGCTGTCGCGGACTTTTTTGTTTGTCTTCAAAAGACCTAAAAACCCGTAGTACATCATTTTGTTCCATTGTCAATAGTTTTTGCAGCGTACGCATAAATAGGTTTTTGATTTTTCACCTTTTGTTACATATTCGATATTTTCATGCGGATCCCTAATTTTTTTAAAAATAAAATATAGCCTATAACCTTCCTCGATAAATGGACTTTCCAACAGTGAAAGAATTTTTGAAATCGGACCGGTAGTTTCTGAGATTAGCGCGTTCAAACAAACAAACAAACAAACTCTTCAGCTTTATAATATTAGTATAGATGTAAATAACGTCGATATTATGGATTCTGGACAACATTCATTTTCTATTCGGCTTTCCATGTGTTGATTTTTCAAATGATAATCAATACCTTTGTAATTATTTTATTTTGATCGCTGTACAATCAAATTGTTTTTAAAGGTTTATTTTTGTAGATAAAAAACTTACAGTTTTTGAACTTTTAACCGTTTTTTATACTTAAATGAACACTAAAGAGTCTTAGAGCGAATAAGTGCACAGGACGTGGCTTATTTAGGAAGTGCACTGATCTGTGTAAAACATGCAAAATCCGTAAAACAGTTTCATCGACATTTCAGGTCGGCAGTATCCTATCTCTAAAATTAGTTCCAAATTATTTCGTATTGCAAACAGTGACAAAATGGCGGAAATTAAATGGTACTGATAAAAATTCAGGTCAGTGTGTGAATTTTCTGCACATAGTTCACAGATTAGATAGATTTACAGTTCATAATCTGTGTTTATGAACAAAATTTGCTGGCTTAAGGACTGTACCCAATGCCGTAAATAAATTGAAAAAAAATTCAAATTGTTCTGTGAATTTCACATAGTGAATTTGTTTGTTTCGAGAAAAGCGGAAAAGTGTTTAATAATATTTTTGTAAATCCAATTGAAATTTGTTAAACAAATCAATTAATTAAAACTATATCTTGTAAGTGTTGAGTGGATACTCATATTCAGAATGCAAATCTAACCTGAAATTTGTTTACTTCATACCATTTTGTTGACGTTAAAATCAATTTTAAGCAAGTAATTTGAAATAATAAACGTACAAACGTGTAACTTGATGATCTCAATTCAACTCAACCGTAGCATATTTTGAAATGAACAAAAATGCCGCGCGAAAAGAGTAAATATCGTGATAGAAGGTTATCATCCAGCAGTTCTGAAGCATCTTACGAACGAAAGAAAAAGAGTAAACATAAACGTAGATCGAGATCTAGGGATCGTTCAGAGAGCAGCCACAAATCAAAATATTCCAGTTCACGATCCAAACATAAACGGAGAAGCCACTCTAGAAGTTTGTCGCGCGACAGATATGAGTCCAAATCAAGGAGGCGGTCCACTTCACGAACTCGATCGAAGAGGGACAGGTCGAGGTCCAAGTCTCGATCCAGATACAAAAGTAAGAAATCCTCTAAAAGATCACATTCTAGAAGTCGATCAAGTTCATATGAAATTGGTGAGTAATGTATTGTTTTATTCTTACAGGTGTGAAAGAAATCTGTGCATTGACACAGCTTATGTTAGATCTAGATATACAGCAATTTGCTGGCTTGCGCCGTGAGTTACTTTTCCAATATTGCTACTTGTTAAACCGCACCAATTAACTAAAGTTATCATAATATTATATTCTTACAGAATCAAGGAAGGTTGTTGATGACACAGAAAGTAAAGTGGAGAAAGCTATCAAGGCTGCGAATGCTGTGGGCCTGACCTTAACCAAGATACCAACATATGAGTACAAACCCAAAGAAGTCAAGGAGGACATGCCCACTATACATGACAGAGATTTGTTGAATGAACTAGACAATGAATCATTTGTACAAAGAACATTTAAATCATCAAGGAGTAAAAAACAAAACATAGTTATAGATTTAAATTCAGAGACAGTTGTGGTTCCAGAAGGAGAAGTTAAAGTTAAAAAAGAAGATTCCGTTATTGATTTTAATGTAAGTATTCTGTTAGTAATATTTAGAAACCTTTTTGTGAAATATTTCATCACTTGAGAGATTACATTTTTCAATTATCTTACATCTGATGATTAGGGGTGTGCGAATATCGTTCGAATCGAATCTAATCGAATATTAAAATTCGATTTGAAATTCGAATTATTCGATTCGAGTTTCAAATCGAATATTCTTATTCGAGTTTCGAATCGAATATTCGTATTCGATTCGGAACGAATAATTCGTGAGTTCGAATTATTTGCACACCCCTACTGATGATGTAAGTATCTGTATCTGATCATCATCAGCCATTAGACGTCCACTGCTGGACATAGGCTTCCCTCAAACATCTTAAGAGATTCATAATAAATTAACTCTATTTGTTTACAGGAAATACCCAATGAAGAAGAGTTAAAAGAAATGTGGATTAAAAAGTTGTATGTATACAGGAAAAGAATGTTGAAAGGCGAAATATAACACCAGATAATAAAATGTATAATCATTAAGCAGTGTTGTTATTTTATCAAATAAACCTCAAAATTCTTTGACCTTTATTGTATTACTGAACTTATGCTTTGAAGTTCTGAAATGTAACTGATTCAAAATAAGTTGCAATTGCAGTACCAAATTATTAATTTTATAGTATTTACTAAATTGAAGTTTTGGTAATTTTTTTTAAAATTGCCTCATATGTAGACAAGCCACTTGTTTGTAAACTGTTACCATCGCTCATGGACCTCTGTATTGCCAGAAGACACTGCAGGCCATTACCTATGTCCTACCCTTAAGGACTCTCTTTAAGCCTCGTTTGAAGAAAGACAAGTCATAATGTAATGAAATCAAGTCATTCAAGTATAAGCTTCTTTTAAAAGTTAAGCCCATATAGAAAAATGGTTTTAGACAATTCATATAGTCTTCCCTAATGTTATGATCTGGATATCAAGTACAAATAAATAAATCAATGACAGTGAAATTAAGTTCCAAAACCAAATAAACGATAAACAAATCCTTTTATTTTCGCATTAACATAACTGGTAGTGGTGACACTCAATTTAATGGAACTACTAGTCTATATTTACATAATTAACAGTTTTGTATCCCCGAAGCGGAGCCGGGAGATCTCACATGTTGTTTCTCTCGCGTTGAATTCGACTGCTGTATGTTCTGGATACGAGATTCCACGAATCCATGTACCTATCCATGCACATGGCTATGCACTTCTGTTCTGAGCTGTCCAGAGATGTGCCTGGCTTATTTATGCACTTTTTGAAACATTTTTCAGTCATTTTGGTCAGTAATTCTTGAGCATTAGCTATAGCGATCTGTTGTTTTACTTGGTCCATCAATTCTTCTTTTTGTGCTCCACTAAGAGAACCAGTCGATAAGCTATCCATTTTGCTGTGTTGTTACTTGATATCTTCAAAAGATTGTGATATATTGCTTAATTTTTAATAGGAATTTTGGAAATGGAGAGAAACTTGATAGATTAGATAACCTCAAAATTTTAATACTGAACACAGATTATATCTAAAAAAAATTGTGAACAGCGCACAGATTGATGAGAAAATAAATATTCGTATTCATCTTTGTCAAAATCAATGTCAAGTTTTTAAGTGTCAAATGTCAACAAAAAATGTTTAAGTTGTTTGTTTACATTTTCGTTTGTGTTTCCGTCATTTTTTGCACAGATCAGAAAGTATAGTGATTTTTTGTGAAATTCAGTACACGAAATCATAACAAAATCGTAAATATTCGAATCAAAAATTTATATAGCCTTAAGATAATGTCGGAGTACTTGAAGAAGAAAAATGGATACTGATTTGAGCATTGTACTTAAACCAAGTCATGATGAACTCATAAAAACAACTCAATCAACCCTCGGAAATCTTCTTACCTCCGATTCTCTACTGAATGATCTTCCACAGGATATTATTACAGAAGAAATCGTTTCACAGGTAACCTAGTCCTATGGATATCGCGTACTATCACTAAAAAGTATCCATGATATTTTAAATATATCTGTTGCAGATTGCTGTGGAAACTGGTCAATCAATAACAGTATTTATATCTAGAGATCCAGAGCCTACTCTTAAAGTAATAGTAAGTAAAAATTTCATGTTATTCCGATGTTAAATACAAGTCATCAAAACAAAATAATCTCTTTTTGCAGGTTCCACAAAATGCAACAGTAGCAGATCTCAAAAAAGCAACTGCAAGACATTTCGAACTGTATCAAAAAAGAACTGACATTAAGGTGAAAATATCTTGGAAGTACATTTGGAAAACTTATGACTTAGCTTATGATAGTTTAATTTTAGATAATGATTCACAATGTATACTTGACTATGGAGTGTGTAATAAAGTTATTCTTACATTTAAAAAGAAGAAGAAAATAAAACAAGGATATTATACTTAACTCTACATTTATTCATGTATAACTAAAAACTAACCCCAATTATATCTATCGGCGCGAGCCATAAAACATAAGAATAATTTAATAATAATTCAATAAAACTCACTACATAATAGTTCCTAATAAGAAAATGTAACTAGAAACTACGCATACGAGATACTTAACAAAACTATCAATGTTATGGTTTGTGTAAATGAAATGTAAAACGTTCCCGTAGATGTTGTATTTGCGAGACTTAACGTTAGTATAAATAGAGGCCGATCGACGGCTTGCATGCAGTCGAGTTCGAGCCGCCTTACGAGTAACACATACGCAAATTGTGAACAATAAACATCAAGTAACTCAAGAAGTCTTTTATTGGAAATGGATCACAAGTTTATGGAAGATACTGACGTCAGCGGGGCTGACGTCATCTATTTTAAAAACCCGTCGGGGCTTCGGACTTCGTCATCAGAAGTGGGATCGGAAGAGATCTCCCTATCTGAAACGCCCACGCAACATAAACAAGCCGGCAACATCAACAAGCAGGCTACATCCAGACAATCAACCAAACAGTTTAACCAGAAGTATCACGCCGCAGCACCTTTCTCCGCGACCGGGTGCTCAGCAAGAATATCAAGCTACAGAATCTAATACAAGTCAAAACGAAGTACCACCGCAATTCTTCATGCAAATGATGGACATGACGCAAACGATGCCGGAATATTTGTGTATTCCACTAGCACAAGCAAGAATGAAAATTCAGGATATCTACCTTCCGTTGTTTGACCCGGATACTGATATCGGGAAAAGAGAATGATGTCAGCACATTGATCAAGCAATTTAAAAATATCTCGACTCCGAGACATGCATGAAGGTGTGTGCACTGTTAAAAGGAAGAACAAAAATGTGGACTGATAACTGGTTGAGCACCACCTCATAAAAACCTTTGAACCTGACAATCAATATTCACGGGACGTAATACTACTGCGAGAGCACACGTATGACTAGTCCAAGGACATCGAGCATCCTATGGAAGAGAGTGACTCAAAATAAGTTGGATGGCGACGTATCAGCGACAAACGCCTACGCATCGAACTACTGAATGTAAAGACAACAACAGTGGCAGAGCGGTGCAAGCGCCCTTTATGAATGTGACTGCATCAATCAAAACACGCTATTCCGATGGGACGCACTCGACGACGGGATGGCTGTATCGGCTAGAAAAAAATCAACTCAACAAAAGACTGCAGGTACAGACCAACATCAGATAAACCAAAACTAGAAGGTACGAAAGCCTCATCCAATTCAAGTTCAACCGTGCAACAAGTACAGGTAGCACATACTGCAAGAAATCAGGGTATGCATATGAAGCTTGTTTCAATCGACAACGAGCGCTGACCTCTAACGTCACAACGTAACTTCAATTGTGTATCTTGAACGACACAAGCACCTATAATCATCAAAATCGGACAAAGAAGAATAAAAGCAGTGTTCGATTATCGAGTGCAGATAAAATAATGTGATCTTTCTATGTGTGATCCCGGGACGTCGATCGACGAGCGTCTTGACTAGAAGCTTGGTGACGTCGAGCGGCTGGACGAGAGCGGTGGACGAGAGCGGGTGACGAGAACACTCGCATACACCTACATATCGCGCGTTCACCTCACCGTGTGCCAGCTTCATGGAGACACTTCATGGAGTTAATCCGGTGATATCATTGGCTTTTTACACAATTTCATTTTGGTATGTTGCAAAACTTTTATAATTCATCTTTAAATTTTACCTAATGTTACTTGTCTGAAAAGTTAGTTTAGCAAGTATCTAAGTTTAGCAAACCAAAATACTTCACTCCATTTTCACTGAGCCTGATAAAAAATTGGATTCTAATAATTTCAAAGATTTTTCAATCACTCTTTGCATCAATTTTATTAGTTTCAAGTTTTATTGACAATTAACAATTTAAAGGAATAAACTTATTCAAACACTCGCGGTTTTCTATGATACAACGTTGAAATATCGAGACCACTCAATTAAGTAAATATCGTGGTAAGAACCCGTTCAAAATGCATGAAAGTAACTTATAGAATGATTGAAACTTGATTATCATTGGAATCAATTGAAATCAAATTAGATTAACACGTTTTCAACAGACAAAGTTTATTTTAAAGAGAACTCTTTAAATGCAAGCTTTTAAGATTCTGAATCTCATATAGCGGTAGAGTGCTAGCTAATACAAGTAAAACAAGCCCAAACACGACGAGTCTATCATGTTTAGCACAAGAGTTCCTAATACCATCTTCCAAATCCATTATCAAGTCAATGCAATTTTGTCAAATTATTGCATTGTCATACATCTGTGTGTAAAATGTAATTTCAATTAGAAACCGGGAAGTTTGTCAAGTTTAGCTTGCAAGGTCCTATCCGAAGTGAAGGCTTGTTAAATAATAATAATAATCTCTCTATACTCTCCTACAAAAAGTAACTATTCTGAACACTTGTAGAATAGTAACGAAATTTTTATCGATTACTTAACTAGGTTAATTTTTGTCATTAATCATCATCATTCTAACATTGTTAAACTCACTTCAGCTTGGCCAAGCCCGCTGAAGTGGTGACATACCCCCAACTAACCAGTGGGAAATTAAAACGAAAATAATAATAATAATTCACTTGGCCTAGGCCCGTGACTTTCATTATTTTACCGGAACTTTCCTCAAAAGTTTCGAGAAGGTAGTCCTTACTGATGTAAATAATAATTACTCTAAGTAATCATAACCTGAGTACTCTACATTCTACGTGTAATCTCTACTTACTCGCGTTAATTTAACTACATTACGAATAGCATACTCGCATACATTTACTTTGTTTCCAGCCTATCTACTGTCATGACCAAAACCAATACCAGCAGCCGACACTCGAGCACGCGTGTCCCGCAGGACGGCCGAGGCATAGCCGATCATTGGCAGAGGCAGCAGATAGCCCAAACCAAAGAAAGAGAAATACAAAGAAAGAAAGGAAAAAGAAAGAAAAGAAAAAGAAAAGAAAAAGAAAGAAAAAAAAAAAAAATTACTGCGTTAGCAACTTTCACTCAAATGTTTTTGTTTTCTACAGAACAGTCGAAGCATTTTGTTAACGAACGCTGCTGACAGCCAGAACCTGAGCACCAGCAGCGGTGACTCTTCACACACCAATAATCAAGATACTACAGCGAGCTAAGCAGAGGGCAGAGCTCCGCTTTATCAACGAAAGACTTTCACGAAGGAGTGACCGAACAGTACACTAATCCGGTGATTGATTTACTTATTATTTCAAAGCGCTTGTCGCTCATTTAAATTAAAAGGTTGTTTGTGTAACCAGCCTGTTGTTTTAAACTATTCTGGTTGTAAAATTACTGTTGTCATTATCGGGACTTCTCTGATGGATGTCGGAACCCCTCTAGTGGTTATTACGAATAAGAAACAGTAAAAGCCAGGCCTTTCCCAAGCGGAGACAGCGGGACCCCCCGAGCGGAGATAATGGGGCCCCCCGAAAAGGTCATCGGAACGAGAGGTTACCGTACACCAGGGTAGGAGTCACTGTTACACGCCGGAGAGGAGTTACCGTCTGCACGATGGGAGGAGTCACCTGTGCTATAATAAATTGATAAACTATTGCACCCTCAGAGTGGAGTTACCGTCACCTCAGAGCAGAATAACCGTTACCGTAATGAAAAAGAATACATGTAGAGTCATGTAAAGCTATAAAACAGGCTGTTGCACAACCAGCAATATAAAACCTACAAATATCAAAATTGATCACACTCATATAACACTTACAAAACAAATGTAGTGAATCTCTGAGACCATCTGAGATCCTACAATTATCTACGAGACGCACCGAGAACCTACAATTATCTACGAGACGCACCGAGAACCTACAATTATCTACGAGACTTATAAAACAAATGTAGTGAATCTCTGAGATCCTCTAAGATCCTACATTATCTACGAGACGCACCGATAACCTACAATTATCTACGAGACGCACCGAGAACCTACAATTATCTACGAGACGCACCGAGAACCTACAATTATCTACGAGACTTATAAAACAAATGTAGTGAATCTCTGAGATCCTCTAAGATCCTACATTATCTACGAGACCCTCCGATAACCTACAATCATCTACGAGAACCGCCGAGAAATTACAATAACATACACTACACATTCACTCACAACTATAAACAAAGTAAAGGTGGACTTTACTTTACAAATTACCTTAAACAAAAAATAACAATTCATTTACAACTTTAAACAAAGTAAAGGTGGACTTTACTTTACAAATAACCTTAAAACCAAAAATAACAACTTACAAATAAGCAACCGAGGTTGCTTACAGATACCAATCTCAAAGGAGTTTATATCTTCATTACAGATCAACTGGAGTCAGGCAAGTGTCGAGCATGCACTGTTTGTCATCCTGAAACCACCGAGAACCTCCAAGAGTCTCCGAGAAACTCCAAGAACCTCCAAGAGTCTCCGAGAAACTCCAAGAACCTCCAAGAGTCTCCGAGAAACTCCAAGAACCTCCGAAAACTTAGACTTACTTAGATTTACTTAAAACTTCAAATATTGAACTAGAACTCATTCATAAATTAGAATAAAATGAACTAGTTAGGCAGGTGCAGAGCGCGCACCGCCTATCAGCATGGCCGTATCGGCGCGAGCCATAAAACATAAGAATAATTTAATAATAATTCAATAAAACTCACTACATAATAGTTCCTAATAAGAAAATGTAACTAGAAACTACGCATACGAGATACTTAACAAAACTATCAATGTTATGGTTTGTGTAAATGAAATGTAAAACGTTCCCGTAGATGTTGTATTTGCGAGACTTAACGTTAGTATAAATAGAGGCCGATCGACGGCTTGCATGCAGTCGAGTTCGAGCCGCCTTACGAGTAACACATACGCAAATTGTGAACAATAAACATCAAGTAACTCAAGAAGTCTTTTATTGGAAATGGATCACAAGTTTATGGAAGATACTGACGTCAGCGGGGCTGACGTCATCTATTTTAAAAACCCGTCGGGGCTTCGGACTTCGTCATATCTTTATTGCATATTTTTTAATAGTAATGAAAGAAAAAAAATCATGATTGATTCATTGACAGGAACAAAACATAATTTTATTTATTCCAAGTCTCTGATTTTTATACTTAAAAGTAACTAATCAATAGAAATAAAATCATTAATATAATCTGCAATAAAATATTTAGTCTGCTCTACAATCAGATTGTTATGATGAGACTCAGAGTTGTTCAAAGTCTGGTTGAGGTGGTGGTTCCTGTGGCAGAGGCTCGAAGTCTCCGAGACTGTAGTGAGGGTCCTCGTGTCGCGGAGTAGCCAGGGGACGGTCATACGCATCTTTCAGGAGCTCTTGATCATGCTGAATACAAATCATAAGAATTTTTAGCAAAATGTTAACTTTGAAAGTAGATAAAAAGTTCTAACAGTTAAAAAGATTCAGGCCCTGAAATGTGGGAGAACAACTTAATTGCACTATTTAGAATAACAGTCGCTGAAAAAATGTGTCCACAATGATATAGGGAAATATAAGGTGATATAGGTAAATACCTGATCAGTCTGCAACACTGAAGGTGGAGCCAAGTCATCCAAAGACAACTGTGTGTTCAGCACTGATGGAGGAGCGTAATCTTGTATGGCCGGAACAGTCTCAACAGGCTAGAACAAAATTATTTCAGTTTTAGCACAAAATATTAAAGGAAGTGAACTGAAGTGAAATGAACTCCAAATTTGTAAACACTGACAGTCATGAGACTTCTAATAGAACCTTCACTGGGTCATTAATTTGATAAAACATATTTTATATTCAATGTATGCCTATTTAATTGTCAATCAAATTTAAGTCCAAATAGGAAAAAAATCTATTTTACCAATTTTTTTATATGGTATCATCAAGACGCAAAAGACACGCAAAATAGTGTCCAAAATACATCACTTATCACTTCACCACAAAACTCTAATTTACCGTTTCCTGTGATGCTGTCTGTGCCGGCTGTGTGGTGACAGGCGCGGGTTGTGTCGCAGCGGTCGCGGGCTCGTCCGTCTGTTTCCCGTCGTCGTGTCGCACGATGTTAGCGCGCGCCTCTTCCTCGGAGCTGTACGCCGTCTTGTGTTCGCAGGCTAACAGATGGGTTAGCATGTCTGTGCCTGATGCAAACAAATTATATTAAATTGGTGAATTATTTGAGAAGACAGTTAAATGATAGCTTTATCACTATAGTATTAAACAAACTCTCTTTCTCTGTTCCTTTATCCTTATAGAAGAAGAAGAGTAAGAGTAAGATTTACGTGTACAATATATGCAAGATATAGCAGAGAAACGCTGATAATTTTAGCCTTTTTTGATTATATGTTGAACATTGTTCTATAGCTTTGAATTTTGCATTCGTAACGTCGACGAAGTTATGCAGGTTAGTTATGTGATAATTTCTATCCGATTGACATAAATATTGCAATTGATGATTGAAAAGTGACTGTAAGGTACCGACAGTGTTACACTTACTAATATTAGTGCGGTAAGAGCAGACGCAGTGCGCGTCGGGTCCGGGTCGCGGCGCGTCCTCGAGGCAGTGCGGGCCGGCGCACACCGCCGCGTGCTGCAGCTGAGCGCGGTAACACGACGTCGAGAACGAACACTTAGTACATGTCGTCTTGCCTCTGTATAATACGAAAAAAAAAATTTTAACTACAAGATTTTAAGGTCCTGGATCATGTACGATTAGAGTGCTAGCTAAGACAAGTTAAACGACCCCAAGCACGACAGGGTTGTTTGTTTAACACAAGAGTTCCTATGACCTTCCGAATCCATCATCAGATCAGCGCCACTTTGTCATATTATTGCATTGTCACGCAATATACATCTGCGTGTAAAATTTCAGTTCAATCAAAAACCGGGCAGTTTGTTGAATTTAGCTTGCAAGATTTCACCCGAAATAAAGCTTGTAAAAAAATAAGTTAACTCACAAGAAATGTTGGCTGCTATCAAGTGGTGCATCACACTCCCTACAGAGCATTCCTTCAGGTAACACTAGCGTCATGTTGTCGTAGGACTCCACTATGTTGTGGCTTGAAGAATCTTTCACCGGGGGGCGGGCTTTCGTCTGAACATAATAAACATTTTAAATTAGATAATCGATTCAACTAACTGCGCTAAATTGTACTGAAAAAAATTAAGAAAAAGTCAAAAATAAGGTGTAGAGATTATTCAACAATTTTGTACTAATTTAAATAAGCTTAATTGGACAAAACTTAACTTCATTCAACTACTAGATGAGCTCAAAAGTCACACACACGGATTTGATTATCATTCTCAATAAATCTTAAATCTGAATTTATATCCAGAATTATTCTTCTGATTGAATCAATTCATAGATGTAGTAACCATTTTCTACTTTAAAAAATGACCATTACCTTAGGTTTAGTGATCAAATGTTCCTCAGTACAAAGCGGAGTTGCGTCCGATACGGTTGTGTGATGACGTACTTGATGATCCTTCAGATGACCTAGTAGATCAAATAAAAAATTAAACTTTGTAGGGTTACTTGGATTTTTTTTACAAGCATACTTTTTTACAAGGGTATTAGGGGTTAAAATTTAAAGTTTTTACTTACCTAGATTAACAAATCTTAGTACACATCTGGAGCACTTGACGTCAAGTTTCTTCTGATGTTGCTTCAGATGCTCAATGAACAACTTGATGTTTGCCGTCAACTCGTGACCGTCTGCGTACACCGTGAATGTCTGAAAACAAGACGAAACTTAAGAATAAGAATATTTCTTTGTATTTTTTTCATTATTTTATGGAAAGAGAACGTCGTAGTTTTCTGAAATCAACTTTAGCAATCGTATTGTCAATATGTGTTTGTTTTTCATTCTGTTAGCCAAGATTTCAAGGAAACTGGTAGGAATCACTTTGATACAGCTTTCGCCTCCTGTTCCATCTCGTATGTCGTTAAACGAGTCCATTGTGAAGTTGCATGCATTGAATAGCGCCGCTATGATGCACGTATACATCTTATCGTTGCAGCAGTATACCTATAGACACAGTGCTCGCAGTGGACAGTGGGCAGTGCTACTGTGCTATAACAGTTGGTTACCGAGAGGCAGTAGACGCAGAGCGCGGTGTTGTCGTGCGCATGCGCGGCGCGGTAGTGCAGCGTGGCGGCGCGATGCGACGACGTGCGGTGCGAGCAGCGGGAACACGAGTACGGCAATTCTAATGGGCAGTGGGACCGTTGCATGTGGGATGCTAACGTTAGGACCGCTGCGAACCGAGTCTGAAAAAGAAAAAAAAGTTAGTAAATCCATGCTGGACTACGTAAGAGCGTTCATACAATATCCCAAGGCATCTGAGGTCGCAGCGCGCGATGTCGTCCTGCGACGACGCACACACGTATCTCTGGCAGTGAAACACTATCATGACGTCACACCGTGGTTCAGACGTTCAGTGCATTACATAAATAATTTCTGTTGCACTTTTTATTAGCCTATACCTATTGGAATAATCATCTTTATACTATACTGACCTCACAAATCAAGCAAGCGTAAGTAAACAGGTCCGGTGACTTGGTATCAGAAGGATGCGTGTGCTTCAAGTGCGTGTCGAGTTCATCGTCGGTCGCGAACCGAGCGAGGCAGTACATGCACTGCGGCGCGGCGAGGGTGGCGGCGGGGGTGCCGGCGGGGGGCTCCACCACGTGGCTGTAGATGTGCGACATCAGGGACACGTTGTTGTGGAACTCCTCGTGGCACACCGGACACTGGAATTAATGTGACAGTTACATTATTAGGCTGTGGATGTCAATCTACTTTGTGTACCAGGTGGAATCGGTAGATAAGAAAAATCTAAATTGTACTTCAATGTCACAAATAATTTTGATCTCTTAAAAGTTTTTTGTATCATTTGACTATTTTTAAAAAGTCGTGGTGGCCGAGTGGTCACCTCTGTACCTCTAAATCTAAATGTGAAAAAGATTTATGTGCAATTTTTCACAACACCACAGGCTAAAAACGGTGAAGGAAAACATCGTGAGGAAACCTGTATGTCGGAAAAGGATTCTAAAAATCCTTTGAAGTGGCTGAAATGGCCTAACAGGATTTGCTGATGATTACAGTGAAAAATGGAGATTGAGAACAAATGAGTAACGGTAACCGCTTACGGTCAGGTGGCTCGTTAGCTCGTCTGACAAAAAACAAGGAACAAACAACTAAAAAACAAGGAACAGTTTGGGAAACAGAAACATGACTTTAAAGAAGTTCTACTGTATTCTGAAAATCTATTATTGATGTAAGAGGGTAAAGTCAACAAGTAATACTAATTAGACTATCATTATCTAAAGTTATAAGTAAATAAATTTCATTTCATTTCATCTAGTTGTACAGACCTCAGCAGCAATAGCCACTTTATCAACAGGTTCATCGCCTCCAACTTGTCCGAAGTAGTATTTCTCCATAGAGACCGTTTCCTCTGGTTGTATCTCCTTCTTGATGTTCTTCAGTGGAATGTCATCGAGGTCATCATCAATATAAGTCTTGGGTTGTTTGCGACTTCTGCGCGTTGGAGTTTCTGTGTCTTTCTCTTTTTTCTCTTTCGTCTTGTCTTGTTCTTGTTTGATTTTTGCGCGACGTAGTGCTAGAGGTACCTGAACCAATGTATTCAGTTTTAGAATTTTTTTTGGTAGATTAATTTTTCAGTTTGAAATTTGAATCAACAAGGACGAGGTTTAGAATTTAAATTTTTCTTTATGAACATAAAAAGTTTTTTAGACTTTTTAAGTGTAATTAACAAAAGTCTGTTATGCTGAGTTTGACAAGGGTACTTCCAGTTGATAAAATTTAGTTTTATTTTAATTTAATTCAGATTCTTTATCAACTCTACTGCTTTTCTTACCTCTTCCTCATCATCATCCTGCACATAGGTTGTCTTCTCCTTCCGTTTCCGCTTGGAGGGCGGGGGGGGCGGCGGCGGGGACAGCTCCTTCTTCTTGCGACCTCGTCTGCCGCGACCCGTCTCTGGTGCTTCTTCTGATTTATCTTTTTTCTACAATAAGAATATTGTTTTTAGTATTATTCTGTAAAGTAGGTCTTAGATAATCCTACCGATATTTGAAAATGGTTAAATTGATTTGATTTTTTTGCAACTTAATTGAAGTGAACAACCATTTATGCACAACAATTACTAAAAAACGGATTAACCGTATCAAAACTTTTCCAATATCTTACCTTCTCGGAAGGATATTTCCAGTTCTTGAATGGATTAGCAGCAATCTTGTTGAGTCGTACTGTGATCACGTCTTTGCCATCCATTGTAGTTTGTTCAGAGATGTGTGATACTATGTTGTCAAATGCTTGACCTGGCGTTACACCATATCTGAGAAAAGTATGTTTATTTTGGATGCGTTCATGATAGAAAGGTCTTTTTAAGTAATTAAACTTTTTTGTGAGAAAAGGAGTGCTATAGTATCTTGATATTAAATTGAAATATTTATTGTTTTTTCTAGTAATAATTTTTAAGATATTTTTTCTGTTTGATTTTTGTGTAGTTTTGTTTGGTGTGTCAATGTAAAGCAAGTTTTATAATTAGAACCAATCACATATAAAAACCCTATTCAAAATAAACATACCTCTCTCTCCAAACCAATTCGTCAAGGAACTGCTGTATGATCTGTCTGGATAGCAAAGACAATGTGTTCTGGAACATTCTGGGTACGATCCGACGCAGGTACTCCATGATATTCGCATTACTGTTCTTAGTACTAGCGTCTGAATGAGCCGAGGTCTGATGGACGCTCTTAAAGCCCATCGATATCAGTGTCCCTCGGTCCACGGTGAGGTCCGTGAGTATGGTGGAGCCGGGGTGCACCCAGCCTGTGAGAGGTTCCAGAATCTTCTGGAATCGCTTCTTGTAGTTCTTTTCGTGTTCCGCTAGGGGCTCGACTGCTCGGAGACGAATCTATGTAACGAAATATTTGTTATTAAATCTGTTACTTTTTTTAGATATGATGCATTTGCTTTTTTTTTTCAAAATTTAGAAATGTCAACTTACCAGTTTCTCAACAGGATCCAAGACACCCAAAACCTCGACTTTGACCTGCCTCTGCGTGCCATCATGACTGGTCGTCCCCAGTGATATTACTCCAACTTCCACCTTCTTCCCCTGACCACCCAGCAGCCCCATGTGTTGATGTATCGCCGAGGTACAAACGGCTCTTAGCCACGTGAATAATCCCTTCACGTATAAATTGTCTACTTTGACCCATTGCACGACGTTTTGCACGTTTGTTTGGCACGCCCAATGATATATGAGTTTGAGAAGTACGCTGGGAGGAAACGTGGCTCCTTCGAATATGGAGCTGCAGTAGACTGATACGAATCGCGTGGGACAACATTCCGATATCCACACGTAGCCACCCGAGTAGGGAAACTTCAGTACGTCGGAATACATTCCTGGAAGAAACGATTTTGTTTACGGTAACTTAATGAATAAAAGTCATAGGAATCTTGACACTATTGTTTTAAGGCATAATCGTGCAATAAAGCTGTCAACAAAAACTTGTCAATAAATTTGTATATCTAAAGTGTCGAGTCTCTCACTTACCAAGTTTAAGTTTATTCCCGGGGTGCACGGCGCACCACTGCTCGAACTTGACGAGGCCCTGCTGTATGAGCCACTCGGTGAACTTCATGGGCGTGTGCATGAGCACCGCCTTCACCTTGCTGTCCAGCGCGCCGCGGTCCGTCGGCTGCGACTGCTCCTTGGAGCGCAGGTAGGGTCGCGCGACCACCACGAGGGATGGGAATGTTTTACCTGGATTAGTTGACGTTATGTTGTTGTATTTGGATATCTTTCCTCAAGTAATTGTAATAGTTTCATTGCCTAGTTCTTTTTTTATTTTGTAGGAACATTTATAAAGCACACACATATTTTGATTGTAACATATTATTATTTCAATTGTGTAGAACCAAAAAAGTTGTGTGTATCTGAAAATGGGTATCATTAGAACTAGGTTATCATGTAATATGAACACTTGACAATATTATGTAGGCCCTTGAAATACTGTGCTGTAACTATATACGAGACTGTTCTAGCTGTAATATAAACTAATTCAATACCTTGCAATTTATTAAAGGAGACCTCACGAGAATCTGCAATATTTTTATTGCTCTCCTCCTTAGTAAGGTCAACAATTGCAGTAGTTTTAGTAGCATTGCCTGTCAGCAGTCCTCCGATGGCAGTTGATTCAGATGGACGGACGTTTGTTACGACACTGTGCACATCTGAAAGAAATAAAATGAATTGTTTGTCTCAGGGACATTGGCGAATTGTTTCTGAAGGATGGCCATAAATCAAAAGGTTATTAATTTGTTTTAAAAAAATGTATGTCACTCTGTGACAAAACATGATTAAGAACTCTTAAATTATACTATAAGATCCTTATTGTACTCATGTTTCAAAGAAATAAAAATTTCTATTTATATCAGTATTACAAACTAATCATGTATCTTTCAGGAAAATTCTCATAGCCTTCGAAGATACATAGGCAGATGAGCCAACAGACCACCTGATCGTAAGTAGTTATCGTATTTAGAGAAATTAGAATAAAATAATAGCATAGTGAAAAAAAATGTATTTCTTACTAGAAGGTGCCAGAGTCTTGTCTTTAGTCTTTGTTGGTTCTTTTTCCTTCTCTTTCTCTTTGAGCTTTTCTTTATCTTTCTTCTTTTTCTTATGTTTTGGTTCCGGAGAACGCGCTGGTTCCGGCGATGGTGAATAATCCCTGTCCTCACCACGATATCTCTTTGATCTTCCTACAAAATTAATCACTACGGCTTGTAATTCTATGTTATTTAAAGTTAATTTTACAGACTTTATGCATTATTACTTATTTATTTTAGTTGGATAAAAGATAAAAAGTATATTGTTACTATAATAGAGGGAACTATGAGGATGCACCACATTATTTTTTTATTTTTATTCATCCAAAATAAAATACTTTTATTATTATTGTTTATTTCAAGCATTACCTCTTCTCGTTGTTGGCTTTTCTCTGGATATTGACATGGACCGAGATCTTGATCTTATTATGTCAGCACTTTGTCTCTCCAAGTCTTTCAATGCAGGTTGCCTGATGAAATACATTTTATAACTTTATCTCAGATTTTGAACAAAAAATAATGATATTATAATAAATGGTACAACTAGGATAAAAATAAACAAACAAAGCATTTAATATCATCATTTTCATTTTCAGATGAATTCTCATTCAAGACATTCACGACATTCACTGCTAGACATAGGTGTAACCAGTGAGTTCCAATGCTCATATTTGGCAGTGGCCTCTATCCAACATGTTCTTTCAAGATAAAAGAGTATTCTGTCCACCTTGACAACATTCAAAATAGCTAGATAACATGTTAATGCAATGACAGAACTTGCAAAACAATATTTAAATAAGTTAAAGTAATTATGGCGATAAGATTGAATAGTTTACTACTCACTTGCCAAGTAGCTGGTAGGCAGTGAACTGATCACCGTTGTATACAATTTCCCCACCAGTACTCTTCACCATCTCATCCAGTTTGTTCTGGATGCTCTTGTATTCTTCATCCGCATTTTTATAAGCTTGCAGTTGGTACTCAGATAATTCCTCTTCCCAACATTCCAATTCCAAAGTTGGAACATCAGGCCCGAAATAAGATTTCTTATAGAGATCCGCCTCAATGATTTCCGCTTGAGGGGGAATTGGATTCACGTCCTATAACAGATTTATTAAGATATTTTCGAATATGCACAGGAGTTATGAGTTTACAACAAGAATTTATTAATGGTCTAACCTCAGTTTCAGTCTTCGTTTTTTTCAGCTTCATTATAGAAATAAAGTATTTTCAAACAATTGAAATGTATCACAGAGTTCAAAAAAAACACAGTAGAATCCTATGATTCTAATAAAATAAATAATGACAATTAATCACAAAGCAAATCCAAGTAAAACAAAAAATATTTTATAGGCATCAGAAATCGGCGTCTAAACTTGACACTTTACCACACAAACACAAAAAATAGAGATGTGAAAAGTAAATTTTTTTCGAAATAAGTTATCGATTTTTTGATGTGAAATCTATAGCCGTGCGTTCAACGTTACAGCGTGGTAGATGGTGAATATTGCTTTTACAAAATAATTAATGAAATAAACATATTTCTTTTCATTAGTGTCCGATTGAAACTGTTTTTTTGGCCGAACCGGAAACCGAAACCAAACCTTCGGACTGGCTCTTAGTTTCCTTAACAGGTTTTCGATTTTACACCTTGTATATACGAATGTATACGAATACGAATCCTTATTTTTTATAAATGAAATATACCCCATGTTACTGGTGGATAATGTAGCTTTCGAACGTTGAAAGAATTTCTAAAAACAGTTCAGTAGTCTTTGATCCTATTCATTACAACCAAACAAACAAAATTTCCCCTTTAAAATATACTGGACTCTAACATCAACATAAATATATTACAGAAACAAGCCGCGGTTCACACATGTACAATATTAAGTAAAGTGTTAGGAGTTTGCGTTTTTATTAGTGGGGGTATTGAGCGTCCGTTTCCCTGAAGGTTTCGGGGCGGGCGCTCAGTAGACCTCGCTCGTGAAGAGAAGTTCTGAAAACATATGTATTGATTTGCGAATGAACGAGACAAGAACTATCGATTTGGTTTATTTGATCGAGACGAGAACCTGAGAAGAGATAATCTATGATTTCTTCCTTACTTCATAAAATGGCACTGGTAAAACGTCATTAGCCAAAACTTATTATGAAATTGTCATGATGAGAGATTAACTCCTGAAAAGTACCAATTATAATTTGATAAGTTCAAGTGAAAACGAAGTTAGAAAACTTAAATCTCCTTACCTCCGTTTCAGTGTTCGGCTTCTCAGAATAATAGTGTTCTGTATTCCTCAAAGCCATGGTATTTAAATGAATTCTAGCATACGATGGCAATGTTTTCAATAATTGGAGTTTAGTAAAATTGATATACTTATTGATAATTTAAAAAGAACGTTTGTTATTGCTTAATTCCTAAATGACTAGATAAAAATATAACAATTTAAAAGTTTAATATAAGTAAGTTTCTAATGGTTACAAATAAATTATTAGAAAATATTTGTTTCATTCAGTTTCAATTGCTTGAGAAGTTTTGAATTGTTTCACAAATTGTTTTGAATTTTATTTTGATCACAATTTTGATTAGTGTCTGTTGATCGATCTAAAATCTGTATTTTAATTTGAAAAGTTTTTCTTTCCTATTACCTATTTAATTTTCTAATTTATACAGCATTGGAGAAATAAACAGCTATGAAGGCTATGGCATTGATTTTCAATACTTCCAAAATTAATTAACATTTTTCTCATAAAAAAAAAAATCGATTTAAAGTCAATTTAATCGATTCTGTTTTCTGTGCTGTTTTGACAATGTTTTGACATCCAAATAAAAAAAAAAATTTGACATTTGACTTTTCATTTGTTCACCTATTTGTCATTTGTAAGAATTCGTGCTGTTGTTCTCTGTTGGTCATCTGTTGTTTGATAATTTCCGTTTGATAAAAATTGTGTTGTGATGAAATTGTCGTGAAAGTGAAAATATTTCTCCAATCTCCGTCGAAGAAAACTTCCGTGAAACATGGAAGCGATACCGAAAATTCCATTAATAAGTTTCGAACTGAAGATCTCCACAGAAAATACGAAGTTTGGACCAAAACTCAAACAGGTAAAGAAGGTTTCGAGAGCGTCTTCAGAGTCTATCAGAGTTTGTTGATCCTTTGTTAATTTTTTCTTTGGAACTTTCCAGTATATCGCTGAGGTTTATACTGAAGATCCCGAAAGCTACAGCAATGAGATACATCAGCTGGAAGGATTGCGATCGGCCGCCGTGAGGCCTTCTATAGATTCAACGGGTTTGAAAGCCCTAATTAGATATTTCTGTCAATTACGTGCTTTGCAAACTCGATTCCCGATGGGTAAAGGACAACCAGCGGCGTGTAACTTCACTTGGTAATCCAATTAATATTCTAACAAAACAACAGAAATACAAGAGATTATGAATCATCAGTATATAGAGGTTTCTTTCACAACATAGGCTTGGTTTACAAACAATTATAAACTATTTTGTTTAACTAGATTTTATGCATTTACTGAATGCAACTAATGCTAAAAGAAAAATTTTCCTAAACTCGAATAAGTTGTAAATCAGTTTATAATTTTGCAGGAAAGACATTTATGCTAATATCAGTTGTACTCTGGCATCATCAAAGTTTGAACAAGGCTGTATTCTGTACAATATCGGGGCCTTAAACTCGGAGCTTGGTGCAATGGAGTCTCGTGCTACAGCAGAGAGCCTCAAAACAACTTGTACTCACTTCCAGCAAGCAGCATTTGCATTTCAGCTTCTAAGAGAACAGTTTACCCAACCACCAGGAGTTGACATATCCTGTGATAACATGAGACTTCTACAAGAAATATGTTTGGGCCAAGCTCAGCAATGTATTTTAGAAAAGAGCATACAAGATACAAAGAAGCCTCGAGTAATTGGTAAATATTCTTCTTTATAGACAATAAAATATAAGCAGTTTAGATACATATTTCGATAAATAATATGCATAGTATAGTATTTTTCATTGTTAGTTTTGTCTGGGTTAAGAATTGTGTTTTATTTATAATCTTATCAGTGATAGTAGGTTATTCTTGATGAATCATCGAACTTTGTTGTGTATAAAATGTTGTTTACTATTTTTCTGTCTGACAATTTCAAAATAACTCCTTGCAGTTCCACTTAATAATGTATTGTTATTCTCAAATATTCATTTTGTATTGTTAAAATATTAGCTTTTTAAAAATATGTATAGTGTGTAATTGAAATTGTAGTGTTAATCCTGACAATGCCCTTTACAAATACAATAAAAATTTTAGATTCTATATGTTAAATTATATTATCTTAATTACAGGTGCTGTAGCCATACAAGTAGTTGTATTTTGTAAGAATGCTCTAGCACTTCTCGGTCCTTCCACTGGCTCTGAGAATATTCATGAGGTTATCGGCACTAATGTCTACAACTACTGGTACAGGTCACTCTCCTTCAGAATAGCATTTGTTGGATCCATTGCTTGTCTTTATCAAGGTAAAAGATCATGAAAAATTATTGATTTTTGTCAGTGCATAATCCACTCAAAAGAATTCCAGACATTTCTAGATTTATTTTTAGGTTTATTTTAAAAACAACAATTTAAAGTTGGTTTATTATAAAGAAATGTTTCTTTATAATAGACCAACTTGCTACTCAAAACATTATATTATTATTTTGTATATTCATTTATTCACTTATTTTTTACATTCTATTTTTAAAATAAATTTACAAAACAATCAAATTTAAAAATACAATATAAAAAACAGAGAGCCACTGCAGGCGGAGTCTACGACCCAAGCCATCATATTATTATTATCATTAATTCTTTGATTAATCTGGATCTTATGTAACACACATAAAACATTTTAGGAATGCATGCTGAAGAGCAGCAGAAGATGGGCGAGCGTGTTGCCTTTTATCAGTTAGCTGCTGAAAAACTAGCTGAAGCCAGGAAACTAGTTAAACATATTGAACCTAATAAAGTAAGTTTATTGTGGTCATAAACAAAAATCAATATACTGCCCTAAAACATTAGCAACAAGATCTTGTATTAAATTATCAAAGTATTTAGACTCAATATATTGAGAGTAAAAGTTAATTTCCATTGTATTTTAGGTGGCTTTAGAAGCCTTGAACTTTATGAACGACATAATTGAAGGGAAAAAGAAGGCAGCTAAAAATGAAAATGAGTTTATTTATCATGAAGAAGTTCCTGAAAAAGATATGTTGACTGAGTTGAAACCAGTTTGTTTGGTTAAACCTATACCTATCAACTTTAGTGATCCTGAGGTATAAATATTTCAATCATGTAAATTTGATTCTAATTTCAGAAATAGTCAATATAAAAGCAAAATTTTATTTTGATTTACATATATAATTTGAGTTAAATTGCAGTCTATCACTCCTAAATTTTAGTTTAATAACATAGTTTTCTCTACTTATTAATATAAACAGTCATTGATTCAATCATTGAATCTCCAATCATGCATGCAATAAAAATGTTACTGTGCAGTTGGCTGGAACAGATTTATTTGGTCGTCTCGTACCGATCACAGCCCACGAGGTTGCCTCGATGTATTCCGAACACAAGGCGAAGTTGTTACGTCACATCATGCCTCAAGTCGAAGCCAAAATAACCGAACTTACCGAATTTATGTCCTCACTCCAACTTGACCAACTAGACATCTTGGATTCTGAACAGAAGTAAGTATGGACTTGATTGTGGGAAAAGTTAATAAAGTTAATTGTTAAATTTATTTTTTCGATCATACTACTTATTTTTCGTGTCGAGATTTTCCGATTTAGATGATTGATATTTTCCGAATCTTTATTTTACTACATTAAAAAGTCTAGTTAACATAAATTCGTAATTTCAGAATACCTCAAGAGATAGTGGACAGGTGTGCTGCTATGAACGCCAAACCCGCAATAATTCAAACGTTGGTCGAATCTATGAACAGTCTCGCTGAGACCATCACTGATGTCGAACATTCATTGGCCGAAATAAAAAACCTTATACAGGTCAGTACAAATCAAATCATGAAAGTTTTTATATTTATATGTTTTCCTCGGTTTTCATTTTGTCTCTTGTCTGGGAAGTTTATTTATTTTTACTAAATTACTCTATGATTTTAACAATAGGAAGAAACAGCAAAAGAAAAAGAATTCCAAAAGCTGATGGGTCCCCGGCCGCCGTCCATAGTTCAAACGGAGCTGTCTCGTGAGTTTCACAAATACCAGGAAGCACACGCTCGGACCAACGAGAGCAATCAAGTGCTGCATAAAGCTATGACTCTGCACATCGCCAACCTCAAACTGTTGGCCCAACCTTTGGACGTGTTGCAGGAGAAGATACCCAGTATTGATAATATTGGTGAGTTGCTTGTTGCCAACCAAATTTTCAGGTCTATACAAAATAGAGCTTCCTTTAGGTAATGTTTTTTTAGAGAAAAACTAAATCAGTTTATAAAGCCCGCATTGTTGCTACTTTGATATGCGAAGGGCAGGGGATATAAACATAGATGATGAGAGTGGAACGTGAAGTTATCAGAATGTTGCCAGCGATTTGATCAACCGGGTGATGGAAGGCCTCGCTTCCCGACCTACGCTGGTTCTGACCCAGAGGGGTATTCCGTGGAAGGGAGACATGCAGTCTCGTCTTGGCCCGCAGACCGAGATAGCTGGTGGTCGTTTCGTAGGCGGCTGCCGGTTCAGCGTCCGGGGGCGGCGCGACAGGAAAGAGTGCCGTAGTGCGTAATGCGCCGTGCCGTCCCGCATAACACCGGGCTGAGTTTGGCCTCAGCCGGGGTTCGCTCGCTGAATGTGAGTGATTGGAGGTTTTAGTTCGGTTAAACTTCCACATATCCCACCCGCGGGGCGGTTGACCTGGAGATTTCTTCCAACTAAAAAAAAGCGACTTGATCGACGAGTTGTGGCCTGCTTCTCCTCGTGTCGGCGTTCACTTACCTATGGCTGCGTGTTGTGACAGAGGGCCTGGACCGCGGCACGATGCAGGAGATGCGGCGCGTGGCGGGCAAGGCGCGCGAGATGCAGGCGCAGCGGGAGGCGCTCGTCGCACAGCTGCGGGACGAGGTCAACAACGACGACATCACGCCGCTCCTGCTGGCCTCCACCGACCAGCCGCCCGACGACCTCTTCAAGCGGGAGATAGAGAAGCACAAGCCCACTGTGAGTACACGCAACTGTACACCGTGTCACTGTACTGTACTGCGGGACGAGGACACCAAATTTCACCTTTTTCGACTTTTAACAGTCAAACCAAATTAAATAATCATACTTCTATAACACGCTTACCTTTAACCAGGTAAACATACTGGAGCAGAACTTACACGCCCAAGAAAATATCGTGAACAAGTTAACGTCTTTGTACGCCTCTTACGCTGAATCAAGGCGGTTGTTGTCCGAAGTACTCAGGAAACGAGATGGATTGATCAACGGTAAGTGTAATACCATGTTAAAAATATTATAGCAAACTAAAATAAATGACTAGTGAAGTCTAGTGAATAATATGACATTAGTCAAAGCGCTGTTTAATTCTGTATTATAATTTATTCTGAGCCGATTCTAAATTGATATAACAGGCATTGGTCGATCATACTCAGCAATTTCAATGACTGACAAATTTTGCTCCATATAATTTAATACTCAACACCCATTATGTAAGTCTCAAAATTCAACGCTACTTGATAAAACTGCTAGACTAGTGTCATTACAATAATAAATTGAAAGATAAGAAAGAAAGACAAAAGTTAGAAAAAACGATTAATGGTTAGAACGTTTAATTTAATTTCACTTAGAACCTTAGATGCAGCACATTGAATATTAAATTGAATTTAGCTAAATAGGCATGACGACAGTTACAGTAAAGATTCGAAGATTTGTTGAAACTACATAATAAAAGGATTTAATACACTGAGTTAGTTTTACTAAAAAAATGGGATTAATAAATTAAAACATTAAAATATTGCAATCGGCCATATTAGCCGTAAAGCCATCAACATCGGATGACGTCACGATTAGGTAAACAATATGAAATTGACGTTCTTTGTTGGTTGCGCCATGACACTTGAGTTTATTTACCTAAGCGTGACATCAAACGCGACGCCATGACACTATTTACTTACTAGGGCTTTTATTTACTAGGGCTGTTTTCGCGTATTATTTGAAACGGAATTCGAAAAATGGCTTGAAAATTAGTTAAACTTTGCATTGTTACCGAAATAAAAGTGTTTTCGTAAATAGTAAATGTGTACCCACATTGTGAAAGAGAATATCAAAATCTTTCGTCAAGCCTATTATAGGCGATCGAAAGGTAAACCTTATACGTGTGTGTAGCCCTGGTGACGTCATACGACACATACGAGGAACTTCTCGGCAAGTCGCAGAAGGGTCAAGAGTTCTACAAGAAGTTGTCGCACAATGTCAACCAACTACTGTCGAGATTGAAGAGTACATGTCAAGTACAGGAGGAGGAGAGAGCTCAGCTTTTGGCCAAACAGACTAGTAAAGGTAGGTAATATATGCACACCTGGATCTAAATGTTGTTTTTTGGATTTGTTTAAGTAGCAGTATTAGTGTAACTAAACTTATTCAGACACTCGCGGTTTTTTATAATACTTTCATGCATTTTCAACGGGTTCTTACCACGATATTTAATTAATTGGGTTGTCTCGATATTTCGTTGTTGTTGCAAACGTCATGATCACGAGAAGACTGGATACTGCGGGTCGATTTAAGAGCAAACAAATCTGTCTACCCTCTTTCTCGTTCGCTTTTGGGTGGTACCACTGGAACTCGAACTCACATCACGAACATTAAATATCGTGGTAAGAACCCGTTGAAAATGCATGAAAGTATTAGTGTAACTCCTCTTGTGTGTGATACTTAAATAAATAAAAACATTCAAAAAACATTTTTTTGTCTGAAAACGCTAAACACTGCATACAAATACTGTGCCCCTGTCCATTGAAGTAGTGTTAGAAATTGCGATTTTGCATCGATTATCAGAGATATTTTTAAATCTATTTCATTCAAAGTCAAATCATTTATTTCAAATTAGATGTGGACACACATACATTTTGAATGTCAAAAATAAAATCAAAAGTTCTACCACCAGTTCGCTAAAATTACGCCTCCGTCCTGAGAAGAACTGGCGCAAGAAACTCAGCGGGCATGTCTTTTTTTAATTTAATATGTTTTTTTTTTCTTTTTTTTTAAAAAATATTGTTTTATTAATTTATATTAGTCGATAGGTTTGTAGGTTTAGATTCTGGAACGAAAGTTGGATGGTACTTGAATTACAAAGCAGAGTGTATTTTGATGTTTAAATCAAAATAGGTAAATAGTCTAACTGTTAAACTTTGCATCAAGAGCTGTATAAAGCTATTTATGTCTACAACAGCATCAACACCGATTCCGACGCCATCGTTACCCTCATCCACTAAAATACCAGATCTGCCCACCCCGCCCTCCGGTGCTCCTAGGAAACTGAAGGACTACCTACCTTACATGAAGAACCCTCGGACATTACCCAGAAATATGCCTTCACAAGGTAAATACCAATAACTGTTCATATAACCTTTTAGACAGCTACATATTGGAAAATGATTCTAAAAATTGGTCGAATATTGTGAAGTCTCCAAACCGCATTGGGCAAGCGTGGTGGACTTTGTCTGATCCCTCTTCTGGGCATACCCGAGCCCAGTAGTGTTATATGTTGTTACATTACAGACAGCTGTAAAGGGTAATTTTAATGTTTTGAAGCCACGCGATTTTTATTACTTTATAAACTTATTCAGACACTGGCGGTTTTCTTTAATACTTTCATGCATTTTCAACGGGTTCTTACCACGATATTTAATTACTTGAATTGTCTTCATATTTCAACGTTGTTGCAAACGTCATGATCACCAGAAGACTGGATACTGCGGGTCGATTTAAGAGCAAACAAATCTGTCTACCCTCTTTCTCGTTCGCTTTTGAGTAGTACCGCTGGAACTCGAACTCACATCACGACACACCACACTCACTGTATCTATAAGACTCTCCGAGCATGAACCCTTAGTGGTAAGAACCCGTTGAAAATGCATGAAAGTTTTATTACTTTATTTGACAAGGAATAATATAAAATTGTTTAAAGCATATTTCTAAGTAACACGTCATTTATATGCCAAACTTATAGGTTCAATATGGTATTGCAATTCTTATAAAATGGACATAAGAATATGTTTTTTGGTACTTTTCTTTACACGTATGACAAACCATATCGTCAGGATACGCGTCTCAACGTAAACATATTCTAATAATCAATTTTCTCTTCAATTAGTCTAATGTAAAGATAAAATTTCAGGTGTAATAGATCCAGTATTACAAGACTCGTACTATTCGGATGCTATGTATCCCCCGTCTGTACGACCGGCGCCCGTCGGATCTGAAGGTAACAATAATATTATTATACAATTTGTGTGGCTAAACAATAGGTGGTGCATATTACATGCCACTAGATTCTTGAAGAAATTTGTATGTTGAATCTTAAAAAAATAATTCAAAAAGTTTCATTTTTATTTCGCAGCAACAGACATAGCACAGATGCAGCTCCCTGACGGCGTAGTCATGTCACAACAAAACCAATACGATAGATACAACACTAATATAACACCGGACACATCTTACACGCAAAACTACGCTTACCCGGTCGCGAACAAACCCATCGATAAAGATAACATCGGATATCCGTATCCGCAACAATATCCGCAACAAATATCCGATCCGCAGATGTACACCAACCCGTATTACACCACGCCGCAGAGCAGTGTGACGTCACTACCGGAAACACAGCCGTACCCGAACCAATCGGCTAACAGTAATCCGAGTGCGCAATATCCGGTTTACAATGATCCGTATGCACAAAACATCCAACCAGTGGTATCTACACATGATCCTAACACATATGCGCCAAATAATCAAACATACGTAAATAATCAGGCCGATTTGAACGTTAATTTTGCGCAAATGCAGATAAATGCACATAAATCGGAACCATCTGTGGATTATTCGCAGACTTATTATCCGAACTACCCGCAATCGTCGACTCCCAGCGGATATAACATGAACACGACTGTGCCTACATCACAGATCCCCACAGATTATAGCTCGATGAGTTATCCGCTCAGCACTGATTCGACTCAATACAATGTGCCTTATAGCATTCCAGAACAACAATACAGCTATGCTACATCGTCTTTCGATAACGTGTCCCAACACTATCCGACGTATACGAGCGCTACTAGTGCGGTCACTTCATCGACAAACGTCACCAACGTCACTACCACTGTGACGTCACTTCCATACACCTACCCTACTGGAAGCGAATACAACCCAAATATGGCGCAGATAGATTCTTTCGACCAACCGATCAAATCGCACGTGACTGGTCAAGCTCTATCTACTAATTATCAAGCGAATTACACGCAGAATTATAATGTGCCAACTTACACTAACGAACAAACCTACCAACCATTGAATAACTACGGTGACCAAACGAATGTAAACTACGGTCAGACATACCAAAATCATCCGGGTTATACCCACAACCCGACCACAGACAAATTCGAGTACAATTATGGCTCGTCAAACTCATACACAAACGTACAAGGAAATATCGAAAACAATGACCAGAATTGGGCAGGACAAAGATACACCAGTGCTGGTGTGTGTGAAACCGTACAATCTCCCTCGGAAACCCAACCCACGCCGCAACCACAAACCGAACCAAACAACCAATACTACAACGTTCCCTACGGCTACATAACGACCACTAACCAGTCGAATGAAGTGGTTCACAATCCACCAACAACCGTAACTAATTATGGTGCAAATGTAAATCAGTCGACCTACATGCAATCCGGACAAGAGGGGACAAGCGTTGTTTTTACCAGTAAACAAGGTAAGGATCTATTACTTTGAATTTGTGAATAAACTTGTTATGTATATAAAATGTTTATGAATAAATGTGTTATAAAAATCATGGTATTTTATTTGAATTTCCGTTTCAGCGTTGTCGTCGAACAACGTTCAGCCGGAACAAAATACTGTTCCTAATACACAAGAAATAAGTGAAGTAAAAGCTCCACAGAGTAATGAAGTACCAGAGAGTGTACCACAGACTACAGAAGAAAAACCGATCGAATCTGATTCGAAACCGGAATCGATTTTCGATCTTTTATTGGATATCGATTTTAGTGTCGAGCAAAAACCACTGATGCCTGAGATCAAAGTGCCTCAAATATCTGAAAGTGCTATAAGAAAGCAAGTACTTCCCAAACCGGAACCAGTAATAGTACCAAAAGAGGAAGTTATCGAACGTCCTGCCAAAAGGGATATATTCTCAGACCCTAGTCTACTGAACCAGTTTACACAGGAAGTGAAGAATTTGCAGAAATTAGTTGATTCGTTAACGAATAGAACCTCCGGTGGGTTGACCGTATTGGATTCTAAATGGAAGATGTATCAGGATGTGCAGGTAAGTTGACAGCTGGAGTAAGTGATTGATACTTAGATGTTATTATATGAATACTTTTATTAGAAATTAAAGTGAAAAATGGAAATTAAAGTGAAAATATTGGTTGGTTGGTTTAAAATTATCATAGTTGGATGAGCCAACGGCCTACCTGATATTTGAGGGGGTGTCGCGACGGGAAAGTGTGCCGCAGTGCGTAACGCGTCGCGCCACCCTGCATAACCCCGTGCTGGGTTCTGGCCTCAGCCGGGGTTCAAAAAAAAAACTGATATTTGAAGAGAGAGATCGTTTCAATTGCTTAAGTTAGAGTCAAACTTTTACAAAGGCAAAATCGATTAAAATTTAACTTTAATATTGTAAAAACTAAAACTTTTAGTAGTGTATTAAAAACTAAACAATTTCTAGATGAAGGAAAACATGAGTAGATCTAAAACGATAGCAATGGAACACACAAGCGGCAACATTGTGACGGAAGTCGTGCCCTACGATGACTCGCGACTCATCATCAAGTCTGACCCGGACGCCTATTTAAATGCTTCATATTATAAGGTAATTAATAAATAAATAATAAAATAACTAGTAAATGCTGGCGGGTGCAGTTTTTCACTCACCCGTAGAAAAAACATATGCTTCTCTCTTTATTCATGACAAAAACATATTTTTCTCTTTACTCATGACAAAAACATTTTTCTCTCTACTCATGACAAAAACACATTCTTCCCTCTTTACTCATGACAAAAACACATTTTTTATCTTATTTCACGTCAAAACAGTTTTCTCTTATAATATATCGGATAAAAATACTTTTTTTTCTCTCATTTCACGTCGAAAACAAAATTAAAGAATAAAACGTTACTAATATTAGGTACATGAAATTTCATATTAAAAATGTTTATTATTGTTTGCAGCAACTAGCTCCATGGTGCATACCGCTGGTGATCTCTAAAACTCCGAGTGAAGATGAGTACGGAACCTTCTGGAAAGCTGTATTAGAAAATAAAATTAGCTGTGTCGTCTGTTTACTCAGTGAGATTGAGGTGAGATTTATCTATGCTAATTTTAAATGATAGTTAAATTTGTGATGTTTTAAGGGTTAATCCTTAGATGTGTTGAACCGATTTCGAAATTATTTTACTGATACTACGTTAATTATAAAATGTTAATATTTTTTTGTAATGTTTACCTAATTTGTTATAAAAACTGTGATTTCTTTGTAAGAAAAATTTGGACTGTTTTAAATTCACAATAAATTTCCTCTCTCCCATTTTACCTATACTACTCTGTCTTAGTTATTTTTCAGTCTTACATTATTTAATACTCTTGCTTTAGTACTTTATCACCAGTTTTACTTCTTTCAGATGCAAGGTAAATCTTATTGGCCAACAGCGAAAGGTCACACTCTAGAATTATCCAATATAAAAGTATCTCTAGAAGAAGTGAACTGCACCGTGCACTGGACGGAGCGGAAACTGAAGGTGACGAGCGGCAAGACAGTGCACGCTGTTACACATTATCAGATCAACGTTTTTCCCGCGAAGTGAGTTAATTCATTCATTCCGCAGATAGTAAAAAAAAATGTTATATTTCTGTATGGGACAGAGCAATCTGTGTTTGAGCTTTATAAGATAAATTCTTAAGATACTGCTACTACTGATTATATTTAAGTGGAATAAAGACTACTAGATTTTTTTGGTTGGTGTAAATAGCCGAATTGAAAGCTCCAACCGTTCACACTTAACGTTTGAACCTGGGTTGAGGCCAGAAGCCATTATGGGGTTATACGGGACGGTACGACGCGTTACGCAATGCAGCACGCTTTCCCGTCACGCCGCCCCAACTAGATACTAGTCAGAATTTTGTCTCGTGTTCCTGGAATCACGCTACCTATGAAAGTGGCAGCAATGCAAACTCACACACTCATAATTAGTGCACACGGTGACACTTCTTCAACTCTGACATTTACCAAATTAGATAACGCTTAGAATTTTCTATCTGACATAATTAATATTTTCCAGAATCGTATGCTCGCCACTAGTATTACTCGTAGATAAGATTCTAAGCGAGACGTACGAGAGTCGTGTTAGTAATCAGTTATGCGGCGCGTGGATACAGTGCGGTGTGGGAGCGGGACGGAGCGCCGTGCTCGCTCTACTCGTGATGCTCGTGTGTCAGGTGCGAGCGGGACAGCTGGACTTGTGCGGTGAGTACATATACACACGGATTCAAAACTGAGACACATAAAAATATAAAGACTACAAGTTTACATCCTAGCAAGCATAACGAACATACATATTAAAAACGGATAAATACGCACTCAAAAACGGATACACAAGCACTCAACAACGGACACACACGCACTCAACAACGGACACACACGCACTCAACAACGGACACACACGCACTCAACAACGGACACACACGCACTCAACAACGGACACACACGCACTCAACAACGGACACACACGCACTCAACAACGGACACACACGCACTCAACAACGGACACACACGCACTCAACAACGGACACCTACGACCTCCCGTTGTCAAAATAATTTGTTCGAGTTTCAATTATTTGGTGGGGGATGGCAAATACCCCCTACTTTCAAAGTACATCCAGTATAGGACAAATATAGGGACTTATTTTGTAATACCTATAAACTATAATGACTTTGTGAATATACTGATAACTTGTTAGTAAAAAAGCCTTGAACTTTTTGTTTGAAAAGTCAAATCGCGAATGTTCAAAAATTGACGTTTGCAACATTCCTAGTATACAAATTCACCCAACAATAATGGCGCACTGAGAGGACTGTTATTGAAGAATATATTAGCCGCGGATAAAAATAATTATTTATTTCATAGATATGCTGGACGCGGGTTGTGTGAATCTATACAAAGGACGTGCAAATATTCTAGAAGACACTAAATATTTAGTGGACGCCTACAGAACCGCACTGTTTTACGTACAAGGCGTGCTTTGCTCTGGTAAGTTCAATATCTGTAATAATACATAACTTTAGACTTTTGTATCTTTTGTCTAACTACATACAAGTTTTCCGACTTCTTGTATCATCTTCTGATTAAATTCGTTGCGGGGTTAGACAAGTTAGCTTTCCCTCGGGTTTTCCTGGGCTTCACTGCTCGGAGTCATTACGATGGTCGCCGCTGTGGATCCCCCCTACACAGGAGTTACAGTGGTGGGAGTGAGAGGTGGGCAATTAATATACTTTATAATATAAGTTACTAAGTAAACTGTACTGATCTAATTCTAAGATAATTTTCCAATCTTTACAGTGTAAACAAAATTGTGTTTAAAAACTTATTTCGAAGTGTAGTTATTTCATATATATGATTTCTCTCATTCAATCGCCCTACATAGGTACAACCAATTTCAACGGCGAAGCAGTTTCTGTACCGACGGGGGCTTCAGTCCTCCCCCCAGTGACTCCCACCCCCAACACCCCCACATCCGCCCCCCCGTTGAAGAAGTTCTCCCGGGAATCCTTCGAGGAAATGAAGCAGGCTCCCGGACTGAAGAGTGGGGATATGAAGGACCCCCTCAACTTTTTAGATCCTCTCTGGAGTCTGAAGAAGAAATAAGTTTTATAAATAAATTGTAAAATTGTAATAATAATGTGTTAAGTCCGAATTAATTTTACAACGCATCTAAAAATAGTAAACTTTACAAAATATAATTTAGTATTAATGAACTGAACAAAAAAAATGAAAAATATATCTTTAAAATTAAGTATTTTTTTGTACATTAAAATGACTGGTGCAAATGTATTTTTTTGTTAATTAAATCAGTATTACTCAGAATTGTGATGAACAGGATAAAATAACAAGTAGTAAATGACGTTAGAATGAAAATAACAAACACGACTGATAAAAATGATAAATTTATAAATTAGATAAAACGTTAGATATTACGAATAATGGATATTAATCATTGTGTGCTCCTTTGTAATATTAATATAATATGTGAATGATACACATTTCATATTCCGTATGTTTAAAAAATATAAAACTTTAAAAGGATTATAAAAAATGCAACAAAATAAATGAAAAGAAATATTTTAAAGACGTGTCTGTCAACTCTATCATTTACTGTTAAAATTTCAATGAAGGCATCCTTATTGAACAATTTATACTTACATAAGCTTAGAGTTCTTTATTTGATGACAAATTATAATTCTTTACCAAAATATTAATATCACAGAATAATTATGAATACAGAAATATAAGCTTCATACAAATTACTTTTACGACTCGCCCTTATATTTTTGACTTCTGTAAAATTGTTATTTTGTAATTTTTAGAGGTCTTGAATAAATTAAATTTCATTTTAAACATTCAATCTAAATATTGTATTTTAATAAAGTATTGTGTAAAATGACCCGCAACGCAATGTAAAGCAAAGTAAGGAAATAACATTTTATACGTATAGGTAATTTAATTACACCAACTAGAAAACTGTAGTTAGGATATTATGTAATAAATGTAATCATTTGTATCTAAACATAGAATAATTGTGACTTAGAATTAAATACTTGATGAAGTATGTTTAATGTTGTCTCAAATTATTTAGTTTTTAATTTTATTAACTTCATAAAAGATGGTCTGATTTGCTTGCTATGTTATTCAATGTTACATTCCTTCAATAGTATTATGGATAAATGGTATTTTTGTGTTTAAAAATCTTTACCAGCGCCAAAAGATCTCAGTGTTGTTTCATGACGATTGTTTTTGGACTCAAAGATTAATTATGTAAAATGGTGTCACCTATTAAAGATATTGTGTATTGATTTAGTGAATAATATTTATGTACCGAAATAAAGTTATTTGGTCGAATTATCGTGTATTATTGTGAAACACCTTGTATCTTATCACCACCGAATGTGGTGAGCGCTAGTCGATCGGGAAGCCGTTTTGCCTGTAGTCGCCTAGTCGCATTTAGCGCGAGTGTGGTTTGTGGTGTGAAGTTTCTTGTGGGCAGTTGAGGAAAATAGGAAGACGGTAGGGCGCATCTCGGAGGCTGCGATCCGACCCGAGCGTGGTCTAGGCGAGCGAGCGCCGTGACCGCCAGTCTGCCTCGCACGGTCGCAGCGAATACACGTATCGCTCGTTTGTCTGACCTAGTTCGCGCACGCGCTTTACGATCGCGATACAATAACATTTGCAACCACCCCCTTGTCAACGAGTGACAGTGACGTTTCGAGGGAGGCACGGTGACAATAACACGTTTACTATTTATGTGAAAATTTTAAGTGAATAAAAGTGCGGTACGATCGTTGTGTGTTTGGATGTGAGGATGGCCCGCCGGCAGGGAGGAGCGCGATGATGCGCAAGGGTCCAGCCGGCGCGACCGGCGGCACGGAGTTCGCGCTCAATGCTGCCGACTGCATCAGCCTCCAGCAGATCCTGGAGGCCTTCAACTCGTCCATCAGCGAGGAGCACGCTTGGGCGCTGTGCTATCAGTCGGCGCGATGCTTCCAGAGGTGCATTGCAGACGGCAACACCTGTTACTTGGTGACCGAACCCAAACACATTCTACTGCATAAAGATGGAAACGTACACCCCAGCACCCTGCTGCATCCAGGAGGTAAGATCGTTTTTATATTGTAGCGAGTATTAGCCGGTTAAATTATCGCGTTTTATCAACACTGCGAATGCAGTTTTCTTGCGCAATATAACACCAAATTTGATATCGAAATCATTTAATGACTAAGTAAATAAATCCAGCCGTGATTATCAGATACGTTAATAATTATAACAGAATATGTGTAGGAAATTATTATAAAGCGTATTTGATTGTACTTGTTAATCTTATCTTACTAATTATATTCTCACAAGAAATTCTTATGAAAAAAACCCTAAATATTAATGAATATAAAACAATAATACCTACATTTAATATATTAATATCTCTGTTATATTAATTTATTTAACTTAAACAATAACTGTGTGTTTTGATGCCTTAACATTTTTTGTATTCGTCCGTTACAAAAACGGTTTGTTTTGAATATGAGTCGTTCGAAAATATTTTATGCACGTGTTATTTTTATTCCGTTGAATTTCTGCTTTAAGTCCTCTAATTTGTTTTTCAACCTACATAAAAAATGTAAAGTTTTAGTGACGTTGGAAAAGTTAGCTTTCTTTAAAATCTTTTCATGTTTCCACTACCAACACCCTACGTACCCGTCTTAACCTATAATCCTAAGGAATCCAATAGTTCTATTTACTCAGAATTTACTGTAATAAGATAGGTACTAACTAAATACATCTAAAATAATGAGCACAAGGTCCTAAACCTTCTCCCAAAAACCCGTTACTGAGGTGTACCAATCCACCGTAATGGTCATGTGGATACCCTAAGTTCTAATCAATTTTTGACGGTTCATCACCAACATTAGCCCGAAAACTTGCTCTGCTGAACAAGGCTTTCCTTAAATTTCGCTAAAACGACGCGGACGGGTCGGTAACATAGGTCTGTGTCTGCTACCAGCGACTTCTCGCGGCTCTATGTTTTGATCAGTTATTCGGTCTATCTTGTGGGAAGTCTGCCTACGTTGCGCCTACCGGTTCGTGGCTGCCACTCCACTACTTTTCTGTCACCAGTTTTGCGGAAATCAGGTCTTGCAGCCTTTACTGGTTGCCAGTGTAAAATAATATTTCGTCATTATTCATCCAGTCCACACTCACACCAGATCAGCACTTGATTATTGTACTGTACTGTAACAACCCATTACTGCCCACTGCTGAGCTCAGGTCTCCTCCGAAGAGGGGTTAGGCATAGTCCACCACGCTTGCCTAATGCGGATTGGGGACTTCACATATCTTCAAAGGATTTTTAGAAACCTTTTCCGATACGATATGATTATTGTACCCAGGGTAGAATACAGGCCCTTCAAAAAGTATGTTGTACATAAATTTGTTATAAGAGAAACATAATAATATTAAGAATACGTTATCAAAGTAACGTTACATGGTAAATGACCTTGCGTAGAATTTTCTATATGCCTAAACCGAAACGTATATTTCACAACGTTGACATAGATAAAAACATTGCTACTTAATAATACTATCCTGGTTTATTACCTGTGATATTATATTATAGATACGTACATGAAAATGTTTGCTACACTTGAAATATAATTGTATTTTTATTTCTAAAAATAATTTTCAACGAGATAGAGAATGTAATTTACATCGCTGGAAGGTATAACCCAGTTTATTCGTCTTGTATTTTAATAAGTTCTACTTCAATTTTTCCATTTAGGTATAACATGTATAATGTCAATATTCTACGTACACATATTTCAAACCGAAATAAAATCGATTCGCGTTTACAATCGCGTAACTTCGTAGTTCATTGAACAAACGTAACGAAGCAAGTTAGTTACGTTAGGTTGTTTATGAATGAGAATTGTCTTGTTTGTAAACATTATGAAAATCAGTCACCTAAATTGTTCTCACACATCTCATGTCTTAGGCATTGATTTAAAACATAACTGAATCGCCTGTACCTATCTAGGAGGACTACGAATTGGTAGGAACTAGTAATGTCATAACATTATTAAAATATTAAATACATACGAGAAGTATTCCAAAATGTTTTAAAAGAGAAAAAGCGACAGTCAGTACCTACTATTTTGCCACCGACCTATCATGTCAAGATCATCATTAGTCACTTATAATTAAACTACGAAAATAAATTTTTTAATCAACTAATTCGATTATGTATAATGATTTAATACCTATATTTACATAACGTTACGTTGCACAAATTGATTGTCGTGTGACATCGAAACTCACGACGGCGTGATTCCGGTAGGGTAGGTACTATTTACTACTCTCCGGACCGGCTCCGGTCCATTCCTGAATGTACTGTAGCGTCAATCACGTACGCGACTACGGTAGCGCATAGCGAAGGTAGCGTACGTGACATGTCGGAGATGTCTTTTGTTATTCCTGTGTCATGTTTCCGTATACAGAAGGATGAAAGCTAAAGAAACAGCGGGGTGTAATCATAGTATTGCGATTTAGGTACTGTTAATTTCAAGCCGGTTTTTAATGTGATGTTTTAATAGTTGTCATCATCATTGACTATGGATTTATTAATGAGCCTTTTAACGGATCTGTGGAAATCATTTAAGGATAATTATTTCGAGTAGCGGATTTAGTTATCTACAATACTGTTTTCCTGGAACGTTCTTATTAAATTGTAAAACAAAACATACTCGTTTTACAGATTTTTCCGCACCTCAAAATCTACACACACCACCCCACTAGAATTACTGTACATTTTTTAACAAATGCTCATTAAAATTATTTATTTAAATAAATAAACATGAATACAATTCAGCAAAAGGTAAATGTAGTTAGTTGCGTAATGCCAGATTCTCCCTCGATGTATACAATTTAATCGGCTTATTTGGTAACAGTTTGTGTCATTAATCTATCTTATCGTAAGGCGACCTTCACCCCGGTGTCAGACAAAGAAGAATCGTAAACATCAAACCCATTAAATGGTCGTTAAGTTGTAGAAACATCACAAAGAATACGTGTCATAATATTTTAATTCAATTACGTTTTGAATCGATTGTAATTGAATTAAACTGTTCAATTGAGCTTTATCAGTGTACGTAAGAAAATAAATTTCATTACTTCAGTGATTACTAAATTGATGTCCTACTGTCCTTGCTGAGAGCATCTACCAGACATCATGAACAAATAAGTTTAAGTTGTTTTTGGACAGAAATTATTAGACAGGAACTTATTATACTTCTTAGTTTTATAAAATTATAGCTGAATTAGCTATCAACTTTTTAAACTCGTACGATAATAAAGCAATTTTCAATTTTGAATTGTGATATCTTACATAATGTCTCCGCGAGTCCTACACACTCAGAATCTAGGTTAGAGCAAGTGTCGGTCACCAATCATCAACTGACACCTCGTTTAGTTCTATTGTCTCGCAATTTACGAATTTGCATGCACACTCAATCAATTTGTGGTTTTATTACCGACCTATTTATCACTTTAGACGTCCTAGATTGTGATTCAATAAAGCCTAGAAATGTAAACAGCCTACTTATGACGGTAGGTTCTGACATATAAATTACTAAAAATAAATATATAAATTTGTTCCAAAAATGCTAAGAAAACACTTGAAATAACCAAGTTGGCAAACTTTATCTAAGCTTGTCGCCCAACCCGCTCGTCCCGTGATGTAATTTGAATTTTTTGTCGTAGATTTATCGGTTTTCTTGAGCTATCGTATTACTGTAACCGAAAGACCGTGACGGTCGTACAAGAAAAAACACTCAAATAAACATAACAGTTGTTGAAGGTTACATTTTAAATCGTTTCTTAAAGTCCACCTTAATATAGGAGTGACTAAAAAATTTATGATTGAATAGTTCAGTATTCTGTTGATTCAAATTCAAATTGAATCGAGACCACACGCTGTCCGAGTTCATCATATTTATCTGTGGACGTAATACTATATATTATGTACAATTTGGTTCAGGAAATAAGGATTTAAAAGTTCAAGGATTCCTAACATCAAAAAATCGTCTTTCTTCAAACAACCCTTTGAAAGAGTATAAAATGCAACCTATTTTATTCAAATTAGTAACAGTAACTATGACAATCACTCAGGAAGTAACTAAAAAATAACTTTTCTTGTCCTTATTTCTACCTGACACAGTCATATATTAGTATAATAATAGTACGACGTGCTTCTACTCAAACGTCTTGTTTACACCGTGACGAGTTTGAAGGTGTTTGTGTAATGGGTGACAAAATTAACTTACTGCCGTGTGAACTAACCGAGATGGTTGCAACTCGCACGTCACGTTAAGGACGTTTCTCGTGTTAATGTTAACTGCCGCATTGAACAGGTTAAGTAGCAATAGCACTTCCGATGTTATTTACTAATTTTCGAACGTGGGTTTTGTGGAAGACTGTCCAAAACGGGATATTTTGGTTCCAAATCGCGTAGATAGAAAAGTATGGTGCATAAAAAATATATTCACAGATTATTGCTGAGGGTATTAAGTTTATGGTGTAACTAAATCAGTAGGTACGTGTTTGAGACTCTTAAACTTCAAAAGATCGAAATGTTTCCACACTGAACTAAACTGCATTCTTGTCTAGACTATTTCATCACAATTTTCTAGTCAAGGTTCACCAATCGCGATTTAATTAGGAATGTCTCCTTTTTACTCCACAGTTTTTCTTACACGGTAATCTACAAAGCACCTATTGATTTGAAATTGATTTTTTTGTTCGCGACTATTTCTTTGATAGTACGTGTCTATACTACGTGCCGATCTTAATTTAACCTGTATCTATCAGGTGTCTTCCATTTATAAAACGCGATAAAAAGTTAATTAATGACGTGGCGTTTAAATTACGGCACCGCAGCTATGTCGGGCACCCACCGCCTAGCAGTCTTGTAATTTCTTCGGTTTTTGCTCGTTCCAGTAATATTTATACTTGCTCGGTATTGTTCTGTCAGTAACTCATCCGACAGTTCTGTAGAGATCGCGTGGGAAACGGGTCTCGGTCCCGGAAGGTATGTTTTTTAAGTTCAATGTGAAACCAAGTGTTCTTCGCGCAAACGTTCAATTAATGCTCTGTGAAAAAAAAAATGTTGTAACGTATCTCGCGTCGCTACTGTTATGTTCTCGAATTGTACCAGGGAAAGTCGGGTTTCTAATAGAGATAACATTTATAAATCCGCTCGGTGTGAAATCAAACAATGCTTTTAATCATCAAATAAATTGTTCCTGATGTCGGCACGTCGTGATGTAGTTAGCGGAGAGCGCGGGAAAACAGTGTTTCTTTTTTCTTTTCAATTAATTCGCAGCAAGTAAAGAGTTAAGCTATTGAACGAAAAGGCAAATACGTACTTGGACTAATCTTTTTTACTCTTAGCATGAATGATTCATGAAAAGATGTAAGAGAAAAACATTTAATTACCTTGAAATTTAGAGTTGAAAAATCCCCAAATACTGTTACAGTTGAAGTTTAAATGACTTAAAATAAATAATAAATACGATCCCACAATTCATTTCGCCATCGTAAATTATCAAACGTCGAACGAATTAAAATATAATCTATTTAAGTTTAATAAAAAATCTGATATCGGTTTCTTTGACGTTGGCGAATAAAAACCGAACTACACAGGAATCCTTTCCGAAAAATGTCAATAAAAAATACAGATTCCACGGAATGGCTTCCGATAGCAAAAAACCTTCCCTATTCTACAACATTGTTGATTTTTTGCCAGATAAATGTAGCATTATGAACTTTAACTCTTGGTAATAAAGCTCTTGTTCTCACTCGATGCTGGTTTTCTTGGAAGGAGCAATGTCTCTTGGCTAGTTTTTTTATTACTTTGTCCAGTGAATGACACCTTAATATTTACCTACCTTTTCACTAGGGAGCATCCGTGAGTTAGGGATCACATCTAGTCGTAATTTTTTGTAACAAATGATTGTTTTAGGTGTGTGATGCAAACACACGTAAAGTAGTTTATTTTCATAAATATTTACATAGTAAAAAAGTCATTAATATTCATTATTGTATAGTCTTCATCAAATTAGCTTTCCATTTCGACGTTGCAGAATCATTTACTTTATAGCTACAAATATAATTATAACGCAAGTTCTTCAGTTAATTTATAAATCTCGATAAAGTCATCTCACCTAAATGACTCGTCCAAAAATTTGCTCGTTTTGGATTCGTCACCGAAAAATTTCTAATTACAGCAATTTGTGACGTTTTTCTATAATTCACAGCAAGTTCAAGAGCATTAAACTTACCAAAGACTACGTAACTTACTTGTAAAAGCTTATCTGGATCCATGCATGAATGTAAACATGCGGCGTATCAAAGCATCTCTACGCTCAAAACACAGCCGCTTCATGATAATATGTAAACAATGCTTCATCTCCTAAACGTGAATTATGTTAAACCTCTCTTTGGATAGTAAGGGAGCGGTCGCACTAAAAAGACAAGAGACGCACGACCTAGAATGAATTGCCATACAAAATGTAACATACATGATACATAGTATTACATAGTACCGTACAGACAGGACCACCCTCGAAATGTAGGGTCAACATATCGAATTTTTAGTGTCACTGCTCCCTAAAGGACTATATGCTACACATAATAATACACATATTGTTGTTCAATGTTGATAGTTAAGAGACAAAGGCACAATAGGGTGCCCAAGGCGGTGCCTCTCATTCAAGGGATCGCAGGCAGATTTTGACATAACAAAATTGTAATGTTCATTTGGTGTGTGAGAGCACATTTAAAAGTCGTTCCTTTGTGTTTAACACAAATTGTTGGAATTTGCCTATGTCTATGTACTAGTACGAAGTATAAATAAAGAGATGTCAAATGTATAAAGTTATAAAAGTGATTTCTTCTTCGTTCGTATCATAAGCTAGAAATGTGCTGTTATAGGTATTCTTGCAATTTTCCTCATTAAACCGGCGGTCATGACCGTGAGATGTTTGTCCAATTTTTTACAAACTAAGGCCAACATTTCGATGTCATAGAAAGTCGGCAGGTACGTAAAGTCAATTGTTGTAAACAATTATTCATGTTTGTCAGCGGCCGGACCTGAATCGGGACTCACGTTTTTCGTGACCCGGCACGACCGTCTTCATCTCACAATAATACCATTGAATTATCATTTTTGTCTTTGAAGAAATTGATATCTATGTTCTGTTTAGCGACTTGTTGATGATCCAAGATCGAAATGCGCAATTTTCAACAACTAACAGGAAAAAAGTGGCAACTGGCAACAAGTAGCTTGACTTGGAAATCTATTAACCTTATCTTTTTAACTTTTATTGGAAAAAAATGAGTATCTTACTATCAGCTAAATTAATTGTAGTATACATAGTACGAAAAATTTAGATAACATCTTTTGCGTTTTTATCATACAGTGAAACCTGGGTTAAGTGTGACCTGGAGAAGTGGGAGACCTCTATAATTGGAACTCATGTTGTGGTCTCTACACTTTGGCTCAAAATTACTTCTATTAGTGAGCGAACCAAATCTCTGTAAGTGGGATTCGTTGTTTCATTCGTTGATCTATCATCATATTTACCTCCATAACTTAGACAGCAAGTGAATTTCAGATGTAACATAATATTACATAACAATATCTTACTTAGTTCTACGGCTAGTTCGAAGTATGATTGCCGCGAAGGGTGCACCTTTCAAGGTCTACAAGCAAGGGCGCGTCCGGTCGATAATTTCCTCGCGTAGTGACGTCACAACATCGGGATATTTCCAGCTCAGGATTGACATTACGGGAGGGGTGTGTTCTATTTTTAATAGCACAAGTACTATTTATATTTTACCCGAAACTTGGGAATTGTTAACGTAACGTTAGACAAAGGACACGATAGATCTCGTTAGGTTAGTGATGTAATTAGAAACGCCATTTTAGCCCATTTAATGTTTAGGACTGGTTACATCTAGTGATGAGCAAAGCAAGACCAAGACCAAGATGCTTGGTCTTCTCAGGCTTGGCTCTTGTTCAGTCTCGGTCTTGGTTTTGCAGTCTTGGTCTTGTCCTGGTCTTGGTCAAAAAAGCAAGATTTTTGCAAGACCAAGACCAATGTTGCTCATCACTGGTTGAATCTTCTTTATGTCATTTTATTTAAATTAAACAAAAGGGAAATGACAATTATAGTATAGTATAATAGTAACTACTTTCCCAACCATGTTTTTTAACACTACATAAAATGCAAATATTATCTACAACCATCGTAGTCATATTTAAAGTTATCTTTTTGTGACTATCAAAAACTCGCTTCTCATTAACTTTCTTATTAAAACCGTCCCAAGTGCCTATTGTTTTGAGTTTTACCACTTATTTGTTTTCGTACCGTGCAGCGCAATATTCCCGTCATTGTTCTACTTCACGAACGGTACAAACTAAATGATTTAGCGCAGTTAAAGCTTCTATAAGTTTAAAGTTAGTTTGTAATTCTATCTTTCTTTTTGATTGGATTTCTTGCCGCTTCAGGGGCTCGAGTTTGGTGAAGAGTTTCTTTGGTGAAGATGTTACCTTTCAAGATAACATTGATTCAGTATAGGTGGGAATGAAGAGAGAGTAAAATAAAAAGAATATTAATGTTGAAAGAGATTAAGTAAAATGCTAAAGTTTTGTTGAATGTATTTAGGCATTAATAATCAAATTGACATAGTCAATGCTAGGCTATATTTCAGCGTTGATGTCTTTCGAATTCACTTACTGACACCCAATCATCAAGCTCACAGTTATTCAAATAAGATAGAAACGTATGAAATGCTAGGTTTAACTCACGTGAAGTCACGTGCGATTGCAAATTGCATTACTGTAAAGCCTAGATCAACTGATATCGTGTGGAATGCTACTTCACGAGGATATGTCTTTTCTACACAGATTTGTTCTTATCTTTGTCGTTTTAAATTGTGTCATTGCACGTTTACATAGCTTCTTGAAAAAAAAATAACGAGTTGGATGTTTTAATAATATCGAAGTTACGTGCGTTTGTTTCGCATCTGAATTATAAATCATCTGCACATTATAACGGTTAACACAGAAAGGATAAAAGGAGAAAAACACGGTTTTGTTTAAAAAAAGGTATTGATGTTAGAATTTATAATTTTAAATAATCCACTATTTTAAGTTGCATTTTGATCTGTCACTGAAAAAAAAAACAGCGTTTCGTTACTCAGTAAGATACACCTGTTTGTATTTCATGTAGTCATTTCAAAACTCCGAATTTAAATTACCTTTTATTCATTCTCAATACTTTTTATTCATTAATAAAATACCTTTGAAATCTTTGTATAATTAAAGCTAATAATATGATAATATGAACGAGCCCCTGTGAACGTGTTTGCACGTGGTATGTGATATGTCCGTAGCCCGTCTCGGCAATTATGTCCACTGCTATCGATTAGACTTCCCCCTACGTGCATAAGCTCCATACTCGCTTTCAACTTTTTTACAATTAAATCGGACGGTAACTTTATTATGAGGAGAAAGCCATTTTTTTTCCTGTACAATTTATTGCATCTTGGTGCAGCGGAAAACTATGATTACTCTAGATTTTTTATTGGTTTAATGACTGGGAAATTGTTTGTAATTGTTATCTTGTAATTGCAACAAAACATGATTAATCTTTCGTCTTTAAATGTTATGATTAATAATCGTATAGGTCTCCCGCGATACAGGTCCGACCTAGTGCGGGGACTAATGTAATAGTTTGTTATTTTATAATACTTTTCTGGAAAATAAATTGTTCTTATTCTTATCATTGTTTTAACGATTTATGACTTATCTTATTTGAGATAAGAATAAATTAGCAACACAAATTTATCGTAATGATGAATGTATTTTTAGGACGTCCGTCCATCACCAATTGTAATGTGCGTCTTATTATTTTATTACGAATAATATCGATTTTGTTAATCGATTATCTAAATCAAAGGTCGTTTGTTCTTTATCGCAGGATAAGCGAAGATAACCATATGTTATAAAAATGTACTACTATCTACACTTGATAATGAAGTTTGAAGAAAGTGCTTCATTATGATAAATTACATCTCACTTATTAAACAAATATTTTAGATAAGGTAATTATAAATTGAAAGGTGTTAGATAATTTTGTAAGGTTTTTTTATAAATAAAACTATGATAGAAATAATGATACAATGAATTAGGTGAGGGTTGGCTATTTAAACAAACTTTTGCCTTAAAGGAGTCCTAGGACCTATGGAGTTAATGTGTAAGAGTTGTTGAAGATCGTGAACCTTAATTAAGAATCATTTCTATTGAAAAATTTTAATTCAGAAAAAAAATGAGTGAAGTGATTTGGACTTTACGTAACATGAGAATTTACAGATATTTATTCAGATAGTATAGAACATTGTGAGTTCACACTTTTACTGTATTCAAGAAGTCAGTATTTTTCATTGACCGTTAATTTTAATAAATTATTTCCGTGTCCTATTTTATCGGTCAATCGTTTACGTAAAACATAAGCTCCCTTGACATTTGAGTTGTGCTAATCAAAATACGATAAAAAATGTAAATTAAATAATGTGAGATTCTCACGTACTCATAAATAGTGCTATTGGACTAAAATTCCTATTCCCTAACTCCAGTTCAAGTGTTGGTTTCTAATATCTTATTATTTTTTGGTTATTTTAATTCCTGATGTTTTTGCAACTCACCTAATCTCTTATTATAACGTTCTATAAAATACTAAGGAAGAATAAAAATTGAAAACTAAATAAAACCGTTTAAAAAAAGCAATTTGATGGTAACATTACATTTGAAAAATGGGCTAAACCACCGAGACCTAACAAGATGGTTGGCATGTCAAAAATAGTGAATCTGATTCACAAAGTTATAGCTACCATATAAGCCAGTACTGTGAAGATTTTGTTAGATATTACAGCATCTCTGCATATTGTTGTGGACGCAGGATGTTTGGAAATTGACAATTGTGAAATCTGTTAAATAACCGTGACGCAGCTGTAGAAGTAAATTATTTTATGTCCTATCTGATATGAATAAATAGTTAAAATATTTTTATTAGGTTAACATTGAACGAAAGTTTTCAATTATTGTATGGTACTTAAAACATTAAACTCAGCCCTAAGCACACTAACACTTCCAAGTACAACATACATTCGGTTACAAAAATCAATAATACTCGACACATGCTCCCTAGTTCGTCGATTTCTTAACCCCACCATGCTCTCACTCCATAACCCTACAGCCTAAACCATATCATACATTCATACATACATAAAAAACATAGTTAACTATCTGATAACCAGTAAACTTGGTGATACCCGTTTCTGAACCAGTAAAAGTTTCCGAGTCGGTCGAGTATAAAATCGTTTGATTTTGAGGTAATAATAGTATATGACTCAATTTAATCAAGTCCACATTAAACGTCTTTGCTAAGCAGTATGTAGTACTAGATACCAATTTCTTGTTATTCCTCTATAAAAATCGAAAATGTACTAGCAATGTGTTTCATCATGCCAACTTCCTGTTAGACATTAAACTGTTTATTTACAACAAGCTATGGAAATGAAAAAACAAATTTTATTCACATCAGTTTTCACCAACAAAACTTCAAAGTGAATTACGCAAATAATGATAATCATCTTCATTTAATTTTCCTTTAAATTCAAATATTTCTTAAGTGAAAACGTTTCGAAATATTTCCCACTGTGCTGTGAGAATTGTTATGTATGCTAGTATGTGCAAGACCTATTCATTTGGCTAAATTTTCGTTCGCTACGTGACTTTCTAGTGTAAGACTGGGCTTAAAATATTTTGGTGTTTCAAATTATGGTTCGGGCTGACGAAACGATCAAATAAGTTATAAATTATTGACGCTAAGTACGCCATGATTGTATGGGTTGACGTACCTTTGCCTTAATTTTGGAAATAGAATGTATTTTATGATTAGAACTTGTTAAAAATATATTTTCAATTATAATTTTCGTTGGTCAATATCGTATAAATGTTTATAAAAGTATTAAACGTCGTTGCTGGGATATTATGGAAATCACAACATAATTGACTTATTTATTTATTACATTTATGGAATAGAATAAAATCAATAGAATAAATATCCTATATGGCTAGAACAGAAGTGAGTGAAAAAAGTGAAGAAGTTACTACATTTAAATTTGACGTAGAATAACATGAACAAAATTTATAAAAAGATTTAAAAATAGTTTCCATGCAAAAAACTACAGATAAGTTTATGTTCTGAACAGTCGTGAAATAAAATATGTTCGATCAGAGCACAGACAACCGAAGCTTCTCAAATTTTGTGAGTCCAAAATAAAGATGTTAATTGAACGCGTGATTTTCTAAACAATGTCCTTAAAATGAGTCCAGTCGATAAGAAACTCGGGTATTTTTACACTCGGATAAATGTTGCATTGCACAAGCATACTGTAAACTTGTTTACTATCGTAGCCACGCATTTTGTTAAAAAAACAATCAAAGACGACGACTCTCGACAACCACGATGACTCTATAATTTGAATTTTAAAAGCACATTTCACAATACTTAACATCTGTTCTATCTCGGAAAATGTTTTTAAATAGGCCCTCGAGTGTTGTCAGCTGGACATGAAACTAGTTTAGAAATTATTACACAGATAATTCGTAGTGTTATAGAGTATGTTGTAATGGATGTACTCAGTTTCCGTGACACACGTCCGTTTAAAAAAAGGCATTTTTTAATTGTCATAATTCCTCTGTTGCCGTTGATTTTAATGACTGTATTACACACGGTTTGTTGGTAAATAATTCAAGATTTATCGTTGCGTGGTACTTACGTTAGTAAGATTAAATTTAAAGTGGTTATAATACGCGAAAACGTATGCCGAGTTACTAAGTTCTGAAAATTTGTATTGCAGAGATCAATGTGCAATAACTTCTTCCCAAAGGTGGGCTATATGCTCGATTATTTTATTTGAAAAATAAAACAACTGCCTACTTTTCTTTGACTCGAAAAGACGAGTCTTCACCGACAGGCCAGCACACCGTTAGCAAGTTGACTTCCCGTCATCAGTATTAAAAGAAAAATCTTTAAATTAAATTAAAAAATGCCTAGTCATTAACAGCAAACTAAATCATCAAACAGTTTAGTTACGGCCGGATATCCTAATTAGAATCGATTTTGTATTCGATACGTCTATAAGCTACAACGGAATGATCCAATTTGACATCAAAAAATTAAGGTTATTATTTACGTACAAGCATGTATTTTTAAGATACCTACCTGTATTTTCTCAACGTGGATTTTTTGCTAGCTTTTGTTCCAAATTTTTCCAACGGCTGCTTCTCAAATATGTTCTAGTTATTTCTGTAAAACGTTACTTGTTATAGGAGTAATATAATGTTTATCTTAGACGCTATTTCTTCGAAATCTTATTACTTTTAAAGTGTTTTTATTGTTTACGAACTGTCGATTTTACATCCGTGGGAAGATGTGGGTGCGAATTTGAACCGAGTCGAATCACGGCGATCGCAGATAAAAACTAACCCAGGCTAACTGCAGTGAATGGGTCTTGTTAGTTATTTTTTTCATTCGTATACAAAAGTAGAATTCACGCAAGTTTTATTATATAATATTTAAATATAAAATTGTAAGTGTGCTGTAGGTTTACTTAGGTACTCTTTTATCGTTATTATAATATCTCTCGAACCTTATTTTGAAATACGTGTAAGTAAATTTTGATTAATCTGAAGCCTCTTTTTTTGTTTTTTCAACTAAGTAAATTTAATTGAATAAATTAATATTATGTTTTCTAAGAAATACTATTAAATTATTTATTCTTGTTAAAGTAATAAAACTTAACAATGAAATTAATTAATTGTTAAGTTATCCGTGCGAAACTTGCTTTTTACGATCACTAAAGTTTATGACTTAACATCCATTTAAAGGACACAGGACAGTTCAATTGTTATGTTAGAAATATGTTTAAAACTCATAAATTTAAAGAATACAGTTATTAACAAAAGGTTTCATCTATTTACGCATTCGCGATGGTCGTAAACGACAACTGTTTTTGGTAAAAGATTAATTGGTTTTCTATTATGGGTATTGATTGTCTCGAAGCGATTTCTCACAAAAAATAACTATTGAATCAAAATAGATATTTTGGGCTTTTATTAATTAATTTCAGTTCAAAAAAAAATGGTTCGAGGTTTATTTAAATTTTAACTTTGAATTTTATTTTTCTGATTACTAAATTAAAATACTAGATTCGTATAAAGTATAAACTAGTTTTGTAAAAGTTCATAATTTAATCAATACAATTTTTAGTTTGGTAGGTGATAGGAGATTTTTGCCGTTAACTACTTCTATTACTATCATCTAGTCTACATATGAGCTTATCCACTTCTTAATGATAGTATACAATAATACAATATGTTTTGCGAAGGTAAAGAAACTAAGAAAAAGCTTGGTCTTGCACCATTTTATAGAACAAATACAAATCATAATTACAAACGTTTTTTGATCTGATTTTCATCCTCTACCAACGTACGCAAGGAGCGTTAAACTTTACAAGATAAACAGTTAAGATTACTGTGATTATCTCTTAAGTGAGTACATTATGTTAGTAAGCAGAGCTAACAACAGAATGTGTCATAATCACCACTGCAAAATGCAGCCACATTAGAATTGAATGAATACGAATACCTGATTTAAGTAGGTGTTACTGGTTGCGAGCTCTTTGCCTCAAGGCCGCTTTCAACGTCATTGGTTTTGACAGAAGCATTTATGTCAAGGACGTTGTTGTTTTAAAGTTTGCGGCAAAGGGTTTTCGGTGTAATTGATAAGTTTTTTTTTTAAATTATGGACAAACGTTTGCTTGATTTACGTTAATTTTAGTCCTTTGATTATGATATTTATTGATTGAACATTTTTGCAAGGAGCGTGTTGTTATATTCCACCAAGTTTTTTCTGACTGGTGTGAACAGTGCTACCAACCGTCCTCAAGTTTTTCAGTGTGCAAATGAATAATAATCAATTCATTCATTAAATACACGACAAAAGCTACGTGTGGGCCGTACCGATTTTTAAGCGTGTTGCATAAGTGTTCACGTTGCACCGTCGATCCCGGGAATTGGTTCCATTAGTACCAACATTCGAATAATTCGTATGCAACAATGATGACAATTCAAATTGCGCGTACGTAATAATGGACCGTAATGGTATTCGAGATACATTTCAATGGATTCCTTTCTCCGTAACTAACGTGGGTGTGCGATTGTGCATGTCCGAAATATAGGGTTGTGTTTTTGTAAAATTATTTTATTGGGGAGTGCGACCTTTTTTGGTTGTTTTAAAACTATTTGCTATGAACTTTCGTCCTCGTAATTATTCTTGTGATACTAATAACCTCTTATCTGATGCAAAGATACCTAGTTCTTGTTTAAAGAAGGAAAAATTCGGAAGCATCTGATCGGAGTTACTACTTCACTAGTACCAAACGCGGTTTTGAATATAACTTCACTAGCCTCTTATTTTTGCAACAAGCATTACAAACAACACAACCTAGATTCCCAATTCCAATGCTACCACAACACAAAAAAGCGAATATCTCAGTTAATTTGGTTATTACCTGCAGCCCTAAGGAGTGGCCTTGAATACCCCGCGGTGGGCAGACGCTTGACATTTCATCTGTTGCACACACGTAACATTCGTAATGTATCACATATTAAATGGAATTCGGTTGTTTTGATGCCCTTAGATATAATAATTGCTACTATTTCTAAACTATATCTCTAATCTAAATAATTATACACAGTTTTTCTTAAAACTAAAAATATATTTTAGCAGATTTTATTCCTTAAAGTATGTCTACATACATATTTTTTACAAAGTCGGTGGGAATTCCTCTTTAGACGATTTCGCTAATAAACAAATCTACTCAAATCTGGACAAGAATTTTCAAAAGTAAACATAAATAGCTTGTTGCAGTAATAAAACGTATTGTAATGTATACAAATCAATAAAGATGATAAGAGAGGCCCTTACTCATCGAAATTAATAAAATCGTCCACGAATTTACGAAATCATCGTCATTTTTATCTCGTTTCCGATAACCGTATCGTTTTGAACTTTAGGGGTGTAACTGCGTGTTGTGGATTTTGCAATATTCGAGTAGAAAGGGGTCATAGACTATACGAAATATATTCGTAAAGTTAATTTTATTTTTTGCTTAATTATCTTCAACATAAACGATGAATGTGGTGTGAATCTACATTTAAATGGATAAATTTATCTTTTATCTAAACGTGAAAGTAATCTCAGTGAAATAAAACAGAAGAATAATGTTATGCGGAAATCAAGGATTTCGTTACATAAATCAGGATAATAAAATATGAAAATAATTCTATGATTGTTTTATTTTATTTCTGCTATGACTAGAAGATTTGTACGTTTGATATTTAAAGCTTTGAATATACTGATAATTCCTATAATTATGAGTAATTCGAAAAATCGATTAATTTTGACAAGATTTTGATAGTGAATATTTGTAATAGCATAATATACATAACCAAATAAATAGCACTGGTGTTATAACAAGAACCGAAATGTTATAAAGCTACATGTTGTTATAACCAGTGACAGCATAACAGGCACAGCAATAAAAAAACATAACTCGATAACTTCAATCATAGACCATCGTGCAAATTACATAGCAGTTTGAATTGAGAACAATGCACGTGATGAAGTAGATCGTATCTGTGGCCCGTGTAACCGACACTAATGAGGCGAACAACCGAAGAGTGATACGTGACACCACATCAACACATCATGGCTACAGACGATCAGACCGCAAGGACGCGAATGAACAGTACAAGACACGCACTAGAAATTATCTAGTTATTTTGTGTTATTGTAAAACAATATTTAAAAAAAATACGAATTAAAAAAAGACATGCCCGCAGAGTTTCTTGCGCCGTTTCTTCTTAGGACGGAGGCGTAATTTTAGCGAACAAAATGTGTGTTCATATCAAATTTGAAAATAAATGGGATCACTATGTTAATATTGAGATTCAATTAGGTAATAAGATTATGAACTTATGATACTAAAAATATGTAGTAACCTTGAAGTAGGTAAAAGTTTTGGCGATCACTGCAAAATTGCACTGCAAATATATAATAAATAAAAAAATAAACAAAACTGTGATTACTCACATAAAATAAAAATATAATAGAAAGTCTAATTAGCAATGGCTATCTTATGATATGAAGCATAATTTTATTTAGTAAGTTTGACTGCGCACGACCTTCATTCATTCACACTAAGAAGGTTGAGACAGCTTGTCTTTCCAAAACATTGTATAACATTATTAAACACACAGTTATGATAATTTAATTTGTGTTGATTGCATGCGAAACGTAACAATTAGGCATGACCGTTTAAATATCAAAAACAAACGAAATTGTTTATAATATTATCTGTATCTATATAACCTGGTTTTACTAAATGCATAATTATATAGCCTATATATGCATAATGGACTACCCAACACAGAAATAATTTTTCAAATGAAATTACCGCGTTTAAACAATCATACTCTTCAGGTTTATAATATTGATGATTAATCAAGTATAATAAAAATATCTTCTTTTCTGATACAAATGAAGGTGTGCAGGTCATCCAATCAGGCAGATGATCGTCTCAAAAATCGGATTTGACCTTAATATACCTAATTATTACCTATTTTGTTCACGTACAGACTAAGATGGAGTTAGTGTAATCTAATTGACGCAGCCTCCGTTATCAGCTCGGTTTATTCCGTTATCGTTTTCACTTGTTTGCCTAGAATGCATCTTTGTTTTTTGACACCTTTCACATCGTGATTCTAGATAACGAGTGATTTTGGCACATCTCGAGATAAGATTGTGTGGCTGAGAGTGTGTAAGCGTATTGTTCTGTTTTAGATATTTAAGTTTTTTTTGGAGAAAGTGTCTCTATTACTAGAATTATTTCTAAAGGTATTCTATACTAATATTTGACAGTGAAACTGTTAGCATTACAGAGAAAAAGTGGCAGGGAAAGCTGAAGACCAAGGTTGATGCATCGTAAATGTTATAAATAAATGAGACGGGAACAAATGCAAAATATTTTTTTTGGATTCACAGTAAAGTTGTAATTTGAGCAGAATTTTTATGACCCTTTATTGTTGCGATTTGCTAAAGACCTTTAAAACTGAAACCCCTACCGAACGTTCTCGAAGTTCAAATACGACGTCACAAATTGCCGGCTAATTATCGACTATGCACCGCGTTCGAAGTTCAAAATCAATGTCGATTTTTTTTCTGTTGTCGTTCCGTCGACCGTTACGTCACCGAGGCGAAGGTAACCCGCCGCGCGGTGCCCGTGTCGCCCGTGTTGCTCCCTCTACCGTGACATTTGTTTTGCTCCCCCACAGCTCTGTTTCAATATTTTGATAGACAGACTCTTCGGCAGCCATTGGCTCTCTTAACGGACCATCGCATTTTCCGTCGTATTTCATTAATTTAAAACGGTATTTTATGTGGAGTGGATAATTGCAATGTTTTGGCCGTTAATTATAATTTTGTGAATTAACCGTTCGTTTGTCTTACTGTATTCGCGGCGGTCAATTTTTAATCAATCCGACCGCGCTAAAGGATTCGTTATGGATTGTTCATTTTTTACTTCTTTATTGTATCTGGACTAGTCTATTTGAAATTTGGCAATAAAATGCGGTAAATTGACCGTTATATTGTAACAATTAAATTAAATATCACTTACCTTGCACACAACAATAGTGTTTCACCTTTTATTCTCAACATTTAGGAATGGTCTGCGAAGCGACTCAATTATTGGATAATAAGTTATGCAAAGTCACTTTTATGTTCACAGAGTATGTTTACTCTAATTCGAGTTTAATGTCCTTGGTAGGAGCCGAGGATAAGCGACCACATCAAAAGTCTGCCGCCACCGCTTTTTGTCTTATCTCAAATCACCCGTGAAATTCTAATGGCATCGTGTTTTAGTCACATCAAAAATATTAAGTTTATTCGACTTTTAAGGCAAAAAATAAAAGTACAGACAAAGACAGATTTATCTTTATCTCGCTAAAAACAGCATTACCAAAAATAGGAGTTTGAAAAGCATGAGCTATAAAAAGAATAGTTTTAAACCTACGCTCAAAAACTCCATTTTCTAAAAGTAGCTTTAGACAGGTCATGAAAACCTTCAGAAAGAGAAATATAAAATATGTCGTTGCAACATATTTTGCCTAAGATAACAGTTCTAGACAAAATAGTAAAAGAAAACATCGTAAGGAAACTTGTATATTCTAGAATCCTCTGAAGTTATGCGATATACCAACACTAAAAAAAGATTGCTATTGCGGCTTTTTAAACGGAGCAGTTCTTAGACTCAGAAGTAGGAATAAAAATATTATAGTATCAGTGAGTACATGTGAATTTACTTTTGTAGCAACAAGTATGGAACCAATATTTAAATTATTTAAGAAAAGAAATTCTTGAAACGTCAAAAACATAGATTTAGATTTTGATCGATTGTTCCAGTGATAATTCCGTTTTCGTGAATTCTTGATAACGATAACTATGTATATAGATATTATTATAAATAGTGAAGTTATTCGCAAATCTGAGGCCAATGTCGTTTAGGTTTTTTCCCCTGAATATAATTTAATTCCACTTGGAATTTTAGAGATAGTGGAAGTTTAGAGATTTAATAAAAAAAAAAAATAGATTGAACGATAATTAGTTGACTTTCCTCAGTAATAAGCGGAACTCGGAAGTTACTTTAAGATTTAGATTAAGAACAAGTGTTCAACGTAAACGGGTGTCTATGTAGAACACCGGTATAATAGTTTCAATAAAATGACGATATTCCCACGTCGAGAAGAAGCATTAAAACATGAAATGCGCCATAATATTATTCATACAATTCTCAATCCAATTTTAGCTACATCGAACATATCATCGCTGCGGCTACCCGGAAACGGAATGAAAAAAAATCAAAAACCAATCAATAGATACATTGAACCGTTACGATTAAGCAGCAGCTTCTAAGGGCCGATGCACAAAGTAAGTTCAGAGACAAAGAGGACACCGTTAGATAGACGATGGAAAGTAACACAAGTGGAACGAGAATTATCGATGCTCTTCATTTAGAATATCGGAACGTTAAGTAATTAAATGGCTAATGAAACGGGGCAACATGACCGGTCCTCTCTGATAATGCTGAAGGTTCTCAGTTGATGACTGGATAATGCACTACCGATGTAGTTTAATAGGAAGTCTGATGTAGCTACATTCTGTGCATAATTTAAAGGACCGTCAACGATTTTGATTTCGTACAAAGTCCAAACATTTAACTTTGTTGATCGAGAAATCAAGTCATCAAGTTTACATGGATTTTATGGACATAAACCTACATACATACAGTTAAAGTTAGATTGAAGGAAATCTTTAATTCAGATGTTTCTCATTCACATATTACAAATTTCTCATTTGTAATGTGAAGAACATCGTGTTTCCATTATTGCGCTCAAGTCAATTAGTTTTATCTTCACGTTTATAAAGATGTTCGGGAATCGAGTCCATCCGTTGACAGCCAGTAATTACGAACACCGATGTTTTCTTACACGATTCATTGCAATGTCAATGTTAAAACTTAAAAGTTATTTGATGTATGGTCAATGGGTGTGTTGGGAATTTTCTTAGATTAATGTTACTTGAAGTGCCGATGTTTTAATACTGTATATCTCATTATTCTCTTGTATATAGATTGGTGATTACTTCCTTAAAAATATTTTGTTTAAATTGTCTTTGGGCAATGGGTATGATCGGAATTACCTTAGGTCAATGTTGCTTGAAGTTCCGATGGTTTAATACTTTTTAGTTTTTAATAATATAAAGCTCTCGATCTTCTTGTATGCTTTAGTTTGTATTAGCCATTACTTCCCTAAAAATACTTTGTTGTGCCTTGTTTTTGTTTAGTTTTATAGGAATTTGTTATTTATACTATGTCATGAGAAAATACTTTGCACTCCTAAAGTGTTCTGCATTCTTGTTTGAAGGCTAATGATATCTTTAATCGTTGCTAACTTTCACAGTATATTTCTGCATTATCGTTCAATATCGGTGCTGATTTCTTCAAATCGATACAATCACTTGCTGCAACGTTTATAAACTAGTTCCATAAAATAAGGATCTAAAAGTGATCAGGATCTATTAAACATTAACTTAAATCAACTTTGAAAGTAAAATCATTTTTATTTGTATTATGTTTAAGTCTATTTCGACTCTTAACACTTTATTTTTGAAAACCACAAATCTATAGGTGCCAATTATATCTAATATTTTCTAGACTGCAAATTGTCCTGAATCGAAAATAAAATAGGTATGCTAAACGAAAAGTTTCACTTTCTTAACTGCACACGCTCGTCGGTTGTTAAACTTTAAATAAATCTAACGTTATCTATCTAATTACCTAGTTTTGTTAGTCTCAGCGCCCACACACGTTTTAGCCAGTACGGATCTCGTTTAGATCTCACGGTCTAAATGTGTTTCTTGGAGTTGCTGATTTTGTGCTATAGTTCGGCAATTTGATTTTATATTAATTCGTAATGATAGGACTGTTTTATAGCTATAATATCTTAATTTATGGGATATAGGATTTCATCGGTCCACCTTGTGGGAGGTCTGCCTACGCTGCGCCTACCAATTCGTGCTCGCCACTCTAGAACTTTTCGGTCCCTTTCCGATGACCTGGTCAGGAGAGGTGGCTGGATACGGACAGCGCAGGACCGGTCGATGTGGCGGGGTTTGGGGGAGGCCTATGTCCAGCAGTGGACGTCTATAGGCTGATGATGATGGTGAGGATTTCACAGTAATGGATTCAAAATATTTGATGAATGATTTATGAAATGTAATAGACATTTATCAACCTAAAATGATTATTAATTTGTTCCATTAATTATTATTGAAATTACAACTCTTTAGAGTCAATTACATTAAGATAATCTTCTGTCAAGGAATTCCAAGTACAAATTACATCCGATATCTCTTAGTAAACGTAAATTATAATAATATAATTTGCTAAGATAGCAAAGGCTGCGTCGATTCGCGGTAGTGCAAGGCATCGCAACATTTAGCACTCGTCTCGCGTGAGGTCCATTACATTGAAATATGTTCCTATTAACACTTATCAATGGTATATGTAGATTTCTTGTTGATACCTGTACACGATTTGTCATTGTCTGCAGATTATTTCTTGTCGAGATATCTATATTCTAGTATCTGCAAGTTAAGATTAAGAAATGAGGTTAGAAAAAGTTTTATTTAATTGGCATAGATTATAATTATTAAAGGGAAAGCTTGTACTGTTTAAAGCTACGATTAATTGCTTTGTTTTATTATGCTTCGTTATGATGGGTGTTTAATAACAGCGTCTGATGTACCCACGATATGAGACCGCGCGGAACGCCCTAACTCTGCGAATGTTCCCATGGAAGGGCAGGTGCCTTTGTCGACAACCTCTTGAATTATTCATTATTGTAATCTAGCTATGGTCTGCTGATTTGTTAACTAATTTTTAAACCTACTAAGGTATTGCTTGAATCAGTTTTTTTGGTTCGGAATTGATTATTTTTTACTTCCATCTATTTGCTGGTATTATTTTACATATTAAGACTTTTAAGATGCAAATGATAGTAAATGTAAATTTTTATTCGAAAATATACAGATTTTAATATCTCATAGGCAGTGACAGAGTAGATTTTAGTAATCTGAGCCTTGATATTGATACGATAAGATTATTAGGAAGAACAACGTTAAGATTAAAGCATAATGCTTACTTGTGATTGTTAAGGACAAAAATTTAACAAGAAAAGCTTATCAAGGATGTCATATACTAAAACAATATAATGAAAATCTCTGACAGGGACCAGTTCTAGTATTAAAGGACCTCCAATACCATACATATATCAAACTTCATAAAGATTAAGAAGAGAAACTAATATATTGCAAATGGTGGACAGTATTTACGAGTCGAAGTCGCCGTGTTAAAGAGCCTCATTAGTTTTATCAGTTAACTCGAGATTGCATGTAACCGTTTATTCTTAGCTCACTTAACGTTCAACAAATTGGCGAAATTATCCTCCAGATGCACTCAGCGGCTGATGATTAATTATATCTATATTGAAATGGAGAATGTTAATGATTTTTTACGATGAAGAAATTAAAATGGAGAATGTCCGAAGTGCTTTTAGTGATTTCACTATTTTAGCGAATGTACTCGAAATATTTATGTAGATGTTATATATGAAATGTATCGTAAGCTGTACAATTTAAAAGCCTTTGAGTATCGGGATGTTAAGTGGTTACCGCATAATCATCTCACAGCTTGCCAATTAATTTTTCTGTTAAACATTATTTGTTACTGTTATTATAAAAATATACATATTTGGTTTTTACTTATTAGGAACACGAATAGACCTTCCATTTAGAAAACGTTTTTAATGAGTAACAATATTTTCATTTCACCAGTACACATACAGAATCATTAAAGCTATTATTATAATGATCTCTCTCGAAATGACTGACATATCGTTTCGTTGTAATGAATCTAAAATTTGTAATTCAACAATAGATGCGTTGATTATATACCTATTTAATGTAAAAGTCTTGTTTAATTTTAATAAATATGCTAACGATACAATCGGAGCGATTATCTCGAAGATGTCGAGTGAAATTTTCATTTAGATTTGTTATTTTCTCATTTAGAAACGAATTCTTTCTCTGTTACGTATCGAAGTTCTTCTTTTTAATTATTTAATTAATCAATGATATTGTGTTCTTTATCTTTATGGTTTTTTAAGTGATCGAAAGTCTGCGTTTTCGTTACAGAAATGCGTCGGTGATTTTGTTTCGCCTTTCTATTCTTATCTAAAGCATTCTCTGCATCGTTTCTCAGCACGAGCTTTATTACTATTTCTTCATAATATTTAGTTGTTACAGTTGTTATGATCCATGGGTAATATAGAAAGTTATGTTGGCAACAGTGTTAGTGTAAAACTCGATTGAGTTTGTTACTGCAAATTTTACCTTTACCATTGAAATTTTCTTGATTTTCTGTGACTTTCTATTTTTGCTTTTAAATCTTTGGTCAGATCTAGTAGACGCTTCGCCGTTAGTAAAAATTCACTACCCATTTCGTGGTATCTCATCACTCATCGAAATTATATACCATTTCAGTAATTCTCAGTCTATTGTACGTATTTTTTTGTTACATAAATTTCGGACTTATCGCATCGTACACAATGACCCCGAGATGAAACGATTTGATTTAATGGGTGAAATTGGTTATGTCTAGAGTAATATCACTGAGGAAGTATACAGAAAGAAAGCGTCATTCAAATCGAATGAACAAACATTTAACTCTCTCACCTATATGATATTCCTAATTGTTTGTAGTACAGGAACGACTGTAAAATTTTCATAAACGCTATGTTTGGAAAAATTAAATTAAAAGTTACTCTAGCACTTCTCAACGGTACCTTGCTTTTGTATTAATTAATTAACATGTAACGATGTGACGTGCTAACTGGCCATCTGAACGCAAGTTAGCCTTTGCTCATGAACCTCTGAAGTATCAAGAAACGCTACCTCTGACCTAACTTTAAGGACTCTCTTCAAGCCTCGCTTGTACTTGAACAAGTCATAGCGCTCTGGAAACCTCTGTATAGTAAATGGTTTTGTGTTAATATTGTTTTGCGTCTTCGTTCGCTATGGTTAAGTATAATTTTACTTTCGTTGTTGTAATGCGCGATTATTGCTCGTGTACGAAGACGGATCTATGGAAACCGAATGTATTTTTTGTTTTTGTGATCATCATCGGCCGGTCCGTTTTAAGGCACGCGTTGGTATGTAGATTATGCTTTTTTGTTAATGTTATTTTTAAATAGCTGTGTGATTCTTAATTTAGAAATTTGTTAAGATACACTTAGCACAAATACTGAAATGACTGCTGATTTGTTTGTACATGAGATCTTATAACTTTTTGGGCATTCAGCAATTTCGCTTTTTGTACTTTTTTATGTAAGGATGTAACTATTTTATTTATATTTTGATTGAAGCTTCATCATCATCATCATCATCATCAGCCTATAGACGTCCACTGCTGGACATAGGCCTCCCCCAAACCTCGCCATAACGACCGGTCCTGCGCCGTCTGCATCCAGTGACCTCCCGCGATCTTGACCAGATCGTCGGTCCATCTCGTGGGGGGTCTACCAACGTTGCGCTTACCGGTTCGTGGCTGCCACTTTAGAACTTTTCGGCCCCAACGGCCATCTGTTCTTTGCACAATGTGTCCTGCCCATTGCCACTTCAAAGATGCAATTCTTTGGGCTATGTCGGTTACTTTAGTCCTTCTGCGGATCTCCTCATTTCTGATTTGATAACGCAGAGAGACACCCAGCATAGCCCTTTCCATTGCTCTTTGAGTGACTCTGAGTCGTCTGATAAGACCCATCGTAAGCGGCCAAGTCTCTGATCCGTAGGTCATCACTGGCAACACACACTGGTCAAAGACTTTCGTCTTGAGACACTGCGGTATTGTGGACGATTGAAGCTTAATGCTTCTGAATTTAAATAAATAGAAGGTGAATATCATTTGTTTTTCAGTCCTTTTTAATAATTCATATAACAAGGAACACTCATTTTGTTTCTTTTAGTGTTGAAGTTCACGGACGATTACCTCGTATAATGTGGTCTTAAAAAATGGCCTTCACCTAACGAACAGGAATAAATACATTGTACTGTTAATTTTTTGTAACAGTTCTCGGATCGCGTGTAACAAGTCGCAGATTACATGTAATGCGCTTGAGGCACGGAAGTTTAGAACATACACTACAGGAGAAATTACGACAAACGAACTTGGTGCTTAACATCTGGGATTTCTATCCTATAAAGTTATATTAAAATTTTTGCAACAGCACAGAGCCGCTGTGGCAAGGTTTGGACGATTTAATCGTAAAATAATAATGGCTTTACTTACTGTTCAGTGTTAGGTTTAGTAACATACGTAGGCGACATTTTTAAAACAGCGAAAAATTTTGCTATATTCAATTTAGACCAATATCAATTTGCACGTTGAGACATAGGTGCACAAGGCATTGGATATTTAGTAAAGCATTTCTACTAACGACCGAATAGTCTGTATAAGCGACGGGTACTTTTAATTCGTAATTCTGATACACATGCTCTGTCTACGGAAGAAGGAAGTCCTCATGTTGTTGTATCGGTGAACTCTTAACCTCGCCAACGTGAAGATATTGTTTTTTAATCATTTGTAATGCGACTTTCTAATGTTACGCGTACGTGCTCCGAGTATAATTGAATTTCTGCTTTGTACGTATTGTAAATTGAGTGTAGTGTATCATTTATGGTTCTATTTTGCCAAATATATTTACTGATATCAATTCTGGTTTGGTTTTACGGTTTGTAAAATATTTTATGGTAAATTCTTCATTTCTTGTTCATTTGTATCACTAAGGTGGGCTTCAGTTGTTGTTCTCAGGGTACTTACAACAGCTTTAAGATCAGTGATACTTCTTCTGAATATGTCCTGCTCTGAAACTTACTCGTAATATGTAGCTCCTGTTCCTACTTGAAAATTTTGAGGATAATGTAGTCAAATTTCAACCACCTATTTTATATTACTCTCCTCCTATATGTTTACAATTTCATCCTTTATATCAAAGAAATGTTACGCAGACTTCCACGAATGTGTCATTTATAAAGTGTAGTGCACACGAATGAAGGTGCTAATTGCGTCCTCAGCACTGTCGAGAACAGTTCACTTTCTCGCCATGTCCTTATTGCTCGGATAATGTACATCTTTCGATTTCGTTTGAGCGCAGGTTGTTGACTTTTAAATTTGTGCATCGTTTAAACCGGTTTCGAATGTGTAACAAAAAATCATATGGTTTGTAGAGGCTCTTTGATTGTTCGGTTAATTGTATAGTGTTTTTTTTGTGGGTTGTAATAGAGAACATTTTTGCAAGTTAATTGTAGATGTGAATATATTAATGTAAGAAGCTTTTTATAAAAAAACATTTTGAATACTGAACTAATAACGGTACAGTTTCTTAACCTATATTGTGAATAATATTTCACTTAGTTACCAAAGTATCTCAATGGAAGTTTTATTAATTAACCAGTAAATTTAAATCCTTATTCAAGTAAGCCCTCTTCGTGACACATATCTAATAAAGCATCTTAAACATTTCATTACCGTAACAACGCAGACTTACTTTGCGGAGTTCCTTTGCATAATATTTGAGCTCTTTTAACGATATAGTCTTTATCTCATCTGCGAAAGTAAAAAGTACTTTGTAAATAAAAAACCCATCATACAATACAGTCTAGCTTTCCTCTAGCCGTATAGAAAGCTTGTGCTCCGGTGACTTATTTTCCGAGCTCTTGCGATACAAATTAACTTTCATATAAAACTCAATTATATGAAATTGTTCTTAATTCGCGAAAATAGTTTCTTACTGTCTAATTGAAGGAAACATGGCGAGTGGAATACTTGAAAATTTCTGTATACTTGTAAATATGGTTTTAGTTGTGTTGCCTATGTTTTTGACACATTAAAATTATTCCATTTTTGTTGTTAATTTTGTCTTCTACGAGTAGGTATCTCTGTTTCACCTATCTTTTTATTAGATGCATTGGTAGACTATACTGCCTACGAGTGATATTTTATATTCATCACTATAAAACTATATCACGAATCTATATTACACATTTATTATCAATTGATCTGTATCTAATCTGGCATCACAATCTTTATTGAATGCTCCAAAGTGTACTATTACAATTTTTATAGCCCAAATGACTGTAGTTTGGGCAGTGACGGTAATTAGTAATAGTTATTGCTGGGTAATGGTCAGCAACTACTGGTTAAGTAGCCGAAATGATAATTTTGTTTAGGTAATTTTTCGTGGCTCGTGTAGCGTTGTATTCAAGGTCTTGACAGTTGTTGATTCTTGGTTAGTGACCCTGGCTGTTGAGTCTAGGTTTGATTTGCAGTCGGTGATAGTACCTGTCTTTTTCAAAATCAAGTTTTAGATGTTTTTTTTTTCTAAATCCCCCCAACATGATCGGGGATGTTCTTACTCTATTGTTTGATATTAGTCTTCTCTCTCATTCCAGTTCTCGCTGCTATTCTACTGTCATACCGCATACCTCACATACATCGGGTTCCCGGCCTACTCCCTAATCTTCTAATTTTTGCTGTTCTATATAGGGTGCTTAATTTAAAGTTTAAGATGTTAGTGCAAGATGATTTTAGCAAAGCTAATTTTTCATAGGTTCCTAAGAAATGCTTACTATAATAAGTTACTAAATTCATATTCAAAATACCTTTTCTTAATGCATTATAGAACAAAAGATTTCTCGTTACCTTTATAACGTTCTTTTTTAATGTATTGACGTCACCCTTTAGTTCATTTCTAATGTTTTATTTCTGATCGTTATATTTCAGTCTAGTAAAGGTGTGCCCTTTACAGCCAAGCCCTACGATATTGAGTGGACGAGTGTAAACACGCGATCTGAAATTGTTTATTGATTGAGGTGTTTTATTAGACTGAGTGAAGTCAAAGGTGGAGCTGATGACAAACACTTTGTAGTTATGATGAAGGAGAGTAAAGGTGGAATCGGGTTCTAATTTTATATCTATAATATAAAAACGTTGAAGTTCAAGAATGTTTTTTACACATTATGGAATTAGGGTTTAATTGAAAGTGCCACACGAAATTGCGCGAGCCAGCTTGTATTGTATAAAGATTGTTATTGAAGTAGGTAAAATTATTTTTATTCTTTAATGAAGTGAGTGAAGAGTAACTAAACAAAAATCTATCACATTATACTACATAGAGTAGCGTTTGTTAGCCGTGATACCTGGGGGTGTCGCGACGGGAAAGTGTGCCGCAGTGCGTAACGCGTCGCGCTATTCCGCATAACCCCGTGCGGGGTTCTGGCCTCAGCCGGGGTTCGGACGCTGAGTGTGAGCGGTTGGAGGTTTTAGTGAGGTTCAACTCCCACATACTCCATTCGCGGGGCGGGTGCGGATCCGGCGATTTCCTCCAACTAAAAACAAAAAAAAAGTCGTGATACCTCCCTTGGTGGTTTAGCAGTTACTAGCTATGCCTGTAAACTGACAAAGAAAATCCTTTTAAACTAAATTTAACCATTACTACCAAATGAAAATCACGAACTGTGTTTTCTTAAACCTTTATGATTACATAAATGTGTGTAAATATTGTAAAAGTATCAGTAATCGACCATCGTACTTGTGGTTAAGTAGTCACGCACTTAAACCTACTAAGAAACTATTTTTGAACTACTAATGGTGAGAACACATCGATTTTCTTATAAATAAAATACAGTTTCGATACTACAGTAAAGAAAATGTGAAAGCATTAAAAGAATATTTGAAGTAGGTTCTGTTTATCTTAATCTTAGTATATATAAATCTCGTGTCACAATTTTTGTCCTCAATGGACTCCTAAACCACTTAACCGATTATAATAAAATTTGCACACCATGTGCAGTTCGATCCAACTTGAGAGATAGGATATCTTAGATCAAGGTCTGATGATGGAGCTGGAAGGTGGCCACAGGAACTCCTTCAATAAGCAAGATAACCTTATCGTGTTTGGGCTCTAATGAAGCGTCCTGATGAGTACTTTGCGTAGAGAATGAATGTGAAGGTCTGATTATGGAGCTGGAAGGTGGCCACAGGAACTCCGTCAATAAGCAAGATAATCTCATCGTGTTTGGGCTCTAATGAAGCGTCCTGATGAGTAATTTTAGAAAATTCCCGGAAACAATTCCTATACGTCACAGACGAAGTTGCGCAGGGCAGCTAGTATAACTGTATATTAAGTGTTATTTGTGTTTTTGAAAAGTTATGGCAAAAATATTCGTTTTGATACGGAGCCAATTTGCGAAAACGAAAAACTAAAACAGTTAATCGATAGAACTGCAGTATGCTTCGACCTTGATACACTTAAACACACGTGATGGTTTTCATGTGAATTTTCTAATTTCAATTCTGTTTTTAATACAACGTATAAATTTACATATTTTATGTTGAAAAATTAACAGCATTTTATTTATTCTTATCATATTCATTTCAAGGATGTTGTCTATTATAGAGTGTACCTAAATACATCTTAATTCAATGACGTAAGTAGAATGTGAACTTCCATGTAGATGCCAAGTTTATTTCTCTGTTCTCTTTACAGGAAAAGTTGGGATTAATCTATCCTCTCTTGTTTAAGGCTGCCAAATTAGTAATTTATGGAATTTTTCTCGGAGGTTTTGGAATAAAATGTTTTTGTTAATATTATGATATAATTTAACTTTTAAAGGATTGTTTACCGTTGGAATTCATAAGATGCAAACATTGTTTAAAATTTGAATTTACTGTTGCGATTTAAAGTAAATTTTCGCAAACGTTTTTTTTTAAATGCCCAAATTTTGGGCAAATTCGTCAGGGATCTCATGAACGTCCTTGACTCTATTATCAAAGCAGCATGTTTACATTGATTATCTAATCTGAACCAGCCCGAGCCCACATCTGGGTCAGATGAGGAAATAACTGTGCCGCTAATGTGTGCAAAGAACGAATCCCAAATTAAGCTGATAGTTTAGATAACGTTTGTAATTTAAAAAGAAAGAAATACAATCGTAAGCAGATGGGCCATGTATTAACATGATGGTAAATGTTTAACGACATTTAGTTAGTACAGAATAGATGTACAGAGCTCTGATGAACGCACACATACACATTGTCATGAAATCCTAAGTGTTCTGTTCAATGCGAGAGCCTATGTTAGAACATATGATACGTAATGCAAAAATGAAAAGTAAGATTTGTTGATCCTACCGCAAGTGTCTTCGGTTCCTATCAAAAGGCAGCAATACATACATGAACTTTACACCTTTATATTATTGAAGCAGAGAAAGGTAGATTCAAAAGCCATAGAAGGTCGTACTTATAATGTACCCACTATTCTACTATTACTGATTTAATCTACGACTAAAAATTCACCAAATAATTGACCTTCTGAACAAAATTTCTTAACCATGCCCGCTTTTAATCCTTTTCAATTGTATACTAACTCGCCAACCGAACTGGAGGCTTTAGCGTTAATTTTACATTGGCTTTGAATATTTTAGTTCAGTACGAAGCTTGTACGCATGTACCTCTACTATACAGTTACATTAGTATATTACAGCAATTCGTGTTTCTGAGTTAATTGTATAAGTTAATTTTGTATTTTATCTTTAACCTAGGTGTCCCGTGAAACTTTGCCTGTGTCCCAAAGGGAGGCAGTTTATATCTACTTTTTTCGCGGCACTTCTATACACCTTGGGTAACATTAATCAACTTTTTTTCGCGAAACTTACTTTTCTCTCCACACAGACGAAATTGCACGTCCGTTAGTATTTGAGTAAAATTAATGACAAGGCAATGTAACTCTTCTAACTAACGAACTAATTAGAAATATTTGCATTATTTCCATTATATGTTTATTTAAACTAAGGAAGTCATAACTAATCATTCTACTGTTGAATTAAAACACTGTAACAAAAAATTGTTCACGCTTTATTTACAAAATTCTTTTGCGTTCAGCGAGTAACATACCAAAACAACGAAACAATGCTTCGTTTCAACGACCAACGTTTAGAATTCGCAAAATGCTATTTGTTTTTGTAAACCAACGCCTAGTCGAAGTTAGTCCAAACATTTTAAATAAACATGTTATTGTTTTACTACTTTTGTAGTGGCGTACGGTTAACAGCGAAATATTTAGCAAGTTTACAAAAGAAGTGGTTTTGCGTCTAAGGGTTACTCAAGATAAAGATTTATAAAAGTAGTTCAGATACTATTTGCCAAATTTAGCTTGTATTTTTTATTGCGAAGCTGGTAAACGAGCATACGGGCGCACCTCATGGTAAGTAGTTACAGTCTTGTCTCTACTCTGCATTGTCAGGGAATTAAGGTGCCGTTTTCTATCTTCCACTGTTCACGACTTTTCTTAAACGAGTTAAAGAGGGACATGTCATAGCGCTTAATCATTAGCTTTAGGAAATGCATATTTTTTTTTAACTACTGTTAACTTCTGAAATACACGTAAACCAACATTTTGCACCACATCAAATTCTTCAAATCGTCCATGCATAATAACAACACAGTTTTAACACATGAACTTCATCGTGTGTTGTGTTACAGCGCATCAAACACGAGATAAAATGATAACCGTATCTAAAACAAACCGTGTGCATCGTGTAATTTGGAGCGGCGGCTGCGACTGATGACAACGCACACGTTATTAGGCACACGTCTTAGTTTGCTCATGATCTGGAACAATGATGTCAGTGGATGACGATGGTGGAAACGGGGATTTAGAATTCGTGGGTAAAATTTGATGCAATCGGAGTCCCTTTGGTTTTGCCTGTGCGTTGTGTCCTGGTGGTCGAGGGTGGTGTTACAGCTTACTTTACGTACGGATTGGAAAACATTAATGTTTAGTTTTATCATAAATTGTGAAGGGCAACATCGTGAAGGAACCTGCACATTGAAACTGAATTAAAATCCGAAACAACGTGTAAATCCAAAAGAAATATGCCTGATCATTGGTGTCTTGTCGTGTTCAGGTTATTATAATCAAAATAATAAAATAATTTTACGCACTCAGTGGCTATCTTTAAGCAGAAACTTGAACAACAGCGTCATACCATCGCCCACCTCGGAACGTGATGCTATTTGAAATTATTGCCGTAACTCTCTCGTTTTAATGCTGACTAAATAAAGCTAGTCTAAAACAAATGACTAAAATATTTAAGCGCCACTAAAAAGGATGCAGGATTCCTGATAAAATCTAAATTGTACTCGCGTCTCGAATAGGACAGCAACGAGTATAAAATATATGAGGACTACGTCACTGTTTTGAACTACACAATAATGAGTAATATAACGTGAAAATAAGATATACAACCTTCGGGAATATTTCCTAAAGGTGAACGTGGGTATGTACCGTGATGTAGCAGCAGTCGATAAAGGACTCACTCCGCTGTGCTTAGCGAACGGGAATTGGCGAGCGCCGAAGGTGATGAGTGTGGCGGATCGCACGGACGTATGGAAGAGCAAGGAACTACACGGACGGTTCTACCGGTAGATAAATTGGCCTCCGTATCCTGGCTACGATACAGTAACCTCTTCGGAGAAACTGAAGGCTTTGTCTTTGCAATATAAATAGAATATGCGTTTAGCTGTTAAAGTACAATAAAGGCACAGTAGACACAGAGAACATTAAGAGTAATTTATATTCGTAATTAAATTATCTATTTTAAATGATCAGTTTCGTTAACCTAGCTGTATTTTTAAAATTATGAATTGAACGAGTAATAGTTACCAGCTCTCGTATTCTTCGCAACAAATTTCATAGACCACTATTAAATGTGTTTTTATAATAGACCTGATAACACAGTTATCTAATCAGCGTAGTAAAATCTTTCACAATACATACATACTCACACGTGACAACCGTCTACTGTGTGTTAATTGTTCTGATGACATGAAGTTCATTGATCTGTATAATTTGATCTTACATACATTAGCATAATAACATGATGGTTAGCCTAGGTTATGTAAAGAGGAAGCTACTGTAATACTTTGTTGTTTAATCGGCAATCGGGAGGAAAAGTGGTCAAATTAGCTTTTGATCTGAAGATTCCGTTATTAAGAACCTTACATTATTACGGCACTTATTGTATAGGCTATGAATACTAACTCCGGGACTCTGTTCAACTATTGCATTAGCAACTTCATGTGAAGAAAGGAAGCTAATTGTGAAGGCGCCATTTACTAACCATACTGTTGGGTAACGTCAAGTATGAAATATCCACTTTTTTTTTTTATTGAGTGATAAATAAACGAGCCTACGGCCCACCTGATGGTAAGCGGTCATCGTCGCTCATGAACCTCTGCAATGCCAGGACAATGAGGGGCTGTTATCTATCGCCTACCGACACAAGACTTTTCTTAAACCTCGTTTAAAGAGGGACATGTCATAGCGCCCCGGGAACACCGCGGATGGTAGTCCACTTTTCCTTAGTTCGAATTTTTTTTGTCCTCTCAGTTTTTTTTTCTAGAATTTACCAATAAAATATAACCCATCTATAGCTTCTAACGCATATATAAGAGCCGGTGCATCGGTACTGGTCGCGACAACTGTGAGTTTCGGTGCTGGCCACAGTGCGGGTAGGAGACTTAATTTGAGTGCGGTTCGACCCTCGAATTTTTCCTTCCGTCGCGACTTCGTGAGCGTGCCTAGTCCCTGCTGCTGACCCGGGACCGCCGTTTTCGACGATTCCGGACAGCGGAGCAAGGGAGCCGGCGACACAGGTGAGTGGAGACGCTTCTATTCTTATATTAAGTGCATTTACGGGCGGTTAGTCTTCGCCCTGTTGTAGCTGTGTCCCTGTTTTATCGTTCCATGATAAAATTAGGGACTCCAGCGCCAATTTGAGATTTGCCTGACCGTGTCAACCCCCTCTTCCCCCCCTGCAGGGGGGGTGAGGCTAGCAAAGTCCCGCACTTGTGCTGCTAGGAGGTTCGAGCCCTCCCCTAGTTGTAATTTAATTTTATTTTAGATTTAATTAGGCTTAAGTTAGTGTAGGTACCTCCAACACGAACCCATGGAGGTAGGGTCTGTGCAGACTCCGACGGGGGCTCCGTCGTCTGCCACCCCACCCCTCCGCACGACGGTCCAGCCTCGAGCCCACCCACGGCCTCAACAGCGCGACGGAGGGATAGCCCCAGGGCATCCTTTCTCCGCCGCGACGCTGTTGGAGCTGTGGGAGAGAGTGTCGGAGGCGATCCGCGAATTTATTCGCGCGATCGCTTCCCTCATAGCCCCCCTCGGGGGACTAATATCGGGATTCGGCCCATTCGTCCCGCAGCATGGATAGGGAGGAGCTGCGGGCCATATATTGGAATCCCGGGGGGGTCCTCCCTAACAGGCTGGACCTCATCCGTTTAGCCCAGGAGTACAGACCGCATGTCTTGCTCCTGGGAGAAACAAAACTTAGACCGACTACGAGGTTTGTGGTGCCTAACTACATCGTGTACCGAAGGGACGAACTGACCCCTGATGGGTTGCCGTTCAGGGGAACGGCGGCTCTCGTCAGGAGGGATGTCGTGCACGATGAGTTAGAGTTACTGAGCTTCACCGACACCAGAACGGTGGGGGTGCGAGTGCAGGTATCGGGGGTCGAACTGCGGATTTATGCCGCGTATCGTCCCCCGGGCTACTACCTCGAGCCGGCAGACATTAGACGGGTCCTGGACTATGACCGTCAACCGACATTGATTCTGGGAGACCTCAACGCAAAACATACTGCGTGGGGCTCTCGGACTATATCGATGGCGGGGAGACGGTTGATCGATGATGCCGAAAGGGGGGACTACTGTGTGGTCGGCCCCAATGAACCAACGCACATCCCGTACACGGCGAGTCATCGTCCGGATGTTCTGGATGTGTGCGTTCACAAGGGGTTACGGTGCCCGATTAACATCGAGGTACTGTACGACATGGGTACCGCTCACCTGCCGATCTTGGTCACGGCGAGTTTGGGGATCACCCGTGCCGCGGCCCCCCCTTGAGGCCCAGGGTCGACTGGGAGGCTTTTCAGTCTTCGCTAGTCGACCAATCACCGTTCCAGGATCTGTCTACCCCTGATGACGTCGATGACGCGGCCGTCCGCCTCACTGATTTCATCAGGGGAGCCATAGACCAAGCGACGACTATGGTGCCCAGCAGCGGGCCCAGATGCAAACTCCCGGCGTCGATTGAGGCGTTGATACGTCGCAAACGGCGTCTGCGGAAGCTCTGGGTGACCACCAGGTGTCCCAGGGTGAAGCGCGAGCTTAATGCGTTGGAGGAAGAGGTGAAGACGAAGGTCCGTGCCTTCCGGGGCGAATCCTGGGAGGAGCACGTGAGGGAGGCTGGTGACGACCGCACCATGACCTCGCTTCACAGGATCTGTCGTCGCCTCTCCTCCAAACCTAGCCCTGTTTATCCACTTGTGGATGACCAGGGCCTAAGGTGCTTTACGCCGCAGGCTCGCGCCGAAGTCCTGGCTGGCTCGCTGGAAAGGCAGTTCACTCCGAACGCCTCGGTCCCGGAGATGGCTCACTTCCACCGTGTCTTGGAAGAGGGGGTTACCGAATCCCTAGACCCTCGTCTCCCGATGCCAGTGCTTGAGGAGGATCAACTGATCACACCTCGCGAGGTGTATCAGACGATCAAGACCCTCAAGCGCCGTAAGGCTCCCGGGGACGATGGTATCCCTCCCATGGCACTACTATCTATCCCTTCCAACGTTCTGGCAAATCTGTCAGAACTCTTCAATTCCATTCTCCGCACGGGTCACTACCCACGGACCTGGAAAGTGGGTAAGATCATCGTCTTGCCCAAGCCCGGCAAAGATAGGCGTCAAGCTTCCAGCTACAGGCCCATCACCCTGCTCTCGCACGTCGGCAAGTTGTTTGAGCGGTTGCTCCTGAGGAGGATATCTCCGCATATCCACCTCAGACCGGAGCAGTTCGGTTTCAGAGCAGACCACTCGACGACTCTACAGCTAGTCCGTGTATTGCATCACCTTGCGGACCAACGTAACTCCGACCGGTACACGGTCGCAGTCTTTCTCGACATCGAGAAGGCCTTCGACCGGGTATGGCACGGGGGGTTGGTCAGCAAGTTGCAATCCACCGGCCTACCTCATGCCTACTGGCGACTGCTGGGGTCTTGGCTGGAGGGGAGATCCTTCTTTGTCGCGGTCGAGGGGTGCAAGTCGTCTGTGCGCCCCATAACGGCCGGGGTACCACAGGGTAGTGTCCTGTCCCCGATCCTATACGCCCTCTATACCAACGACATTCCCACCCTGGAGGGGCATCTCCGTTGGTGGGAGGAGGATGTGAAACTGGCCCTCTTCGCAGACGACTCGGCCTATTTTGCATCCTCCAGAAGTGTTAAACTTGCCATCTCCAGGATGCAGAGGCTCCTGGATGTTCTGCCTCCATGGTTGGACCGGTGGAGAGTCTCGGTCAACGCGGGTAAGACCCAGGCCCTACTCTGCGGTCCGACCCGCATCAGAGTCGTCCCCCGTCTCAGTCTTCGTGGTGTGGATGTTGAGTTTAGACCCACTGTTCGGTATCTCGGGTGCGAGATAGACCGTTCGCTTCGCGCGAAGCCTCAGGTCGATCACGCGATTGGCCTGGCTCGCGCGGCGCGGTTTGTCTTGCGACCGATTCTCGCGTCCGCGTTGCCGATCAGAACTAAGCTCACTATCTACAAGACTTATATCCGTCCACGTATTACGTACGCTGCTGAGGCTTGGTATCACCTCGCACCGCCGTCCCAGCGGAAAAGGTTGCAGGCCCAGCAGAACCTCTCCCTCCGAGTCATCGTCGGAGCAGGCCGTTACGTGCGTAACGACGTAATAGCCCGGGACCTTGAGGTGGAGTCGCTCGAGGAGTTCATCGTCCGGCTCGCCCGTAACATGTACGAGCGGGCCGACCGAGGACCCCACGAGCATCTCCGCAATATAGCTCCCTTGCACGCCAGGCCGCCTGAAGGTGCGGCGTTGCCAAGGGAGCTGCTGGGTCCCCCGAGATTCCTCGGAGTTAACTACCCTACGGCGTAACAACGTTGTAGGATATAGGCGATCCCCTCTACGTGACTGAGACATTGTGTCGTCCGTCCCGCATGTTTGTCTGCCCTAAGATGGAGCCCACGGGGGCTACCATCACCCTCCCGGCAGGGAGGTGCGACCCCGCTCCCCGTTAGGGAGCTGTTCCCCCTTCAGGGGACCCCCCACGCTTTAGTGGGGGCTTGTTTTTATTTTTATTTTTATTTGTAAGCCCCCTTATGGGGCTTGTATACCCCCCTCAGGGGTTTGGGTCGCCCAGACTAGGTCTGGGGACCTCTTATAGAGGTCTGGGGTCGCGGAACGGAGCCGCGGACTTGTCCGGGACTCCGCCCCGCGTCTCCGGGTCCCACTCCCCATCAGGGAGTCTAATATCTCTTGAGAGATATGTGTCACCCCGCCTAACGGTGGGGTGACAAAACTTTTAAACCCTCTTATCCCCTTCCGGGATCAGTCAATCCCCCTTCTGGGGATAGGACTCCCAATCGGGGGCCCTTTTTGTACTGCGGACCTTGGTCTGCAGTCCCGTTCCCCTTCAGGGAACGGCCGACCTTAGCACGGGCCTTTCCCTTCCCACGTTTTCGTGGTGTTGTCGTGGGAGGGAGGGGCCCGCGGGGGCTGGACGGGGCCCAAAGGCCTTTGTACATATTTACTTTTCCTCTTACATTTTTCATCTTTTATTTTCATTCAATTAGTCATTTTTATTTTTTATTTAGTACAGTACAATAATGTTTTAAATTTTGCTTTGATTTGTTTTTATAGTCCATTCATTTTGTTTTCTCTCTTTCATATTACATTTTATTTTTGTTTTGTATAGATTTTCTTTTTATTTTCCGTGTTTAGTTCATTAGTTCATAAGCTTTTTCTTTAATTGTAAATATTTAATAAAGGGTTTTCCTACCCCCAAAAAAGGGAAAAAAACAGTAGGGCCTGATAATGATATTGATTTAAATCATCAATTAAAACGTTCTTCTTCACTTCTTCGTTGTTGTGGCCTTCCGATCCAAGACTGCCCAGAATGGGCGAAGACTGGGCCGGGGCTGGCGGCACTAAAGAAGAAACAGTCAATCCAGAACGAGTACCAGTCCATGGGAATACCCCAAGAAAGGGGATCTACAAACATACACCACACCACTACCTTCACCTCCGCCCAGAGTGGCGGAGAGAATGAGCCCGGGCAGCGGGGTTGCCCCAAGGCCCGTCCGTGTCCCCCTGACGGGGGACACGAAGACCCCCATGGCTGGCTGGTGGCATATATAAGAAAGCTTCAAGGATTTTATATATTGTCTTCCACCTTAAATAATAATTACATGTTCTTAAAACATCGAAACAAATGCGCCAAGTCCTATTTAAGTTTCCCAAAATGGTACCGCTGAGTCAACAGTTTTTGCCAAGGAAGTGGTGAATTAAAAATTACAAAAACGTTAACCTATCATTGTAATATGACACCTACATGGTCTGAAGTGATGACATCATTATTGCGATTGCATGTGGGCTGAAAAATCAACGCACTTATGTTTCTGTGAACAGATTAATAATGTACTTTGATAATAATGTAAGCCGATATGTCGACGTAAACAATGCTAACTCGTGCAAAATGTAATGTTTGTTAGTTATTAAATTACATTCAAATTACGTTAATATAATTTAACTAGAATAGTTTTGGTTTGTATTTTTAGTTTATTATATTAATTAGATTTTATATAATTTTCAAATTTGTCAGTTTTAAATGTTCTGTTTGCATCAATCATATCGTTCAAGACCACAGAACGATTTGAAATTGGCAAAACAATTTAGAAGAACGAAACAATTGGTATTGGTGAAAGCAAATTCGATGGCATTGACCTCAAAACGAGTGATAATTGTTATAATTACGTAAATATGAAACATAACAGATCAAGTTGGTCACTTACTTTGCTTTCGATTCTGCAGTGAAATATTTACGCATTTGGGTTGATAATATTTAATGTTTGGGTATTCAGTTGGTTCAGTCATCATAGTGTTGGCCTTAGTCTCAAAATACGGTTTGCTCTTATAAATGAGACTGTTAGATACCTCATTAGCAGACATCTTAATCGCCTTTGAATATTTGTTCACCAGTAATTTTGAAAAAGTGTTTTCCAGCTCCTAAGAACAAGAAAAACTTTTGATAAATTTGCTTTTATGTCGCGTTTCCATATTGGCTCGCCAACACACGTAAAAATCAAATGATGGTGACGTTCGACCAGCATGTACACGGCTGGGGCGTCGCGTCGTCCCTCAAAACCCCGTGCTGGGTTCTGGCCTCAGCCGGAGTTCGGACGCTGAGTGTGAGCGGTTTGAGGTTTTAGTGCGGTTCAACTCCCACATACCCCGATCCGGTGATTTCCTCCAACTGAAAAAAAAGCATGTACACGGGGGTTTCGTATGAATTGGCCGGCATTGAAACTATGTGAAACACCGTTTGACAGTTGGCCTACCAGTTGTCATTTGAACGCAGCATTATATTTTTCATGTTCTGCCTCCCTGATCGTCTTGAATGTTCCGTTATGGCACCTTGGTTATGATCTAACACAGTAAAAATTAACGATAACTTTAAAGTTGCGTTAACCGCGAAATTTTATTATCGAGACGTTGAACCTTAGAAACGGTAATGTGCTCGTACATATCACGTAGGTTTCGACTTGTTTTTTAGACAATCAACATAATCAGATTGTGGAACGAGACTGGATGGAGTACTTGACGTCTTCAGTACATTCTTCCTCGGTTTACTTTCGCGAGTACCCACACAAATATACACCTTATCGTTAATGACTTTATGGGTCATTTTCGTATATACTTCGGTATGTTTATTATATCATACATGGCTAATGTCATACGGGATGGGTTTGTCACGATTGTAGACTGGAAGGGTGAATGTACTCCACAAACATACGGTTACCGTTAAAATATTTGCTACAGTAATTGGATGTTATTAAGCGAAAAAAATCAGATCAGACGCAGATGTCTATCATTAAGTTTAGGCCTTCAATGTATGCTGAAATGGGTGGTTTCGTACATTCTAAGTCATATATTATTCTAAATATTATTCTGGGGGTTGGGGAAAATTGACGTGACTAGTTCTTGGCTTTCCGTAATTTATGAAATTACACAATATTGTAAATGTCCATGTCTAACTATACCATCTATTACTAGGTATTAGTAGGTATATTATAGCTTACTGTACCTGTACCAACCCATTACTGCCCACTGTTGGGCTCAGGTCTCTTCAGAAGAGGGATTATGCATAGTACACCACGCTTGCCTAGTGCGGATTGGGGATTTCACATATCTTCAAAAGATTTTTAGAACCCTTTTCCGACATGCAGGTTTCCTCACGATATTTTCCTTCACCGTTTTTAGCCAGTGGTGGTGTGAAAAATTGCACATAAATCTTTTTCACATTTAGATTTAGAGGTACAAGCCGGCTGGATTTGAACCCGCGACCTCCCGTTCGGAAGGACGCGCTTCGACCACTCGGCCACCACGACTTCTCCTTCGACCACTCGGCCACCACAACTTCTCATAGCTTACTTATTTCGTAAAAAAACATACTGTTAAATCAAAGTCGTCTATTGAGATCGAGCAACTGAATATTAAAAATACTGCTTCTTGTGAACGGGACCAATAGTTAATATGTCGACGTTACCGCATCAATAAACAGACTAAATCCATTATAAAATATGGGAATGTAACTAATTATAATTATTTTCCGATTGGTGATACACCCGTGTGACTAAAAAGTCTTGATCAATCTACTGTGGAAGTATTATCATAGTCGAATTTGATTATCAAACTAGGAACAATCAAGCGCCAGGTTTTAAAACTGAATCTCCATCACGACTGTTATCAATAATCAAGAAACTCAAGAACAGATAAGATTAATTCCACATTTAACTGTATCCAATTACCTATTGAATTATTTATAACGTCTAGAGTGTAAAAGCTTTTCTTAATTAGGCATTCGGCTGGTTTGTGTCGTGTGAATATGAATCGCGCACGTGGCTTCGTGACTCTTGGTTTTGTAATGTCTTCTAATTGGTGTGTTTGTTTTGGAATACGTTAAATTTATATATTTATTGGAGTTCATTGAACATTATGATCATCGATATCTCTTGATAAATGTTTAGTGTTAAACGTAAATTTGTTTTAAAGGTGATGCTTAATATATTATATACAGAACATTTGCGTACTTAATGCTTAGGTTTGATCAAGATACTTTCTACTTGTCTTGAGAAAACCTGGTTCGTAATTTCTAAGGTTTTTACTTCAAGTATTTTCCTTTAAGTTTACTCGCATGTACAGTTTAAAAGAGCATCACTGGAATCAGAATGGGATTTTTTCTGATTCAGATAATTGTTGTGAAATATAACGTGAATCATAGGACATATACATTACAGTGTAATATTTCTGTCGCTCTTGTGATAAAATTAATAAATAGGTATATTATTGTTATTTTATTCATAGCAACAATTATATATTTGCGTAGATAGATGTTAATATATGTATAGAGCAGGGCCGTAAACATCTACTCCTCGAAAAGATTTTATATCTCTAAATTGTAAGTAGTTCACTGTTTGAAAATGCACGTAATGTAATATCACTATTGCCTTTTTAGAAAACAACTTCTCATTAATAAATGCCATAAAATCGACGTTTCTTCACTTTGGTTAATAAATAGTTTCATCGATATTTTTAAAGTCCTTCCTTAAATAACTGTCCTAACGAATTATAAAAGTAACTGTACCAACAGTTACGTGCTCATCGTAACGAAACAAGCAGTTAAAATTAGTTTAAATATTAATCTTCCGGAAACTTCCGGCGAAGGCGTGAACATTCGCAATATCATAACAGGTCAACAACACGTAGAGCAAATATGTTTTACTAGTTAAATCGAGCAACTTTTTCTGCGTTAAACTTAATGATTATATAAATGACTGCTCAAAATGGGATTGAGGTGCTCGTCCCGGGCCGTTTCAATTGATACATTTGTTAAAAACAGAAACATTTAAAACAATATTTAAAAAAAAAAAAACAATTTAAATTAAAAAAGGACATGCCCGCTGAGTTTCTTGCGCCGGTTCTTCTCAGGACGGAGGCGTAATTTTGGCGAATAAATGATTTGACTTTGACTTGACTTGGACTTTGTTAGAAAGAGAGACAATTTTGGTACCTTGGGTTACATTGTTGGAATTTTAGTAAGTATCCCTAATTAATTTTGAAAATATAACAAAGCAAACTCTCCTCAATAAATAAAGTTCTATCCTACAGTGATTTTTTTAAAATTGGATCAGCTAAATTAGGGGATCCTAACAAACAAAGCGTTTTGAGCGTTGTGTAGTAGTAGAATAGAATAGAATAGAATAGAATAGAATAGAATATACTTTATTGTAGTATAGATATAGATTATCATACCGAAATGCTAGTTACTTTATAACATGCAATGATTTATTAAAATTCATAATAAGAATACATTTTTGCGTAATATAGGTTTATTAACCCCTTTTACTGTTTTTGTTAAATTAATGTATTTTAACTGTATGAAGTGTTTAATATTTATCTAATATTTATGTTTTTAAACGAGTGCTCAACTAATAATAAGTCGTGTGTTTTGCTTCTATCACATTGATTATCTTCTATCTCTCTTGATGCCTATGAACTTTTCATAGAATTATTACGTCTGAAATCAACATCATGAACAACAGAATGAAGCCAATTTAAAGTGCACCGATCGCGCGTAACTACACGATATTCTGGCGTTAGTGTACCGATGACACTCAATTCGTATAACACACTAATAAAATATTACATACACATAAGTTCTTTAAAATCTCACTTTGTTATTCATGATGTTGATTCGAAATATCGTGTTGTTACGCGCGATCGGTGCACTTTAAATTGGCTTCATTCTGTTGATTCCAGATGTAATAATTCTATGGAACTTTTATGGACCGTCCTTGTCCGGAATTTGCAAGAATATCATAATTCTTTGTCTTTTGAAATGATTTTCCAACGATGACTAATTTTTGTAACTTCATAAGCTCTTTATTACTCTATGTTGTCATTTCGAATCTAAACAATTCGCTACAACAAAAGTTGTCCTTAACATATTAAAAGCTCAGAGTCTTGCGTTGCAGGTGTTAAAATAACGAAATATTTGTCGTCACACATAATACAATAGACATAAAGAAGCTATTCCTATTTAGTTATATGTTATTATAATTTAATAAAACTTGGGAGTCATATTCAAAGGTCGAGTGGTCGTTGATTTACTGACAAAAGCTGACCATTATTCAATCACAGGAAATCTAATCACCTGACATCGAGTTAATAATAATATTATAATAATAGTTAAACGACTGTGGTTAGTTTTATCGGCCTATCCACTTAACTGGGATTGGCAACCAAATTGGTTTGTTTACTTTTGCCAAGTCTGTGGCAGGAGCCAAAATTGAGCACAGTTCTAAAACTTGTTTTGTTTACATTTTTTAATCGTCTCATATTTTACGGAGATGATATATTTTTGCTGAAAATGCAATACAGCGTCGTTTAGTAATAAAGATTTACAAAAATATAAGGTTTAATTAAAAATCAAAATTAACAAATATCGGACAAAAAATGTTTTTAAAAAGGGGCTCAAACACGGTATTGATTCTGAACGAAGTCCCCAGTTTCGCCATCTAGCGAATAGTGATATTCCCAGTTGAGTGGTTATAGTTAAATATACCAGGTACTAGTTTTTTTTATTGCCATATAGGCAGACGAGACAACGAGTCACCAGATTGTAAATGCCTACCGTCGCTCGTGAACTTCTGCAATGTCAGGGGACACTGAAGGGTATACATATACCGACATAACTTAAAGGAACTAAATTAGGTGTTAATTAAAGATTGAATAATGGCCCTTAGCCCTGTTAAGGAAAATACAGATACATGACTCTCTGCCAGAACTTCTTTTATTTTCTTTCTTGCCGATAAAATGTTTTTAAGTAAAAAAAATAATTTACTTGTAAAATTTGTATTAATTTAGTCGATTGTCATGATTGTTCTCGCGTCCATGTTAGGTGTCAAATATCAGGTGTCATCGACCTCAAATGGTGACATGGTGTCATCTCCGAAGACCTGTCCCCGTAGTTAGTAGACTGTGGCGTTTGTGCATCGGCTCAGATAGGCGTAATTGAGCTTGCGGATTTCGAGTCGGAGAAATCGTGTTTGGTCTATGATAAAGGAAATTGTAATGTAAAACATACAGTTAGTCCATGGGTTTTCCTTTGTTTAACTACTCAACTAGCAACCAAATTGGTTTGTTTACTTTTGCCAAGTCTGTGGTAGGAGCCAAAATTGAGCACAGTTCTAAAACTTGTTTTGTTTACATTTTTTAATCTTCTTATATTTTACGTTGATGATATATTTTCGCTGAAAATGCAATACAGCGTCGTTTAGTAATAAAGATTTACAAAAATATAAGGTTTAATTAAAAATCAAAATTAAAAATTATTGGAAAAAAATGTTTTTAAAAAAGGGCTCAAACACGGTATTGATTCCGAACGAAGTCCCCAGCTTCGCCATCTAGTGAATAGTGACGTCCCCAGTTGAGTGATTAATGTATTTTGAAGACACATACAAATATAGTTTTAGAAAATCTTGAATTAAAGAGACTAGGTTAGTTGTATATGAATTACATCGAATCAATTGGAACATTTGGGACTTTTAGCGTTATTAATTATTATATTACCTATTATAGTTCTAGTTCTAGTTTTATTGTAATTCATAGACAAATTATTAATATTTGTTTTATTGTTACAGATGACAGCAGTCGCGTTGAGGTTACGTCTGAGCAAACGGTAAGTTGCATTTTAAGCTATTTTTAAAACAAAACTATATAACCTTAAATTTTGAATAATGCTGTTTTGGTTTCTGTGACGGTTCTGTCTTAAAATGGGATCGATCTTAAGGTGCCAATGGAAATTAGTCGCGACTTGCCAATCAGATTTCATTCAGCACTTCTATAGATGGATTTAAGTTATACTAACTATTATACTAACTTCGTAGTGCGACAGCCGAATATAAATTCATCCGCCGGATTCCAATCCCAAATTCAAACCGAATTTACTAAATTCATAGTGAAGTTATCAACGTTAAGCAAACAAAGTGAATTTAGGTCGTTATGGGTGCTGCTAATTTTTGCCAAGATTAGATATAAACTATTAGATTAAAATAGTTATCTTGTCCTAATTCTTTTACATGACATAATGAACGTAAATTGTTGAACCAAATAATGAAGTATGTTATTTTTTTTTTTTCGAAAATGTCGTTAAATGCTGATGAAGTTTTGGTTTAATTGAAACCGTGTTGTATTCATTACAGGTGTTGTAATGAAGAGTAATTAAAATCGGTCCGTAAAATATATTTTCCTGAATTCTGTTAATAATACCTAGTGTCTAGGCAAAGCTGAACGCTGATAAGTACTGTTTTGTGCACTGGTATATTTTTAACCCTTTTGTTTCAACTCTTGTACTTTATTTCGAACCCCTGAAAGTAAGGTTAGAAAATCATTGCCCAAATATTGTCTATACTAATATTATAAAGCTGAAGAGTTTGTTTGTTTGTTTGTTTGTTTGTTTGAACGCGCTAATCTCAGGATCTACTGGTCCGATTTCAAAAATTCTTTCATTGTTGGAAAGTCCATTTATCGAGGAAGGTTATAGGCTATATTTTATTTTCAAAAAAATTAGGGATCCGCATGAAAATATCGAATATGTAACAAAAGGTGAAAAATCGAAAACCTATTTATGCGTACGCTGCAAAAACTATTGACAATAGAACAAAATAATGTACTACGGGTTTTTGGAGACAAACAAAAAAGTCCGCGACAGCATATATCTAACTATCATAGTTTAGTCACAATAACCACTTTTATGTTTTTAAAATTTAATATTTCGTTCCGAGATTGAATTTAACGTTAAATGAGTATCGTTATATTAACCCTTATCCAAATTAAGTATTTTGTTATCTAGAGTATTAATGTAGAATTAAATTACTTTTTGTTTTATTCCAATCGGACTTTTCTTTTAGAAGTTATTACGAGTATAAAACGCAATGAGTATGTGGGACTCAGCGAGCCGCGAAAATAATAACTCGACGGCATTGCGAGTACTGTTTGAACCCCTTTATGACGCAGACGAAGTTGCGAGGGTCATCTAGTAATTAATATGTTTTTAATTACATCGCTTTCGAGGAACACAATTTAATTAGCGAATTTAACACAATTTCTTAAGGTTTTATCTTTTATAATCGCAATTAATAATTTTACGTTTCATGTTATTGCTGGAGTTTTGTAACTGATATTGTTGTTGTTACAAAACTATTTTGTAAGTGGACCTTTATTGGTTTAAGAATGTACGTAGAAAGGAGCCCTTTTGTCGACTGGCCTTCTATTTTTAAATCGACGAAAACATGACTTTAAAAACTTTTTAAAGTTAGAAAAATTGTATAAAACCATGCTTTACTAGTAGTTGTATACAGTACCAGTGTTCCGGTACTTATTATAGCAATAACAGCCTATTATCAAGCTTGACCATAAAAATCATACTAAGGAATACAAAAAAGTTATTTTTCCTCTTGTTTTAACCATCAAAAATAAAGATAACACAGCTATCTACAACTAAAGTTGAAAAAACGACGTTAACATGCAGTTGCTTAACTTCTATTTATCAACACCAAAACGCATTCTGAGGTTCATTTAAACAAATAATACGACAAAAAGAAGAGCTCACTCTGTATACATTAGAACATGAAACTACGAGTGTCCTGTTCTTGATGCTCCCATTCAGTAGGCCGTATTTATCAGTAAACGTCTCTCGGCAGACGGCGCGGAGTCCACAAACAAAACCTTCTTAGAACACAAAAGGTCTTATAATACTTACCTTATAAACAAAATAAGACTCTCTGTTAAGTAAACTTAAAGATCGTTTTGGTGGAACTGCATTTTGTTTTGTAACTTCTTGGTTTAATTTCTTTAAAAAGTTACGGATACTTAGTTCGCTCATTGAGACTGTACCGACTTCTATAATATTGAAAAATAATGTTAATACGATTAATGTAATTCTTATTTCAAATCGAGTAATTAGTAGTTAAGAATATTTATTAGTGTTTCAAATCTGAACTAAATGTATAGCTGTGCAGTAGTTGTCCAAATGCAAGTGTTTGCTTTTCCCACACACAGCTGTCCGCCTGAGCTTACTTGATTGTTTGCCAGCCTGGTAAAGCTATAAAAGTTGCGCTAACGACTAATAACAATACTAGTGACTATATTATTTGATTGTACTTTAAAAAATATTATACATTTACCAATACAAATAATTTATTTTCAAACATAAAACTAATTTACATAAGGAGTTCAACAGTGGCCCCCGCACTACGCTAGGCCTGTATCGCGGGAGGCCGTAAGGATTGTACAATTATAGGTTCCAAATGAACGATGGAAGAGAAAACAGCAGCAACAGATTTGTTTCTTGATAGCATAGAATTAGGTTGTTGGTTGGAAATACAAGCTAAGAAAAGATAAAAAAATGTTATACAACAATATTATGACGATAGAGTAGTCATTGTTTAGTTATTGTTGCCTCCTCAATCAACAACTAGAGATCAGCAGTATCAATGGATTAAGATTTGAATGTAATGATGAATTGCTTGTTGTTTTGTTGACAACTATTTTCCAAACGTAGCGATCACTCGTGATCTATCCTCTACTATTTTGTGTGTGATAGCAAGATGTACGCGTAGTATTTTCCTGAATACTCTTCAAAAGTATTTTATCGTCATAAAGCGTTAAAGTTTTGCAATAATGTAAAATACGTTTTATTTCAATAAAATTACAAACTGTAACGCTGCAATCGCTTCGTCCATCCCGCCTCTCATTACATGCATTTATATTTATAAATATAGTGATAATGAATATAAATATAAAGAGAATGAAGCATCATAAACGAGCCGCTATCACTTATCTGTGTCAGGACTCAAGTGGGTCAAGATTTACACAAATATTTAGTCTCGAAAACGCTCGGATTGAGATGAAACTCGAATAAACGTTGACACGGCTTTTGTAAATGCAAATTAATTTGATAATGATGATGACTCATTTGTACGGTATTCAGATTTTTGGTTAAAAAAAGTATAATCAGTTTTGTGGACATTTCGATGTTTGGTTTTCGTTTTGTCGGTTACTGGGTCAGGATATTTTGAATGCTTTTTTCGTTTTTAATTAACTTTTGACCAAGATAAATCGGATGCGGTTTTAGTGATGAAATGTGGTTTTAGTCACCAGTGGTACGGTGAACCTTCATTAAACGATCCAATTTTAGATCGCCGAGTTTATAATACACGCTCTACTACTAAGATAGGTGATCGAATTTTGCTTGATTTTGTGGCAGTACTTTTACATGGATGTAATATTTGATATCGCTTGAGATTTTCTGGTTTTAATATGGTCATTTACTTTTGAACTTTTAAGAAACATTTTAATTCTCCACTCTTACACGCCACACCTTATTCCGGCACTCCTTTACACGCCTTTTAAGACATTAACATTTTGCGATTCCAAGGAGAAGCATCGACGACTCAAACATGAATTCATATACCTTCTTTGGCAGTACTATTGAAACCGTCTGGTAGGATCCCGAAACAAACAGCTCGTTCCAACGGTACTCTGTATGTGAGTTAGTGGGGTCTGTTCCAGTCGTACCTACATCCATCAGGTTGATCAATGCGAGGAGACTCAGACCGGTTGTAGCTTCGAATCTGTACATTTCTGAGATATACGAGTTTGGCATAAGAATATGGAAACATACGGCTGATTCAATAAAATGAGGGAAGTATTCGTTTTGTAGATGTGAAACGAAAAATTGTAGTAGTAGTTTCAATAACTCATCTGTTTACCACGAACAAATGAAATATGATGTGAACGGAAAACTTAAATCACTTTATAAACTAGGTATTATTATTTATTATAGCTAATTAGTTAACGTAAATAGAAGTAGTTACCAGTTGGTATAGGTCATTTCTCGCAGTAAGTAATACTTGTCGTTTGGCGAACTACGAGTAGGTCCTAGTAGATAAAATTAATTCATAAGATTTCATTAAATTCACCGTTGATTTATAGACTTGCTGACTGCCGATAAATGTAAACCGTGTAGATGCTGTAAAATAATTATCGTTACATAATTTAGTAATTTCTTCTTAAATTAATATATTAATAGCTATATTTTACACAAGAATTTCTTACTGAACTTTAAACGCAAATCAATGAGCATTCGGGATTCATCTGATACAGCCAGCTTAGGTTCACCACATCGTCAGTCAATAGAATGTGTACGGCGAAATAAGAAAGCTCTGAATTTTATTGATTCGTTTTGAGCCCACCTTTCTATTATAATTGTCATAATGTTGGCAACCATCTTTGATGAAATGGCTATTCTATGTCATGTCAGTTCTCTGAACTCTCTTCTCGTGTAGTCTTCTCCCTCTTCTTTCATAATACATGCAGATACAAAATGTTTAAACAATCTTTTCTATAACATGCCTATTACTTACATCTTAAAATTATCTTATTATTACCAAAGTCATCTTCTTTCTTTCTTTTGCTTCACCTTATTCCATTTAGATGGGGTCGGCGCAATATGTCTTCTCTCTCCCCAAAGTCATATTAAATCAATAGTTAATATTCTGGCACTATTATTGATATATATTATTGTCAATGTAACGTTGCTGATCAGGGCTCAACCATGGAAATCTCTATGGTACTTGCTCGGTGAGTTTACCAGATAACAATCAAAACGGGGAAAGTGAATCTATGTTTGGTATCGATTTCGTATTATTGCCTGTCATTGCATTTCCATCTAGCATAAATAACTGCTAACTGCAGCGCGTGTAGCTTTAAATGGTTGGGTTTGGATACAAATAAATTTAAATACATTTTCTAGAATTGCGTATTGGTAAATTGAAGTAAGTAGAAATGGTATTGATTCTGCTTGTAAGTGCATATTTTTTCAGTATATTTATATGTACAAAAATAAATGAGAATAATTGTATAATCGCTCACTTGTCTTAGAAGAAGTGTCTTAGGTATAAAATTTGAAATCATAGTACAGTAGGACCTCGATTATCCGGACTAATTGTTGTCAGTAGGCATCCGGATAATTGAAAGTTCGGATAATCCAAGATATGAAGAAAAACGGGCTTTTTGCATATGTACATATGTAGAGTCTGTACCATACATATGTAATGTTAAGTGTTTATTTAAAACAACAAATACATATGAGCGAAAATCAACGTTTATTAAGAAATTGTACATAATGTACGTATAATTTGCTTACAATAATTATGTATGTATTTGGTAATTTGCAATAGGTAATCATGAAATAAAATAATTATAAAGCGTCTTCTAAAAGTTCATGTTTCGGTTTCTTCATCATTTTCCGATGTTTACTACCGTCATCACTATCCAATTTGCAGGTGTACGACAAAATTGAATCAGTATTTTTCTTGATATCACTGATCGTGGATGTACCCACACCATACTTATCAGCTAACTTACGACCGGTTTCTCCTTTTTTTAATGAATCAATAATATTTATTTTATCTTCAAGTGATAACACCACTCTTTTACGCTTTGACATTTTAAAATTTGTTGACGTGACACGCACGATAAAACGAAGTAACAATTGCCGTCTAACTAAAACAATAAGAAACGCGTGTAGCGGCGTAGCCGTCCCGCCGCCCGCACCCTGCGAGAGATGCGGGCGGGGCGACGAGCGCGGACGGCACGAGTGGCGCGGCGTTATGCAAGTTTTGACATGTTAATGTTAGAATAAACTCTTCGCTAAACGCGATTGGCAGTCCGGATAATCGCGAATCCGGATAACTGAGGTCCGGATAATCGGGGTCCTACTGTAATAGTAATGTTTTATAGTAATGTCTCAAAACTTAGTTTATTTGAGTGTTTGGATATCTGATGAGTAACGAGCGTGAAGAACATAAAACGTATATTCCGAGATTAACGTCATTAAAATTAAATATACAGGAAGACGCTTAAAGTAATTTGTTCGATACAAAGTTATTTATTAAATTAGCGATTCATAAACTTGTCATTGAGATATGAGTTGAGCAGCCTCCATAATTGATGCTATACATCTTCAGGCAGTTGAGTTCATTAGCGAATAGGTAGGGACGGGTAATCTAGTATCTTGTTTTCCTGCAAACGACTGGCTGTTATAAAATTGTTTGTGTAGCATCGGAGTATTCGAGTTCTAGAACTATCGAACTGAGTGCTATTGTTTTTTCAATAGATGAATTATAAGGCAGTTCTTTAATCAGTCCAAAATGGCTGTTGCAACAAAATTACAGTCTAATTATAAGTCTTTATGAATATAGATGAAATTAAAGGGTGTGGTTGTCAAAAGGGTTTTAAATTTGTAATCTTCTTATATATAAAAATGAATTGCTGTTCATTAGTCTCGCTAAAACTCGAGAACGACTGAACCGATTTGGCTTATCTTAATCTTAAAATATTCGTAGAAGTCCAGGGAAGGTTTAAACGGTGAGAAAATTTTCTTATATGACGCAGACGAAATTGTGTGGGTCAGCTAGTGTTATTTAAATATGTATGCTAGTCACGTCTTCTTGTTTGCTCATCTTCCTCGTTCAATGGTCATCGAGTTCAAATGTTCTTTTTTGTCGTTTCAGTTGAGTTTTGCACGATTTTGTAGAATATGTTTTTTGTTATATTGTACTTTTGGACCGGCACGTGTCGTTGTCAATCCAGAAACCGTTGCTCGGATGCGTTGGCTTTGTGCTTTGAAATGGACGTTGGTTTTCATGATCGTGCAAAGGTGCTGCTTCGTCGAATATTGGTAAATACATTTTGTAGACGTTGGAAGCAATGGTACAGGTACAATTTTCCTGATAGTAGAGTGTTTTTGGTAGAAAAAAGTTAGTTGTTTTATTGGTGTCGTTTCTGCAAATAAGCTGTGTAGTATTGAATATATATATGAAATAAGTATTGAATAATAAAGTGTTCTTCCTTTTTCGTTCATGATCCAAATAAGATATTTTAATATTCAAGTTTATAGCCACGCCTCACGTTATGTAAACAGTATCGCATAGTAAAATCGAAGAAGGGTTAAAATTGCACGGTTATGAAATATTTTACGATTGCCAAAATCGATTCAGTGCCTCTTTATAATCGTAATGGTGTCATTTCGGACCAGTATGCACAGTTATTTCAAGTGTTCTGAGACAGAACAAGTTTACCGGTCGATATTGGATTGTCGTTTTGAGAAATCGAAAAAAAGTGCCCGCCGAGTGCCGACTTAACTCATTAACATAAAAACGTTATTTTAAACGTTCTCTTTTATAAATGGAATTGATAATTATTTTATTGATGCTAAATGCAAGTGCGGAGTAATTTATCGCAAATGTAGTGACAGTAGGTGACTCAAAATATTCAGTGATAAGAATATGGATGGTGCACTGTAATTAACCGGATGAAGTAATACTTGAAAAATGTAACATAATTATTATAATTTTGGACGTTTTAGCACACGAAGGGTATCTAATTATTGGAATTGATAACACTTTAATGAAAGAATGATAACGAGAAAATAAAACTTATGACGATCTTGTAACCTATGTATAAAATAGATAAGAAAACACTCAAGAGATAATAATTCGAAAAAGTGTGAATGTTCATCGACATAAAAAATCGAATTTAACAAGCCATGGTTAGCCCTAATGCACATAGACAATCCCTTTTCACCAACAATTAAAATAACTAATCACAATGAGCATTGTTTAGTCGGAAGCCATTCGAACGCGGAAATGATTACGCGAACGGATGCGACCGTTGATAATGTTACCTCATCTGGGCCCATTAATAGCAATGTCAATGTTAAAAACAAAAACCGAACAATTACAGTCACGCTGATTGTTGCATAGAATGCCTGTACAGAAGTATGTTTTATTGCTAGATTGCTACGAAAACTTCATAACACAAACGTAATCTTCTTGGGCCGTAGGCTTGGTCGCATATGTCAAAACATTCATGTGTTTCGAATGGAAGTGTAGTCAATTAATATAATCTTTAAAAACTTAAATTTTTCAAGCACGGTAATATAGGTAGGTAGTTCATAGTTTCCTCATCTATTCACTGTGTGATTATATAATAACGTTTACGTGTATAACTGCAGTTTCTAAGTTATACAATCCAAAGATCCAGGATTATCAAATTTTGTGTCACACTCTATCTAACCTCAAACTTTTATTTTTCAATCGGGCTAAAAATATACAGCTCAACGTTTTTCAACTGCAAATCTTAGGCTTAGCAACATTGTATATAAATATTCTTTTTCCCCAGTTTGAATAGTAAGTTATTGAGCCACGAGCGTTTTATGGTTAATTGTGTATAATTATAGATCTTGATACAGGTTCGTGGCAGCTGGTCTAGTGTTCGGAACGCTTGAGGGCTTCGTAATATAACGATGTTGAGCTGAACTGCCCCCTGTCTGATTTATAAAGTTCCTGGAATAATGAAATGTTTGTTGTGAAATAAATTGTTGGGTTGTTGTTTATTTTTATTGCTCGTTTTCTATGTTAGAACTCTTGAAAGTGGTCATAAAAATAATGTTAAAAGAGTGTGTCATGTAGATCTTATTCATGTAGGTATTTTACATGGGATGAACTTCCTAACTTTAAACTTACTAGGAACGAATTTCGAATACCATTTCGAAAAAGTCGTAGGTGCCTGTCTTAAACTGTAATGGTTATTAGATTTGTTTTCTAGATTTTTCTTGATGTGCTAATATTTGACTTATTATGACTTTCCACAAACTCATAAATCCTGGTATTTTACAGCAGTAGCCCACATTTTCGTTCTCCAATTGCTTCAATTAGAATTGCATTGAGATAATCTGCTTTAGCCGTGATCTCCTTATTAACGGCCATTATCTTATGCAGAACGACTAATTGTAATGTGATTGAGGGTTATTAGGCATCTGTATTTATGCGCACGATTCTAGGAATCTTAATTGTGATGTCAATAGAATGTTCATATTTCAATTTGTTTATTGTGGTAATCAACAATGCATACGTTGGGTTTAATATAGAATTAGAATATACTTTATCGTACCAAAAAACACCAATTAATTATAAACTGATACAGCTTATAGTAGTTGTACAATATAGGCGGCCTTATCGCTATAGCGATTTCTTCCAGGCAACCTTAGGGTATGGAAACTGAATGGAAAAGTTATATATAGGTGTTTCAATACTTACAAAATAATAATAATATATATATATGTAAACATATAAGTATTTAGGGTACAAAATGCAAGAGTAGTATAGCAGTCCTGTAGTAGTTATGAGCTCAGAGTCAGATAATGGTCCATGACTCTTTCTTTAAAAGCCCTTAGATTGTCCGCCTGCCTCACACTGATGGGCAGGGAGTTCCACAGGCGAACAGCGCTTACCACAAATGAGTGACCATAGAATATACTGAGTATTTATACGAATGGTTAGAAAGGAATAGTTCTACCCGACTGCGTTGTTGTTAATAGACTTCTCAAGCTTTGCTTTTTAGTATTTAAATGAAGTATGTAATTCCGATTTGCAATTTAAGCGTAGAAATACATCAGATCAAAAACATTTTTATTTTTTACTACCAAATTGTGATTTTGTAAACTCCTTTTTTTTCTGTTTATTATCTTTTTTTTTGTTTCACTTATAACTTTTGTAACCATTCTTGTATGTACTAAATTATGTCGACTTGAAACGGGAAGGAACTGTTCCTTAAGACACAGGCGATAAGCCTTCTTTAAGGAACAGGGAAACCAAATTAATATTATATCAACAAAAGTGGTCAATAAAATTTTCATTTATTATTTGTTATTTTTCATTTTCATTTTTTCATTTAAAATTATCATTCTTCACTATGTTATGTATATTTTTGTAGTAGGTATATCATGTCGAATTATTTCTATTAAAAACACATATAAATCCCTTGTGTAGTTTAAAGATTAAAGCATACACGAGAACAGACAGTGGCAATCGATTACTAACTTAACTTCCTGATTTCAAATGTTTTCAAGAAGAATACTGCGTCTCATCTAAGTTGGTCCACTTACCTCAAATTACGTATATGAGGTAAAATCGAATTTACAATAGAATTTTGACCTTACACCTATGAAGGTTTGACGTATTATAATTTTGAATTGAGGCAATTATCATAATAGCTTATCTTCTTCAATGGCGTGGGAAATTGAATTTAATTGGAGCGGTTGATGTTAACTTTTAGGTATGTGTTTCTACTTAAATTTTTATATTGGAATTCTTGTAAATTTGGTGTCTTAAAATAAGGTTTCTTGTTTAGAGAATTAGCTGCTGTGGTTTACTAAATTTTTGTACAATTGTTTCCCTTGATTTTGGTGATATTGTCAACATAAAATTGTTGGGGCGGCGCGACGGGAAAGAGTGCCTTGGGCGTAACGCGTCGCGCCGTCCCTCATAACCCCGTGCTGGGTTCTGGCCTCAGCCGGGGTCCGGACGCTGAGTGTGAGCGGTTGGAGGTTTTAGTGCGGTTCAACTCCCACATACCCGGATCCGGTGATTTCCTCCAACTAAAAGAAGAAAAAAAACAAAATTGTAATGAAATAAACTGGTAATATAATTCGACTGTTATCATAGTATGTAAAATTCATAACAAGCATATAATACGTGTAATAAAGGTAGAAGAAACAGTCACAGCAAATATTTCATATATTATAAACGTTGAAAGTTTTTACTCTACTATTATTATTCTAAACACAATCTCAGGATCAACGTTACTTATTCCACAGAAACCTATAATGTAATATGTGTAAACAAAGTATGTAACTGACCACAAAGCCACAAATGTGATGACAACATTTCTCAGAACTATAGACAAGTAACCAATCTTACTATACTCCTTGGAGATTAGACAATTACTACAGTTACAGAAAATAAGTCGTTCTATGCAGTGTGTCTGCTTAAATCTTTTAAAACTTCGCAATGGATTGTGATGCTGCTTTTTTAATCATCGTTATCATCATATTTAGGCATTAGACGTTTACTGCTGGACACAGGCCTCCCCCAAACCATTCGGTCTATGCAATAGACTTAGACTAGAATATCTTCTGTCTTCGGTCTTTAATAATAACTAGACAAAGTTGCGCAAGTCAGCCAGTTTACATATAACAAACTAATTGAAAATTTTATTAATTTTACTTACTTAAAACTAATTTTATCTAGGTACGTGGGAAAAACTTGAAATAACTCTCCAAAGCTAACATTTCACTGTTAGAATATATCTTAGCACTAAATATTACGTCTGCAGAATACAAAATTAATGTATGTGATTTATAGTATTAGATTTTAAATAGTATAAATTGCTTCGCTGTTACGTGTTCTGTAGTACCGATAGGAACGTGAGATGAGTGTCAAGTGTGTTTGGAATTATTGAAAATGTTGAAGTTTGGCGCTGTTCGGTATATCTGTGATGAGCTTTTCCATTTCTATTAAGAATTCCTCGGTTTGTACATGTTGAGTTCTATTGCTTTATTATAATATAGTTCCGATTGTGTTTACCGTGGTTCTGGAATTGGACGCCGTGGTTCTGGAATTGAGTGCTGATGCTGGTAATTTTTGTTGTCGGTTTAGATAGATTTTTAGTGATTAAGTTTAAAGAAGTTATAAGTAGTGGAGGTTATACTACGTAGTTGTTTAGTTTCAATTAAGAGAGCTGCCTTTTAATATAGTTATACAGTTAAAATCAAATTAATAATCAGAATTAACTGCCTTTTAAGTTGACAAAGAAACGAACATAAAAGTCAATCAGAAATTTAGGACTATTTCGTAACACAACCTATAAATAGGTTATCAGGTTAAATGGATAAAGAAATAACGTCATTATTATCATTAGCATAAGAATACAAAATCGTATGACAGTTATAGTAATGGTTGGGACACAGAATACTAGCCATACAGAAGACTGACACAGATTAATCTGTACCAATATATGAAGCTGAGGGTTTTTTAAACTGCTAATCTCAGCAACCACTGGTTCGAATTGAAAAATTCTTCCAGTGAGGCGTAGTCAATTTATCGAGATAGGCTATTTGTATATTTTGCAAAATAAATAAGAATCCACACTAAAAGTTCAATAATGTAATTTGCAATAGTCAGAGACTTTGTATGAAACTTTTTTTCCATATCTTTGCTCATGATAATACATGACGGTAGATGACATTCTTTCCTGCAATATCCTGAAAGTAAGCATAGTATCCTGAAAGTGTTTCGATATGCCGTGCCTGCGAGAATAGCATAATTTGCCTATAGATTAACTTCTGTCTTATACTGTATTTGAGATGATACCGGAAACCTGTAGTTCCATCACAACTGGGTCGCAATCAACACCGATATTTATGTTAATGATATACACAATTTCGATAGTCTTGTTGGTCTAGCGGTAACTGCACTCACTGTTTTTTGTTGTAGTTCGATCCTGGGTTCCAAGCCTGTACTTGCCCTTCTTCTTCTCTTATACGGTTTTGCCTTTCTTCCAAAATACAGTATCTTTTGAATAGGCTTAATGTCCTGGTGTAATATTAAAAATCACCTCAATTAACAAACGAAAAAGATTGTAAGGATGTATTTTACTCTTTACGCAAAATACAGGGTGTCTCAAAACTATGCGACATGAATGGGAAGTACCTAAATATTAGAGATGGGATGTTTTGCTGAAACGAAACATCATTATATTTTTATGTTTAATAATACTGCATTCACAGATTTTTCGTACATTGCTTGGTTTGTCTGAAAATCCCGTTCATGTCGCATAGTTTTGGGACACCCTGTATACTGAATGGATTTGGGAGTACGATTATTTACGAGTATTCTTTTTTTATTACAAACTTGTTCGTTAATCGAGTGATCCCAATTAGTCTTCTATATCATAAACTAATTTTGCGCTTCACATTATAATTGTTCCCTTTCAGTTTAAGTCTCGTAACTTTAATTACATCGACTTCGGTACAATATCAAGTAGTAGATTTCTAATCTAGATGGGAATTCGTAATATTTCAATTCAGCTACCCATTTTGAATCGTAGTCGAGAAACTATGGTGCGTTTCCTGATCGGCAGGTTCTGTTGCGAAATGAAATACAGCCGGAACCGTTAGTAGTTGATAGGAAACTAATAGTACTGCAGTACCAATCTTATTGACTGTTAGATCATTATTACTGGCCGTGGAACTGGTAGCGGGAATACCAGTTTTGATACTCCGGATGGTAACAGGTGATTTTGTTTAGTTTTAAGCCCAAGAAATAGGTAGGTAAACTATTATTCCACGTGCTTTTTTGAGGTAAGGATTACTCTGGGACTCTCTAAAACCATTGCATTGTTATATTTTTTAATCAAATTATTGTCACATGAAATTTACCTTAGAATTTCTGCAGTGTTCATCCATATTCTCCCTCAAATAAAAGCGGAATCAAAGTCAAAGCTTCACACATGCACGACCCCTCATTGTTTCCATTTATCATGACCATTCACTAAATACTGATCGTGCATCGTGGACACCTTTTATGGCGTCGTATTATACGGCAAATTTATATTTACCGTCACTTTGAAAGTAAACGTTATTGGATAACGCGTTCCCGGGGGCATCATTATATTTGCAGTTATGTAGTTAGTATCACTATTGTTGTAGTTTCGTCTAGATTCCCACAGATAGATCTCACGGTGTAAACGAACATGGCATTGTCCGTTCCATCGTGCCCTGAGACAATTCTTGACCTTGTTCTAAATTTAACTATAACCCGACGTATAATAGATAGTTTGTTTATATTTAATGGTATCGAGGTGTTAAGCGTGTTCTTAATTTGCTTTTGTTGTTCAATATTTATGGTTCGTTCCGTTTTAATCGCGCGATGCTCTCGTTTTGGATGTGTTGGAAAGCTTCTTTACATTGTTATGGTGTTAAAGGTATGTATTGCACGAAACGTATGTGACTATCTACTATTATCCGTCGTACTGTACCATTTAAGATTTACAAGAACAGGACACAACATTTCTGGGTTAGTAAATTTTTATTATTTATGAGCAAATCTTTCTTTCTTTCAAATGGCGTAGAAGATAAAATCTTCTATTTTCCGATATTTATCTGATGTTTCTATTTTATGTTCTTTACTTTTGAATCTTTTATCATAACCCACATATCATACGAATGTTTGTATTTCGTATGTGAAGTGCTTTTATTGCAACGCAGGTACACGAGTCATCTCGCCACTAGTCACGTTGCTCTTTACGACTCAAACCTCGTTTGAGCAAAGATAGAACATTGAGGAAAGGAACTCATTCCCTAGCCGAATGGTGCATCAAAAACGAATTCGTGTATACATCTATCCACTACCCAAGATATCCGTCATTATACAGCCATTACGTCACTACGGTCACGTCATTCGTCTCCAGGCTACGTAACGTCGCCAAGGCCGTGGTGATGGCGTCTTCTGCGAGATCGCTGAACTTTCGCGAGCCTCGATAAAAAACGAACGGCCAGCCTTGACCGTGCACCGCGTCACAGATCGACGGTTACCGCTCGTGTACAATGCGATTGTTTGATTTGTAAGCGAGAAAGTCTTGAAAACTGCTAAGTTGTAATAAAAGGAGAGGGATTACTGCTCCTTATTCTATACTCGCTCCTTGTCTCTCTCTTATCGAATAGGAACTTATTGTCTTTGTAAATTTTGGGTATAATCGATAAACATTAAAATGTTAACAAACAGAACTTCTTTACTTTGAAGAGAAGTGTGAAAACTGATTAACGCCTTCGTGTCTGTATGTAAAACTAAGATGAAGAGAGACAAAACACACGACGACATTAATTCTACGTGATTAATAAGTTTTTAATCTAAACTCTAATATTGTTGCAGTTATTTTTATCCTTTTTAAAGTTTGATGAAGACCAATACTAGTTTTAGGCAGCGCACGAGAAAACTGGCAAAAGTTCATAACTACGTAACATCCGGGGGCGACGGGAAATAGTGTCGTAGCGCGTAACACGTCGCGCCGCCCCTCATAATCCCGTGCTGGGTTCTGGCGTCAGCCGGGGTTCGGACGCTGAGTGTGAGCGGTTGGAGGTTTTAGTGCGGTTCAACTCCCACATACCCCATCCGGTGATTTACTCCAACTAAAAAAAATAAAACGTACATCACGTACTACGAGAGATTGTCTGTATTGTTTGTTTCTTCGGATTACTTCGATAATTTTTTTAGCAAAAACAATATTTATTTACCAAGTTCATATTTGTTTCAATTCTGTTCATTTATAGATACTCGTTTGTACAGCGCTGACCATTAGTGGTTTATGCTCCTCGTATGACATTTGGAATTTACGAAATGATATCATATTTGTGAAAACTTTATTATTTCAAGATTTCAATAGGATCTTATATAATTTTATTACTTTATTTTTATTATTTTATTACTTAACAAAATAATACGATGTTCCATCACTCAGCTATTTCTGAAACATGTTTTCAAATTTCGAGATATTTTTTGAGTAAACAGTATATAATATAAAGAAATAGCAACTAAACGTTTTCATAAAACTACATTAACATTTGTATCGTTAATAAATTGAAGTTTTAAATCAGCATTGACGATGCTGATCGAATATGTAAGAAAGATAATTTCATAAGATATCATAATACGTTATATGCTGTTATCAATATGTTAATTAATAGGTTAACGCACCAAGAACATATTAATATTCAAAGATTACGAAATTAAAATAATTTTAAGATATTGCCGTGACCAAAACTCGTATGATTATAATTTATATGTATATTTCGTATAACCATAAACTATTGGATGCATCTATCAAAGTAATCACAGAATTTGATGGGTATTTTCCATAGGTAGAAAAAGCTATATTAAATGAATATAATAACAAGTAATCGTAATGATGTATTTTTAGAATTATCTAGATGTCGTTATTATTATAGACATTAGAAGCAGGTTGTTTATCATCACCATCGGCCCGTTGACGTTCACTGCTGGACATAGGCCTCCTCTAAATCTCGCCACATCGTCCGGTCATGCGCTGAATTTTAACCCAGTGACTTACAACCCTGACTAAGTGTTAGTCGTCGGTACCTACACTAGATGGGAAGGTACAGCTCGTACATCAATTCTTAAACTAAAATATAATCTTTTAATTGAATAAACAAATCTTGGCGCTACCAACATGAACAGGATATTACTTAAGATAGAATGAATGATATCGATAATTGTTGTTGTTTTTGGCGTAGGCTCGATCTGTGTCAATGTTACAATTTCCCATCAATTTTTGATGAATAAAATTAAAATATAATCGAATTCTAATGATTCCGTATTTGTGCTAAAACGGTGAGGTTCGGATTGACAACAAAACTGGTTTTTATTTGTATCTAAGTTCAATGATCCGTTGAAACGAGAACGTGATACACATTTCAAATTTATAACGTATCAGGTTTTGTATTCGAGGTAATATGTACAGAAACGAATAACATGATCCATAGAGATGTAGAGATCATACTAATATCGATTAAAATCTTACTATTCAATCGATTTATCTTGAAATGTAGTTTACGACACGGCAATCGTACTGTTACTGTACACGGCGGCATTAGTACTGTCATTTAACACTTACCATTCGTAAGATCAAATGATGGATATGACTGCGCATTGATTAGATCGTGCCTTGTACACAAATCTCGAATGTGGAAAATATAAAGTATACAATTTTTCGATATACCACTTTTATCTGGAATGATGGCCATTTAGCGTTCGAACATTCAAAAAATAAAACAATATTAAAATAAGATGTAAGCAGTGTGACATGTCCAAAATAAAACAAGAATCAAATCGATTGATTGAAGTTCTTAAAACATATTAGATATTATTTCACTGTGTCCTTGCAATTGTAATGGTCATGAGCGACGATAGCCACATACCATCAGGGCCGTATAAAATTGTTCGGTCACCCCTCATCAGATAATGTATAGATATAAATAAAACATGATGTAGTTCGTAGAAATGATGTCATGATTATCATCGAAAATTCGTGATTAACACGAAAAATTAATTGTCCTGAACTTTCACACTGATTATTTCGAAGGTTATCATCACACTTACTGTAAGTCTTGCATCACTTTACAAAAAAAAAATAGATTACAAATGTATTCGTTTAAATTCGTCTTTTTTTCATTGCAAGACAGATGTAAGACGAGTCCACGGCCTACCTGATTTTAAATATTTAGTGTCGCTCATGAGCCTCTGCAATGCCTGTAGATTGTGATCTTCACCCATAACCCACTATACAGGAGCTTTTTTAAACTTCTAAAAAGGATCTACATATCGACTTCAATGATGTATTTTGTAAAATAATCTAAAATATTCATGATGTTTTTACAACAGTAAATTTTCTTTCAATTGCTTTCACACCGAAGCCAGCTCAAATATTGTACTACAACTCCGCAACTATGTTCAATAACAGTTTAACCCTTGAACTCGAACGGTTCCTTCGAACATTATGTCTTTAGATAAAATAACCTTCGATCTGGCGGTATACATAGTACTGTTACGTACCTTAACCGACGGTAATGAACATCTATTACTGATTACGAGGTGGGAGGCGTGCATTAACTATGCGGTATTCTCACTGTCTTCGCGTCGGCAAGTTGGACAATTTAGCATACTATGTAAGAACCTATTTGTTAGGTGGTTGTGTTAATGTAGTTAATTTTTGTTGATCGATATTATGATGACGAAGTTCTTTATCGAGCATCTTTGTATTGTATTTCTTGCAGTATAAATGTAAGAATTTCGAGGATGGCGGTCTTAATGAAGTAACTTTTACTTTTTCTTTCTTTCTTTCTTTTTTCTTTCTGTTGTCCCCAAATATTACTCGGAAGAAACGATGGAAGATGTTTGAAATATAGCTAAGTCAGTATATAATATAAATTGCTTGTTTATTTTGTGCTCTTAGTAGAATAATAATTATTAGAAAAAAAAGCTAAAAATCCCTGTCCTCACGAGAAAACCAAAAGATAATAAAAGTGCCTAAAATTGTGTCTTCATATCTATTATTTCTCGATCTGTCTCTATATTTGTTTTTAATTTCAATCAATGAATATTTATCCACATTTTTCTCTACAAACTGTTTAAAAACACTATACCGTAACATGAAATGAGCGCGGAATTTTAGTAATATGACGTGTATCTGACCCGCTTTAATATGCAAGCGCAACGAATGACTCTGCGAGCCACTGACATCGTGAACCATGACCAGAAATACTCTTTACATAAAGATGATTACAAACTAGTATTTCAGTATTATGCATTTGTGTATTGTTGAAACTTCCTAGTTTAGTAGTTTGAGTTGACTTTTTAAATTTGTGTTAGTATTACCGATATAATTTTATTATGATATTGATAAATGTAGTAGCTGCTAGCTGTCATTGCTTTTTGTTGACTACGAGTGATTCTACTATAAAGTAAACTTAGTTTATTCATTTGTCCCAACAGTCTCACTGATCCCTGGGCAGAGCCCTGTAGTGTATTTGTTTGAAAACCATCCAATTGATCTCAACACACAGCCTAGATATCTAAGTCCTTTATCGAAGAAACTTTGCAAACTTAATAACGTGATCTTGTCAACCTCATCAGAAACACGTGTTCTAATCGGTCACGTGTGAATTGTCTCATTAAAACCGCCGGTAATGTATCGTCGGTAAGCTGATACTGATGTCTCATCTGCGGTTCTGCGGTCATTTCCACATCATCATCAACAATAACACCGATGTACTCGACCGCAACACTTAGTTCCTGTGAAAGACCCACTGAGACATCGTGTTCGTCCACATTGCGTTTAATATCTTGTGTATCAAGTTTTGATTATTGAATTCTTTGTGAAATGCTGGTTCTAATTAAAAAGATCGCAGTGACTGTTCTCCTTAAAATTTTAGAGGTAAGTTCTTGATTAACTAATTTACATATTTCATTTCCAACGTTTCCATGTGCAGTGACAAATTATTTCATTATGGTGAATGCGTTTATAAATTTCATTATGTTATGTTAATGCGTAACTGATTACATCATTTATCTTTTTCGTGTGGGACTTTGGTTAATATTTTTAATTGAAATACGAATTTAATTATTTGAATATAAATTTATTTGTGAATAGTTTTAATTAGAATTCATTTTCATAATTCTCTTATAAACTTTATTTCAATTCAATTCATCTTTTATTAAAATCTTAGTTTTGCTCAAGATACTCTATTATACTACTATTTCTTTAATTATTTGTTAATTGGGAGAATAACATTATTCGTCTTCTTTTTCTACTAATATCATCGATTCCCGCTACATCTGACACACATACAAATTCAATATTTAACCGAACTGTATATCAAAGTGCTTATTACTCGTGCAAATCAATTCATGATTTGTCTCTAATGCATTCAAACGCCGGATATCATATATTAACAGCTCAAACGCGTCACGTTATCCGAATTGATGTTTTAACACTCTGACCGACTTGTGTGTCGTCTCTATCATAATCGTTTGTGACCTCATTGTCCACATATTTGAAGTTATAACCTGTCTGTTGGCTACCACTGTAACATAAATTGAGCTTCGATGGGTTGGTTACGGCCTTCGCGTTAAAGCAAACTTGATAGGTACTACCATTGAATTTTGTAAGGAAATTTTCGAAAAACATGTTCGTTATCTGTTAGTCTGTTATCTGTAGTAGTATATATTTATTATTTAATGCAAAAGAGCCTTTTTTAGTTCCACAGGTAAAACAAAAAGGTAAAATATTCAGAATTTTCATCAGTAAAGACAGAACGGCTACAGTCATCCTGTTATGGCCCTAACCGGTTTAAAACGTTGATGTATTCGTATCTAAGATCGCAAAGATATCGAAACGTCTTGGTTGTTTCTTTAGTTAGTAATTAAACCATTAAGAGGTGAAGTTTCACTGCGCCGGAGACGAATTTATGAAACGTTGTACGCACCGATAATAGTAATCAAGGATTGGAAAATGAGAAGAGATTGCAGGCGTTAGCTGTGCTCGTACTTTCTAAATTAAATGCCTAGTATTAGCCTGCGATAAATCTTGTTTCAATAGTTGATGGAAAAGTAAAATTTCATCTATTTTTTTTTTATTGCCATGTATTGTATTGTTGGCCAACGGCCCACCTGATAGGAAGTGGTTACCGTCGCTCATGAACCTCTGCAATGTCAGGGGACACTGAGGGATCGCTACCTACGACCTAAGTTTAAGGACCCTCCTCAAGCCTCGTTTGAAGAAGGACAAGTCATAGCGCTCAGGGAATACCGAGGAGGGGAGCTCATTCCATAGCCGGATGGTGCGTGGCAAAAAAGTGTTCCTGAAACGAACCGTGGATGACCGCGGTGGTTCCATATAGTAGGGATGAACTCCACCTCGACGCCGAGTGGTACGATGATAAAGGGAGATGATCTAGATTCAAGCTTTTTCTTTTTATTTCATCAATGCGTGGCACAGCAATGCAAATAAACTTAAGGCTACAAAAAGCTGATTTCGTGTGTGGCTACATCTGTGTTTTTCAAGTCTTGGTTGCTTGTTGTAATTTACTTTCTTCTATATTTACTTAAAGGTTATGGCAGTAACATTTTTTTATTGTTTGATAGTGACATGACTCATGGGCCTGTATACTCATATGATTTTCGCATCGAAATGACATGTTGAATTGAAATTATAGCTCTAAGATAATATACTATACTGCTACAGTTTTTGCTCCACTGTCTCGTCGACGATGAAAAAAATAGGAATTAATTATGTCTTAGATCATGAGAACCGGTTGCAGACGACCGTTAACGTCTGCCGTTTACAATGTAACGTTTATCTACATCATTATTGGCATGTACGTTTTCGCACCTGTACGGTAATTGACGAAAATTTGCAAAGAATAACCGTTTTTTCGTTTTGTGTTGTTACGATTGATTATTGAATGATGAGGGTTTGTCAAAGGTAAATTTGCTTGGATGTAGACTTTCTTTGCTCTTAAAATGGTCAACTGAACTGTTTTAATACTTCCTCTGCAATTATAATACTTCCTCCCTTAATTCAGGAAAGTTATAATAGACTAATTATTTCTTGCACCAGACACGGCAGCTGGTAAAACATGTGTACATTCTTGTGCACCTGCTTTTGTTCCATCTTTACAATTATAATTATGTAATAACAATATTAAGGATTACAATTTTAGTAATATCCATTATTTGGCATTACCTGTTTTTTATTATTTTTTTTTTTTTATTCCGTCATAGTTTAAACGAGGCTTAAGAAAAGTCCTGTATCGATAACAGCCCCTCATTGCCCTGGCATTGCAGAGGTTCATGAGCGACGGTAACCGTTTGCCATCAGGTGGTCCGTAGGCTCGTTTATCTATCATGCAATAAAAAAAAACTTCCATAATTATTGATAGGTACATGGAAATCGGAACTATTAACCTGTAGTTAGGTACCAGGTAACAGGTAGGTGGAGATGAGTACATTTGGGTGTCTTTAGAAGAATACATAAAGTTTGTCAAAACAGAATAAGCTGTGTACAACTAACTACCAATGCCTCACTAGATTATTGAGTTAAATAGTAACGATGTTGTTTGTTACTTGAAGGTTTAAAATGAATTTGCCGTATTAACGAGTTAAAATGATATTTGGTACACGAAGAGTATTTTCTACAAAATGTAAGAGATAACTAAAACATTATTTTACCTCGATGTATGTATATTTCCTATCAACAAAATCCTGTTGTAGGTACATTGTAACTATCCTATCACGCAAGTAAAGCCATAAACTAACAGTTTTTAATGATTGTAACATAAATCAGATTCTCATAGTGGTCATTAAAGATTATATAAATCGTATTATGTTGTTCGCACATATTGACGCGATAATTTTGCGTTCGAAGGTCGTTTTCGCCGTAAAATTCAATTAACATTTACAACTTTGAATTTAATTCTCCTTCCGATTAGTGTTAAGGAATACTAATCGAAGTTAATTATAGATTGATTTGTGAGTCGTGAAAGTGTCCATAGAATAAGTTTTGTACTGAAATCTGTTTTTTTTGAGTTGGAGGAAATCACTGGCATATGTGGGAGTTGAACTGCACTAAAACCTCCAACCGCTCACATTCAGCGTGCGAACCCCCCCGGCTGAGGCCAGAATCCAGCACGAGTTTATGAGGGACGGCGCGACGCGTTACGCCCTCGACACTTCCCGTCGCGCCGATTGAAATCTGTTACTAAACTATTTCCATCTTTACCGTTATATTATTTTTAATTTAATTTACTACTAAGGCAGTTGGTCAAAAGCATCGCATCACCCATAGGTACTCCTTTTTAAGAGTCGCAACTAACTGTCATATTTTTTCGCGGTGTTGTCAAGAGAGAGCGTTGTCGTCATTTGTTTTGTTAACTGACACATAATTAAGGTTGATTTGCACTTCGTTGGGTAATTAACGTCTTATTTGCAACACTAGTTGCGTGTGGCCAGAGAAACAAAAACTGTTTGTCAATGAAATGTATATTTAACTGTGTTTTGTCGCGTATGTGGAATTGTCGCCTTCTTTTATGCATAAGTTTTCTAGTTAAGAAAGCGCATTTGGCATTTTAGAATGTTTTTGGGTTGAAATGAACTAGAAATAACAAGTAATGTATAAGAACTAAATTAATTTTAGTATAAGTGCAAACCATACGGTTCTTCGCTACGAATTTTTGAGGTTTTAAATACCGTTAATATATTTTAAAATTTATCATACGTTTTTTGATTTTATTTTGAATTGTGAACTTCACTATCTTCATAAGATATTAATCGGTTCAACTATTCCTAAAATTACCATTGTGACGTTTTAATGACATTGACATTCACGGAAATGTCAAATACTAAAGAGGTTTAATCACAGTTTTTGTTTTTAGGTCGCACAAGTGCAAGCACCTGTGCGTTGTTACAAGTCGTAATTAAGAGTCGATGTAGCTATTCGATATTCGGGAAACGGTAAACGTTATACAGATAACCGGTATTTGTAGTTACCACTTGCCAACACTGGTAGACCAACATACAAATTTAATGCTATGTGTTTGTTGATGTAGTTAGTTGACTAGTTTGCGTCTAACCTGATAGTGGCCAAAGTCGCTAACGAAATGTGCCACACGAAAAATAGGCATAAGTATTTACTTATTGTCCACGACAGAAATTCAACAAGTAATAGTTAAAATTTAAAAAATATGCACAAAAGGCTGGCTTAACTCAATAGGTAATCATTTTTTTTCATTGAATAAGCTTTTACAATAATATCACACCCAGAATTTCTATTCACATGGAAACATATTGAAAATAATTTTACATTGCGAATTTGACTTCGCTTAGCCACAAAATGTATCTAAAAGTATATACCGCAATTTTAGTCACTAGATATTTTGTAGGTGACAACTTTAATCTCAAACTCGTAGTAGTGGTCACAGATAAAAGCCCGGTTACATCGTTTTATTGAATCGACGAGTTATGGTGTAATTATGTGGCTAAACATAACCTAAACTGTGTCACCGGGCTTTTGTGTGGCGTAAACTTCACCGAGAAATGCATTTAGATAAGATTTGAATTGTGTACGAAAGTTGAGGTTAGAGCATAATGCAGTTACAAGTTATGTGGTAAAATGAGAATTTATGCTCATTATTAATTTATCAAAAGATGTTCTTGTGTTCTGGTGTTTTGATTTTGCATGTAACCTTCTTGTTGGTTAGATATTTTTTGATTGGCCTATTTTGTCTGTAATTTTGACTTTTACTTATGAGCAACTAGGGTGATAAAAATAGATAAGTCTAGTACCTACAGCGAAAAAATAATAGATATTTTCTAATGCCTAATTAGGTAGACAAGCAAAATGTAATGTCTAGAATGTAATGGGACACAGAAAGACCGCCACTTGTGACTTACTTTAAGAACCTTCCTTAAAACTCGTTTGAAGAAGTTTTCTTAAAGTAAGTATGAGACTTACCTTAAAATTAAAATCATATCTGTGAAGATAAAACAAGTAATTACTTCAATTTACTATATGAATTAAAAGCAATTCCTCATCCGCCAACAATTAATTAATAATAATTAAAACTGTAATAAACGGTTTGTTAAGATAATCTCAATCAACGTTTTACTCATTGAATAATAAATAACTAGTAGACGGTTGGCGCCATAATTAAATTCTTGATTAGATCAAATATATTAATTTGTACGCTTAATTAGATATTTACTGCCACATTCCGGTTTTGTGTTTACGCGTCTTGGATACACTTTCAGTGTTTAATATATTGCATCCTTATTATTTTATAGAGATATAAATGTGAAAGTCGCACGTAAACTGTGAGTCTGCAAATAAATAATTATTATTGATCGTGTAAAGTCATGTTCTGAAGAAGTTTGAATTATGAAAGACTTACCTGACAAAAGGTAAGGACTTAATATTCGATTTTTGCCGACATAGCTCACCAGGTTGAGTTGGCAAAGAGCCGAAGAAAGTAGTTAAATAGTAGTGGTAGAACTTTATCGGCGATGAAGTAGACAAGTTCTGGAGTGGAGACCTCCTTGCAAGATGAAGTGACGCCTCAAGATATGTTCCAGCAGTAACTGTTTAAGATGATGATGAGAGATCGAACTCAGCGGTGAATTTTGGGAGAGAACTATGTCTAGAAGTGGACAAGTATGGGCTGATGATGATTCAATTTTGCAAGTTGCAATTAATGCGTTTAACTAAACAACTATTTTTTGGAGCAGTTATTTCCTCTCAAATAATTAGTGAGTACTTTGAATCTTCACTAGATAGAACTAATTTAATTAAGAAACTACAAGCCCCATTACACACAAATTTGATAACAAAAAATAGGTACTTAAACTTGGAATTCTCAAGTCTTCCCACATCAAATTAAATTATACCTCCATCATATGAATTAGGGCGTGGGAAACGACTTTTTTGTCAATCATAACCGCATGATTTAGTTCTCTTTTAAACGAAAATTATAGTCGAATAGTATAACTTTTGTTTTGTTTTTAAACAATATAGCGGATAACCTGTAGTCAGAATTGCGCTGATTCAAAACTAAAGAAGGCATCTCTGATATTTTTATATGAAACTAGCTGCCCCGCGCAACGTCGTCTGCGTCGTTAAAATAAAATAAAAAATTTAGGGGTGGACTACGCCTAGCATTTAGGGGGATGAAAAATAGATGTTGGCCGATTCTCATAGATACCGGATAAGCACAAAAAAATTCATGAAAATCGGTCAATCCGTTTCGGAGGAGTATGACAACGAAAACTGTGACACGAGAATTTTATATATATTAGTTAGTACTTCTTGTGTGTTAGTTTTACCATCTGATTGTATTACTGATCAACAGTTTTATACTATGAATGAAATTGTTTTGTTGCCATAAAATATTTTCACTCTCAACCATTACCATACCAGGAGAAGCAATACAATGTAGTTTTATAATCAATTTCAATTTGACTATCGTGTGCAACAATCACAATTACATTGCATACATCATTGCATACATTTTGTTGTCAGTTCGTTAGCTCAACGATCATATCTAGATTCTAGACGGAACTGAACTTTCGTTTTATCTAATTTAATTCAAGTTTATGCTCAAACTGTGCTTGCTGTCTGTCCGTACCCGCGGTACAAATACATCTTGAGTGACGTTAGTGGTGTAATGATATGCTGCTCCAGAATAGACTCGTCTATATCGCAATTAGAGTTTTTGTACAACGTATTAGAGATTAAGAAAGTGGCTATTTAGATTAATAGTAATAATAACGAGTAGAGCAAATTGCTTTATCTTTCAATCGGTTTGGAAATCGTTTTTGGCGGGTATCTTTCGAAATTTGATAGCGTAATGAGACAAGATGGACCGACGACTTGGTCAGAATCGCGAGAAGTCACTGGATGCGGCAGAACCGATTGTTGTGGCGAGGTTTGGGGGAGGCCTATGTCCAGCAGTGGACGTCTATAGGCTGATGATGATGATTGGATTGTTTGGTTTGTCCTTAAACTAAAACTATTTTGTTGCTTTTCTAGAATTCTCAGGTCAGGTCAAAGTGCTGTTAACAACTAGAATATTAACACTAGACTACTTATACAACAAATGTAAATTAATTGAAAAATTATGAACCGGAAACTATTTGACGTTTTTATTGTTGTGCAACATTATTGTTATGATATTTAAACAAACAATTTAAAATCAGATCATTAGGTGAGGAAGTCTGATGTTAACAGTTTATTATTTGTTCATAAAATAATAATATATGTAATGTGTACGAAATATAAATATATGAATAAAAATTGTATATACATAAACAAAAATCTAGATCAGTAGCTGAATCAATATGGATTTCCAAAAAGAGGTTGATCAATGACCTGTGAAAGAGTTAAATGGATTAAAGAAATCAGACTCACAAATATGGTGTTTAACCGTCTCATAACTAACTGTTCATTTCTAGAAATATATCGTTTATGCAAAATACCGTTTAGGTAAATTAAAATTTTAGCTTAACTTGCCTTAGAAAGAGTTCGAAAAAGTTACAGTACCTATTTGATCGTTAATAAAATATTATACAAATATAAACAAATTTGAAAAACCTCTCACTGATAAATTGCACACACAGACATATCAAACACACAACCGAACGTTTTTAGCTTAAAAATACAATTTCGTAATTCATATTTGACTCGCGCTCCACACCCAGTGACCGAATATCGCAGGTTGTAGGGCCGTCGGACGTCGGTACAAACATACAAACACCCCCCCCATCGTTTTCAAGTAAAATATTTTATGTTAAAGAATACTTTTAAATAAAAGCTTTTAAGATTCTGGTCATCATGTAGCAGTAGAGTACTGGCTATTACAAGTAAAACGAGCCCAAACACGACAGTTCTATCTTGTTTAGCACAAGGGTTCCTATGACCATCTTCCGAATCCATCATCAGATCATTTTGTCATATTATTGTATTGTCACGCGATATACATCTGCGTGCAAAACGTCAGCTCAATTGGAAACCGGGAAGCTTGTCAAATTTAGCTTGCAAGATTCCACCCGATCTTACATAGTTATATCCAGTACAAGTAAATATAAAGCTTGTAAAATACGATTCCGTAATTCGTTTTTGACTCGCGCCCCACACCAAGTGACCAAGTGGTCAAATAACGCAGGTTGCAGGGCCGTCGGTCGCAACTCGCCAAACCACTTGTTCAGACGAGAACCGTTTACTTATTACTTATTACCTCGAAGCCTCCATTCACGTGGACCGTGGACTTGACATGTTTATGCGTTTCCGATCGCTTCAAACGTGTTTTTATCTTCGAATATCTTGAGTATGGACAGCTTTGGAGCTTAGATTTTAGTTAAGACTAATTCATGAAATCGTTTTGATAGGAAAATAAGGAATGACAAAATAAAGTTTTTGCGAATAGTAGAATAATAAACAGTTTTTTTAATTATAAGACAAATAAACGATCCTACGGGCTACCTAATAAATTGGGGAAATACCTGTAATTTGATTATTTCTGAAATGGGACAAAATAAACATTAAGCGTAATTTTGTCGGATTTTTTGGAAACATTCGTGCGTGAAAAAGTTACTTTTCGACTGGTTTTCTTTTAAAAATTCACACGTATCCAAATTTGGAAGTAAAAGACGCGAAAAGCATCTTACATTTCGGACATTATCGAATAAGGACGTCCGTTAATTGGTTATTAACGTGTTCTTCGATTGCAGCGATCATGTTCGGTTTGCTCGCGGTACTCTCACCTCGTGGAATCCGTTTTGAAGTTCTGAACTGGGTCACTGGGACGAGCTTCTGATTCGGAAATTCGCTAATGGTATCTCGCGGTTTGAAAGTGTAAGCGGCTTTTTGTGTACTTCCATTGAGCGTAAAGACTGTATTGTTTGCGTGTATGATAGTTGATGCATATTGATACTTTTTGTTGGTATTATCGTACAATGTAATTAAAAGGGAGTCAACTCAAAAATACAATTTATTCGAAGACGCGAGAAACTGAATATTGTCTGTGTTAGAAATTATAATTTAGCATCGAGTATCAGAGATATTGCAAAATCTATTTTATTGTCGATATATTTTCGATTATGCGGTAATGTATTTACTTTTTTTTTTTTTTATTGCCTCGTAGGCAGACGAGCTAACGGCCCACCTGATCGTAAGCGGTTACCGTCGCTCATGGACCTCTGCATTGCCAGAAGACATTGCGGGGCCGCTACCTACGGCCTACCCTTAAGGACTCTCTTCAAGCCTCGTTTGAAGAAGGACAAGTCATAGCGCTCGGGAAACACCGAAGAGGCTTAGCTTGATTTGGTCAATTTTTGAGCTGGCTCCTTTCACATCTAAGTGTACCTACGAAATGTATCATTTTATTTGTTAGATGGTGTCTGTTATAATTAAATAATTTATTTAAGTGTAATTAATTCGGAACGAAATATCCTGAATAATTTTGTGTATAGTCCAGAAAATTACATTTTCAAAGATGTTCTCTGGAGCTGATTTAATTTTCAATTACTTCTGCAATGTCTGGAAAATTCTTCCGATTAAGTGTCGACACGTCGTCTAATTTAATAGATCATAAAATGTCCGCCATAAACCTAAAAGGACATTAAAGTCGTCATTACTTGAGGACATGTTCGTAAGCTTATTTTTCTTGTTGATACCTATCCTTTTTCTTGCCTTATAAACTGTTGCGAAAGTTTAAGATAAAATCTGTATTGTAATAGGTATTTTTAAGTTTACAAAGCTCAAGGTTTGAGTTCAGATTTTCGCTTGTACGCTAAACTTTTCTTGACAGGCTTTTTTCTGCCGCATTGATGAAAAATAGTCTGTAGTCACAAGAGAACTTGACTTTCTATTGACAATAAAAATCAAAATTGGCTAAGGAGATCCAGAGATAAACAAAAATATTTAACTTAAGTCGAAAGGGGGCTCATCAGGCAAAGCTTGCTTTTACACAAACTGTTAACTTTAATTAACGCACTAATGCATTTTAATGCAATAATCGTAAACAATTTAAGACGTTAATGCAATTAATAGCACCTCACGTGAGTCATTGTCACAGTATCGGTGTCAATACACCGTATCTTTGTGTCATCATCACGCTAAACGCTGTCCACATATTATTATTATTTAGTACCGCTACTATTGAAACTTCGTACGCTATTATTATCACTTGCACAACAACTAAATAAATTAGTAAGACTGAGAGTAGACGGATCTAAGTAATCTTAAAATTAAGGACATTCTTCTAGTCTAGTTAGTCAGTACCTAGTCTAGGTACCATTTTTATGTTTTCATGTTAATTCATTCATTCTAATTGTATTATATTTTACCGTTTATTCATCATTAGAATATTAATAGCGAATTTAAAAAATCTTAATTTGAAGTTTTAGTCTACTCGTCAACATATTAATATTAAGTACTAGCTTTTGCCCGCGACTTCGTTCGCGTGGACTTCAGGTTCGTCCCGTATTATCAAAAATTGTAGCCTATGTGTTATTCTGATGTATAAGCTATATTGTGGTAAAGTTTCATTCAAATCCATTCAGTAGTTTTTACTTGAAAGAGTAACAAACATCCATACCTCCATACTTACAAACTTTCGCCTTTATAATATTATTATGATTAATATGCTTTTGTAGTGCATACATGTTTTATGTTTCAAGCCAGTTATTTGTTCTCATAATACTTTATTCCATATTGCTTGTAACGTATTTTGTGTGCCAAATAAATAAAAAAAAATAAAAAAATATACCCGCAGTACTCGGTCTTCCCGTGATCATAGCGCTGGCAGTGTTGAATTATCAGGATCGCTCATTTAATAAAAATCGTGGTAAGAACCCGTTTTAGTAATTGTGTGAGTGATGTAGATAATCACGAGTGTTTCAATAAATTTATTACGGTATTATTATTTTGGATATACACTTTTATTCATATGTGAAAGTATTTTTCGCTAGATAAATTGATATGTTTGTGCAGTTTTGTCTAAGATAAAAACTAGATCTTATGTAGAGCACAAAAACAAAGATAAAGTATTATAATGTATTCTAAATAGTATTGTTAAATAGTAATATTTTGTGAAATTAAATGTGGAAGGAGTAACTTTATTTTCTGCATTTACACATTTATTTACATTATAGTTATAACTTAATACATCGACCTTGATTCATCTCGAATTGAAAGGTTGTGTGAAAGGATGTACTAAAATACTATTAAGGCTCTCTCCATGAACATTCTGAGTTATATCTATAGTCACTTACATTATTACTAAATGGGTTCTTACCACGATTATTTTTAATTGAGAGGTCCCAATATTTCAGCACTGTTTCAAGCGCCATGATCACGGGAAGACCGAAATATCAGGACCTCTCAATTAAAAATAATCGTGGTAAGAACCCGTTTAGTAATAATGTAAGTGTTGTAGATAACCGCGAGTGTTAAAAGAAATTTATCTATAGTTTTCTTCCATTTTTCCTAAACGTGTTATAACATCTCTTGAAGTGGTCTATTAGATCCAGATTGGACAGTCACCGTTTATCAACTGTTTTCTCTGTTAACTTTAAAAATATTTTTAGAAATAGCATTCGAGTTCCAATAGTAACAGGTCACGGTTCGTCGCGATTAGACCTTGCCCACTTCCTCTGCGATGATTGAGCGCGACTGGATAATTGCATCTATGCATCCCAATTAAAAGCATGCTATTGTTACTGAAACCTTATGTCTAGTCTAGGTTTTTTAACTTTCAAGGTTTATATTGGAAACCGCGTTATCGAAAGGGGCCTAGACGGAAATTCTTATGAAAAAGTTGTCACGACACTTTTTTTGTTTTAGATGATTATCGCTAGATGGCGCTGTGATTAAAATATTTTATTTAATAATATTATAAGAGAGAGAGAGAGAGAGAGACAGACGTTTTAAACTAACTAATTATTTATAACTTAAAAAAATAAAATTTTATTTAAATTCCCTCACTAATTCATCGAAAGGAACTTCGTTCCATCCGGGTGTCCCTTGACACCTCTCAAGTTATTTTTACTGCCATGTCGGTAGACAAGCTAACTGACTATCCAACTATCAGTGGTTTTCACATGGACCTCTGCAATGTCATGGGCCACTTCTATTTACGACATAATTTTAAGAACATTCTTCAAACCTCTTCCCGTTTCATATACGTATTGTCATTTAATAATTGGATAAATATCCATAAAAGGCAACGTGTGCTACTTTTAAATTAATTAAAGAAAAATTGAAACTAAAGCTAATTTTGGCAATGTAGTATTGCATAATTCAATAATTTTTCATGTAATATTCATCCGGTTTACAAATACATTTTATACACAGTTCCGAAAAAAAACCTGGAGAAGGTAAACTCGTAAAGTACACAAAATTCACAAAACCTGACAAGATAGCAGTAAATATAATCGATTGTAAATTATTAAACAAACAACAACGCGTGATCCGTCAGCGTGATGACTGCGCGGAAACCTCGAACCTGACATTGAAACAAGTGAAATGCTAAAGCTCTTCGCTCGGTGTCAATAACTCGATGCATGAACACGACTACGGACACAGTGCATTTAGCTTGTAGACACTACACTTCACTGCAAAATGCTCTGTATTCTGATCAAAAAACTTTGAGTAAACGTCACGACTAGTTTGTTTGGTTTAGAATATTTTACGTAATTATATGTATTACTGATTAAACTTGAGTAAGAAATTTCGACGAGATTGTTTAATATGGTTAAATTAAGTTTTGTGGTTGATACATTAAATTATCGAGTAAAACCGAAAGTGAGCATAGGGTCGTGAAATGATAACTATTGATGTCTGAGGAAACTGAAATAATTTATTATTTAAAACTATGTCATTTTTTTATCAAGCGAAAGAAAATATTATGAGAAAACTCAATAGGATCATTCTTGAAACCTTATCTGCCTACATTATAATATAAATAAATAATAAATAAAATAAAATTTATTTAAACAGCAAAACATAATATAAGAGCATTAACATTTTTTTTTTATTGCCGTGTAGGCAGACGAGCCAACGGCCCACTTGATAGGAAGTGGCATAACATTTCCAACTTACATTATAGCTTAAACATTGTACATTTCAATAAACTACGGTACCCGCACTAGGCATGCCTGTATCGCGGGAACCATATGAGAGAGGTGTAATACGACTTACATCAACAAATATGTTTGAGCTGAGGATAGTTCGTTTTAAACTGTGTTTTTCGTGGTTTTTGTTGAATGAAATCGGATTGCAATCTTAACATTAAGATCCAAATACATCGAAAATCAAGCACACTATAATATGCTTAGCTACAAAAATGCGTACAAAAAAATAACCAACTTCAATTTAAAATAACGAACAATCTAAAAATAGTAAAGAATTGTCGACTACTTTCACTATCAACGTACTTATAAAATAAGGTGTAACATTATTTAACCTCCTGCTATATATTTACACTGTGGCCTCAATCAAGTATGAAAGCGAACTCAATCACTTTCATCTCGTCATTATTTTTTTTTTTCATACAACAGGTAATGAACAACACAAAAAGATATTTGCATCTATGTGGCACATCATTTTTTGTTGTCGGTTTTCTGTACTTGGATGCTGGCGTTGTGTTTGCACTATAGTCAAAGCGTAGATATCTCGTAGCGTCGTTACGTAGGCGTGCTACGATTTGTAGTTCAATTTAGAACAACTTTAGAATGTATAGTTTTTACAGCATTTTATGTTTATTTGCACGTTTAGTTTAATGAGATATTAAAATTTAGGTTAGGACGTAGGTCCCTATTTTTACTAAGTTTAATAAAAAAACTTGAGAGGTGTCATGGGACACCTGAATAGAACGAAGTTCCTTTCGATTAAAAGATATCTTATAAAAAATATTTCCTTTCGTAACGCGCGATAAGGAACATGTTTCAAAAAATTTTGATCACAGCGCCAACTAGCGATAATCATCTAAAACAAAAATAAGGAACATTTTTCAAAAGATTTTGATCACAGTGCCATCTAGCGATAATCATCTAAAACAAAAATAAGGAACATGTTTCAAAAGATTTTGATCACAGCGCCATCTAGCGATAATCATCTAAAACAAAAATAAGGAACATGTTTCAAAAGATTTTGATCACAGCGCCAACTAGCGATAATCATCTAAAAAAAAAATAAGGAACATGTTTCAAAAGATTTTGATCACAGCGCCATCTAGCGATAATCATCTAAAACAAAAAAAGTGTCGTGACAACTTTTCGTAAGATTTTTTTCCGTCTAGCCCCCTTTCGATAACACGCGATAAGGAACTTCGTTCCAATAACTCACTTATTGACCTCACTTTTCAGTTTTCTTTGATTGCTTCATATTGCTTTTTTATTGCCACATAGATAGCGACGAGCGTATGAGTTAAGCCCACCGTGCTGCGAAAGCTTTCATTGTTAGATTAAAATTCATTCGAATTTTTCGAAGTTAAAACATATCAATCAAAATCTTAACCTAAATTCTAAAATAATGTAAATAAATTACTGGCAGTTCACATTTCCATTTAAAAACATGAAATTTGTATAGTAGTCAAGCTATAAATCGCAAGTATTGGTCAGCAATCATTACGTCCAACCGGTTTCATCTCAGCGTCTGATGACCATCAATCATCGCGAAACAAAACATGTACCTTTATAGACCATTCATGTATACTTTATTAAGTACCCAATATGTTTAATTTGACCACACCATGGGCACAGAATACTGACTAATTTATAGAAGTCAAATTCTTTTTTTTTTTTGTATATATTTAATGTAAAATTGTATACTGTACAAATACTTAAAAAAAATGCTCATTATACAAAAAAAAGACATGCCTGCTGAGTTTCTTGCCAGTTCTTCTCAGGACGGTGGCTATAATTATTATTTTTTGTGTCCGAACTGGTGGTAGCTTTTAACTTTTGACGTCAACAAGAATGAGTACGTCATCAATGTTGAAAATAAAGTATTTCATTTCATTATTTCATTAAATTACTAATATCGCTAACTAATAATACTACTAATATCGTGTTAATAGGAACGTTAAATAAATATTTCGAAACGAGGTTTAAGAAAAGCCCTGTATGGGTAGGTGATAGATAACGGCCCCTCCTTAATCCTTCTAATGTCTTGCATTGTCCTGACATAGCGGTCGGTTCATAACCGCTTATCATCAGATGGACCGTAAGCTCGGTTAACTATCTTGTGTTAATAAAAACACGTTTGCAAGTACATACACATTAAGAGGGATTTTAATGATAAAAATATATATTTTTTGCGAAATTATTCATTTGAACAGATTTTAAGTTTTACTTGGACCGCTACTATACAATTTGAAATTCAAAGTTGATTTACTAACTCTACTTAGAAACTAAAAGCGTATTCAGTACCGATTGAAAATCCAAATGTTTCAATATTTTGTACAATATGAAATATACTGCTACTATTAATTTAGCACTTTTGAAAATTTATTCAAAGTCAAATCATTTATTTCAAAGTTGATGTGGATACACATACATACATTTTGAATTTCAAAAATAAGAAAAGTTCTACCACCAGTTCGCTAAAATACTCTGTCCTGAGAAGAACCGGCGTAAGAAACTCAGCGGGCATGTCTTTTTAAACTTAAATTGTTTTTTTTTACTTCTAAAATAAATGTTTTCTGTGTAACATGGTCCCATGTGTATACTTTTCGCAGAAATAATTTGCTTTCACGCTCCTAAATGGAAATCGTGTGTATTGTAGGTACCTTGTATTTCGTACGACAAGTCTCTTAATATTAATTGATGCAATTAATTATGTAGGTGATATGAGCAAAGCTTTTGTTTGGTTTAGAAGTTTCTAATATAACTCTCTTATTAATAGTTGTTAGAATAGAAAGATATAGTTATCTAATTTGTGTTTGCACGATTCTTGTCTACTCCCATGTCTTACTTATGGATGCCAGACTTGGCCTTCTTCAAGCAAAAACAACCAGAAACTGAAAGTTTGTCAACATAACATGGAGCGCAGCATGCTAAACATAGGGTTGCGTCATAGGTGGAAGTTGTCAAAAATAAGAAAGAAGACAAAAGTAAATGATGTTTTATCTAAAATAAAACAATTGAAGTGGAGTTGGACTGGACACATCATGAGAACGAATAAAGAAAAATGGACAAAAGACATAATGGAATGGTATCCAAGAGGCGGGAAAAGACAAAAAGGAAGACAAATCAAAAGATGGGAGGATGACCTACCAAAAGGATGGAGAAAATTAGCAGGTAACAGACAGGAGTGGCATATATTAGGGGAGGCCTATGTCGAAAGACAACCTGACAACCGAATTGCTGATACGTAATGAGAAATATTTATTAAATGTTATATTTAGGATTAGTTATGTTTAGTTTAGTATTGGTTATTTTTAAATTTATAATTAGTTTTTAAGTTTAAATATATTTTTAAGGTCAGTGTATAAAGGCTTTTATAAATAAATAAATAAAAAATTTGTGTTTGTAGTAAAAAAATAGTCATACATACATTTTTTTTTTATGATAGTAATTATAGTATTAATAATTAAACTTATTTTAAATGATAATCTTTAGCCCTATACTTATTCTTTAAATATGATACTTATTCTTTTTAATTGAATGTGATCATGAACACTACTGAAAACCTTAAACGACATGGAGTGGTTAAAAGTTTAAAGTCTATTTTAATATCAACTCAGCATAGCCTTAAAACGAGTTTGTACTCATACAAAAATATAAACAGATCAGTATTGAGAAACGGCCAAGCTGAAAAGATATTGTTAATTCTTACGATCGGGTGGCTCGTCTGCCTACATGGCAATAAAAAAAAAAAAGCGCCCTGTAGTGTGCAAGTATCAATAGGGCTTACAGCCTCTGCATACAATAGGTATGACGACAATGTCAAATAATCGTAGATGTAAAATTATATTATACGAAACTACATATTTAAATAATTCATTTCACTCAGAATTTAGAAACCTAGTTAAACTTTGCACTGTTACCGAAATATAGGTGTTATTGTAACTAGTAAACCTGTACGTATTATATGGAAGTGGATTTTAAAAACTTTCGTCATGCCTATTTAATGTCATATGTAACCTATATAGGCATATCTGCAATGCCAGGGCATTGGGGAGTCGTTAGTCATCACTGTTAGACAGGACTTTTCTTAATTACGAGCAGTTCCCAATTGAGTGGTTAATAGAGGTAATTTCTATGAAACACTTGAACCTCAAACTTTCACACATTAAAATAACAAATTATATAATCTCACACGTGTTATCTGTGATTACGATAACGATCCGAAACGAAAGGCCACAATGACGGTCGTCGGCGTCGGGCTGAATGTGACTGGCTCTTCGCGGCAGGTTAGACTATCGGCGTTTGTATCTGTAATTTGATATTTTGGTTTTAAACTTTAATAAAATAAATTGTTAGAAGATTTTTATGCAATTAGTTCTGTAGTTTAATGTTTGTTTATACAACTTCATGCTAGAAAAGGTTCATTGTTTGATAAGTCAACTGAACATAGTAGGTATGCATACGGTTAAGCGGTATAAATAGTTTTAAGTATGCGAAAACTGCATGAAGATTAAAAGTTTCGGGTTTCAAGCTCAGAAAAACATAAGACATAGACATCGTTTATTTGTGATGAAAACAGGTATAAAATTACAGAAATGAAAAATAAAAATCAAACATGGAATAAAGAAGTTTTCATCACAAACCAGTCGGAACTCAGCTTAATGTTATATTATTATGATCAACTGGCGTCACAAATGTTAGTGACAATAAAAATAAGAAATAAAAGAAAATAACAATAAGAAAAACAGAAAAATTAAATCAAAACCAAGAAAAAGAAATTATAAATTAAAATTACAAAAAATAAATGAATAATATTTATATTCTAAAAAAATAGATACATATGATATAGTGTTTTCGGATCGGAAACAATTTACTATTACCAACTTTCTAGTGCTATTTGTTTTTTAGTTTATAGCTCTCTCTTTCAAAAGTCAATAAAGCAACAATAGGAATCAAGTAAATATTATTCAAAATAAGTTCAAGTTACTGAAATTTCGTCTATAAATACAGCTCCGGTTGTTGATACAAACGATAAAAAACTATTGTACGCTGATTCTTAATACGGGCACTTGAAAGTTTTAATTAAAACCGGCAATCTATGTATCGCCAAATCCCATTCAAATGAAACTCGTGCTTATGGTGTGCACTTTAAGGTTGAATATTGAATGAGGGTAAAAAGGCTTTGTAAGGGAACTTTCTTCGGTATTGTGATTAAATATGAGATAATTAGTATGGTAACGCCTTAGGGAAGTGAATGTTAAGGTGTATTCATGTTTCCTTTCTGATGATGTTGTCATTTTATTATAGTATTGTGATTCAATTTTTTTTTTCATAATTGTAATAACGTAAAACCACTGTCTACGTAGTAAACATACGGCAGTAAGAGTTTCGTCTTTCTTTAAACAACTTTAGAAAAAAAAATACCTCAAGTATTTTTATAGTACTCGAATACCCTGGTAATGATTATATTTTCTCGTTTTCATAGAAACGATAGCATTGAGTATGCTTAAGAGGTTTATACCAGAGGTTACGAGCGACACTTACGATCAGATGGCTCGTCTGCCTACTGTTAATAAAATAACATTAAGAACATGAATATAAATTTGTTGATATTATGTCCCTCTTTCTGCACTAGTCTTTACAGATTAAACACCTAATTAAAAACGAGAGTTTAATATCGATCTATCGATAAATAAAGGTCACGTAACATCGATTTTATTGTGACGAAGTTCGTTGAACCGCAATGTTTGTAATGTTACATTAATAACACAACCTCGAGGCATGTGTGCTATAATAAGAACAAGGGTGGGAAGAAAGTAGACGTTTTGTTACAATTATAATTGGATTCTTATAATTTTAATTGCGCAATGGCGGATGTTGGCTTTTATTGCTAAGTAGTTGATGACTGAGGGTTAGATAATTAGAATAATTGTGTTTTTAATGTGTTTATAGGCTGTCGGTTACCTTATAAGTATGGTTTTGTCTTTGCTCATGAACAAAATGTACAGTAACGTATGTTTCTTAGAGTGTTTCCCGAATGCCACGACGTGTTCTTCATCAAACGAGGTTTAAGTTAATTTCTATAGAGTAAGGGATGCGTAATGGCTTCATTGTACCCTGACATTGCGGTTCATAGGCAATGGTAACCGTTCCACGTTAGGTAGAACGTTTGCTCGTTTACCTACCAATGCAAAAAATAAAAGAAGAAATTACAGTTTTTTTTAATATTAACTTAGTTTGTTCGTTATCTAGAGGTGAAGTAATTATGCAGGTTTTTAATTTGTTCATTTGAAATATATTCATGTTTTTTTGAAAGATCTTTTAAATTAAAAGATATTTGCTTACTTATTATTCTTAATATTTCTTTGTTGTCGCAATAGAAACTAAAATGTGATGTCACTGACCAAACGTTATGTACGTAGGACGATGAAATCAAAACCGTATAGTTATAATACTTCTACCTTCTTGTTTAAATGAAAGCTAATCAATTACAGATATCCGTATTAGTATGTATGTGGGCGATTTTCATGGTCACAGGAACAACTTGTTCCGCAAAAAATCTTATTTGGACATAATTGCTCTTTACCATTTGTATAGGTTGGTATTTTATTTTTTTATTGGGTTAGACGGTAATTATTATCTTTAATTAAGATACATTTAGTATTGTAAAAACATTGTAAAGTATCAAGAAATAATCGTAAAAAATAGATGAGTAGTTTTGGTAGAAAATTTTTTTACCATAAAACTATAAGTTATCCGAAAGATACTCAAAATATAGACTAAATTATTGCGTGTTTGTACGGTATGATGATGGAATAAAAAGTAAAATATTGACAATACTTTTAAAATATGTAACTATTCAACATTAACAAAACATAACCTAAACCACTATAAAATAGAATAATAACAACTTTCGACTTCAATATTTTCGTCCAACAATCGAAACGAGATCGAGAAACTCATGGTAACGCCATTATCATGATTCTATATCTCATCGTACGCTACTCGCTACATTTTAGGATTGAAAACGAAAGTGCACTTTCCCTCTCAACATTATTGGTAAAATGGTTTTCTATCTTCTATTTATTCTGTGTCATGTTAAGTGATCTTTATTTTTGGCGGACCACAAAAAAGACGATCGTGTTTTGTTTTTTTATTTACTTTGGTTTTTTGTGTGGTCTTTCATGCAGTGTGTATTAAATATCTAGATATTGAATGAGCTTAACTACGAATAACGTCAGCGAATAACAGCATTAACGTACTAAAGGTATTTTATAAAAAAATAGTTCAAAATGAAATTCTATGTTTTCTTCGAGTACAAAATAAACATATTCATGCAAAGTTTTGGTTTTCTTGTTATAGTTTTCGAGCAAAAAGCTTAGATAGACGGACATCGCGAAACTATAAAGGCAGTTCGGACTTCGGACTTCGCAACTCTAAAAGTATACCTACTGTAATTTTGTAAGAATGAATAAACTACCTATTTGATACGACTCATGAAGTATTCAAAGAAACTTTAATATTAAAAATGTTGGTTCAAACAAATTCGTTAATCGATTTAGAGAAACGTTAATTAATTGATCACCACGTTACGCGATATATTTTTATGTACCAATATTCACTTTCTTAATTTTCGATTCAATGAATAAAATAACCATACGGATGTGCGAAATGGTTCATTAAAATTTTTATATTACTTTAGACAGCAAATGGCGCGAAAAGGTCAAATTTCAGACATTTTTAAATTACTTGGTAGTGTAAAGTAGTTTCTACCTCCGGCTTTATAATTGTGGTATTTCATAAAGCAAAATGTGATGTTTTTTTATTGCGTGATAAACGAACCTACGGTCCACTTGATGATAAGTTGAACCTGTCACTCATGAACCTATACAGTGACACGGAATTGTAGTAGAAAAAATAGTGATTTTCATATGCTTTTAATTTTCATTGTTGGATTTGAGTTATGTTCTGTAATAGAATAAGCGTATTACAGAAGTGGAGCAACATTATTATGTTTCGATAAAGTAGATTGACAAGAAAGTCTGAACACTCAGGACTCTTCTCATCATTCTTGTCTAACTCACACAAAGATTTCACAGACCCGAGAAATCGGACAAATTTTGGACCTGAACCGTATTTTGCCTGTATTTACAGTGAGACCTACGTTAGTGTAAATTTCACCTCTGCAACTTGCTTTTCGATCTACTTAAGGTACAAGAAACTCAAAGGTAGAATAACCGTACCGACTAGAAGTAGATAAACATCCTACGTAAAAATAGTGAAATTTAATTGGTGCTTTACAGATTTATATCAACCTTCCCATGACATCTTAATTTGTGTTTACGTTACGTTTTTGAATGCAATTTAATGTTACACAATAATTGAATTAAGTACACGAAACGAATGAATCGAGATAATTAATGCGAAAGTTCACCGTTTTTCTAATAACCGTGTAATTATAGAAGATGAAAAATGAGTTTTTAATGTGTGAATGGAGAATCAAATTTAGAATGGAAACATTGCAATTTAAAATTAAGAAAAGAACTTGAAACAGCGAAGAGGTTGTATATTGTTTACGAAAGAGGTTTCGTACTGTCTTGCGTATTTATTTCATTAAAAGGTTATATGTTGACCAACGAAAAGTTAATACTGAAAATCATTGACAAATATTTGCTTGTATTGTGAAACTTGGACCAAACATGAAAGTAGAGAATTCTTAAAAAAAGTTATGTTTTTGAAAACTCTAATTTATAAAGCTTTTGTTTATCTATAATGGTCTAGTTTCTAAAAGATAAATTATGAAGACAATTTTTTTAAACCTGAAAAATTACACGATGTTTTATTTTAGGTCTTATAACATACTTAAAGAACATTTATATTACTTTTATGCACTAATTGGGCCACCTTAAATGTTATGTACTACAATACGAAATTCTCTGACTGAATGACGCATTCCTTTGTTTTATCTCGAAAATGACTGAGCTACTGCAATGTTTTACAATTTATAATATCACAGATTGAAATCTAAAAACACTGATAACACGCTATAAAAATGAAATCCAAGTGAATTGAATTTATTATATTAAATTTAAACATAATTATAGCTCTTTCTGTTTAGACAAGTTTGAATAATTTTCACTGAAACCACCGGGAAAGTGTGAGTTATTGGAGATGGATTTATAATAATTATAGGGTTATAAAACTGTATTTTCAATTATGTGTTCATAAATTTTGTTACGTCTATTATTTTTCTAAAGATTTCATATTGGAGAGTGATAGTTTAATCAGTTAATTGTAGGCTTTTAATCAATCTTTTATACAAAATAATGACGTCATTTCGAGTTGAATCGTTTTCTTTGATGCCTTTTTCGAGAATTTCAACTTTGTATTATATACTGTTTATATCTAAGAGCTTCAACTCTGACCTTCTACATTTTATGTGTACGATGTTACCTATATAGTTGAAACTAACTATTTTCTGGTATTATCTTCATTTAAACAACATGTTGTAGATGTTTAATTATTAAAAAAAATAGTACAATCATTACTCGCAATACTATTACGTATTCTGTGAGCAAGTATCCATTAAAACAGAAATATAACAGTAGCAAAAATGCTGAGATTCCGAAGATAAAAATTACATGAAGATCAAAGCGCGTTGTAGCGTATAATTATTTTAACGGTTCCCCTTGTTTAGACGAGCTTCGCGCTACAATTGTTTCTTCTTGCTTAATTCCGACGGAGTTTTGACTTGAAATAATATTATAGTATTTTTATTTTGAATAACTTCGGACTGCTGATTGATTAATAACTATATTATAAGATGATAAATATACGGTTTGATGTTTATTAAATATTTTTTTGACTTCAACGCAAAATAACGTATTATTGGTCTCGATAAAGGAACTTACAGAAATTTTAATATTCTCAATCTTTTTGGTGAATCAAGTGCACAACCGCAGAAAGCCTCTCCAACTTTTAAGGTTCGATTTAATCATCCAATATTGTCCGTATTCTCGTGAAAGTTGTTTGTGAAAATAATTATGTTATGTCAGTCTTAGCACTGTCTACAATATTGTACGTAACTACCTAAGTTTGTTTAGTTGAGCCTGTTTATTCATAGGGAAGTAAAAGTTATGTTAATCAAGCTGAAACAAAGTGTACGCGGATGTTTTCGCACATAATTGATTATGCAAGGATACGCATAACGTCTCGCTGTAATGCCTGAATGGGACCTGTGACAGACTGTTCACGCATCGCCATTTTGTGACGTCATTTGTTTGGTTTGGTCACGGGTTACAGATTTCAAATTCTTGTAAAGAAATAACGATGAATCGAAGTCGGGATTTTTTTATTATTTTAATAGGTTTTACTTAAGTCTTTGATGTTATAAGCTAACAATAATATTTTCATAATTTTATTAAAAAAATAGTACGTTTACAATTTTGAAATTCAAAAGCCCTGTGCGTAAACTATTTACTTACTTTTTAGGTATTCGCAATTTTTTAAGATCCTCAATTCCAAGTTAAAATTCGCTTCAGCACCTAAATCGAAGCGCAAAAGGACAGAAGGCTGTGTTGATTGCATCAGGAAACACTCAAGCTTCGTCCACTCAACCTTATTACCATAGCGCTTTCTATTTCCGCTGGGTGAGCTCCTTGTTACGAAATAGCTGTTGTCATGGCGTCTCAAAATTACCTTTTCTGAACTCCTAAAGCCATTGTTTTGGCCAATCAACCTGTCGGGCGCAGGAAATAAAACTTGTGCGTGTGACATTGAAAAGTGTTACATTCTGTTCAGTAATTTCTTATTGTGCAACTTTTTTATTGTTCACGTTTGAGTTGACAGCATTACAAGTTTGGCCACTAGTCGTCGGGTTTTTAGTATACTGTTAAACTTCTAGATAGCCATTAAAAATAACTATATTATAAGATGATAAATATACGGTTTGATGTTTATTAAATATTTTTTTGACTTCAACGCAAAATAACGTATTATTGGTCTCGATAAAGGAACTTACAGAAATTTTAATATTCTCAATCTTTTTGGTGAATCAAGTGCACAACCGCAGAAAGCCTCTCCAACTTTTAAGGTTCGATTTAATCATCCAATATTGTCCGTATTCTCGTGAAAGTTGTTTGTGAAAATAATTATGTTATGTCAGTCTTAGCACTGTCTACAATATTGTACGTAACTACCTAAGTTTGTTTAGTTGAGCCTGTTTATTCATAGGGAAGTAAAAGTTATGTTAATCAAGCTGAAACAAAGTGTACGCGGATGTTTTCGCACATAATTGATTATGCAAGGATACGCATAACGTCTCGCTGTAATGCCTGAATGGGACCTGTGACAGACTGTTCACGCATCGCCATTTTGTGACGTCATTTGTTTGGTTTGGTCACGGGTTACAGATTTCAAATTCTTGTAAAGAAATAACGATGAATCGAAGTCGGGATTTTTTTATTATTTTAATAGGTTTTACTTAAGTCTTTGATGTTATAAGCTAACAATAATATTTTCATAATTTTATTAAAAAAATAGTACGTTTACAATTTTGAAATTCAAAAGCCCTGTGCGTAAACTATTTACTTACTTTTTAGGTATTCGCAATTTTTTAAGATCCTCAATTCCAAGTTAAAATTCGCTTCAGCACCTAAATCGAAGCGCAAAAGGACAGAAGGCTGTGTTGATTGCATCAGGAAACACTCAAGCTTCGTCCACTCAACCTTATTACCATAGCGCTTTCTATTTCCGCTGGGTGAGCTCCTTGTTACGAAATAGCTGTTGTCATGGCGTCTCAAAATTACCTTTTCTGAACTCCTAAAGCCATTGTTTTGGCCAATCAACCTGTCGGGCGCAGGAAATAAAACTTGTGCGTGTGACATTGAAAAGTGTTACATTCTGTTCAGTAATTTCTTATTGTGCAACTTTTTTATTGTTCACGTTTGAGTTGACAGCATTACAAGTTTGGCCACTAGTCGTCGGGTTTTTAGTATACTGTTAAACTTCTAGATAGCCATTAAAGCGTTAAAAGCGCTAGATGAGGATTTTGCCACCAAATTTAACGTTAAAATCTTTAATTTAGCAACGCTAAATCATTGATGAAATGTTCATTAAAATAATTAATGCTGGCTTTGTTACTACTCTATTTGTAAAACTTAAAACTAAAACCTTACAATAAACTCTCAAATGCCGGCAAAGATATTAAAACGTACAGCCAAAGAAATAAAAAAAAAACCGTCAAGAAACTCCCGCGTATTTTGATGTTCCATGACACGTTATTGCGGAACTGTCAGACAAAGGTTCTTGTTTTACGACTGTGCCAACTGCGCCCCTCGACGGTGGCTCGTGTATAAAACATTAGCTTCCTGCTACCACTGTCTAATACGGATGCTGATTTATGTACTAGTGAATATTTAGCAGCGGGCTAAGAAAATTGAGAAACGATGACAGTGGCAATTTATAAAACTATTGCTTAACGGAGAATCTTAAACAATTTGATTACAGATATACGTTTTTGGAACGTAGTTCCTTATCGCGCGTTATCGAAACGGGGCTAGACGGAATTTCCAATAAAAAAGTTGTCACAACACTTTTTTTGTTTTAGATGATTTTCGCTAGATGGCGCTGTGATTAAAATATTTTAAGACAATTCCTTATTTTGTTTTATATGACTAATGCTAGATGGCGCCGTGATCAAAATATTTTATTTAATAATAATTAGTTACTTGTAACTCGTAAGCGTAAGTTACTTGTACGGCCACCACGACTTTAAATTGTATATTTTTTATTAATGAAGTATCAACAGTTAAAATATTGTCGACTGTTGTTTATACACCTAGTTAAAGAATCATGTGTAAATGTTTTTTAAGGTCAAACATTGTTCAGGAAGCAAGTAATTCCCTCATCTTGTTTTTAAAGGGAAGGAAGTATTATCACCTTGTTTACATAGTTGATTAGCAACGCTAACAAGTATTAAGTTCCGTCTTTAGTTACTTAGAGAAGAGTAGATCTTGTTGTTTTTGCCTCCCTGAGTCATAAAATATGTATAACTCTAAACTTAAAGACATTAAATATTTTTCACTTAAAATAACTAGAAACATTTTCGTGCTTTCTTCTTTGTCTTTGGTTTTTATTATGTATCCGATAATTGGTTCCACATTACAAGGAACCTTTCAGCTGTAATGAAACCTTACATTAGGAAGTAGGTTATACAAAATTAATGAGAATCCCAGTACGCTCTCAATTCGACTAATGCAATTGCGTTCGTGGTCCTCGTCAAACGGCCGCCGTTCGACATCGGCTAATTGATTTGATTTGTCGCCTCCTCGCTCTCATGATTGCCTGGTACTTTTAGTACAGGATGTCTGAAAATTTCTTCATGGATTTTCTCTTTAATTTTAAAAGATATGAGAATAAGTAAAATTGAATTTGAATATTTTTTATTTTTTCGCTTCTTCGCTCTTATGATAGCCTGGTACTTTTAGTACAAGATGTTTTATTTTCTTTATAGATTTTGCCCTCAAGTTTTTGGATATGTAAATTATTAAATTTATTATTCGAAAAATCGGCATCGTGGGCTAATTGATTTGATTTGTCGCCTCCTCGTTCTCATGATGGCCTGGTACTTTTATATTTTTCTGCATCGGTTTATGTACAGGTGCATGAAGAAGGTAATTAATATAACTAAGATGGTAATAGTAATACATTTTGAAGAAAGTTAAACCAAGTTCAATTATACTGACGGTTTATGAACATAATGATACTAAAAAACATTATTTCGCAATTAATATCAATAAAATACACCCTGTATATTAAAAGGAGCAATGTTGAACAACCGAGCAATTCAATCAAGTGTTAGTCAATAACAATTCGTAAACATCGAGTACACGCATTAGGGTCTGATTGAGTAACAAGAAACACCAGTAGCTTTAAGATTTTGTTGCCGCTTTTTACAAAAAAAAATCTTAAAAAGGTGTGTAACAAAGTTTAAGTTAGAATTTCTGTAATAATGAGAGCTATGGCTTGTCCTTCTTCAAACGAAGCTTGAAGGAAGGCCGTAGATAGCGGTCTGGCAGTGCAGAGGTCCATGAGCAATGGTCACAGCTTACGATCAGGTTATCCGTTAGCTCGTCTGCCTGACAAATGGAGTAATAGACTTGTTCTTTTTTACCCTAATTTGATAGGAAATGCAGTAGATATCTGCTTCTATGGAATGCACTCCAATAAATACCCAAAAAAAAAACAAAGAAAACATATCTCCATGTACCTCATAAAGGCATTCTAATTCACTCAAACCAATAAACAATATCGCGAATACAATGTCGAATAACCATTTATGATTTGATCTATTAACCCCGGTTAGTTGGAACTTTCTCCGCTCCGTATAAGGGTCATTCTGGCCCCTTGTTTCCTTGTACGACAGGGGCCGATTGAACCCGGTTTAACGAGACCGAAGGGTTATCTGTTCGGTCATCGAAGCAGCGGTTTGGAATAAGACTCGTATGCCAGTTATATGCATTGATTGACTGGATATTTTCGCCATTTCAATTTGGAATATACAAATGTTTAGAAGCAAAACTTTTTCTACTTTTTAGGAAATGACTGACAGTATTTTGCTAGGCTGTATTTCTCTACGTTTGGTACTACGAGTAATAATAGTACTCAATTAAGCTGTCTAAAAAGGTGGAATACTTAAATATATTCAAGACGAGATTTCGTTTATCGGATTCCGTACATGCAACTAAAATTAACCATGGATCTTATTTCTCATCAGTTGAACGCTTAATATCAAAGGAATTGTTTTAAACATTAAGTTCTCTAGCAAAAAAATAGGTTATAAAATAAAAATACATTTGTCCAACTTTTAAAGACTTTTAATAGCCTAATTCTGACAACACCTACATAGCGATTATAATAAATAATGATTATAGTCAATGCCGAAATGGAGACTACATATAACGTTACAAAGAACTGATACAAATCATTTAAAATCAATATATGAATTCAGCGACACGCATGAATGAAGTGGACCAAAACAAAAGACAGTCACGAACACGCGTGGCTCAGTATCAATAGTGAAGAGCCGAGGATGATTTACAGCGTGACGTGGTGAAGAAAAATATAGTGTTTTATAGTCATAAAGGATATTTTTTTCTCATTTTTGTAATCGAAAGTGTATTGAAGCACGGCGCTCGTTACGCGTTTCTTTACCATATTCTTCTTCTTCTTTTGCTTTCCCTTTAATCTTATTAAATGGGATTTGCGTAATACAATATGATTGCTCCCTCCATACCTGTTTCTATTCTATAATATGCATGTAATATTGATAACCTTCATTTTCAGTGACTCTATCTATTAAAAAAACCACATTAAAATCCGTTACGTACTTTTGAAGATTTAAGCACACATGGGCACAGAGAGCGCTACACGACATGTAGTGTTTTTATGGTTCTTTTTCGTATCACACTATCCATTACACATATGAATGGAGAGTGCGTGTGTTCACCCGGTGCCCTCGTTGTCCATCACGTTGTCACGATCATGAGTTATTGAATTGTGAGAATTATCTATGAATTCAATTCTTTTTTCAATGTCTTTCATATTTGGAATGAAAGCGTAGTGATTGAGATGTAGCCTCGATTTCGATGGTAACGCTGCGAAAATTATGTTTTTTGTAGGATAAAACTGTCGATATGAATGTGGTAATGATGTATTGAATTACAGAAGTTTTTTCAATAGAAAATAATTTAAAATAAGTTATTGTATATTACCGAAAATTCTATTTGGTTTTTCATTTCAAGTATGAAAATGTGTGTGTAAAAATTCAAGTATGTGATTTCAAATGAAACTTTACCACAATATAGCTTATACATCAGATTAACACATAGGCTACAATTTTTGAACCCCTTTGTAACGCAGACGAAGTTGCGCGGGTCACCTAATATATATATAGATCTGTATATAACTACAAACCTGTAATGTTTTTATTTCCTTCTCATGTTCAATTAATTACAAGACACGAGTTTATATAAAAACTAACACTTCCCACTCGTTTCTTCGAAGTGACATCCGGACTCATAATTGAATATCTAACATAGTCACAATCTGTCATTCAGTTCTGTGGGAAATCTTAGTTCTTGTTGACCGTCATCTGCTAGTTTAGTTCGAAATACTTTGTTTAATACTTGTCATACGCAAGTTTTTTCACTATTTGGTAATATATTTTGTGAAAACTATTGCTTTTTATTATCGTTTTCTATTAAATCGGCTAAAATATCTGTTATAACGATCCCTTGAATACATTGAAGCATTAGACCAGTTAGTATCTGAAAGAAGAAAGCATTTTTATTTGCACGTGCACACTTTTCGCCTCTCAGCAATTTCTTATAAAGATATTTAAACGAACTGATTCGGGCAATATTTCCTGCGTCACAGTTTATATAGATAATAGATGTTTAAAATAAGAAATATTTAGTCGCATTCTATGTTTGTATAGATATATCTAAATACTGTATATGCAGCAATCGAAACGCAGATCGGATGTAACTTTCGCAGGGTTGCGTACAGTTGCGCAGTTTCACGCAACCGTTGTCTGCACATTAGCATACAATACACACGATAACGTTCTCTATACGTTCAGACGTTTTGATTGAAGACAATTGTATGGTCTGTTTGTATTGTACGATTTACGTTCGTCAATATATCTGATGGATGCTAAGAGTTCGCGAATGTGTGTCTGAATAGAGGCTGTTTCTCGGAGCTTTGAGATATAGGTAATCTAACATGTTATTTTAGGTTAGGGGTAGGGCGATGAAAATATATTGAAACGTAAACGTTCCACATTTAAATTTGTACTTAAGTTTTCCTTGTGTTATGGGTATTAGTGATATAGATAGATAGCTTAGGCCAAAAACACTCACCTAAATTTTATCAATATTATCTTATAGCTAATAGATTCACTAAAATAGGAACTGAACTAACTCATGGTTCAGTAGCCACTTTTACTGATCACTAGATCCTTTCATAAATTATTGAAGATAAATTTACTTAAAAAACAAATGGTTTTGTAAACATTTTCGTTTACATTTATAATCACTTTCATTAAGATATCTATGCCAAGTGATAAAGCGATCGGTACTAAATATACGCGGGATAATAACACGGTTGTGCTTAATTACATCGTATTGTTTCATTAAATTGGTACAAAACAGTGCAACGTGTAAATTTACGTAACCTCGACGTTAGGGTTTTATCGTTTCAATAAAATGTTTACCGCCCAAAGAATCGGACGGAATCATCGTCGACAATTAACCCATTGTGTTGCTTGTTCTATAGGGTTGGCAGTATTGGCACTGAAATTTCACTTATCTGTACCTTTAGTATTCGAGATAGGAACATCTAGTGTGCAGACCTGAAAAAATATTTATAGTATAGATAATATTTTTCTGATTGCCTGATATGAAATAATATCTATAGTGACAGTATAAAGAAGATGTATAACATAACTAACCTCAGTAAACTTCTTTAAACACTCGCGGTTATCTACATCACTTACACTATTACTAAACGGATTCTTACCACAATTAGGTGGGCAGTTGGCTCGTCTGCCTACAAGGCAATAAAAAAAAAACATATATTTTTAATTGAGCAGTCCCGATATTTCAGCACTGTTTCAAGCGCCATGATCACGGGAAGACTGAGGAACTGCGGGTAGGTCATTTAAGAGCAGACAAATCTGTCTACCTTCTTTCTCGTTCGTTTGCCGGTACCACTGATCGTGGTAAGAACCCGTTTAGTAATAGTGTAAGTGAAAAAGTAAACTGTTTTAAATAAGTTAAAATAAATACTACCAAATGAATAGTCGAGGAGACTGAATAATAAAGTAGCAAATTTTATTTTAATTCATTCATTCACAAAAGCAGCATCATGTTGGCAACCCTAGGTGTCAGCCCTAGCATTGAACGTAACTCGCATGCCATTAATCTTGTTTCCAAACATCCGTTTAATGGAGTGTTCAGTGCAGGACGCACGGGCGCGGTTGCATTCATCTAGATCGAATTTGATCTGAAATGTCGTATGCGACTTTTGCAGAGATATCATAATAGTGATCCATATTCCCCACTCTATTGAGATTTGAGGTTATGTAGGGCAGTATTGAATGGATATAGTTCTATTTATAAGTGGAAATCATTTAACCCTACCTTTTATAATCTACCTCTAATACCTTTTCCATTTATGCTAATTACCCTGATCTTTGATAAAATGTATGCCTTATACTTACTTCCTTCTTTTGGTGTACTTATTTTAGAGAATAATCTGTTGACATGTTTTTGCACACTGCTTTTTATTTAACACCAGCTGAACTACGCAACTATACCTGCGATTCCTAATTAGTAAAATGTTCAAAGTCAAGTCAAAGTCAAATCAAAGTTGATGTGTACATATATATTTTGAAAATAATAAAAAAAAAGTTCTACCACCAATTCACTATAACATAACATAATATTATATTGTTTTACATTGTTTTGGTTTTTAACAAATGTATCAATTGAAACGGCCCGGGACGAGTACCTCAATCCTATTTTGAGTCAGCAGTCATTTATATAATCATTAAGTTCGAAATTATTACCTCGAACACAAAAATCACGACCTTATCTGTTTATGATATTAGTTTAGGTACTATAGGTACACCTTTTCTGTATAGCACATTTCGAAGTACACTCTTGTCTCTTATGCCTTTTTGTAGCTGAAACTGATGTGTTGAGTAATACTATGTTCCGCACCATGCGCACATGCCTGTGATAGTCATGGCAAGCGCATCGTCCATTCAGAATGTTGCATCTATTTCTTATGTGTGTTTGTTAATTTTATGAACGCTCTGGTCTAGTTGTTGTGATGTTGTAAACAATTTTTATGTTTCTTAATTGGTGTCTGTAGCTGTATCGATTGTTCTTTTGTCTGTTCTATAGCTCTAAAATACCAGTAAATCTGCTACCTTTAAATGTTAATATTAATAAGAAACAAACATAAATACAAATAATATTAAGACGTATCTATTAAATTATTTAGCTGATCTGCAAGGACTAAATGGATAAACAAAATGGCGGAAGGGAAAATTTCATTTTACTTTTAGTCTGTTTTTTGAGGTGTAAGGAGATTCCTTCAAATGAGGATTTACGTGATTCCCTTGGAGAATATGCTTCTTATACAGGGTGTTGTTGCCCGGTGAAACAATACTTTAAGGGCTTAATCTATATCACATTTCAAATCATATACACATACTTTTGAAACGGAGATAATGACTTTATTTTCCCATACAAAGTTGAAAAATTATTATTTTGTATTAATTTTGACAACCCTACCCTGACCTACATGTAGCGTGCTATATCTATATGCCATTTTCATGCACACAGGCGCATCCGATCGCAATTTTAGAGTTCTGTGCTATAATAAACTCCTACTAATAGAAAATTACCACGTAGTTTTGATTAGTTATAACTTATGATATATTATGCCTAGAAAACCCAGACTTGGTGGATGGCTTCTACATCAAGTATACTATTTGCTGTGAAAGTATTGTTTCATCGGATTTTAACACCCTGTATATTCATACAGACTAGCAGTAAAAGTAACTACTATATAGTAAACGTAAAGTTAATTGTATATTTCCATTGTTCTAGTTGGTGGTGAATTTAGCCCTTGTGATCTACCATGCGCTGGACTACACGCACGCCGAGGACGAGGAGAGGCTCATCTCGCCAGACCTTGAGGGGCTCATCACCGAGATGACGTCATGCGATCTAGTTGGTAAGTTTTACAAAATTATTTATTACTACTTAATACTCCTTGCTGTATATTCGGTTTATAGAAATTTCTTTCTTTTCTCAAAAAATCACATTTCACATCCATGAGAAAAAAAACTTGAGAGGTGACATGGGACACCCGAATAGAACGAAGTTCCTTTCGATTAAAAGATATCTTATATTTTTTTTCCTAACGTAACGGTACGGACGCGATAAGGAACGTGTTTTAAAAGATTTTGATCACAGCGCCATCTAGCGATAATCATCTAAAACAAAAAAAGTGTCGTGACAACTTTTCGTAAGAATTTTTTCCGTCTAGCCCCCTTTCACAACGCGCGATAAGGAACTTTGTTCCAAAAACACTAACACAATTTTGTTCGTTCAAGCAACTATGCAAATACAAATAAATTGTCACAGGTATCTAAATTTCAAACTGACAAAAACATACAATCAATAAATTACCTACGAACTTATGTTATTACGGCATATGAAATATTTAGCTTTGTTATCGGAAGCTTTGAATCGTAAGATGTGTAAGAAATATGAGTAGACTGAACAAAGACAGTGTTTTTTCGTGAATATTCAAAATGAGTAATGAAAACAATTTGTGATGCTTGTAAAATAGCCAGTAACATGATTTTGACGATAAATAAATTAAGAATCGGCTTTCTTTTAATCTTGTGGATTCCAAAATTATAGAAAGTCTCATATACAGGGTGTTAAAATCCGATGAAACAATACTTTCACAGCAAATAGTATACTTGATGTAGAAGCCATCCACCAAATCTGGGTTTTCGAGGCATAATATATCATAAGTTATAATTAATTCCACATTTAAACTACTTCTTAATTTGTGCAGGATCAACCCTACTGTACTGTCCTACACCAACAGCTAAAGACTTAAGCCGGCTAGTCACCTCCTGTATCATAGAACATTGTAATAATACACGGGACAAAAATCACATTCTAAACAGGATACATGTGCTTGAAAATAGATTTAGCACGCTAGATGTAGGTCAGGGTAGGGTTGTATGGCCCTATACGGTGCGCCCGTCTGGGCCGACGCACGGGTGCGAAAATATAGCGCATCGTAGCTATTCGCTAGCCATCCGCGGGTACCGCACCGTCACTTTTGAGGCGGCGTGCGTGCTGGCGGGGACGCCGCCCTGGGAGCTGGAGGCGGAGGCGCTAGCTGGCGATTATCGCTGGCGATGCGACCTCCGCGCCCGGGGCGTGATACGTCCCCTGTGGGAAGCGGTTCGCGACAGGAAGGTCCAATCTCGGCGGTCCGTAGTAGAAGCGTGGAAGCGACGTCTCGCTAACCCCACCTGGGGTCTACGGACCGTCGAGGCGATCCGCCCGATCCTAGATGATTGGGTGGGTCGTAGCTCAGGACGCCTCACCTTCTGGATGGTGCAGATGCTGACCGGGCACGGGTGCTTCGGTCGGTATCTGCACCGGATCAAGGCCGAGCCGACGGCGAGGTGCCACCATTGCGTGGGATGTGACCAGGACACGCCGGAGCATACGCTCGCGCGCTGCCCCGCATGGGAGAGGCAGCGCTGTGTCCTGGTCCAACAAATAGGTCCGGACTTGTCGCTCCCGGGCGTCGCGGCGTCGATGCTCGAGAGCGACGAGTCCTGGAAGGCGATGCTCGACTTCTGCGAGTCCACCATCTCGCAGAAGCAGGTGGCGGGGGCTGCGAGAGAGAGGCTTTACGCCGCTCTCAACTTGCCAACCCGCCGCCGTCGAGCAGGGGGCCGGGACCGGGATCTCGCCCGGATTCTGGCCCCCTAAGAGTTTCGGGTCCCCAACGCATGTGAGTGCGAGCGGGGACCCAAGAAGGTGCCGTGTCTCGCTCAACACGCCCTTAGCGTTAGAGCATCCGGGGGATGGTAGACCGCGGTCCCCGACCCACGCTGGTTCTGATCCAGCGGGGTATTCCGCGGGAGGGTGACACGCGGTCCCATCTTGGCGGGCTTCGGAGAGCCCGCCGACCGAGAGAGCCGGTGGCCGTATTCGCCGGCGGCTACCGGTTCGGCGTCCGGGGACGGAGCGACGGGAAAGCATGCCGATGGCGTAACGCGTCGCGCCGTCCCTACAAACCCCGTGCTGGGTTCTGGCCTCAGCCGGGGTTCTGACGCTGAGTGTGAGCGGTTGGAGGTTTTAGTGAGGTTCAACTCCCACATACCCCGCCCGCGGGGCGGGCGGGGATCCGGTGATTTCCTCCAACTAAAAAAAAAAAAAAAAAAGGGTAGGGTTGTCAAAAATAATACAAAATAATAATTTTTCAACTTTGTATGGGAAAATAAAGTGATCATCTCCGTTTCAAAAGTATGTGTATATGATTTGAAATGTGATATAGATTAAGCACTTAACGTATTGTTTCACCGGGCACCAACACCCTGTAGGTATATAGAATCCAGCGAAATTCTTGAAGTTTCGCTCTACAGTTTTTTTAATAAGCACTTAGGTATTTTATTGACTGTTTCTTTAAATAGACCATTCTGGAGGATGTATTTCTATATCTATCAATTGTTAGTTCATCGAACTTGAAATGATTTCGTACTTTAAGAAAAAAATCTTTTCAGTTGAAATGGATTCGATGATGTTTTATTTTTAAGCCTTATTATTTTTTATATCAAGATGTATAGAGCGTTAACCTCTACCAAGAGAGTTTAACCAAGCTATACAAAAAAGTATTGCGTAGTTATATGACATGTACCTACCTAGCTAAGTTTAAGAATAAAAATGTAAGTTGACTGTGTAGAATCGCAGTAATTAAATACTGTGAGGAATTATAACCATTCTGCGTCGTTTCTTCAAATCATTCGGTTCCGGCAACAATGTGTTTCTAGAAATGTCCATTTCTTGAATATTCTTTGATTGAATGTCATTTTTTACTTATGTGTGATATCTGTTCGATATTTCTATAGATTAAAGTTTGGCACTATAGAACTCACCCTATATTCCGTAAACCTATTTAAGAATAGTCTAGTTTGGTTAGTAGTTAAGTTGTCCTTAGACCACTTGATCTTTAACGTCAGGGCTTTAAAACAACACACTCTCCAAGTGATACTCGACCTTAAAGGAACTCAAAGTGTTTACAAAAAGGAGCTGTTTTCTATCACGCCTCCATTCAAACCAATTGAGTGTTTAGACACTTGTGTAGTTTCTCCGGTAGCCGAACTTTCATCTTCTTGACCTTTCCAGTGTCACGATGTGCCGATACCGAGACACGAAGAAAATTACTGCTCGATTTACTTGTACTGTAGACTAATGGGTTTTGACTTTAAATGGAAGGGCGATTTGCAATTGTGACTTGGTATTATTGAACAACTTGTGTGTGTAAATGTTTATTTAAAACTTTATCGTACACGACAGAAAAAAGTTATATAAAAAAAATGTTCACAAAAGGCGAGCTTAACTCAATACTGAGTTTTCTTACAGCAAACTCAAAATAAAACATACAGTAAGTAGAGTATGTTATGTATGTTTCTAAGGTTAAATTTTGTTTTGGTAACTGTTTATTGAAATAGCCTTTCGATTATCCTGATATTTGGTCATGATATTGTTTAAATGTATATATTGGAATATATTATAATGATGATTAACTGCTGCAATCGTTTAGTAGTTTTAACGTTCCGAACTCCCGGGATTTGCTCCCCCAGATACTACTTTACATATTGTTTTTGATTGTAATAATTTTCATTTGTAATATTTCAATGAATTTCTGCTCCGTTTTATTTATTGTGCTCTTTTATAAATTTCTCACAGCTAACTTCGAATCAATTCGATCGAAACGAAACGTTATTCAAATTGAATAAATCACGCATGAATTTCTATTACTGACAATTTGTTTTGGACAAATTCAAAGAGTTCGTGATGAGATTGGTGCTGTCAATCATTCGCAGAGAGTATTGGCAACTGTGTATTTTGTAATATCCTGAGTTTACGAAATCTTTTATTTAAAAGTTTTATTGTTGTTCGAATGTTTTTAATGTTTATTCCTGTAGGTTTATTTGATTTGATCGCTATTTTTGCAGTTATAAGGTTTTCTAAGTAGTTTTTGACTATTTGCAACTTCTCGGAAAGATTTCTCTCGGGAACGAGAATGTTTCATTGTCACAAAGTTAATAACCTCTGCTTTATCATAATGTTACACGATATGTACGACTTACTTACTCCCTCCGGGTGACGCAATATTTTGTGGATGACTCCCTAACTGCAGTATTGTTCCTATTTGATGTATTTTTAAATACTACAAATAGGTAGACAAGGCTATTTTAGAATATTGTAAAACTTTTCTTGTTGTAACTGCATTACACAAATTCTTGGAAATGTATGGAATTTTCCTCAAATCATCGACTCTGAGTCTGATGATGGTCGTGCGTGCAAATGGACAATGTACCCTGACTTCACCGTTATGAATTATGCGATGACAATAAACGATTGAGCATCTTTAATATCCACAATCTTAAGAATTGTTGTCACTAAATAGTTTATTGTTATTGTTTATTAAAAAAAACTACAAGAATATTTTTGTAACATTTTCTGATTATCAATCTGTGTACGTGGGCAATCTGTAGATGCTTGCGCTAGGGTTAACATAATATGCGATTTTAAATGTAATTACTGCAAAAAATATTTCTGACACGTTTGACTCGCTTTGCATTCGTTTGATATGATTAAGTATATCGTGACGTAAGAGGAACATCAGTATGGTTTATAAGAAGACATTTCGGTATTTATTTTTTGTCATGGGCTCACAGCCACTGATAGATGTAGGTGTTGGAAATCCCTCAAGGTGCACTTTAATTAATAAAACTCTGGAGCTTGGTCAACTAAAATATATATTCCATATTTTGTCTTTCACAATAAAAACCAAACTAAAAACTCTACATTTTTTACATATAAAAGTCATCTTGTTTTTAAAAATAAACAAATTCGAAATAAATAAAACCTATTTACAACAGTAGGTAACTAAGCCTTCCACAAGATACAGTGTATTAACATGATTTTAATCAGTTCATCAGGTCAATTCGGTAAACGTGTGTGGTAACAGGTACACTACCTACGATTCTAAGTTGTTACAATTTTATTTCTCCGTTCGGGTATTATGCTAATCTTATGGCTTATTTTGATGTTTTGTTTTGAAACTATAACATATTAGTATGTTAGCTGTTGAGAATGTGTAGGTATCAAAATGTCTGTGGGAGTGTGGAAATAGTGTCTACATGTCGGTCAAGATGTCGTACAAACATATGCAGTAGTATGCAATTCGTAGAAGGTATGCATTGCAATACCCTGATTCAATTGAATTGTAAAATACCAAGAAAAAACATTTTAAAATAAATATTTCTTATTAGATATTTTTTTTTTTTTTATGTACATCTTTCTTTACCTACGTTGGATATCCTCCGAGGGAGAGTAGGAATTTTATGTCAACAGATTTTTCGTTGTTTTCAAATTAAATTTTTGAAAAAAAAAAGAGTATTGTAATAGTATTTCACAAGTAAACAGAAATGATACAAAGTCATTGATTGTTTGTCATGCAACGAAGAAACTAAAGCTTCTACAAAGTTTTTTTTTCTTTTTATACCACTAGCGTATGTAATCAGTTGCTCTGAAAGAGATACAGTTACTATATAATTATTATTCAACAGTAAACATTGATTGTTATAAAGTTATGCAACGGAATTGGGTGATTGTTTTGAACGGAATATAGAGCTTGTTTTGTTTTGTTAATGTATGTAAGAGCACCTGTTGTTGCCCACCCACTTTGAAATGAGTTATCTAATTGTATACGGGGTGTTCGGGTTTTTGTCTACCGCCTACTCCCAGCACTTTAACTCCTGTGTAGCCAGAATTTCCAGGAACAATTACTGCATTGACTTGGTGTAGTGAAGTCGACTCGAACTCGACAGAAACTTGTCCGTTTATATACAGGGTGGAACCAGCAAAGGACTACCATCACCTGGAGTGTGAAATCTAAACACCCAATGTGCTATCCAATTCTTTTCTCACAAATGAGATGATAAAAGTGAGCAAGACCCGATGCACTCTTCTGCTGTTGATATGGTGCGACTTAATTAGCGCTACTTTAAGTCGCTCTTTCAAGTTATGTATTACATAGCATAATTATTACATAGTAAACTAGACGCGCTGTCTGGAACTGTCGCGTTGAATCAACTTCACTTTTAAACATGGTTATCGAACGAGGATATCAGTGATTCTGTTCCGGTTGTTTCACCTCTCTTCGTAACTAGCGGTGCTCAATCTAAATTAACTTGTATACACTGTTTCTTAGTCTGTGGCTTTTTGTTGTCTGAAAACGTTATTTCAGTTTCGTAAATTCCGTATATTTGTCGCCGTAGGTTTTTGGGATTGTATTTTTAGATAATTTTTATGTTTTTCGTTGTTTTCTTGTGATCTGTTTTATTATACTAAAGTCTTATTTGGTCTTCATATTTGGATAAAGAATTTATTAAATTGAAATTGCTTTTCAGTTTTCACTTTTAATTTGTTTACTATTCTGACTTTTTCTCTGTGTTACATATAATCTTTTCCACCAACTGATTTAACAATAGGTCCGTCAAACTTTCCTTCACCTGAAAATATACCATCGCTAGCTCAAGACTTCTCAGTATTATTATGGAAAAGCGTTGTGTACCTACCTAGCTTCTGTCCCAGTAATTATAGCTTCCGATAGCTTACGTTGAACGCTCAAGTTTATAAAGTTTAATGGCTGCACACCGGAAAACGTGCCGTTTCGTTTTCAATCTTGTTTCACGCCAATCAAAACGTACACCTGCGTTAGTATGCTATCCTGGTTGGTTTGTTACTGAATATTATATTATCAAGAAAAAACAAACTATTATTCAGGTCACTATCTTACACACAAAATATCCAATTGTGGATGTTCAACAGTTACTGTAAGATAGTAGAAAATACAAACAAATTGATGGGTAAGTCGTATGTCATACATATGCTATGTGCAGTGCATTGCAATTCCGGAATGGTGACCCCTGAAGTAAATATACCTACATACGAATGCATACAATGACATCTGCCTCACAGATACGAAAAGTTACGCACATATTACCCGAAGGACAGAGTAAGTGCTATATAAGTAATGTTTCCGAGCACAAAAAATATAGTGGAGTCACGCTACTATTATTTACTTATCACATCACTGCACGAAGTAAACTCCTCGTAATCTGTAAATCGGGCAGGTTTAAATAAACTTTCTTTTGCACCTCATCGGATTCGAATTGATGTGATCATCGGACCCATCACAACCTAATTTCGGTTCTCATCACGAAGTTCACGGGCGTTTCGTGACGTCTAACTGTTTATTTGGTTTCGAGTGGGCGATGGGATCGAATCGAAAGTATTGATAGGATCGAGAGAGGTTAATATCGGTCAGTCGGTCGCGACGGACAGGTGAACGCGAGATGCACAATGGATCGCGGCTCGGGCGCGATTGTTCTCGTATCATACGAATAGTAATCGAGACAATCGATGACAATATCGATTATTGATCATGACAGTTTTGGATCGATTTGGATCGATCTAATTTTTGTGGTTATGAGGTCGAGTTATAATTTTCATTTTTTGTTTTGACTGGCTAATCTGCGCTACTGCAATTTATTAGCGTGGGTTTTGCAGTTTTGACGTAGCTACGTCTTTAAAATTACTTCCTTAGGGAGACAATCCAAAAAAAGGAATGTTAAATCGGAGGATACAGTTTAGTGTTGTAGCTACATATATTATCTCCATCTAAATTTCAGTTACACCACTGGACAGCTAAAAAATCAAAGATTTGTTTTCCTTGATGCTTCGTTCCGTTTTGCTTAAGTGTCATAACTATTACTATAAGGTCGATAAATTAAACTGCAAGGTTTTATACTTCTGGATCCGGCCTCTATAAATTACGTAAACAAATACCAACATTGGGGATTTGCATTTAAAAAGTAACAGTTAGCAGCACGACTCGTCTAAATCCTTAAACATTTGTTTGTGGCTGTCAAATTTCACCAATAGATAGCACAAATTTCTAGTACCCCCAGTTGAGTGGTTAATACGGCCCAGATCACTACAACTACTACAATTTAAAAAGGTTTCAACACTATTCTAAATTGTGGTGGCCGAGTGGTCGAAGCGCTTCCTTCCGAACGGGAGGTCGCGGGTTCACATCCGGCCAGCTTGTACCTCTAAATCTAAATGTGAAAAAGATTTATGTGCAATTTTTCACAACACCACTGGCTAAAAACGGTGATGGAAAACATCATGAGGAAACCTGGATGTCGGAAAAGGATTCAAAAAAAATCCTTTGAAGATATGTGAAGTCCCCAATCCGCACTGGGCAAGCGTGGTGGACTATGCCTAATCCCTCTTCGGAGGAGACCTGAGCCCAATAGAGGGCAGTAATGGGTTAGTACAGTACAGTACTATTCTAAATTTAGAAAACTCAATACATTAAAATATCGAACATGCATCTAGCAAATTGTTCGGTTGTACTTTTGACCTCTATAGCCCTAATTACGCTGCAAATACTGTACAGCCAAGCGAGATAGAGTCCACAGTTCACCACAGCGGCCAATGATTGAAGAAAGGCTGCGTTTATGACATGTACGCACACTTACGTCGAAAATCGAAATACTTTTCCCACGGCACACTTACGCAGCGTGAGTGTGTTAAAAATACTTCTATAATGACTACTTATGTTATTGAGATGTTAAAACGCGTGATATTGTTTTATAGTATCTGAGAAATACTTTAGATTTTAACGATCAAAATATAATTTATTATCAATAACGTAGTTAAAATATGCAAATGGCTGACGATGTGAAATATTTTTGTGATAGATTTTTTATTACTTAGGGCAGATAGGTAAAGGGTCTACTTAACGGGAACTATTTCTCATTGTCCATGGACCTCTGCAAGGCTAGGTCTTAGATAGTGAATGTCAATCGATGCATTTTCATTTAGTTTGTATGTAAACGTGGCGCCATTCTGTTACATCATTGAACAAGTAATGTTTAATGTATTGTGTTTGTTTTAATGAAATTAAAATACAACGAACACTCGTTAATTTTCATTAAATTATAATTAGATAACTGAAGTATACCAAACTGAAGTTATTTTTATCGGTAAATTTGAGATTTGATCAATGGAGATGTTTGATGAGTAGTTAAAAGACAAAATGCGGTTATATGCCTGATATATAGAAAAATTAATAATTAATTTATTCAAGATAACAATTTCAAAAATACACACAACAGTTCTATGCTGATTATAACCTTTTTATATTTTTAAAACATTTTTTTAGCTATGACTTTTTAAAATTCATATTGTTTTTTTTCTGTGTAAATAATGATCGTCAATATTTGTGATGTGTTCAACTTGTTGATTTTTCATGTTTGTGATTTTATAGTCGAAAATAAAATCAAGTCGAACATGTTGGAAAGAATCGTAAAACGCTTTAACAGTGTCACGATGTAACAAGTTTCAGTGCCTTTACTTTTAATACATATAACTGTTTTCTTTTTAGAAAAAAATCTATTTACAAAAATCGATTTATTGTAAACTAAAATATATAAATGAAATAATGTCTTCATTTGTTTAGGTCTAAAGAATTTGACACGTGTGATAAAATCTGCACACCTTGAGGTACGCATGAGGGGTTTAAAAATCACGAAATTAATATGACGTAATTTATATATGACCTCTAATGTTATGGTAACGTATGACGTAATTTGACCCTAAATATATTAACGTCATGAATCAGCTACTGTTTAGAATACTCATAAATAATTTATAATAATAATTAATTATGTTTAGTGAATATGCATCTTCTAAATGATTGCAATTATGAAAGAGCGGTCTGTTGCATTACTTGTTTACATTCACGTTGATATATCGTTATGGCTGATGATTTGGCAAAACCTTATGGGATCTGATGAAATAACAGGTTTTGATTCTAGTTTTAAATTAACTTGTGGAGATTACATAAATGGACAGTTTTTAATGATTTCTGTATGGCCCTTCTACCTAGAAGTGGCAGCAGTTTTCGTCATAGTTTTGGAAAACTAATTAGAATGAATGAACGACTTTATTCTTACTATTGATTCTATCAGTAAATATACATTATATCAAATAACATAAAAGCAAACTTAAACAAAAAAAAGGTATTTTTTAATTTTATTGCATAATTAATCGAAAAACCTAGTATAACGTTAGCAGAAATAAATATTTTTTTTGTAGTCTTGTACCTACATACAAATAGTACTTACCAAATATGCAATAGGCACTGCAATTATTAGTAAACATTATTAATAACATATCGAATAATTGAGTCTTTTAACTTTTTGTTGTACTTTCTATAAAATTATATTACCGTACACCGAGGAAGGTATTTTCACAACACAAACTGAACACCGTCGTATATTGTCGAAGATAATCGTACTCCGCCTAAATGCTGTTCAGAGATTCTCTGGTTGACGCCTGCTTGTTAAATAATAACAATATTACTTTAGAACTTTCGCTAATGTATGTGGTATAGTAGTTATTTCATCTCATCTGATTCTTATTTTATTTAGGTACTTAAAACTAGTCAAAAAAAGTCTTTTTTGAGAGATCGTAACTTTACAGAATTATCTTTATATAGTGCATAATCTTCATAAAATTAAAAGTGATTCGTAAAATGTGTTGCTAAGCGCATAACTCGGCATAACTCAACCTGGCTGGACCAATTTGGCTAATTCTTACGCAGAAAAAGGCGCGAACAGCAGCTAGTTAAAGATAAAATAGTTGTAGTAAGTTCAATCATAAATATTAACAATAAAAACCACGTCTTCGACATTTGGTTGACTTTTAACATTGAAACAGGCTTATCTCCTGTAATCCATGTCAAAACTACTAATACCTGAAACATGATTGATGTTGTCGTGTGATTAAAGTTCAAATCACAATTTATTCATGAATGCAAGTTCATTGACATATAAAGCGTAGTACACACGACCGGTCATCACCAATTCGTCGACAGTGTGTAACTGGCACGTGGATTATGCAAGAATGTGTCACGGACCGTGAGTAAGAAGGTGGATCTCGATGGATGACTGTCAATCGAGGTTTACTACTTAATCCCATCGTTTGTTTTGGCTGTTGTTTGTAGTAGAGAAGAACTATACAGAAATGAATAAACAAAATGCTATGACAAACTCACACATACGCTCCTGTTACCGACGCAAATTTTAAATGAATTCAAAGGTATCAGAAGACTTCGGGAGCGACATGATAATATGTCCATTTGGCACAACAAAGTGAATTTTCAAATGTCTTTAGAATATTGTCTTCGAATAAATTTATGAAAGTGATGATAACGAGATGAAATAATTTAAGTAAAAAATCCAACAATCACAAAGTCTAAAAAATATTGCACGTTCATATTTGTACCATTGTGTGTTTCTGTAAAAATAGTAGGTAAATCCGCACTGACTGTCTATTTTGACAAAACGTGTAAATTGGTGACCTCAGGACAAAAGTAAGAGTACAATGTCTAATTCAAACATTACGCAAATTACGGATAAATTCAATGTAAAAGAGTATGTATTGCAGTTTGCATTAGGTACTAATAACCATTTTATTCTTCGGAAGTCACAACAAATTTCACAGCAAATTATCGATTTACGGGTCTCAAACCGACGGCGATAAGCGAATACTCGACGAATTAACCGAACAATACTACTGTTTGTTAACCTTTAACATGATCGTGCAATTAAAATATACTGTTACTAGTTCCCGTTCGCAAGAAACGTAAAATACGAAACCCGTAGTAGCCTACAGACTGGCATATTATATGGTAGACTGGATTATTTGCTTTTTCTGGAGTTCTGCAGTGGTGGCCACGAATCGGTAGGCACAGCGTGGTCGACGTCCCACAAGATGGACCGATGAACTGGTCAGAGTCGTGGGAGGTCACTGGATGCACACTGCGCAGGACCGGCCGTTGTAGTGGCTAAGGTTTGGGGACAGTCCAGCAGTAGACGTCTATAGGCTGATGATTAAGATGATGAGCGGCGGTAGCCACTTACGATAAGGTGGCGGTGTTAGCTGGTCTTTTAAAAAATATTTTGTTGATGATACTTTTTAAATTCGTTCACTGCAGCACTGTCAATCTTTGATTCTATATTATCTTTAGGAACTTTGAAGATCAAGCTATTGTTCTACCACTAAATTAGGAAATCAATGACATTGAAAATATAAGGTTGTTTAGGCTTTAGTACAATGTTTTGGTGAAAGTCAGGCGCCATTGCGGCTCTCCGTGGACAATTCGATAAATTGTTATTAATGGTTTCATGCGTACCGTAACTATGTAATGCATTCATTGTACAAAACGATTTGATGAATGTTGTACACTTTGTACGGAATAGCTCCGAGATATGAAACAAGGTTCCCCTAATACTTTATCTTAAGCGCTTCTATATATTACGGACTTTCCCTTTTATGACTGAAATCTAAACCTTTTAAAATAGTTTAATGCATAGTTAACGGGTTCCTACCTCTTCTTCCTCCTCGCACTTTGCTACTTTATGTAGGGGCTCTCCTATTCTTGTGGCGCCAGGATTCTCTATCTTGGGTTATCGGGACATCAGACAATTTTTCACCACGTAGCAGACGTTCTCTTCCCCTCTTGTACCCAGGAAGGCGCAATGCTTTCTTGACGAACTGTTCGTCGTCTCTACGCATTACGTGAACATATCATCCGAGTCTGTTTTATTTTAGTTTGTCTGGTATAGGGACCCACCTTAAAAGTACCGCGTAGAAATATTTTTACTTATTGGTTTCGGTAATTAAACCACATTTTATGCTTAAACGAGAATAAAACGTTAATTATTTGTCATGATAATAATGGATCTTGACCGAAAAATATTTTGAGCGCCATTTTGTAGATAACGACTCCTCGTACAAGAGCCACTCTGACCACATAACATCGAGTGGGCCTTAAACTCATTTATCTTTTTTAATTCTGACTGAACTTTTCACCCAACTAGCTGGAAGCGGATGCTTATTACTTTGTTAAAAGACAGATAGATCACTAATTAAGTCTACTCTTGATCACACGACAAGGACAAATTTGTTATTTTTTTAATTGATTTTACTTTCGTTTCTAATTTCCTGTTTCCTTTTAGAAATTGCCAAGATTTTGATTTCTTTCCTTCTAAATGATATGTTGTAAATAAAATAAAATAATTAAAGCTTTATGGTCAAGCTACTATAAAGGTTTCGTCTTTATTCAATAAAATAGATATTTTGTTTTCACATTTTATTATGATCATAACGTATACCTAATGGGCTTAAATTGTTTTCGTTTCCTTGTGGAAAGTATCTATTCAATCACTAAATAATGTTTAAAATCTAAGCTATAAACTGTTACTGCAGTTATAAATCAAGAATGCTTCCGGATTTGAAGACTTACTATAAAATGTAGCTTGATAAATATTGTTTAGAATATTTTTTATTCTTTAATATCGCCTTTTTGACTTTTGATTTGGTTCTGATGTTTTCATAGCTTTAAATCTATGTAAACCTAAATGGTAGCCTGTCAGAATGTGAATAGATTTTTGGTTAAGGGCAAATTACTTTAGTACGGAACGATACAGTACTAGTGCGTTACAATTTTTGGATAGGTATTTGCGGCAAGCTGAAAACTTGTTCCATAGTTCTCCTGATATACCCCAACTCGGAACTGAAAACCTGGCTGCTGAGTAACGGGAATGAACGGATCTCTATGGAACCTACCCAGATTCTCCCTTGTTGTATTTACATATTAATATGCATAAAGTATACTGATAAATTTGATTCATCATGTAGCTACTGTTAGTACATTCATAAATAAATAAATGAAATAAAATCATTTACGTATATTTTTTATTTTAAAATATTGGAGTCCTTCTAAAGAAGCTGTTAAATATAATTTTACGCTACACAAAGTTAACTTAGCGTTTTCACACACACTTAACTTCACAGTTATCTCCCACGAGTGTGTAGTCACATGTTACTGATGTTACATGGTGTTAGCGCTCAATTAAACTAGTAAGCTTTTTGTCATACGTTTATATTTTATACCGTTTTAAACGTTATGAGAATGCGTTGATGTTTCTTATTTGTTTTATATTGTAGTTATTTTAAAGCTTGTATTAAAGTTGCACTGGATATCACGTTGTACTAATGTAAGTTCGGGTGAGATCTTGCGAGTTTAATTTGAACAACTTCCCGATTTAGAACTATCTATAATATAGATTGTAGGACTCACTGATAACGTAACTTCTTATTAGTAAAATAATTTTCTAAATCGGTTCAGGAGATCCAAAGATAACCTATAACATTACAAACATCACGAAATGACCCCTTTATAATATTAGTACATAACATAGATTATAAACTCAAGCCATAATAACCTCTTAATAGAACCATTCATTATAATACAATCATTCTCTTCTGTCATTACGTTATGTCGTATCATTTATATATCGCAGATTAATATCATGACAAAGGGTCATAGTATCAGGGTTTGTGTCACGGTTGACTCACAGAAGCTGGCAGAGAAGGCACATAAATATGTTTCGTAATTGACACGATACAATGTTGCCAGGTCTGTTCATTTCATTTAAGCATTGAGACTGCCACTACTGTGCTGTTAGCTTTAACGTTGTTATACTATGTACTAGCTGATCCGCGCAGCTTCGTCTGCGTCACAAATGGAAAAATATATCCTATAGCTTTCCTCGATAAATGAAATTTTCAAAACTGAAAAAAATTTGGAAATTGGTTTAATAGTTTCGGAGCCTATTCGAGACATCAAACAATCAAATTTTTCCTCTTTATAATATTAGTATACCTAGATAAATCTCGGAAAGAAGTATTAAAAGTTTGAACGGATTATATTATCAAATATTACATTTTCAACTATAAAAAAATATTGGTTGGCTTAAAAATTGGTTTAAAATTCATAACTACAATTTTTAGAATTTGGAACAATTTTATACCGACAAAATATTATACTGATTGGACAAATATTATCGAACTGCTCAAAAGGTTCCTAGTGAAAATGGCAACACCGTCGGCGCCCTGATGTCGTGAATGGCGATTTGTGGTCAAAGATTTATTCGCCATCGGATCTTGGCGCCGGTCTCGATTTCGTAACAATACTACCGCATCAAATGCAACCTATGACGATTCCTTGATGAAATAGATATATTTATTTAGGAAAATATCGTGAGGAAACCTGCATATTGGAAAAGGGTTCTAAAAATCCTTTGAAGATATGTGAAGTCTCCAATCCGCACTGGGCAAGCGTGGTGGACTATGCCTAACCCCTCTTCGGAGAAGACCTGAGCTCAGCAGTGGGCAAGTAATGGGTTGTTACAGTATAGTTATTATACCCTGCTAGAAACATTTATGTAGATTTTGTGAGTTTTTACTTCGTCAAAACAATATAATATGAATGATGGTCACCAAGCGAAAGAGATCTAAAGGCGTTTTTGTGGTTTATAGTTGGTGCCATTTTTATTATTGTATATCTTATTATATTTGATCGAAGAGTTTATTTTGTACAGTTTTTTTTTTAATTTTTCTTCTATATTTTTATAGCATACTAGCTGCTGCCCGCGACGTCGTCTGCGTGAACCCTATGACCCGTTTTTTTCAATTCTTCCCGGCCACTATTCGATTTTTTCTGGCGGTAAAACCATCCTTGAACTTCAACGAACATTTAAAAAAAAGATTTGGCCAAATTGGTCCAGGCGTTGTTGTGTTATGCGCTTACCAACACATTTTGCGATTCATTTTTATATATAAGATAAGCTGACTTAGCTATATTACAATACTGCAGTAGGTTGTTTTTGGTCACATAAAAATCCAAAGTATTAAATCCGTGTTCTGACCTCGTAACCAAGTAATGAGAGTTTTATTCCAGCTATTTAGTTTCTTACGTAATACATTTTCATACTTGATGGTTTTATTATACGAAGACAATAAGGTTAAATGAGAGTTATTATTGCATGTTATATTACATGAATATGTCGATTTTATAGTTGAATTTGAATAATTTTAGGTATTTAGATCTTTCGATGTGCATTGATTATGTGGGACAAAAGATTTGGGCTGTTTTTAATTACTCTACTTTGTAAGGTTCCACTGATTTTTGTAGTTATGTATTGCAATGTGAGTTGTTGTTTTTATAAAAATGTCTTCGTTTGCTTTCTTTGTTTCTTATTTGAATTAAGAAGTTTTAATTCCTACTTAATTTACATATCGTCAATAAGTTTAACATCAATCAGTCACACATACCATAATTACAAAACTTTTTAGGACACAAACAATTTAAACACATTTCGATTTGTTCTAAAATTAAACATCTGCAAAATAAGTATAACAAAAATAAACAAAACACGCTCATGAAACGTTAAATCAACAATTTAGCTTCCATACTCCGTTTCGAACCCCAAAAAACAAAAATAAAAACAACACTACCGACAATGACCGTCGAAATTGTAAATCATAGCACGTGCACGTTATTTGTGTTGAAAGCACGTGCGATGCGGTTTGACAACTCGACGTGCATGATCACTCGATACGCAACACTTAGCACGTGTATATTATGAACCACAATTTAGTCGCGCGAAATTTTACTACATCATCTTCTATCCAATTAAAAAAATCAAAATCAGAGCTTTAAGTGCAAAGTTTTAAGCATTAAATTGTTTTTTTTTTACGCTTTATGAAAGTCGTACAGTGCGAACGAACACTTACAGTCTATTGACACTGACCAATCGGGTTGAAACTTGCGCAAGCTTTTACGAGCAAAAAATATAGGTTCGGAAGTACAGTTTAAATTCTTTTTTTTTTTCCTAAAATGAACGATTCGTTTATTTAACTAGGCACTAGTAGGTAGGTGTTTGAGACTGCAATTTACTTGATGGTAATTAGGTCCTACAATTTTACATGCCGCCTCCGGATATTAAAAGTATGTGTATCTACACTTTACTAGACTACACAGTTGAAGCGCTTGCCTTCCGTACGGGAGGTCACGGGTTCAAAACCGGCCGGCTTGTACCTCTAAATCTTAATATGAAAAAGATTTATGTGCAATTTTTCACAACACCACTGGCTAAAAACGGTGAAGGAAAACATCGTGAGGAAACCTGCATATCGGAAAAGGGTTCTAAAAATCCTTTGAAGATATGTGAAGTCCCCAATCCGCATTAGGCAAGCGTGGTGGAGTATACCTAACCCCTCTTCGGAGGAGACCTGAGCTCAGCAGTGGGCGCTAATGGGTTGATACAGTAAAGTATCTACACCCAGCAACAAAGAAATTGCTTTAAGCTTTTCAATCTTTACGAATGTGCACCATTCTACGATTTCTATCATACCCACTTAACACTAAAAGTAACAAACAATTCGTTAAAAAGAAAGCCTATTACAATTGCTAGTGAAAACAAACCATTGTGCGGTATGTGTACTGTATTTCTCAATGTAATGAATTGTAATGCAACGCGGCGGGCGGCTTGCGTTCAATCGCAGCCGATGAAAGCTGCAATCTTGACATTGGTCACGGATTACTGAGTCAATGGACTATTGTATCATAATCACAGATAGAAATAATATGCAGAAGTCAATTTTATATATCACGTTCACTACGAGTCCAATTTTGACGTGACAACGTCTTATAAATTGGTTTGCCGGGTGACACTTCAAGAAACTGCGTTACGCTCCGCTCACGTTATGCGCTCACAATGAGAGCGAGTGAGAGGCACGCGTCCCTTCCACTTTTTATGTCTGTCTCTCTCGCTCTTAGGCGGGCTAACCATGCCCGAGTCGTTGTCACGTAAAACTTTCGCCCGTATACCGACTTTACAGGCAACCAATTTTTTTTTGCGTATTTGTTCGCTGCGACACAGGGTGTAAACGGCCCGTACCATGGCCAAACGTAAGGGCGACACGCGGCCTATTAGACTCCAATTCCTTTAACAAAGTTATGCTCTTTGCACCGCAGGGAAGTTCACGTTTTTCCTTGTCGCACCACAGGAAACTGGAAAATTGTAGGAGGGATCATTTAGGCTTCGCTTCAAAATTCGCACCACTTAAAACTACTCATATATCTGTAAAGCTCACTTTGTATGTACGTGTACTTCTGGTAAATGTCGTATTCTGTGTAGTAACTGTTACTTTACTTTGTTATGTACACGTTGGTGTCTGTTACTTCCATATAACAATCGTATTAAATTATGGTGATAATTATAATGACTTATACTTTTTAATACAATGGATTTAAATATCCTCTTTGGAAGTGACGTTGGCAGTAAATGAAAGAGAACTATTAATTATTTTTATGTGAAAACAGTAAAAAACTATACCTATTTACCTACTAGATAATAGCGATAGAAATCTAGAAAATAACACAGAGTAAATAAGTCAAAAGTAAATTTATTTAACCTGTGAAATGCACAGTAGCTTAACGATGTCTTATCCAAACAAAGTATAAGAAGCCCAAATTCAATTTAAAAACAAATTCGGCAAATTACTCTTGAGACTCAGACATGATAAACTTAATGTCACACCATAATAGAAAAATAGGACACAATGAGAACATTAAGTACCAACGTCTTATCGATAAAAGTGATCCTCTTGTGAGAGTTCCAAGAATATTCTAAGAATACCTACTCCTTTGTGTTTGAATGAAGATTGATGAGTAGAAAAGTCGATTTATTTAGGTCTTTATCAAGTGTTTTTGTAGCTTCTTCAAGAATATACATATTTGCTATTTAGAGGGTTTCAAGTTGTTTCATAGTTTTATGTTTTTGCGATTGAATGGATTATCAATAGCATTTGCCTTTGATATACTTGTTGACGAAATTACAGCTTGCCACAGCTTCCCAAAAAGTAATAATTTGGTCTACCTACTCGTTCTAGTTGTAATTTTAGATAGAATGGCGACTATTGTAAAATGAAAGTCATTTATTATAGAAAATAGAAATTTGTGACATTGTTTAGAATCGACTTCGATCACACTAGAAGAGGAAGGAACGAAAAAGGAACTTGTTTACATTTAGAAACTTAAACTTCATTTTCAAATGCTTATTATAGCATTCCTCGACAAAAATTATGAATCTGATAGTTTATTAAAAGATGACTGTTATTCTACAGATGACGATGAAGAATGCGGCGTGCTGTCCGAGGGTTCGGAGACGTCTGAAGGTGGACGAGCCGATACCGACGACGAGGGTATTGAACGAGACTCAGAGCCAGCTCCCAGGAGACGCAGGAGGCGGAGAAGATTCATGCTTAAAGATATCATTGAGGTATGTACTTAACTTATTACAGACTTCAGTAGTTTTTATTGCAGCTTTGCAGTTCTTCTCAGAAAAGAGATCAGGCATAGTCCAACCACGCTTGCTTGATGCGGATTGGGGACTTCGTCACTTCACGTATCTTCGGGTTCGTAAATCCATATAAGTGTTTTCCTTCATCTATGTATAGTAGCTTAAAAGTTTAGAAACTCGCTGTAGCTTACTTAGGAGGTAAACAACTTGAAGATGAAAGTTATAAGTTTAACTTTTTGAAGTTTTTGACATCATCATAATGATAAAATTAAATTAGAAAATTATTAAGGGGTCCTCGTTTTTGGCTTGAGCCAACTATGTTTGACCGAACAAGTTCATTTAGATTTTATTAGTTAGGTTTACAAACTAGTTTAGGTAAAAAGAACAACATCAAGAGAGCCGAAGTTGCAAGTTCGACCAACGATTGTTATACTACGAGTAGAAGTGATATGATGACACATACTATTTTTAAACGAAGAATATTCTTTCTCAATTTCCAACAGCACAAAATTATACGCATCTCATTAATATAATTAAGATAATGACCCGCTTATTCTATTAAGCATGCTCACACAGATATTTATCATTAAATCTCGTCTCGAATATAATTAATATGTCATAAATAAAGAAGTAATAGACTTATCGACGGAGAAGCATCGTTATGGCTGTTGTATCTCGGATAAAGTCTCGATTATCTTTCCGTTCGCCACTTGTATCGGCAGTTAAGGGTTTTACGATCGTTTCATAACCGCAGTTTGTAGGGTTGTCAATTAAAGATTATTTTTTTATTTGGTGGTACATATATTGTTGGAGAAAGAAGACAACTATTGCGCAGTCAATAAAGCTTAAGAAATTTCACGCATTTTTAAGCAAAAACAAAATTAGACTTTCATTGATGAAATCGTTTAGGAGTTTAATACCTACATGATTGGCAAGCAGTATCGGTCACCTTCATAATGTATGATAATTAATAATTAAATATAGTTGTTGTGATTACCTTACTAGACAAGCCTGTGCCGAGAAAATCAATACTACCATTTTACAAACATAATCTACATATAATTGAAATACTGCCCAATAACAAACTAAATTTCGGAACCCTTTATTAGAAACAATTTTTTTTTCAACAATGTTGACTTTTTCCACACATTGTAGTAAAAAGGGACAGCCCTTAATATTTCTACTCTATTTAAAACATACAACTTTCACTCGAGAACACATCTCGATTCGTGATCCTTATCCGAGACGGTTATTTAAATTACGCCTATATTTGTTTTACTATGAATGCTTTTCAAATTATTTAGATTATGTTAGGCGCCGGTTACATGGGCGTATCGAATCGTTTGAATTTGTTTTGAAATTTATGACTGCGTTTAATTTGTGATTTAGCAGAAAACTGAGTATTTTTAGAAATGTGAAAATTGTACAGATTTTTTAACTTCACTTTTTGTGTAATTATAAGATGTATCTTCTTCTCATGGATTGTTTAAATAACGCGCTTATTTAAAAAAAAAAAAATGTTACGGATATGATTTAGAGGTTTAAGGTTGGACTACAGTTTCTACCACGTAAAAAGATGATAAAAAATACACTAATCTTGAGAATAAAAATACACTAATCTAAAGAAACTTATAACGTTGAACAAGTTTCTTATCTGCCATGGGAGCCTTTTAAATATGATAAAACATAAAAATCAAACTAAAATCATACGACAATCCAGAATCAACTCCCAAAGTTACATTGGACCAAAATGTTGATCTCTTATTCTTTTAACCCGGCCCTTATAAAGGTATGACATGTTGCATCATATGAGATGCTTTCACTTCTTATAGGGCTATTAGTCTGTAATGTTAAGTGAATATGGTAGTTTTGATAACCGTGGAAAGATAGCCTGTTTTACGAGGTACATGATTGATTTTGAAAGTTTTAATTGTGTTTTAGAAGTTTTTAGAGGTATTTGATATGTCTATTTTTAGGTTTATATGATAAATGTTTGTAAGTGTGGACATTAAATTATTGGCGTCTCCAGAATTTACTCTTTAGTTCTTGTTGTGGCTTGAAGATCCTAAAGATAGCTATAGTAGAAGCCTGGTCGACACTGGAAAGATTAAAGCCGGAACATTATGTTGCAGATGCAAAAAACAAAAAAAATCATTAAAACACTATTTGTCGTATAGGTAGTACTTGTAAAAATATTTTACGTATTATGTTCATTTATTCTTGATGCTTTTCGTTATTTAAATGTTTCTATATCATTCATTCATTTTCGCTAATTCGGGGCTATAAACTTTTCCAGTGGAATGGAATTTCCAAATACAAAACAATGATTATACCTTCTAATAAATTTGCAATATTATTCAGTATTTATTCTCACTATTGTTACATAATTATTTGCACACCAAAAGCTTTAAGCTTGGATTATATGAAATTACAAGAAGACATTTTCAGTTAAATTGTATTTAATGTTAATTAATACCTACTTACACAGAATCACATAACGCGTACTAAGTAATGTTTAAGTTTACTTTAAGTAATATTGAAGTTGAAAACTTAAGTAATATTTAAGTTTACTTTAAGTAAGCTAATGCTTGTATTAAGTTTAATTCAACAATTTAAACCTTCTTAACGTTACGTTGCAATGCGAATTCAGTGTGACGACATGAGTGGAACTTTTCGAAATTTAATCGTAAAATTATGTTTTTTGTTGAAGTGGGATTAACATTATGAAATCTTGATTTTTGAGCCAAAGAACTTGATCCATTTTAACGATCTGTGTTGGTGTTTTATGAGATTATTAGCATAGTTTTCAACTACCTACAATGATTTTAAGTAAATTCTTTTTTTTCTTAATATACTGTTTTTTTTAACAACAACTATTCTTTTTAGTCTCCTGAGTCTCCTGAGTCTCCTGAGTGTTGAGTGGTTGGAATCGGTGATTAACTATGTCGTCGTAGCAACTGTATCGTACGAACACAATGAGCAAACTTAACTAAATTGATTGGGGGCGGCGCGACGGGAAAGTGTGCCGAGAGCGTAATGCGTCGCGTCGTCCCTCATAACTCCGTGCTGGGTTCTGGTCTCAGCCGGGGTTCGGACGCTGAGTGTGAGCGGTTGGAGGTTTTAGTGAGGTTCAACTCCCACATACCCCACCCGCGGGGCGGGTGAGGATCCGGTGTTTTCTTCCAACTAAAAAAAAAGAAAAAACTAAATTGATTAAAATTGAGTAAAGAAAAATTTCTCGAAGAAATGGTCCAGATGAGCCTGAGCTTATGAAAAATTGGATAGTTTCACTAGTAAATAAATATAAAAAAGTTTTAAGCATTAACATAAAAAAACTAATAATTTTCAGCTCTGTGAATGTACACAGTGATCACCCGGCCGTTTTCCTTGAAAGAGTTTGATCAAAGGAGCTCGGATGTAGGTCAGTGGAACGCATGGAACGCTGTGGAAGTCAATACTGGCACTTGACTGATAGTTCCGCGCTCCATTACGTTTTATACACATAATTTGTAGTTAATGAAAATTGGATTATGTTTGCGGAACGGAAAACATAAAGAAATTGATTTTATCTGACACTTAAAACAAAATATGTATATAGCAGAAATTAATTAAAGTAATTTGTGTGTCCAAAAGGAATCTGCCAACACGACAGACAGTTGTCGTGTTTCAGGACATTGTTTGTGACCAATTAGTTCGTTGTAATCATGCTTATATAAAGGGTGTAACGGCTCGCGTTCTCGGCCTCTTAGGTCGGGTTTTTTTTCAGAATACCCCGTCTTATGACCCACGGGAAAAAGGGTAATCTGCTCCCCTGCTTGTTTTAGTCTTCGGAGATTATTCTACATCTCCGGGTTCTGCGTGTTTGTTTGCTGTGTTGTGAATGATATAATAAATAATATAATTTGTTATATAATATAATATACTGTTAATGGAATAATATGCTGTAAAAGCAAGGTTTAGAACGTTGTTGATTATTAAATAACTTCTTTCATGACGACATCACAGATGATTAATGAATAAACTGGGAAACAGTTTTATGAAATAAGATCCTCTCCTCCGTGTTTTCCGAGCCTATGAGTTTAAGAGCAAACCTTAAATAGTCCAGCATTCCGCGGGCGACGGTGCCCATCCATCCACTTACAATCAAATGATCTGGTACCTCATCGATCTTTGGGAATAGGTACTCATACTTCGGGAATGGAATGCTCAATCGAATATATAAATTATAATTATCAATTTCATCATGCATAGTGACGTCAATAATATAATAAAATTGTAATATTAATTAAATATCGCATTACGACGTCAAATATATTATCCAAATATCGATTAAGATAATTTAATGTTTCATTAACCAATTTAGGTGTTCTTATTGATCGAATACGATTAACATTATGGTGTGTTTCCACATTGGCCGGCCAACGGCCAATCAGTACAAAACAAATGACGATTACGGCCGATTAGTATGAAAGTTGGAAGTTGGCCGGCCAATGTGGAAACGCACTATTACTTTTATTTTTATGCATGTTGATAATGCGTCAAATGAGAAAGAGGGTAGACAGATTTGTTTGCTCGTAAATCTACCCGCAGTATCCAGTCTTCTCGTGATCATGACGTTTGCAACAACGTTGAAATATCGAGACCACTCAATCAATTAAATATCGCAGTAAGAATCCGTTGATAATGCATGAAAGTAATGTAGAAAACCGCGAGTGTTTAAATAAGTTTACTTATTATTAACATGTTTGTGGATGTTCTGGGTCAGCCGAGCACGAAATATATACACACACAGTTAGGAATCACTTTATTTATTGAGATTACACAGATTTTATACTTTTAAACTAATAGATTGAATTAATAACGTACAATGTTGCGCAAGTCGTTTGACGCGCCCGCTAGCTTGTATCGAACATGGCTTCTATTTTATTATCACCTACCTACTTAAAATAAAACTAAATGTAAATTTATAAATAAACTTAAAACTACCTACAGTCTAAGGTCTGACGTCACAAGTAAATAGCAATGAGTGAGCCTGTCGCCAACATTCCCCACCCTAGTGCTGGAACAGCACTACTTACTCCATGACAGAAATGCGAGCGACACGTGCCGCTGACCGCCTCCAAACGCCAGTCCTAGTCCTTACCTCGACCAATCGTACCCTGTCGTCTTTACCAGGGAAAATACGTTGAATAACACCTCGCGGCCAAGTATTCCGTGGACTGTTTGGATCGGCAATAAATACAAGATCACCTACCTGCAGAGGCTTTACCTCTTCGTTCCACTTTCGTCGTGGAAGTAAATCAGGCAAGACTTCTTTGACCCATCTGCACCAGTACATGTCTGCCAATGCTTGAGCTTTGCGCCACTGTTTCCTTAGACCTAAATCAGACTCGTTAAAGATGCCAAGTTGTGGTAACTGGCTAGATGTCCCTAAAAGAAAATGATTAGGGGTTAACGTTTCACAACTTTGAGGATCGACAGAAACATGAGTCAGCGGTCGGCTGTTTACTATATTTTCCACTTCAGCAAGGAACGTCATCAGCACTTCATCTCGTGGAGCACGTTCCCTGAGTACAACTCGCAGAGCCGTCTTCACACTGCGAATCAAACGCTCCCACGCTCCTGCCCAGTGAGGTGTTAGCGGAGGAACAAAGTGCCATTTCATAGCGTTGTTAGCTCCGACTGTTTTCAGAGCATCGATATCTATTTCTTTCATAGATTCGCGCAACTCTTTATCTGCCCCCCTCATATTAGCTCCGTTATCACTGTACAAGTGACTAGGCCAACCACGTCGCGACGCCATGCGGCGTATTGCCATGATCAGTGAGTCGGTCGTTAACGAATGGACTGTGTCCAAGGAAATGGCACGTACTGTGAGACAGGTGAAAATAATACCCCACCTTTTTTGTCTCGATCTCCCTACTGACACTTCCATTGGACCAAACAGATCCAATCCGCAGTGCGTAAATGGTCGCTGATGGTGAGCTACTCGACCCGCAGGTAAGTCTCCCATCCTGGGTATTTCAGGTACACATCTTTTGATTCGACACAGCATGCATGCTGACACTACTTGTTTCACCGTTGGTCTCATTCTAATAATCCAGTATTTTTGTTTCAGATTATTCACGACCATCTCCTGATTTCCGTGTGCAGCTTTGATGTGTGCGTGTTTAACAAGCAGTCGCGTAATAGCATGCTTTCCCTCTAATATAATTGGTCTTTTTACCTCTATGTTAACGCCGGAAGTGGAATCAATACGGCCACCAAGTCGGAGCAGGTCGTCATCATCGATGTAGGGTGACAAGGTAAGTAATTTACTTTCCCGTGAGATAGATTTTTTATTTTTTATTGCAGATATCTCATTGGCGAATGAGTCTGCTTGAACCTTTCTCAGTAGGAGTACCTCAGCTCGAGCCATAGCGTCGCAATCCACTTTACATGTGACTCCTCTGCATCTGTTTATAAATGTTAACATTACAGCTGTGGCGCGCAATAAGCGCAACCAACATGAAAAGTGCTCTGGATTTGGTACCGGTAAATCAATGGACGATCTATGTATAACAGTTACATATTCCGCGTTCACATCCCCAGTAGTTGACCCCACAATATCTATGGGCCACGAAGATTGTTGTCTATGCAAAAAATCGGGACCTGAGAACCATTGACCTTCAAATATGGTCTGATCAAATTCCTCTCGGGTTCCCAAGTCGGCTATGTTTAAATTCGTAGGTACATAATTCCACTCCGCGATGCGAGTGAGCTCATCAATTTCTCCTAAACGGTTAGCCTCGAACGTTTTATATGAACGAGTGTTATTCCGAATCCACTGCAAAACCGTAGTAGAATCGGTCCAGAAATATTTTTGCTCCGGTACTAATCTGTGTTCTTTGAGCACAGTATCGGCAAGTCGAGCAGCGAGTACGGCCGCCTGCAGTTCTGCGCGAGGAATGGTCAGAGGTTTTACTGGCATGACGCGACACTTACTAGCTATAAATGCAACGCAAACCTTCCCATTACTGCGCCAACGCCAGTATGCCACAGTACACATTGCTTTAACAGATGCATCGCAAAATGTATGCAGCTGCAAGTCATCATATTTATTTGTAGTTGTACTTGCGTTTCCAGTATATGGCACAGTGTCTGCACTCGTAGCCCGCCTGCTCGTCGTGGAGCTCGTAGCCGTAGCGAAGGTCTCGACCGCTACGTCCGCTACGCTATCCGCCTCTCTTGCTGTCTCGCTCTCGCCCGTGTTCTCGCTCTCACTTTGCAAGTAGCACCTAGGAATGCAAATTTTATTTAATTTCTTCAACAACTCAATTCACTTGCGCCATCTATCGTAGATGCAGTCATTAACGACGTCATCCCAACCTACATTTTGACGCCACGTATCCTGAAGCATCAGACGACCTTGAATGGTGAATGGCACCAGAAATCCGAAAACATCAAAAATTGACATAACTACTTGTAACATAATTCTTTTGGTAGGCCTTTCGTTACCGCTAATAATATTTTCTGGAATACGTTTGAAGGTGAGATCGAAACCGAGCTTATCTTCGTTAGGGTACCAAATAAGTCCTAAGGTTCGTTCACCTTGATAGTCTGTATCGACTTTAAACCTGACCGCAGTACTACCCAGCGTCTCCTTCGGAACACTATTTAAAACAGCAACACTATTACTAGTCCAGTTACGCATTTCAAATCCGCCGCTATTGTGAATAAAAGAAACGTGTTTTACCATTTGTATCGCATCTTCGTCATTAGCAAAACTATCTATATAATCGTCAACGTAATGCGAGTTATGTATTGCATTCACTGCGGTCGGCATCGATGACTCATATCGACGCGCGTTAAGATTTTTAATAAACTGTGCTACGAAAGGTGAACAGCTGGCTCCGAATATGAGTGACGTCATTGTATAGGTATCTATTGGGTCGGCGGAGTTGTCTCGCCAGAAGAACCTAAACGCACTTTGATCTTCAGGACGTATTTTTACCCTTAAAAACATGTCCTTAATGTCCCCAGTTACCGCGACAACGTTTTCTCTAAATCGTAACATAATACCAAGTAGTAATGGTAGTAAGTCGGGTCCCTTGAGCAAATAGTGGTTGAGACTTCTACCATAAACCTCATCAGCAGCATCGAAAACTAATCTTAATTTTTTCTTATTCGGGTTGTCCACCCCGAAATGTGGTAGATACCACGTCCTTGACGCGGGATGAGCAACGGTAACCTTTTCGGCATAATTATTATCTAATAAATGTTTAATTCTTTCTTGATACCTGTTAGAAAACTCCTCATTTCGTTTCATTTTTCTCTCGAGTCCCCGCAACCTCCTCTCAGCATTGGAACGAGAATCAGGCAGTGTACCGACGTCACTTCTCCACGGCAGGCCGACCCACCAGCGCCCATCAATGAGCTCTGCGGTCGCCTCCAGCTGAGCGACGGCGTACGTGTCAAAAATATTTTGACGAGGCTTACCTGATATTCCAATGGAATCAAGTGTGAACGACCGTCGCACTTCTTCATGCAACTTCTGCAAACAACGAACCTCATCGGTGATAGCAGGAGCGGCAACATCAGCGGCGTCGTTCGTATTCACGCACAGAGTTGCGTGGCTCGATCCTGGATTCGAACCAACGCAAGGAGCGCGCGCGACCCGCGTCGCCCGCACTGTGCCATGAACACACCAACCTAAGGGAGTTAATGTGGCGGACGGCTCATTATTATTACCTAAACGCACCTCAAGCGGTAACAACAAATGAAAATTATCTTGTCCTATAAGTATCTCAGGTTTTACATCGTTAGAAACTAACATATTTTGTAAATGATTAACATTTTTATGATTAAGAATAGAATAACATTGAACAGGCAAATTTAAGTTGTCGACACATCGTATTTTAATATTATAAACCTTATTGTCCATACTAGATATATTTACGTTAGCGATTACCGATTTACAAACAATTTCATCATTCCAAGCGCCGCGCACTCGCATAGTTTCACATCGGCCGGTCACACCCGCGCGTCTCGCTAGCCCCGCACTCATTAATGACACTGTAGATCCGTCGTCTAGCAGCGCGTATGTATTAACTATGCCGTTATACGTATGTATACGGACTGGCACCACTTTTAATAACACAGTTGTTTCACTCGCGTTTATGTGCGCAACTACTTGATTATTATTTACAGGTTCACAGGATGACTTCTGGACCACCTGGGACGTCTCTGAGTTCCAGGGTGTCGTTGTCGATGTCGTCACCGAAGTCGTCGCCGTCGCGTAGTTTTTTGCGTCCTTAGCGTCGATGTGTAGTAGCGGATGATGCGGACGGTCGCACTTATCGCAGCAAGGCGCGGTGCACGCGTCGTGCGTATGTCGAGACACTATGCACTTGTAGCACAGCCCGTTGCGTTTCACATATTCCCATCGAGTCTTGCGTAATGCTTTCTTGAATATTTTACAATCGGTGAGCTTGTGTTTTGTTTTGCGGCAGAATTGACACGTACTTTCTTCGTGTTTTGTTTGTAATAACATAGTGTGTGAGCGATTGTAACTTTCGTTGTTTTTATATTTATACTGGTCAGTGCGAGGGTTATTAAAATATATATTAGAAGTAGTTGATATTTTAATAGCTTCTTCGTTCAGGAAATCAGATAAAATTATTATTCTTGATTTTTGTTGAGTGGTTATGAGCGGAAAACTGTAGTCGGACCATCTTGATAATAATATTGGTGGGAATTTAGACAATATAATTGAGACAACACTCATACCTTGTAAGTACTCCTTATGTCCGACCGCTCGCACTGCTTCGACCAGATTGCTCACTTTCACAGAAAACTGCACTATGTCTTTGTGGTAATCGTGAGACATCGGATGTAATTTCTTGATTTCTGCGATGATTTTGGAAATTAGGTATTCGGGGTTTCCAAATCGCAGTTCTAATGTGGACATGACTTTGGATGGTGATGCTGCAGAGATGAATAATGCAGACACGGCATCCCATGCTGCACCGCGGAGACACTTCCTCAGTCTCCACATGTTCTCTTGAGGGCTGAACTTGCAAACCTCGGTAGATTCATTGTAGGCCTGCTTAAATTGCAACCACTCCAATGGTTCGCCTGAGAACTGTGGTAATTCCTTGGGTGTACAGACGAGTTAACAGGTTGCTGTTGTTCGATGACGTAGTGGCAGGTGCGAGGTCCCGGAGTGCGCTTGCCAACATCTGTACCATTTCCGTGACGCCAGATTTTTTCATCGGTGCCGTTGTATTACACGCTGCTACAGGTGGGGTTGGAGCAACGGTATCTGCCGCCTTGGCCATTGCCGGTTGCAGCTCATCCGTCGGTAAACCATCAAAGTGGATGGACTGCATATCTAGGCGACTCCGTTCGAGCCATTGCTCCACATCTTGCTTAGCACAAGATCCTTCTTTGTGTGGACTGTAATTTTCGAGAGGTTCCTGTAATTCGGCTAAATCTGCTTCCAGCTGTCGATCTATTAGGTCAATTTGTATCTGTGCTTTTTTCTTGGCTGCTTCCAAGACCAGTTGCGAACGTCGATACCTTGCTGATGACGTCGTAGAACGTGATTTATTGTTTTCGCTTTTTGTACTCGAAGGTGCCGGCGTTTTGAAATGTTTTATGCTAGCTGGCACTTCATTATCCCGTACACGGCTAATTCCAGAGCTCGGTTGAGGCGGTGTGTGGAACATGATGATCCGTCTCGATGGACCACTTTTTGTGGATGTTCTGGGTCAGCCGAGCACGAAATATATACACACACAGTTAGGAATCACTTTATTTATTGAGATTACACAGATTTTATACTTTTAAACTAATAGATCGAATTAATAACGTACAATGTTGCGCAAGTCGTTTTACGCGCCCGCTAGTTTGTATCGAACATGGCTTCTATTTTATTATCACCTACCTACTTAAAATAAAACTAAATGTAAATTTATAAATAAACTTAAAACTACCTACAGTCTAAGGTCTGACGTCACAAGTAAATAGCAATGAGTGAGCCTGTCGCCAACAATGTTGTTTGCCAAGATTGTGTAATAAACGACTGAGTTAATAAATAATGATGAAAATGAGAGTTAGTTGCTCTGCTAGTTGCTACTTGTGCTGGTTCAATTACCAAAGGTGGTTACTTAGTATCGTAGATTGATTATACATTGATCGTTTCGTTCAAATGAAATAAAGAAAAATACAGAACTGAATAACATACCATAACTTATAATGTATGTATATAAAGATAAAGTATATTAATATAAATAAGGAAGAAGTATGGTTGGATGGACATGAATAAATGAACGAACTATCATTTGTGTTTTTTTTATGTACAAGTAAAAAATACATCCGATCCATCATTACTATTTACGACAAATTGGATTAAAATTCACCATTCCCAAAATCAAAGTTTCTTCGCCAACTACTTTTTTATTTCAAGATAGGTAGACAAGCTTATGGCCCACCTGATCACGAACTGCAATGCCAGGGCAATGAGGAACCGTTATCCATCACCTACCCATACAGGACATTTCTTAAACCTCCGTAGTTACCATTAAAACAATTGAATTTCCAGCGTTGCGTCTGGCACTGCGGTGGTGGTGGAAGATGCGCAAGAGACGCGGCCGCAGCTCACTACAGAGCCGTCTGCAGAGCCCTGGTCGCGGAGGCCTTGGAGCTGGCGTCCTTCCTCGCCAGGGTGAGGGTCGGGGGCGCCAGAGACATGGGCGCAGCTGAAGACTCCGCCACGCATCTTGACACGCTGAAGTTTTCTGATTGGGTATGTTTTTGGTTAGGGTAAATCTAAAACAATTACAGTGTATAGAGAAATGTTACGTATACTAGACAATCTTATGGTAACCAGATGCTAGGGTTATACTAATACAACAGTGTAGAGAAAAACAGATACGTAAAGTAAGCGATCGTAAGGCTATTTATTTATTTATTAGAGGTTCATAAGTGTTATGACGGTAAATAAGTACTTACTAGAGATGGACTGTATTTTCTTACACCTAGATATAATAATATATAAAAGGACACTGGTCTTTTAAGGTTCTTTTTTAAAGACTGGAATTTTATATATAAAAATGAATTGCTGTTCGTTAGTCTCGCTAAAACTCGAGAACGACCGAACCGATTTGGCTTATTTTAATCTTGAAAAATTCGTAGAAATCCAGGGAAGGTTTAAACGGTGAGAAAATTTCCTTATGTGACGCAGACGAAGTTGTGTGGGCCAGGTAGTAGGTAATAAAAATATCTGCTTAAGGATTCCTTGTTACATAACCGGACCTTGAAAAACATCTTTGAAGTGTATCTGCGAGCCAACGAATATTACATAGAACGCTATGATTTTGTAATTCAAACAAACAATACCTAATAACAATATATTTTAATGAGCAATGAAAACTGTAGGTACACACAAATCAGGTCAGCTCAGTTATAAAAACATAAAATACTCGTCGTTGATTCTATTGCTAATTTAAAATACATTTTATTGATGAATAAAATTACAAATATACAATGTACATCGGATGTTGTAATGTTCTCGAAATAAACTAATAACAACTAAATAGAACTCAGAATTTGTTTTGCTTGTGGCCATAAGAAAAAACAAACAAAAAAAAATACAATTCAAAATAGAAGATCTTTCATCAGTCTATATAATGTGTGTAATTGTATCAGTAAATGGAACAGGTGAACATTGATTGTCTTTTAAAATTCAATATCGAAAATACAGAGTGGTATTTTTTTTGAAAACCTATTATTAATAACTCAATTATATTTTGAAATGTAGATATTGTTTTAAATAATTATAATGTTTTGTTATAGTCTAACCGAAGGATATGGAGAGCATTACAAGTATGTTAATAAAGCACGAATTGCTTCTGTGATATGTTTATTTTAGTAATAATACTTTGGAGTTTTAATAACGTAATGAATATAATTTGCGCGACTTTGGAATGCTTTTAGAAAAGATAGATCCTATTCTATTGCATGATAATTGATTATTGTTCAAGTCGTAGGTAATTCTGTGTTGTTATTTATCGTCTTATGTTTATTTTGATTGTAGTTAGTTGTAAAGATGTACAGGAAATTATATAATATATTAATATAATTAAGTAGACGATATAGTTCTTTAAAACATTGCAAATGCCTTAAAACAAATGCAAGCAAATTCATCGACAATTTTGCTACACGTTTTTGGTCAGGCGTAGACGTCAATGAAGTTCAAAATTTTTCAACTGGCAAATTACAATTAGAACAACGCTGTTGGAGCTAATCCTCCTATATATAGTGAATATTTACTTCTATCTCATTCATAATTCATATGCATGCTTGTTAAACTCCGATTTCGAATTTGAAATTCAATTCACTTTGACATTGGTCCCTGGCAAATAAAAATAGCAAAAGATAGTATAGATTCTCGTAATATCATTGCTATGTTTTCTGTTCAGGCACGATTTTGGATGCAAGTGATCGGTGAACTACGGATGGGTGTAAAATTAAAGAAAGTGAATTACTCAAGGACGCCGATTGAGTATGAATTAACACCGTACGAGATCCTAATGGATGATATCAGATCGAGAAGATACACGTTAAGGAAAGTCGACGGAGCTATACCACAGAGGTAAGAAAGAAATTTATAGTCTCATTAGGTACTTTGTGAATTAAAATTGTATAACAGGAATATTTCCTCTTAATTAACTTTGAAAATACTTAAATAGTACTTTTGCAAAGTATTTAACGATATTTTTTGTCACAGTGTGAAGAAGGACGCCCATGCTATGATTCTCGAATTTATTAGAAGTAGACCTCCACTGAAAAAGGTATGTGTTTCCTTATATTATACAATATTTATTATTATAATTAGTATAAATAATACAAAAGTATTTGTATAGATGACTAAAGTTAAATTTAAAATATAAAGCGATGGTACTTACTGATTCATTACTTAGATTTAATATCAGTTTTAATGCTTGCCTGAGTTACTTGACTATGAGGAGATCTTCTTAAAAGTCCACAAATAGGTTGTAATATAATTTGACTCATATGTCCAGGCCTCAGAACGTAAGTTACCCCCACCGAGACGAGAGGCGACGCCCAGAGAGAAGCTACTGGCTTCCATCCAGGTCGGACGACGTCTCAGACCCACGCCGTACTCAAATAGACTATGTGAGTACTTAGAACAATATAGTTTATTTATTACCTTGTAGGATGACGATACCTATAGTTATAGTTAGTAAGTTACAGCTTATTGTACTGTTGTTGAAGTTTTGGTAATATAACCACTCAACTGGGAACGAATTCATTTTAAAAACATTTTTTTCCAATAAATTTTAATTTCGATTTTTAATTAAACCATATATTTTTGTAAATCTTTATTATTAAATGACGCTGTATTGCATTTTCAGCGAAAATATATTTTCTCCGTAAAATATGAGACGATTAAAAAATGTAAACAAAACAAGTTTTTGAACTGTGTTCAATTTTGGCTCCTGCCACAGACTTGGCAAAAGTAAACAAACCAATTTTGTTGCCGATCCCAGTTGAGTGGATAATAAAGATTTGATGATAGTTTGCGCTATAACTTCCTTCCTCAAACGAGGCTTGAAGACAGTCCTTAAATGTATGTCGTAGGTAGCGCCCTGCAGTGTCCCCTAACAGTGCAGAGGTCCATGAGCTATGTTAAGCGCATACGATCCGGTGACTCGTTACCTCGTCTGCCAACAAGGCTATACAAAAAGTTGCCCAAGCCAAAATTTTAGATAATAAAGCGCCTTGCAATTGCCTTATGAGCAAATCACAAAGTTTGTACGATTTGATGAAACAATCACAGTTTTGTTGACTACGGAAATACAGTCTTAAGTTTCTAAACATGGCAGGAGAATATTAATTTTCTAAAATTATTTATTTTCCACATAATCTAATTGTCGTATAATTTGATAAGTCAAAATGTGTATTGTACACATATAGTATAATTCATTAACATCAATAAAAACGTATGGAATACTATTATGTCCAATATTATTAAGTTTATTAAGTAGAAATGTAGCTTATTAGTTAGTTAAGTTGTTGCAGAGTCTGCGTTTATTTTTAAGTTGTTGTCGAAAAATTGATCGACGAGTTGTTTCAGTTATTCGTCAAGAGATGGCGTTAGTTTACTCAAAGTTTAAATATAAGCGCTTAAGAATATTTGATAGTAGATAGAGGTTTTATTTTATTTTTACTATTACTGTAGAATAGTCGAATTAACCTACACTTTTGATCTTGCCATATGGATTTTTTTTCTACAATATCAAAAAGAGATTTTTACCTAAAGCTTAAAAATTATTCCTTTCCTTTTTCAGGTCCTATAACAATCTAACCCGAATATCCTATCCCGAACCTCCTTCGTCCTTTTTAATTATTTATTCCAAATAAATTATTTTTTGAAAACTATGTTTTTACTTTTATGATAATTAGGTAGTTTTAATTTTCTATTGTAATTAGAATAGAATATACTTTATTGTACCAAAAAACACCAGTTGATTTAAAAACTGATACAGCTTATAGTAGTTGTACAATATAGGCGGCCTTATCGCTATAGCGATTTCTCCCAGGCAACCTTAGGGTATGGAAACTGAATGGAAAAGTTATATGTAGGCGTTTCAATACTTACAAAATAATAATAATAAATATAAGTATTTAGGGTACAAAGTGAGTTTGTTGTAAGGTTCATTAATTATAGAACTCAAGTAATCGACTGCTAAAACTGTTCTTAATAATATCCGTTTATTTGTTAAAAACGTAAATATTTTTGTTTTATTATTTAAAGCTTCAAGAAGAATATAAAATAAAATAAAAATAGCCTTTATTACTAAGTTATATAACACGTATTTACATAAAATTCATTTTGACAAAATGTCGCGCATCTCAGTGTGGCTTTCGGCATAGGCCAGCTCCTACCACTGCTTCCTGTTCTAGGTTACTCTCAAAAAGAATATAAATGTAATCTTACACTAATATTAATTACTAGCTTTTGCCCGCGACTTCGTTCGCGTGGACTTCAGGTTCGTCCCGTCTAGATTATTATCAAAAATTGTAGCCTATGTGTTATTCTGATGTATAAGCTATATTGTGGTAAAGTTTCATTCAAATCCATTCAGTAGTTTTTACGTGAAAGAGTAACAAACATCCATACATCCATACTTACAAACTTTCGCCTTTATAATATATAATAATATTAGATATTCGTGTTATGAATGTTTCTTGCTCAACGCTATAATATTATGATAGCTCTCTGAAACTAGAACACTACACATCTGATAGTGTTATCTCTAGAAAATAGGAGGCAATCTTTACGTAACTCGACATAACAATGAGAAAGACTAAAATATCTACGTGATCTATATCTTAGATGATTATTTATTAGATACTACATCTAGTAGCACACATGAAATTTTGAATTGAAGTGGTAAAATTATTCACAGAAGCGATTCAATTCAACGACGAAAAGATGTAAAAAAGGTCATCAGTTTTGGGTAGCTACAGTGGACTTGGTGCCAAAGGGAGATCTCCGATCGGGCGAGGTAGTGTATGCCCGATCAGGCCGAAGCCCACTGTAGTAGATTTCAGATGTCGTATATATGCGAAGATATCTGTAAATGTCGTAACCGCGATTCCGGATCTCGCGCGTTATTATTGGTCGCCACAGGTTTATCTAGATTCTAGGATAAAACCTAATATGTACATTATATTAAAGCTGATAGTTATTCATTTTTCCGTGGCGAGCGTGAATATTTAATGTTAGATATTATTATGTTTAAAAAACAAAAAAAAACGTCTATTCAAAGTAATATGAAAATTTACACACAAGTTTTATAAATTTTATGAATACGTGAAAAGAAACACTTATTTCAATAACAATTTTATTATTGTATTTTTACAAACAGCTGTGCTGCCACATTCTTGGGAGGTCATAATGACGTCAGAAGGTTCTGGAATTTTCCGCAACCGAGGATTGCATATAAATTAGTCATTTTAAGAAAGTTATCATTGACTGTTGTACTTTGATATGTGTTTATGTAGAACCACTACAACCTTAATAATTGCGAAATTTAAAGGTTAAAGAATAAATTATGGGATTTGGCTGAATACTCAGTTTATGCCTTATCCATTTTTTTTAAAACGTTACACGTATATATTTTAGCTCATTATTAGTGAATTTAGTAAACACAAATCAAAAACAATGTTCACATTTTTTCTATATCAGCATTCCTCATCAATGTCGACTTGTAAAAAAAAAATCAGTTATTCAGTAACGCAATCCCTAATCTCATAAATATTATATAATCACAAAATACAACTAAAAGCCAACTCTATTCGTTATAGCTAAGACTTATTTTTCCTTCTGCACGACCGAGTTTTATTGCTGAAATTCCGTTGACGTTTCAGCTGAGATAGGGTACGGCGTCCGATTGTCTGGGTCTCGAATATGGGTGTCTAGGTCATCGGGTGATCCGGGTATTGATCGAATTTTACGTAATATAGGACATAGAGCATATATTAAATATGATTTTGGGATTCTAGTGGTAATTTTAATAGTAGAGTAAGGAGTGGTAGGTAAAAACAAGTGTTTTTCAGGTTGCTTTTGAAGAAGGTAGAAGGTACCTGGTAGTACATAGAGGCAATAAGGGTCTGCGAATAATGAAATGCAATGAAATACTTTGAATTGAAATGAAATAAAAGTATTTTCAACATTGATGACGTACTCATTCTTATTGACGTCAAAATTTTAAAGCTACCACCAGTTCGGACACAAAAAATAATAATTGTAGCCACCGTCCTGAGAAGAACTGGCAAGAAACTCAGCGGGCATGTCTTTTTTGTAATATGAGCATTTTGTTTTTAAATGTTTAATTTAAATGGTATTGAATCTGGATACCTAATTTTTACGGTCCAACTCCAGTCCAGTTTAATGTCCCTTTCATATATCACGGAGCTCGGAGAAATTAATAAAAATAATACTGCCAACTTGACGACAAAAATCATAGGCTATCGTTTAACATAATTTTACATAAATATTTTTTTTTAACGCTACTAAAAATCTCAAGTTTGACTTCTCATTTTATCGACTTCATCGAGAAGTTATAAAATTATTATTTATACAACAATTTCCATGCAAAATGGTAACATAAAAATATATATTTGTAAATCTAATTTGTGTATTTATGTAGAAAGTGTTGTAATAGAATGTTTCGTAATATTAACGCATAGTGATTAGTATAAATGTTGAAGATGTAAAAATGAACTTCGACCCACAAGATTTTATAATCAACTAGGTTACTCGTGGCCACTCGACGTCAGCTGTATGGTTACTCTGGAATCTCGGACGATTCTTTAGTTTAGATTTATTTTTATTTGTAGGTACCAATTTTTTCTTGTTTAGTCTTGTTTTGACTATAAGGCCAGCCACTAACCTTCAATTGCCTACATCATAATTCATCATCAAGTCTTGTGACTTGTGTGATGAGTATTTGTTTTTAATTTAAATTAATTAACAATGATGAGTAATTACAATTCAATTCAATTTCGAAGCTTAAATTTAAACTATTCTCTTTACGTAGTTTTTCGAAAGGATTGTTGCGTAGTAGTACTTATTGCAAATTAAAAAAAAACAAAACAATAGCGTGTACTTTGTGACTGCAAATGGAGAGTTGCATAAACTTGTTCTATTGATCTCGCTACTCGCTAATTACCTTGACTTTTATGTTGGTACTACTCTGTTATTGTTATAAGTATTTATCAAGTTTATAATATTAATTTTACGAAACTATAAAATAAATAGAGTGGTTATAGATTGGTCATTTAGACTATTTATTAATTATGCAAACAATAAAAAACAGTTGCATATTTGATGTTTATTGGATAGAAAATGATAGTTGTAGTAGACGGTGAACCATTTTTGTAAGTTAAATTGCTTTGTTAAAGTATAGAGATAAAAACAAAAACAAGGTCATTTTAAAATTCGATACATGCTAAAATACAGACTCAATAATGCATCCTGTCATAGCAGCACAACTATCTCAATAATTGTTGTTAATAATTAAAACAAACAAAAACTAAGCGAGAACCGTTTTCTGGCGCCAGTACAACGAGTACAATCTCCGAGAAAATTCAAGTACCGCAGTCGCAGTACGTCAGAGGCTGTAAGTGAGCGCGGGCGTCTGTGTCTCTGACGTTGAAAAAAAAAAACAAAAACTGTGACAGCGATCATGGCGCGAAAATTTTAAATCTGTCAAAAGTTTTTTTTTATTGGATTTACGCAACTGTTTTTAATTTGTACGGTTTCCGGCTCAATGCTCCAGTTCTAATAGGATCTAGGACTGATCGTGCTTCGCGGAAAATCATTAGTGACTACTGCAGTTATTTTTGCTGAAGTGACCTTTATTGGAACGTGTTAAAGTTGAATTTTGTATTAGTGTTTTATTCGTGAAAATTTCACATAACATGGGAGTTTTCATCGCAACTACTTTAGCTATGGAGATAAGCCGTAAGTGTTTGCAATTTTTATAGTGTTAAAATTTTTTCTTTGTCCATTATCCATTTTCAAACGAGGCTTAAAGAGTCCTTGAGTGATGGTAATCACTTACGATCAGGTGGCTCGTTTTTTTTGTCCATTTTATTTTATAATTAAGTTTCAAAAATACTTAAGTAGTTGTTTCATTTTTTTTAAGCAGTAAAAGGAAGTACGTGAGAAAGTAGGTATAAAGTAACTAGATTAGTCAAGGTTTTTCTTGAGACGTGATAAGAGTAAATTATTGCACGGATTGTAGTCGGTATTTCAATCATCATTAATAGTTTTCTTTTAGAATTACAACAATACGTAATTAATAGAAACGTGACGAGAACAGAGAAATAAATTAATTATTTTGTATTAAATGCTCATGACATAATATCCCTCTTTAAATGAGGATTAAGAATAGTCATGTATAGTCAGTGATGGGTACATTTGCATACAGTATTATCTAGGCTATGAGCGACGGTTACCGCTACGGTTAATATTTGGTAGGCCGTAATTAATCTTTCGTACAACAAACAAAATTAAATTACAATAATAAAAAACTTGAGAGGTGTCATGGGACACCCGAATAGAACGAAGTTCCTTTCGATTAAAAGATCTTATATTTTTGTTTTCTAACGTAACGCGCGATACGGAACGTGTTTTAAAAGATTTTGATCACAGCGCCATCTAGCGATAATCATCTATAGCAAAAAAAGTGTTTTGACAACTTTCGTAAGATTTTTTTCCGTCTAGCCCCCATTCACAATGCGCGATAAAGAACGTTCCAATAAAATTATTTATTATTTATTTAAATTCTATCTGGCAACTGTCATGACAATACAATGTCAAAATTAAAAATATTAAATCATTAGATAAATATTGAAAAAATGGCAAAAATTTGCACAAAAAGACAAATGACAGTAAAAACGTAAGAAAATAGTCTGGGCAAAAATTACTGAATATAAATATAAATTATTTACAGTATTCAAAGAACTCATAAATCGAGTCAATGTAATTTTATTGTAATAGTTTTTATTTGCCATGATGCAATACTGCGAATTTTGGTTAATATCTGCGTATTGGCTACAAAATTTCAGCTCAATGAATACCTTACTATAACTTTATAAAAGACAATTATTTAAAAAAAGGCCAAAATCTAAATTTGAAACCACGAAATAGTTTTAAAACAATAAGGTTTGTAATTAAAAAGTTTTATAATCTTCGATGTAACATTTTCGTTATTAGTTTCAAGAGGAATCCAATTACATACTGAATAATTTAACGAGCGAGTTTTACCCGGAATTTTGGTCGTGTTTAATAATTAACATATCTTAGGTCCATGTTTGAATATTACATTATAAGCCTCTGGAATAGGTAAACTTTAATTTTCCTACATAAGCTTAACATTGTAGACTTAGGTTGAAACTTCATAGAGATGTGATTATAATTTAATTAGATATTACTAAATCTAATAATGGTTTTTGTTCATTATAACTTAACAGTGTAGTATAGATTGTGGACTTAGGATCAAACTTTAAATTAGACTATAATTTCAGTACTAAACATTTTAATACTAAAGGGTGTAGGCGACTGAATGTAACTAAAGCGCCATCTATAAATAGTTTTATTAAGAATGATTAAAACCTCATTTGTAAATATCCTTTTTAAATGTAATGTTGGCGCTCTTTTTTAAATTTCGAATTCGTGAACATTGTATAATTCAGATTGCGTCATATTTTTGCTCTAAGTTTTTATTGTTTTATTAAATTTTCTTGTTCTGAAGTTTTCTTTTCATTGGCCGCTTTTGATTTCCTACAAAGGATTTTAAGCAATTACTGAAATTACTCCCCTAAAGTCTCATAAAGAGAGCTAAAAAAATGATTGTTCAACTTGAAAAAGACTCAAGTCTAAGTTAAGGCTTTCTTGACTACTGAGATTAGACTAGATTTTTGATACACATACCGGCTTTGCTCTTTTGAAACTTGCTTGCGACCACGTATGTATTATTTTATATGGTAAAGACCTACTTACTCTACAGTTGATCGGAAGTAGCAATCTAATATTCTACTTTGAATGATCCTACGCTTTTAATTTGTCTTAAAAACATGGTATGTGCTAAATTGTGTCCGTGATATTGTTTTTTCATTGAGTCATTATATCGTAATGTTTACACGATTGACCAAATTCAGGCAGACTGAAGGTCGTTTCACTGAAGATAATGTAGCGCAGTAAATATGAGATTATGAAAATTTTAAATTATAACACGCGAGAAAACGAAGTTAGACAAAACGAAATGGACTAAAAACGTTTTTTTAAATTACGGGAATTTATTATTTTAAGTAATTTCATGATTATTTTCATATATTCTTCCTTTTTGATGCAAACAAAGTGTTGTTCTATAAAGTTATTTAAAAATAGACAACCTCGTAGCATCTCTAGATGTTAAAAAAATAACGATTCAAAGCTTCAAGAACGTGATGAGGCTTTAAATTACTCTCGAGATGTCTGATGAAGCAAAGAGGCGATATTATCTTATACATCAAACAGAGTAATTGAATCAGTAATTAATTGCATCAACTATGTTAAATTAAACGCAAACAAGAACTGTTTACTTGGGAAACACGTAGATTACTTAGACGCTAGTTTTACAATACATAGATTCTCACGAGTGGCGAAACAAGAAGAGCATTCAGATTAGATAAGTTACGACAGTTTGAAACACTTTTGTTTGCTTAATGCACTGACATAATGTGACATATTTTTATTAAAAGGTCGGAGTGAGACAGGTTTTTGACTGACTTTAAAAAAGGACCAAATTAAGTCGACTGTATTTTCAACCGATTCAGATAATTATTTTTGTCTTTAGATGTGTAGGTAAGATATACCTCAGACAAGAGATCGGTTGAAAAGTTAGGTAGTGTAGGAATAATCTCATTCCGACAATTTAATTATTTTCCTGTTATATTGCCAAGGCTAGTTTTATTTAAATTTAATTTGCTTTTACAATTTTTTGTAACAAAAAACTATTTGCATATTTACAAGGATTTTATCAAAATTTCATATAATTATGATGTCATATGTCTGATCTATAAGATTTAACAAATAGTCGCGTTTCAAATGTTCTTTTCTGTCCATTTCTACATTTTATTAGACATGGATCATAGATAGAAACATGCTCATTAAAACAAATAAAGTTGCATAATATTCTAAGCCAAGTTAAACTTTATTTCCTCATAGTTAAAGCTTCATTTCTATCCATCAGATATACGACTTATGACCTTATGTATTGCAACAAGGTAGTCACTTACAAACTAGACCGAATTTAGATCACAGTTACGGTACTATAGATTATACTAAGGTTTAATAGAACTAAGATTAGACATAGATGATGTCTGCAATGCTTCATTGAAGCTTTTTATGTAATATGGTGTTGAAACGTATGGTTTTGCGAAACAAGATTCGTATCGCGCGAGTTTGATTAGATAAGTTATGGCAATCTGTTTTAACTTTGTCTGAGAACAAAGTCTTATTTCTAAAATAGGTCAGTCTATTGAATTGTTTAAGAACAACGTTATATTAGTTAATCTGAACGAGTAACATTGATATTGCGGTATACAATTAAAAGCACAGTTTTTTGCCAACTCACGCCAGTAAAATCATTGATGATTTATGTAATGCGAACACTAAAGATGCATGCGCGTAATATTTGGATACAGTTTGCTGGTCATTGTATTGTCTTAATTGAGATTTAATTTCACTAAAAACGAGGCGTAAAAACGTTTTGTATAGGTCATGGTCCTCAATTTCCTAGCAATGGTTTACAAGAAGGAACTACAAACCATCAGGTCGTCGAACTATATCTAGCAGTTCTTAACTATTCAAAAGTAATGATGAAGAACAAGTTATTGCAATTAATTGTTTATTCGGAATCCGGGTGTAATGGTGTTATCCTTTTTTCAATGCTACTAAAATACAAAGAAAGTATAAACAACAAAATCAATTAACCCACATCAGATTGTAGTAAACGCATCTAATATTTATTTATTTATATTGTCGATTAAACATTATTTGAAACCGCTACATTGATTCGATTCGAATACCATCCGCACTGGAATCATTTCGTCAGCGAAGTGAGACGGACTTTCGTAAAGTAAATTCGTCATGCTGTTTTAGCTGACGTCGGAATTCGGGTTATTGATGTCATCAAGTGTTTGTATAGATCTTTCATTGTCGTATTGTATTTGAGAGAAATTATGAGTCATGTATATATTGTGTTTTTATATGCTGTATACATCAGTAAGATTTTGCAGTTAGTTGTTGTCATACATAATGTAGCAGTTTGTTTCTAGTGATGAGCAAAATTGGTCTTGGTCAAGCAAAAATAATTGCACATCGACTTTTAGAAACTGCAAATGGTTGTGTTTGACAGAGATAACGCTCTTTAGAGCCGAAGTTATAAACTGCTCTCTTTCTAAAAGCCGATTTGCAGTTATTTTTGCCCCGAGCTGTAACTATATTAATAGTTGAAAAGCAATATAAAATATTGTGTTTGAGGACTTGATAGGTGATACTACCTTAAAGTTATAGTTTATTATCTTAAAATACAATACAATTCTGTCACTGTAACTTCTGTTTACAAGATAAAGATTATTAGTACACGTATTACACAAGATTATAGAGACATACGAGTTTATATTGACCTTGTAAACATTTACTCATTAAATAACATGTGTATTTCTGGGTTAATGATGTATTAAATTGTTGTTTATTTACTTTTAATATATCATAAAGTAGGTTATGTTTCTTTAATACTGTTCATTAATTTGTAGTGAAGATGCCATAATCTGTCTGTCTAAATCATAATCTAATTAAGAAATCTATTAAGGTAATTTTACTGTCTCCTAGATGTAAAATCATCTAAGTAACATTGTTTATTAAACAAAGATACCACCACGTACATTCAATAAAAACGATTTTTAAATGAAAGATCTACCAATTAAATTTTATAATACAAATCACTGCTTGCCGTTCACTTTGATTGACTTTAACGAGTTCTATTGAAAACATAAATATAAAATAAATACGAAAACTAGTTTTATACGAACTTGACCTCGTAGATTTTTAATCAAAATATTCTTATTATTCTAAAGATATTTATATAAAATCCTAAGTAACTGGGACTTGAAATAAAGCGAATAGTCTACGATTATGACTCGAATGACTTGGTAGAAATCAGTTAGTTTCAAATAGCACTTTTTTGGACAAGAGAAAATAGCTGAACTCCCACCCGCCCCTCAAACAGCACTTGCCTGATCCTTATGACGACATTTTTTTGGGATGGAGTCAAAGTCAATAGTTATCGGTGGTAGATTTTGTTATCTGAATTTTTTTATTGTTAATACTATGATTACTCAATATTTTAGATATCAATTGCGTATTGTTTGTAGGTTTTGCGTCACTCTTAGTTATTCGGTCGTGATCTATATTTTTTGTGAAAATAAATTAAAATACGTAGCTACAAAAGAGACTGATAAAAATGGTCTAAAAATAACGTTGAATGTTTCTAAATATAAAGGTTAATATAAACTTGATTCTTTCATAATTCACCGCCCACTTAAATGTTATATCGTGGAATCTAAATTCGTGACAAGGGCGACGTTTTTATTGTTCTATCTACCCTCAATGAAAAGGTAAACTGACATTATAAACTCATTTATAAAGTAGTAAGACCAAGTGCTGGTCTTCCTAGAAATTATCTATTTGCATTTATTACTTAAAAATATCTTTAGGTGTTAAAAAATATAAATTCAAATGTATTAGTTGTTTAATTATTAGAATTTCAAAAAAGACACAAGATGCAAACATAACGTCCAAAATTAATTGGAGGTATCATAATATTGTAACTGTACGTAAATAAACTATGTAAGTACACAATTTTGATGTCGAATCTCACTAATCCAACCATTAATACTTTATTGATTTCGTTATTACAAACTACCGTTTTAAATTTCAATAACTAAAAAAAATATTTCCATACAATATTTGTAGGTCATGTATACAAAATGTCGGACTCCCACGTATTTTCTGTCCTGGATATTTTTTGTGCAGCCTCAGACTGGGTCGTGACGTTGGCTCGCCTTTCCCGCGTCTACTTACGAAACTTAACATGCATTATTGTGGTCTAAGTTATAAACAAAGAACTAAGTTTGAGATCTTTCAAGATAGCGGCTTCAGTGGACGTTAGTATTGCAGAGGTTCTTGAATGACTTATAAACGACAGTTTAAAAAACATAAATAATTTTATTTATTACTCCTACTATTCAATAAAGATTAGAGTTTTAAATTTAATAAAAATAATAAGGTAGGTTGGTAGATTCCGTCACCGAAAGAGAATAAAACTTTCAAACAATTTGCAAAAATCGATTAAAATTTAATACTTACCAAACCATCGCCTATAACTTGAACCACAGAGTAAATTTCCGACTGCACTGCGCATGCAAATGCAGAAAAAAGAGACATTGAACGCTACCAGCTTTGAAAACGAGACGGTTTTGATTGAAACTAGGCTGTACGCTTGTTTATTCAAAAGCCACACGAATCGACAGATTTATCTCGGTGTTTGGGGTCACTGAATCACGAATCGCTACTTAGGCTTATCTGTTAACTTAACAATGGCAACAAAAATGATATTATGCGGCACACGCACGTAGTATGTAGGTAGATGTATCTTAAACGTCGACTATGTGGGATGTTATTTAAATTGTTGTAGGTTGTATTTAAAATGCCTACTTAACGGGTATAGAACAGAATTTTAGACGGAACAAGAGTCATAACAAAGTCGGAATACAAAACACTAAAAATAACTTTGGAATCTTTGGGAAAGTCCAATAACAACACTTTATGACAATGCTAATGAAAACGTGGGTGTATTTGTGATAGTTGATACGTGGAAAATGTTCTCTACAAACAGCTATTTTTACTCGTAAGTAAAAGATACATTTTTGATGTTTTTTTATGATTAGCTTCTGTTACATAAAATGTTGTGCGAAATACATATGTATTATATGTCTATTTGGACCCGGTTAAGCAAGGAACCCGGGATAACGAAATCTAATATATAAAATTCTCGTGTAACGGTGTTCGAACTTGAACTCCTCCGAAACGGCTTGACCGATTTTGTTGAAATTTTTTGTGCTTATCCGGTATCTATGAGAATCGGCCAACATCTATTTTTCATCCCCCTAAATGTTAGGGGTAGTCCACCCCTAATTTTTTTTTTTTTTTCGACGCAGACGAAGTTGCGTGGGGCAGCTAGTTATAATCTAAAAACGTAGGACAATTTCATAAAGCACTCAACAAGACAAAATAACCTGAGGTAAAAGTCTAAAAATAAAGCTTAATAAATTCGCTTTAACGCTCAAAGGTCACCCATACAACATTTTGAAAGGGAAAATGACCTTTCGGTTCATTTATCAGCTGTCCATCAAAGTTAGATTCCTTTCATTCTGTTGAAGGAATTTGCTAAATGATTGATTCAAAACGAGATGTGGTCTTGGAAAAAATGGTTTGAAATATCTTTGGGTTCAAAATTGATACTTTAGTACTTGTATTTTCTTATTCTTTATTGTACACAAAGCAACATAACAGACAACACAATAATATGAAAAAAACAGGTACAATGGCGAGCTTAACTCATATATGAGTTTTCTTCCAGCAAACCAGGCATTGGTGGAATAGGTAGATATGGATAGGATGAAGCGTACAAGAAGTAGAAGATTATAGATAATAATAACAATAAAAAAGAAACAATCAAATCTTACAGCAACTAATCTAAAAACTAACTTACACTACTGCACAAACATAAATTTTCATTATAGGTACTAATGTATTTTGTGTACTTAATAAATGTATTCTTTCTGTGTTTCTTAATCTAAATCTAAATGTGAAAAAGATTTATGTGCAATTTTTCACAACACCACTGGCTAAAAACGGCGAAGGAAAACATCGTGAGGAAACCTGCATGTCGGAAAAGGGTTCTAAAAAATCCTTTGAAGATATGTGAAGTCCCCAATCCGCACTGGGTAAGCGTGGTGGACTATGCCTAATCCGTCTTCGGAGGAGACCTGAGCCCAACAGTGGGCTACTGTCCAACATGGGTTGGTACAGTACAGTTCAGTATCTTCCTTAATGTTACCTAAAAGTTGATGTGTGGCAGTGTCCATCTTAACATCACATAGGTCATCAAATCGCCTATCTGTTGTTGCAATAACATCTTTTGAATATCAATATTATGTAACTTATAGGAGTATTATATTTCAAGATTCGTTCAACATGATATTATTATGCTGTGGTGTGTCATCAATTTTTTCGGCTTTCTCCTTTCTTTAAGGGCAAGAACTAAGAAATAGCGTAAAGTTTAGCTACCGAATCGTTTCTGTTCCAACCGTGTCATTTGCGTAGACAGCGTATAATTTTAAAGTAAAAGTTTTTATACCCTATTTGTTTTGTAGTGTGCGTATCTTTTATTACTCTATATATTTTGTAATTCATCTCAGCTCATCACCTTGCAGCTAGTTGAAGTTTCGTAAAATGCCTAAAATCTGTCGTATATACTTATACTCGTAAAACTAACCATTTACTATTAAAAAAAAACTAATAATACTTACTATAAAGAACATACTATGGCAGGCGTATTATAATGAAGTACCTATACTTTACACATACACAATTACAATCTGACAATTTAATTAAAGTAATCGGTATAAATTATTCTAAACTATTCATATTCAAGCAAATTTTAAACTTTGTCGAAGGTTGTCGGTTGAAAGCAAGCCTCTTTTCAAAGCTTATCTGGTCAAGGGAATGAGTGTTGGAACTGCGCCAACACAATGTTAAGCTTTGGTGTTAAATCATAAGATACTGGGTCAGCACTGTCATACTTTAAGTTTGTTGGTAACTTAAGCAACTATAATATAGTTGGTCGTATCCCGTTTAGATTATGATGAAATTTAGAATACTGCATTTGAATTTTTTAAGAACTAAATAATATAATGTCTAAGGCTGTTGCTTAGGGTGCTTTTATTGCCAGACGAGTAGACGAGAGGCAGACAAGCTAACGGGTTCTAGGTCGTAAATGGATGTCATGCGTGAACCTCTACAATGTCAGGGGACACTTACTCAGATGTATACAGATAATAATTATGAAACATTAGTGTTCAATTGAAAGTATTTATTCTAAGGCATAATAAGGCAACAAAAATACTCTCTTACAACTAAATATAATACTAGTACCATACAGAATAATATGAACAGCAAAACCATTCACTTAGAACCATTTTTAACGTCTACAGAGAATTCTAAGAAGGTTGTACCACTGTAATGAGCTTACAAGCTCTCGTTAAGGACGCGTTTCATAATTCGTAGCTTTTAGACGTAATTTACTTTGAAGCAACATTCAATTCTCAGTAAATGCTCTGAGCGGTTGTAATGCAATTATTTCTGAGGAGACCTTGTGGGGTTTTGAAAGACGGTATCATGTTTCTAAAAGTTCTGCTTTGTTTTGTAATGATAATGATGACGGGTTTTGTAGTATGAGTAGCAGTAGATTTTTTGAATTAGAAGGTTGATAAACGAGCTAACGGTCCACCTGATGGTATTTTATAAAATTTACGTACATTCTATTTCAGAACGACCACATATAATTTTATCTCTTCGTCGGTGAACAATATAGATTTTTTAGGAGGAATGAAAATATTAAAATTGACTTAATATTTAGTTAATACTTAAGTTGCACAAGACATCTTAACACTACTATGGGATTGCAAATAATTTTAGCCTTTTCTCGACGGACTGGCAATATTTAATATAAATAGATTATTAGATTAGGTCGCTTGTGTATCGAGTTCATCGCATTATTGATTTCCTCTTGATATTTGAATTAGTTTCGGAAATTAATTAAGTACGCACATAGCTTCGAGTGATAATAATATTAATTTACTAGCTGCCCCACGCAACTTCGTCTGCGTCGAAAAAAAAAAAAAAATTAGGGGTGGACTACCCCTAACATTTAGGGGGATGAAAAATAGATGTTGGCCGATTCTCATAGATACCGGATAAGCACAAAAAATTTCAACAAAATCGGTCAAGCCGTTTCGGAGGAGTTCAAGTTCGAACACCGTGACACGAGAATTTTATATATTAGATTGAAACTTTGTAAAAGTTGCAGAGCAAAATATTCATAGCAGATGGTTTCTATTACTTGGTTTAACTGTTTTTCTATTAATGATCTGAAGAACATTTTCATGTTGGACATGGTTAGGTTAAATAGATGCTGTTATCCTACTTCATAGCAATCTCCAAAAAGGTTGTAATACTATGTATGTACCTATTGATCGCTATATTTATGTAAGTTAGCTAACGACTACGAGATTGAGCCTTAAATAATAGTGTAAAAGTTTCGACACTCGACACTCACACTATATTACTTTCATTAAACCATCCTGGTACGAGGTAAAGATACATTATTTTGTCCAAATATGTTGAAAGGTGACTAATCAAGCTTCACAAAAGGTTCTTTCTCTGCAAATTATCGCTTCGTAACGGCTTCTTTTATGCTAACACATTTTCGGGACGAATTTTTACCGTTATACCATCACGAGTACTCGTTGCGTCATTACACGATACAATATTATTATATGGATGTTAAATGAAGCATTGTCGGAGAAATTCGTGTATATCTCTGCTAATTTAGCCAGTAATATGGTCTTTGTTTGTTTTGAACGTGATAAACGTTAGGGCTAACTGAATAGGTTTGAAAACAATGACTGCTGAATTTAATTTAATCGTGTATGTTTAGATATTAATTCAAAGTTCTATGAGGATTGAATAAAACATATCAATAAGCGTCAAGTTGGAATAAAATCTGTGCATTTTGGTAGTGCAAAAATGACAAACATTGATTTATCTTCATGAATAATTTGCGGCAAATATCAGTCATTAAAATATGGAACACTTGCGGTGAACTGCATAATTTCCTTTCTATAAAGAACTCGGGCTTCCAGTCTTATTTCCATGGTTTAAGGTTTATTTTAGGATACATCTTTTTATTACTATACAGACCGGTTCGCACTTGTGATTGGATTGTAAATGCCAAAAGTTTGGGCAAGGTTGTTTGCACATACGGATATTAATTTCTTGCAGTTAATGATCTATAAATCTTAATAAAAGGTTAAAAAAACATCTTGTTAATTCAATTTACTACGTTAAATATTTTCATACAACTACCACTGATAACTAAACTTGCTTTTCCATCTAGCAATTAAAAAAAGCTATGACTGCGATGTCTTGGCACGAGGTAGCGAAACAGTATGAATGTCAGTCACTTTTAATAATTATACTGATTGTGTATGTGTGTCAAGAGTATGTGGGCTTTCGTTTATAGTAACAGTAAATGTAAACTAATGTATTTACGACGTGTGGAAAAAATAGCGCTTAGATGAAAGGTAACTACTTAATCGAGTGGGTAGGCAACGTAAAATACTTAAACATAACAAAAAAGGGACAGATAAGATTGAAAATATGACCATGAAACATTATGTTAAACGACGATATGTCTCATATTAGTGGAGTGGTCCGGGCCTCGGCAAGGCCCTAGATTCAAACACTGCGGAAACAGTCGTTGTGGCAACATTTGGGGGAACACTGTCTAGCAGTGTATATCGAAGGGCTGATGATGATATTAATAGATCCGTGATTGTGGTCACTGCATACTTTAGTTTATTATAACTTCATTAAACTGTTAACTATTCTCTCGAGAGTAAGTGAACGACTGTAACCTTTTCTTACTTCAGAAAGCTTCTTAAATCTTGTTTGAAGAGAGACAGACAAGTCATAGAGTTTAGGGAACACCAAGAATGAAATATTATTAATCTAAATTCGTTTCGTCTATTAAAATCTTAGACTAGTCTGACGAAAAAAACACCTCGCGTGATACCTAACAATCAGACACATCAAGAAGTTGTTTTATTTCAGTTTTTTGCTGCAATAAAACGAGGCATCAATGTTCCGCTTAGATACCTGTATTTTCCCAGCTGTTCGCGTAATTATAATAAAACAATGGGGTTTATCTATGCGGAATGTGATTAACTGTATGATTATGCATGTTACGTAGACGAAACGAGATGACATATTTTAAATTTGAACAATGAATCGGTACAATTTGAGCCGTAAAGCAAAGTACTAAAATGGAGTGACACATTAATTTATTTCATACAAAAACTAATTAGTTATAATTTTTTTAAGTAGATTAATCCCTGTATTTTTCTATCTAATCTAGCATTTAGTTTACACAAATGCATAGGTGCATGATATTAAGTTTAACTAACTAGTAATCATACTCAAAGAGTTCTTAGACGCAATATTATTATGTCTTGAAATTTATTTATGTTATAGTATACCTTTTTTTTTCGAAATATACGCATCGGTGATACCTAAGACTTATCATCAAGTCAACTAATTTTTGTTGGTGAATCAATAAAATAAAGTCACTAAATCTACTATAACCTCAAGAGATAAATCGAATTTGATAAGGCACAAGTTGGATTTTTAATAAAGAACAAATTTTACACTTTCGTCTGATTGTTGTCATTTCTGAACCACGCGATGTTGCCCAACTTTATGCAAGAATTGATTAATAAGAATTCCTTAAACAAGTTTATGCAACATCTGCATTTCCCTCGTCTCTCGACCGTGCACAAAACAGTGATAAATAAGCTCTGATATTTCTTACAGTGAACGACAAAGAACGTTGTAATAATACAATTGATGTTTACCACAAGTTGAAAATTAAAGCGGTTTGGTTGTTACAGTATAATTTAGTTTATAAAGAGTATTGACGGAGCAAATGAAAACAATTCTTCGAACTTAAATTATGTTACTGGGATACAAAGCTTGCAAAAAAAAAATTGAAACGAGCGGAAGACTGCTGTGAAGCAAAATGAAGCCTAGTATTGATATTATAATCAGTAGTGAATGCAGATGTCGAAGAGGGATGAAGTGTTAAGGTACGTTAGGTCGCCATTTTGAAAATTTGCATTCTCCTTGTTTCTTTCGATCATAATTTTTATGTAATAAGAAGCAAAGTGCTCTAAGTGCTTTTTTACATGAAAAGTGATTTTTAAATGCCATAAAATAATCGTGCTACTTTTCTGAGTCTCTTAAAATAATTCTTAACGTCAGCTTGTAAATCGAGTGAGTGTGCCTTTCAATACAAAAAAATATATTATTCATTTCATTTATTCGATTCAATAAAATAACACGTGTACTCGTACGTGACTTAGACCAAACTCCTTAACAATGGTATTTCGGCGTACGATATCAATCATATTTGCCGGTTGAAAAGGTTGTATGTAACAAAATTGGCAAATCTTTACAACAGTTTACGATATTCTCATACCGTTATGAATCAAAACCAATTGTAGTTTGAGTAACTGTTTCTTTAAGGTGTGTTTATGCGTAATCTGTGCAATGTTTGGATGATGATTATCATCTATAGTTAATGATATAAAGCTGCAGAGTTTGTTTCTTTGGACGCGCTCATCTAGTAGACAGTCCATTTATCGAGGAAAGTATTATAATATCTCTTTTTGACGCATATACAGTTACAGCTAGTGTATCATAACATTAATGATCTAAAGGCTGTTGTGATAAGTAGAGTTTAGTTGTATAAAATAGTTCATACATCTTGTTAACCCAATCTTATTTTTTTGTTTGTAAAACAACCCACAATTATCTAATCTAATATATATTATAAAGGCGAAAGTTTGTAAGTATGGATGGATGTATGGATGTTTGTTACTCTTTCACGTAAAAACTACTGAATGGATTTGAATGAAACTTTACCACAATATAGCTTATACATCAGAATAACACATAGGCTACAATTTTTGATAATACGGGACGAAGCTGAAGTACACGCGAACGAAGTCGCGGGCAAAAGCTAGTAACTACATAATAATATTATCATGTCTGCTCAAAATATTACCAAATTAAAAATAAGAGAAATAAAGTAGGAATTCTCGTTCAGCCTTCACATACGACATCTCAATGTCGTACGTTCACGAACGAAGGCGCTTTGTCCTGAAACCGCCACTTATCTTCAACAATCTGTTATTGGTCTATCATGATCATGATGTTGCAGTATTGTTCGTGTTCTCCAGTTAATATAGGCGTGATTAGATTGTTGCTAAAAAAGGTGGTAAAGAGACTGCATTTTGTGTTTATGAACCTATGCTTTTTAATGTGAGTGTGCGAAAAGACATAGAGATACAAAAAACACAAAACTTGAGAGGTGTCAAGGGACACCCGGATAGAACTAAGTTCCTTTCGATTAATTAGTGAGGGAATTGTAATAAAATTTTCTTTTTTTATAACAATTTTATATTTATATAACTTAAATAAAATATTTTGATCACAGCGCCATCTAGCATTAATCATATAAAACAAAATAAGGAATTGTTTTAAAAGATTTTAATCACAGCGCCATCTAGCGATAATCACCTAAAAAAGTGTCGTGCCAACTTTTTCATAAGAATTTCCGTCTAACCCCCTTTCGATGACGCGCGATAAGGAACTTCGTTCCAAAAATTACAAAAATATATAGTTTTTCTTCTTAATTGTGGATGAATGTTCTGACTTATGCTTTTTTAACTTTGAAGAGTCTTCAAGTGTAAGCCGTAACATTGCAGATATCCTAAAATGAAATAACCGCTTACTAACAAGACACGTTTGCACTGATTTTGATGGTTTGTATTAATGTACCTTCAACTTGATGATGAATTGATGATTGATAGAGACGATATATGTTATTTATTGCAAAATAAACTGATGAAATACAAAATAAGATATATTTTGACGTGAATATACTTACGATAGGAATTCTCAGTGGCGTGCACGACTGGATTTCCCAAAGGAAACATTCCCATATACATGTTGAAGCTGGAATCTTTTCAATAACTTTTACAAAGAATTACTACCTCTTTTCATGTTATCGAGTACAAGAAAAGAATAAAACTAAGTATTATGCTGTTGTAATAAGGTTTTCAATTGGTCAGTCAAAATTTTTATCTTTTATATTTTTACCTAAAATGATCTTTAAAAAAATACAACTAAAGCTGAATATCCCGAAACGCATTCCTAATGTATGCAGTAAATTAGATACCACCCACTATTTAAATATTAAAAACAAAGTTCCTAACTTTGCAGTGGTCTGCTAATATGTTGAAGCTCAACTTAAGTCGTTAAGCTGCCGAGCTTAACCGTGTTAATTAGTACTCGCAAAGAGTTACTGGCGGCTTTGACCTGAATGAGTTTAACAATTGATTGTATTAAAAATATTCCAATATCGTTCTTTTTGGTGGGCTTTTATTGTAAACGAATGTGACTCTAGCAGCATCTTAATTAAAGATGATAATCGTTTGCGTGTGAAAATTAAGCTGTGTTCCATTTATTTATTTAAGATGTAACTGTGAATTGTTCAAATAGTAGATTCGATGTGCTGTTAATGTTACCTAGGTCAGTTTCTTTCTTAATATTTCGTGAATTCAGAATAAAAGAAAAGATGTATCCTCGTTGAATGTCATATTTTGTGAAAGACTGCGAGAAACATTACATTATTGATGTAGGTTCGTGATGTTCTGAAATAAACAAAGCGATCCGCGGTGCGTCGCGATAAAAACACTTTGCTCACCGACCAACGATGTTTTACTGCGAGCGGTATCACGTTTGTGCCAAATCACGGCGCAATGATTATCGCACAAAATTGCGAGGTGTAGCGTAAAATGGGGTGGCATTTCGAAATGAAGAGCGTGGTAAGGGCGCATGCGCTAAAACAACCCTCGGGACACCAATATGGCGGTGACCGCCAAGACGTAAACACGTGTATATTGTTCTCAAAAACAAAATAAATTCAGTGCAATTTGAGTGATTTTGTTAATTTGTGTTAATTTTTCGTTGCATTTATGATTTATTAAACCGCCTTTTTATTTTATTCAGTGAATTTAAGTTAATGCTAGAAATTGGCGCGTTGTGAATCTATCTGACTAGTGTGTCAGTTTTCGCGGGTTCAGTCGTAGAGTGAAAGTTTCAAACTGCGTCGATCACGGGTATCACCGGCAGCCCTGCTGCTGGGCTCCCGACCTGTCTCCGGGCTGATAGAGCCTGTGAGAAGCCCTGAGGAACCAGCACTGGACGTCGCACAGGACAAGGCCTACTGGGGCAGCGTTGCTATGGCTATGAATAGTAATACTATTTTTATACTAAGTAGCTAGTTACTTACCTACTTTGCAGGCTCAACGGCCCAAAATGAGTTTTGGTCTCTGACAGCTCTCGCCACTTCTCTCGGTCTTGTGTCAGGTTGTGCCAAAAGTGGACTTGTAGCTTAGATGTATTTTTTAAATATATCTAAAGATATAGAAGTAAATGAGATTTAAGCAAGGTGGGATTATGTACTTTTATTACGGAGTTCATATAACTACCTCCCAGTTTCATCATATCAGCTCCACATCATTGTATTGTCACGCGATATTGTGTGGAAAAATTCTCAATAGGGAACCGCGAAGTGCGTCGAATTTTACTCGTGAAATTCTAGCGTTGCATGTTAAATAAAAACTTGAAAGAAGATAGGGATTTCACGATAATTAAAAAGTATTAAATATTCAAACGATATAAAACATTTTCGTGCTTGTTTGCAAACGTTAAATAAACCTTTGATTTTACAATATAAGCTATTATTTCTTAAATGAGGGTTGCATCCCTTTGTATTTACAGACAGGGTGCAGTTCAAAGCCCCTTATACACCCCTGATTGTATTTGATAACACTGTAGCGAATTGTAGGTGAAAATTATATTTCGTAAACATTTTCCTGACACATCAATAAAATCATTCGACATAAATTTACGATTCTGATTTGTTCTGAATTGAATCCTGTTTTGTATTTTTTAATATCTAAAATTAAACAGCAACTGACTAAGCAGTGCCGGCTAAAAAAAGGCAATGAAAACGGAAAGTACATTGAGAAAAAACATTTATCCTTCAAAAGCATGTCCCATAATAGCTTATTCTGGCAAGCGTAGTGAACTGTTCTTAATCCCTGGAGTGTCTACTAAACCAACTTTTTAAACTCCACGATATACCTAACTCCTTCCAACTGAAGTATTTTATATCTTAAGCCTTCGAGTAAGAGATTCTAAAGAATATTTAAGTATTAAAATGAAAGTTTATGAAGTAACTTGCCTACCTGCATTCAATGCGCCTATTGTTAAGGGGTTGTAAACTTTAAGCACGTACTTTGAAATAATAACATTCTAGGATAGTACGTTTATTATAAACGATTCCACGTGGTATTTTCTTTGTGTATTATTTTTCTTGGGGGTAGATGAAATTATAATTCAATTATTTCCTTGCAACTGTACCTACTTTGTTTTACTTCTTTATTATATAATTAATTTTAAATTTTCGAAGTCCCGTAAGAGAACAATGATTACAAATGAAGTAGGATTTGCCTGTTTTTCAACGTCTTGATGTATTTACCTACTATGCCAAAGCATAAATATTTGTAAGTTATTTGCAACTCTACAATCATTATAATAGACGATTTAATCCTCAGTTTTAAAAATCCCATTTTGACTCAGCAGATAGAAGCTTAGTTTTTTTACTCTCTGTCTTGTTTTCGGTTTTCACTTACGAATAATAAAAAAGATCGGTTATAAAATGCATTAACAGATAACGATGCACCACATGACTCATTCGTTTCCTTAGCAACAGCCATCGAAACTATTTTTTTTTTGAGTTGGAGGAAATCATGCATTTTCATGAGTCGTTTTATTAAAACTATTTGCATTCAACGTCCTCTACATTTACGTGGAAATCTGCTGACGGAAGCCAACGAACTGTACTAGTTTTATAATTAAAAAGAAACGAGTATGAAGTACCTATTTATTTAATGGTTTGAATACTTTATCGAGCGAATTTCCGTGTGTCGCGTTGGCGCGCTAAAGCAGAAATTTGTTGTGTAGAGACAGAGATGAGATGTACCTACCTACGGTAAATTATAAAGCTTTACATCTAATTTGACCTTTTTTGTTTTTAAGAAGCATTTTACAGATAGATTTGTGTGTGCAACTATTTTTATGTCGCAACTATTTCATACATTAAGATAACAAGAATATTAGTCGTAGCCACTAGTACAACTGAACCATTATAAGTTCGTGTGTAGTTTTGTACTTGCTAAGAATGTATTCTTTTTCAAATAATATTAAGAAAGAACAAAATATGATAGAGTTAGTTTGTTCTAGTATTTTAAAGGTCTACTAACAAGTCCTACAGTTGTGAACATCAAGGCTATAAATTGCAGTGAACCGTAGAATTCACAGTTAAAAACTCATTTGGAAGATCGCCTGGAGAAATCTCAGTCGAAAATTGGATGATACAGAGCAGAAAAAATAATATTGTTATAACAGAAAGTGTGGCTTTTCCAAAATATTATTAGAAAGGTAAATAAGCTTCGCACTTCGCCCAATCTCTGGGTTCTGGCCTCCACAAGGGGTTCGGACGCTGAGCCCGAGCGGTAGGAGGTTTAAGTGCGGTTCGGCTTCCCACATACCTCACCTGCGGGGCGGGTGGAAGTCCGGCGATTTCCTCCTGTCACAATCAAAGCTCTTGTATTTAAATAGCCTACTTCATTTAACTTAATGAGCAAAAAATACATTATTTTTTTACTTTTATGTTTGTTACTGATGCTAGTCTATAAATAGCCTCAGTGTATGTATAACTTAGAAAAATACTTATTTTTACGACTGCTACTTCAGTCGACTATTAATAAAAGTCGAGATTATTTGAGACCTACAGTTAATCATAGCAAGTCACGCACCGTGTTGTTATTTATGTAATTATGAAAACGTTTCAAGAACGACTTTGAGATATTCTTTTATAATGAGAACAGTAATTTTATCGCGATTTGTACAGGAATTTGAATGGTTATGTGTGGGTATGGAATTCATGTGTATGAAATTAATTTTACGTCAACATTGACGCCTCTTGGAAAAAGGAAAGAAAAATACTTTCGATATTTTAAAAATAACAAAGTAGATTGGAGTTACAGTAAATGAAGCAAATATAAGAATTTTTCAATTTTGATGTCCCATTAAGGTCAAGGCTTTTATCTTTCGAAAGTACCTTTTTTAATACTACTACTATACTTAATGTACCTAGCTGTCAAAATTCTATTCAATTAAAAAATTATAAGTAACTTTTTGTAATCGGATATCTTAAAATCCCTCTTTCGCAAAATTTTCAATTACACGAAATGAAATATTCGTGAGGAGGCGGAAAATTTGAAAATTGCGGATCCAAGGTGTAATAAATTTAAGATTAAGGAGTGTCATGTTTCATGGTGGATTTGGGCGTCTGTTAGAAATTGTTTTTGAATATTGATTTACTTTTCATAAGCTTTGTTTAATTAAAAACATTATTTAAAAGTCATGAAAACAAATGTGGAAGATCCTGCATTAGTATTTAAAACGAATTAAATAGTAAAGTAAACAAGTAGAGGTTAGAGTATTGGAGAAGGTTTAAAAGTAAAACCCATTTGATGACGACTTCATAGTCACTTGTCCCTTCAAATGCGGTTTGAAAGTTTTGGAAGGTTTGATTGTTGGTAGTCTCTGACGCTCCCAACGTTGCAAGAGTCTGTCAGTAACGATGACTTACGATTAGGTGACTCATTTGGTCGTCTACCTTTGAAGTTTACACAAACCTTTAATTGACACAGAAAAAAGTGTGACATCCTACGCAAACCACGGCCCAAAAGTGGAACCTTTCAAACACCACATAATTCTTGAAACCACGGTCAACATACATCTAAAAATGTCCGCTCCAATTACTCTTCAGGGTATCAAATGTCAAGGGTCGTTCGGTTTTGCGTCAGTCATCTGCCGCTCTCAATTACAGAGCGAAATGAAACCTATTTGGCAATTAAGTACGGAGATAAAAGGTTTCACCGCTATTGGGCCAGATTTGGTTGACGTAAAGCTTTGTGTGTGTGCGTGTTGATATGTTGTAATCGATGTATATTAAAAAGATCGTGCTAAAATGAAGACACTCTTTTGATTTACAACGAAACTGAATACAAAAAGAAATTGTAGACTAATTTGAATTTATAATAATTTTGATTCGACAAGTATGTCACGATCTGCATTTCATTTCTTAATTCATTATTTTAAAATAAATTTGCAATGATTACAAAACAGGTGTATTGCAAATTTTACGTAAATTTTAAAAGTTACCATAAATGCGTTTTGAAACTGGACTATAAATGACTTGTTTACAACATTAACGGACATTGCATATTTTAATTAATTTAATTAGTTTACCTATAAGCTATAATAATTATTACTATTATAACTACAGACGTCAAATATTGCGGCTCGATGCGATGATAAAGAATGGTGTAGAGCGTAACGCGTTGTGCTGTCCCATATAACACTGTCCTAGATTCTGGGTTCATACGTAGAGTATCAGCGGTAATAGGTTTTAATACGGCCCGACACCCACATTTATCTCACTCCCGATCTTTCACTTACTCAAAAGATATAAGACAAAAAATGTAGTAGATATATATGTATGTAATGTAGCATACAAAACATTGTTTATATGTTGTATGCTACATTACGAGAATCGAGAAAATACATTTTACGTATGTATTATAATATCAATAGGATAGTGAAGGACAGTGAAAGTAAAACACACTTGCAACTCAGACACGTGGTTGCGATACGCGGAAACGTTTGTAATAAGTTACAAGTAGGTCGTTATTTGTAGGTTAACATAAACAAATTAATATAAATACATCATGCTTTGTGTATTAACTTTATGGGCTGAGGTTTTCATTGTCGATTTATTTGGTAGACATTGCAGAGATTCATGAGCGATGGTTGACCCGTTAGCTAGTTTGGATACAAGACAATAACATACAATAATTGGTTACGATCTTCACAATAATTTACTAGAAATAATTGAATTGGCAATTATGATTTCATGATAGATTTAATATGTCTTACATAATTATGATAAAGACCTTGAAAAACAACTATTATAAATGACATATCACGCAGATAAAGATTATACATTGCACATACTATGTAGTATGCAGTAACATTTTAAAGTATTACAAATAATATAAATTATCTGACACATCCTGCGATGTTATATCTACAAATAACTAACCTACCTCAATCTTACGAGTTTTAATGTAAAGTATTGTAAACGAACGGAACGTGGAAGATAGACCACTGTTGAACCTCAACTGTAATGGTCAATTAGAGTTGATTGCGTCTATCTTTTGTTGGTCTGGAAATCCATATTCGAAACATCATCGTTCCTTTTTCTCTTTTAGTAATCTGGAAACAAATAATTAATAAATGAAACAAGTATTTCTCCAAAGGGCACATAACTTATTTTTATTATACTATCTTTGAAAAACTTTCTAACACGATCAACAATGAAACAATATGATTAGTAATGTTTCAATTCGATTGTTGATAATCTAATCCATCTTATATTAAACAACAACATTGATATTAAACAAATACTGACATTGACATTTCAAATAAACAATTCAACCTCGGGCATATCGTTACTTAAAAATAATTGTAAAGAACATAAACCATAGCTAACAAAAATTACCGAAATTAATTAAAGTAAGCATAGAGATTACCAAGCTATCAAATGTAACATTTAATTATTATTTGCATTATAAAGTAATTAGAAGTACTTGACTATTACTAAACGGGTTCTTACCACGATTATTTTAAAGAAATTTATTAGAAGTACTTGATTTGATTTCCTAAACTAAATAGTACCTACTATAAACGTACGTTACAATTTATTTCTTATTTCCTAATTACGTTTACCGTTTTTTTGGGTCACACCACACAGTTTATCAAATACATAAGATCAAGTCTTGTACTTAGACATTATGCAATGAAAAAGCTTATGATGATATTAATTGGGCACATAAAGTAGGACTTGATGTATATTATCTAAAATTTTGCAATCATTCATAAATAATTTGACAATGATAGATAACTCGTATAAATATCTAAATTATTCATGGAATATGGATTATAATAACTTTCATATTACTATAATTAGATTTCTAATTAGCTACCACTATCATAGCCCATATTAATTTATATCCTGTTTTCGTCGAGTGATTTTTTAAATCTACATATTTGATGATGTTGTCGCCATATTTATAAAATAAACACACAAAATAGTAACGTTAGTATTTGTCCTTTTATACCTCCATATTTCAACGTTCTTGTCTGGAATTTGATAAAAAATATTCGTATACACTCACAAAAATTGCCTTGTATAATCTATCACTCTAGAGAAACAATTTATTTCATGATATACAAAGACCTTTTCGTAAAAGCAAAAAATATATCGAAGAAAGCTCCGATAGAAAAATATTTGTAACATTTACTAGACGAGAGAGTGTTCTGTTCATTTTACGAAATGTAATCAAACACACCCTTCGAATCCGATTTACATAAACCTCTTCGTAAAGGTCAGGGTTTAATCTGCTGCTATTTATAGATATTCGAATAAAACCTTGGCTCATAGGATGGACAAAGGCTTGACAAAAAGAATACAATATTACTCAACGGCTAAGAGGCTTTGGATGGTTTTATACGAAAATAAAGGATGAAATCTCGTTTTTATATTTACAAGAAGACCTCTTCATCAAACAAATATTTTTTGATGATTGTTATTCATTGTTCATCAATGAAAAAACCACAACTTAACATAAGATACTCGAAAATAAATGTACGAAAATACTTCATCCGAATCCAACTACCGTTAGTAATACTTTGCAAAATGATGGTACCAATGTTGTTGTCTGAAATTTTGGTAATTTATTTGCACCTGGAGATTTGCACTATCTTTAGGACTTATCTATTAGAATTTTCTTTGTGCTTTTAAATTACGTAGGTAAATATTGTACCCTTTTCTGGTGACCTTTACTTGTAGTACTTAACCTTTAGTTTTATCACTGTCAGGTTCGTTTTAATTTGACATTTTGTTTACGGTAGATAGGACTTTTTAAGAATAATTAAGGCTAATTATGTATTAATATAATACGTGTTGACTTTATGATATGCAAGAACTGATGGCTAGAATCAGGTTGGTAAAATTCAGAGTTTATTTCAAGACTGACTTTATGAATTAGGTATAGTCAGTTAGTCTAGCAGTCATGCTATGGTCAATGGTTTTTTTTTTAGTTGGAGGAAATCACCGGATCCCCACCCGCGGGTGGGGTATGTGGGAGTTGAACCGCACTAAACCTCCAACCGCTCATACTCAGCGTCCGAACCCCGGATGAGGCCAGAACCCAGCACGGGGTTATGAGGGACGACGCGACGCGTTACGCCATCGGCACTCTTTCCCGTCGCGCCGCCCCCATGGTCAATGGCACTGGATATAACACATTTATGACGACAATTGCTCATAATATTTAATATCAATCATTCTTTAAATATTCTCTTATAATACTATTTTGTTATGCTACAACAAGTATACAATACGTAGGGAAAGGGACATCGAATCAATATTTCGGCAGGTGCCCTCTGATATCACAGTTCATGTAACTACCGGTGTGATCCGTGTCAAGGCACAAGGGATTCAGTTAATATTCCATGTAAGGGCTTTGTGTGTTGAGTTGTACAAGTGATAATTTGAGGATTATATTATTGTGTTATAAAGGAATATGATTTTTATGAATAGTTTTAGAAGTAAATAGATGACACTTGTTTGTATCTTGTTTTCCTGTATACATCTCAAGTTAGGTTGGATATTTTGGGTAGTTTTCTTTTGATTCTGTAACTATCGTGAAAACGACACATAACTATGCATATGTATTATATATAGTAAATAAATATCCAACTGGATACAGAGTTGTTAATTATACGATTTTTAGGCATATCTTTATTGTTTTAGTGAGCTCAATACGTTCTTTCTGTCCACTTATTCCTATACTAACCTTAGTCTTCTATCATGTTGCAAATACATATTAGGTGAGCTGTAGGTTAATTTAATTGTTTACTAGCTTTTGCCCGCGACTTCGTTCGCGTGGACTTCAGGTTCGTCCCGTCTAGCCCGTCTAGTTCGCGACGTCACATTAGAAACATCAAAAATTGTAGCCTATGTGTTATTCTGATGTATAAGCTATATTGTGGTAAAGTTTCATTCAAATCCATTCAGTAGTTTTACGTGAAAGAGTAACAAACATCCATACATCCATACTTACAAACTTTCGCCTTTATAATATATATTAGATCAATAAAAACATCGTATAATTTCTCAACAAATTCACTCTTCGATACTAGTTATAGTTGAGTTTGGTTAAACCAATTACGGATTAGATTAATAATCAAATCTTAGTTGAGTCATCAAAGTTCTGATACGGGTCGACATTTCGTAGAGATTATATCTAGTTTATCAAATTCATTTCTAAAGGTCAACTATTTTTAATATCGAATATTGGATTTTGGACTATTACTTGCAAATAATTGCTTCGTGGGTGGATCTCATTGTGTGGGGGATTTAGGAACCTCGGTAAGGCTATTTTAGGCTTGTAGTTTCTTTTATAACATGTTATTTCAGATTTATATTCTTCAATATTTTTTTGTTTATTTTTGAAAGTGCCTTTAATGGTCCTGTGGGAGGATGTTTTCAGAAATAACTGATGCTAAAAGCTTTTTATTAGCTTGTTATCTTTATTTAAGATTATTGTGTTAGGAACGATTCTGAATTATTTGATTCATTCATTGAGTAATCGCTTATATATTTAATACAATAGAATTTAAAGGAATGTACCTATAAATGCTTATTCATAGACTAAATTGTATTATACCTACCAATCAATGTTCACGTTTTTTTTGGCTTGGATCTCTGTCATATATAGCAGAGAGAGCCGGCATAGTCCAACAAAGCGTTTCTATTATGTGTTAGTGCTAAACTTTGCTATGAAGCTTGTATATATGATTTTGACACAAAATAGGGGATACATAGTTAGTAAGAAGGTTTACGCTTGCTGTGACCAAACAATTTTTCTTATCACCCCAAACTTCATGTATATGCGACACACATTCGACACCTCCTTAGCCTATGCGTCCATATCCTAATGATCAATATTTTTGTTGCAGCGACCAGTGGTTCTGGCAGCGGGCCAGGCGGGGGTGAGGCGCGGCGGGGCGGTGACGTCACACCACACTCACAACCCCAGCGAAGGCTCATCAAAGTCGACTTTGACAACTTAGAGGTAAGTGGAAACTACGTGACAGATATATCATAGAAAAAAATACAGAAATAAAGCTACAAACAAAATCATACTTATACCCATTTTATGGATATGTAATGGAAGGAAAGAAAGAAAATACTTTTATTCAGCACACACTTAAACACTACATAAAAAGTAAAAACAAAAAACATAAATAAAATAGAAGAAACTGTGCTTAAGATGTGCACTGAAGGGGCGACCAGCTCAGCATACAGCTACAGCTCTGAAGCTGTAGCGCTGATTTTCAGCTGGACCCATTGAAATCAGCGCAAGAGCTACACTAAGGTCGGTTTCATTGTATAGGCAATTAGGTACTTAGTGGTTTCAAAGGACAATAGTCTAAGAGCCTGTGAACCCAGACCATCGTTATTTTAACAAAGCTGAACGTTTGACAGAGCATGCTCCCAACATAGGTAAGAACGATTGCACCTTATGAAGTTTGGATTAATCTGGTTAAGTCAGTTAACAAAAGCTGTGTTAAATAGCGATTAAATAATAAAATTCCATTCAAAATATGATTAAAAATCACTTTATTAATTGCCAAATACAAATCGCATAAGATGTACGATGTGACGGGAGGAAGTGTTAAACGTAAAAAGTCAGATTTGTTTAGTGCAAGTGTCAGCAGTACCTATCTAAAGACATTATTTCAAGTTTTTTTTCTGTACAACAATTTATTCTGTGTCTTTACGTTTGTGAGGTTTTTCATCGCGGTCGTAAAAACTGCAAGTCGTAGTTCAATGCTCCTTTTATTATAGACTGATGTTATGGTTTCGATTTCACGATTATAATTTTAGAAATGGAAGTAAACCTATCAAAAGAGGTTACGGCCCAACTGATGGTCATTGGCTATCGTCGCTTATAAACTTATCGTTGCTTATAAACAATGTAGAAGGAAACTGGGTGGGGAAAAAGCTATTCAATTATGAAAATTAGCTTATTTATTTATTTAAAGGAACATCAACAATATAACATATTGAGAAGACACATTTTGCTTATTACAACTTAAGATTATTCTAATATGTATACCTATTACAGTTGTCCACAACATTCATTACATGCAATGTACTCCAAATCAATAGTAAAAAAATAGTAATAATGCAAAAAAAAATAAAAATTAAATAAAATAAAAATAAATGATTAAAAATATTCGATTATACAAATAAATAAATTAAATAGTTCCAAATTTAATGAAGGTTCTAATATATTCTAATAATGCATTAAGAATAAGAGGTCTATGTTGATAGCAATCACTATAAAATTGCACCGATTCAAGTGTCACCACCACTAACTATCAAGTGTGCTTATAAAGATCATAAAATATTTTGATAGAATTTTTACTACTTCAGCTAGAGGCAATAACACTTTAGCTAGTAGATCTATTCAACAATTTTAGAATGCAACCTGCCAACGGCCTTGAAAATAAAATGTACTTATAGTATGTTGTTCATTTGTCGTTCGTTCAAACGGACCACAATTTTGTCGCGAGTACTAATTTTGCTTTATTCAATTTAATTTTAATGCTTAATTCCTTGCACCTAAGCTTCAAAATACAACTTGATATTATTGGAACGAAGTTCCTTATCGCGCGTTGTGAAAGGGGGCTAGACTGAAAAAATTCTTACGAAAAGTTGTCACGACACTTTTTTGTTTTAGATGATTATCGCTAGATGGCGCTGTGATCAAAATCTTTTAAAACACGTTTTTTATCGCGCGTTACGTTAGGAAAAAAATATTAGATATGTTTTATTTGAAAGGAACTTCGTTCTATTCGGGTGTCTCATGACACCTCTCAAGTTTTTTTATTCTAATGTGTCATCGAGTTTATGCATTGCATTTTGAGCCTTTTGTTATGACTGTTAAGTATTAAATTTAATATAGCAAGGCTCTTGTTAAAATCCGAGTAAGAATGACTTTTAATATTATCTGTTAAGATTGCGAAACTCCATGTAATAAAACACGTATTGCTGTCCATTTATGCGTATAATGAGATGAATTCTTGTCGATAATACGATGTTGGATTGGTAGTTTTTATGATGAAATTATTGTTAGCGATGGTTGTCAAAAAAAGAAAAGATGGAAGCTTTTGTAGATCAACTATTGAAAAGAGTATTTTTTTTTCCAAGCAATAATGGATTTTAATGCTTAATATAAATTTTAAAAGGTTCACCATTTTAACGTGTACGTGTAACATATATCTTAAATTGGGTAATACAAAATGGATAAATTGATTTTTAAGATTTATTTTGGCTGCACCCGACATCACTCATATACTGAAAGTTCTTTAACTGCACCCTATTTAGAAATATTTTTTCAAAAAGCTTATCAATGCAAGTTTGTACACATTTTATCGTTGAAACACCTAAAGTACTCGTAGAACCAAAACAGATGGATGATCTTCTATAAGCAGTCTTTCGAAGTACAAACAAAGTTATCGACGTGAAAGAAAAATTGTAACGTTCAGTACAATTCTTATTTGTTGTTCGAGTGCCATTGTCAGAACAAATTCCAACTTAGCGGAGGAAACAGCTAATATGTAATGAAATACCATTCGTTCATGAATAATAATAATTTTTGGAATGCTTTTCATAGTAATAAAATATGTTTTTACAATGTTTTGGACTTGAAGTTTTTTCGTGTTCTTCAAATAGATTTAACACTAATAGCTGTCATTTTCGTACTGTACCATACTGTGATATTGTGGGTAACGTAAGATGAAATAAACCACATATATTAAATATTCAATCATGTTTATTAACTTTACAATGAAATACTTTAAAAATGAAAATTTTAATGTTTTCCAGCAGAAAATTGTCAAACGTCATAATCGACGCGTCAGGCAAAACTCTATTCGAAATTCAAACTTCTGCGTGACAGATTTTATCAGCCAGTCATCTGGTTCGCTACATCAGCCCCCTCGGAGACCTTTAGGTCGTGTTAAAAGAATGTAGTGCACGAGGGAAGTGTACTCGTCTGCCAAAACGTGTTCTGATATCTGGCTGAACAGTAGACGCGAACTCAGACGGGTTCGTATCACAGTCTTGAGATGTTGTTTGATCAAGATCCTCTTGAAGAATATACGCCGGTTTAAGTCGATCCACTGAAACTGTAACCATTTTTCCTTCAATATCGATCTTAAAAGTTTTTTCTGAACGTTCAATGACTTTATAAGGACCAGAATAAGGCGGTTGAAGCGGTTTTCGTACGAAATCTTTTCTAAGAAACACAGCTGTCGCAGTATTTAAATCCTTATGAACAAATGATTTACCCATGCCGTGACGAAGAACAGATGTTGGTTTAAGGATTCTTATATGATTTCTGATGCGTGATAAGAAATCACTGTAATCAATAATTTCACTAGTACTTGGCATGAAAAGATCACCGGGCAAATTCAGACATTGGCCGTACACTAACTCCGCGGAACTGGAAGATAGATCTTCTTTCCAGGCACTGCGTATTCCTAGCAGTACAAGTGGAAGAACTTCATACCAATCTTCATTGTCGTGACACATGATAGCAGATTTTAACTGTCGATGAAATCGTTCTACTAAACCATTCGATTGTGGATGATAAGCGGTAGTTGTAAGGTGGTTGGATCCAGTCAACTTCGCCAGTTCTTTAAATAAATGTGATTCAAATTGTCTGCCTCTATCTGTAGTGATTTGACGTGGGCATCCAAAACGTGATATCCAACCGGTCATAAAAGCGTAGGCAACTGTTTCGGCTTTAATATCCTCGATAGGAACGACTTCAGGCCAACGTGTAAACCGATCTACAGCAGTTAGACAATATCGATAGCCGTGAGAAATAGCTAGTGGTCCGATAAGATCAATATGGACGTGTTCGAAGCGAGAAGATGGAAGTGAAAAAATTTGAATCGGAGAATGCGTATGTCTGCTAATTTTAGACTTTTGGCAGGAGATGCAGGCTTTAGTCCATTCTCTGCAATCCTTGCGTATACTAGGCCAAATATATCTTTCAGTTAATAATCGAATGGTAGGTTTCGCACCAGGGTGACTAAGTCCGTGAATCGAATCGAAAGCTATTTTACGAAATTCAGGAGTCAGGTACAAGCGAGGTGATGGGCCAGAAACGTCGCAGTACAGTTTTAAATCTGTGGAGTCAGAAACGTTGATTTTCTGAAGGTCCAAAGAAGTGTTACTATCTAGTAATTTTTGTAATTGAATATCAGCATCTTGAGAAATTGCGAGTTTATTCAAGTCCACTGAACTAGTGATAGCTTCAATTCGTGACAGTGTATCGGCCACTAAATTTTCGTACCCAGAAATATGACGAACGTCAGTCGTGAACTGGGATACAAAGTTAAGATAGCGATATTGTCGTGGTGAACATGTTTCAGAAGCTTTACTAAACGCAGCGATGATGGGCTTGTGATCGGTCCAAATCGTGAAGGGTTTAAGCTCTACCATAAAACGAAAATGTTTAACTGCTTCGTAAATAGCTAGAAGTTCTCGATCAAAAGGACTGTACTTGCGTTGGGCTTGATTTAATTTTTTAGAAAAGAATGCCAAAGGCTGACAGTGTCCATTAACTTTCTGTTGTAGTACAGCTCCTATAGCTACGTCTGAGGCATCGGCAACTATCATTAAATCCGCTGTTGGGTCTGGATGTGCGAGAAGAGTGGCATTCGCAAGAGCTTCTTTGCAAAGTTCAAAGGTTCTTTCAAGCTCGTCAGTCCAAATTACTGGGGTATTAGGCTTATTTTTCGTACCTGAGAGAAGTTGATGAAGAGGGGCTTGAATTTTTGCAGCATTTGGTAAGTATCTTCTGTAGAAATTGATCATACCGAGGAATCTTCTTAGTTCCTTCAGGGTTTTCGGTTGTGGGAAGTCTTTAATAGCACGAACTTTCTCTGGAGTAGGACGTGTCCCTTCGGCAGTAACAAGATAACCTAAAAATTCTACTTCTGAAACTCCGAAAATGCTCTTTGATGTATTAATAATAGCGTTATGCGCTCTTAAACGTTCCAAAACTTGACGGACATGTGACTTGTGACTATCGTGATCACGAGAGCCAATCAGAATATCGTCCAAGTAAGGAAAGGCAAAATCTAATCCTCGAAGAATCTCATCCATAAATCTTTGAAAAGTTTGGGCTGCATTTCTTAAACCAAAACTCATGAATGGGAATTCAAAGAGCCCGAAAGGAGTGGTAATGGCCGTTTTCGGTATATCATCAGGGTTAACAGGAATTAAAAAGTATGCGCGAGCTAAATCTATTTTACTGAAGACAGTACAGCCATGTAAATTATGTGAGAAATCTGCAATATGCCGAACTGGATATCTATCTGGTATAGTTCTAGCATTTAAGCCTCTGTAATCTCCACACGGTCGATCAGTTCCATCCTTCTTCGGAACAATATGAAGTGGTGCAGCCCAAGAACTTTCTGAACGTCGAGCGATACCAGAGCTAACCATCTCTTCAAATTCTTTTATAGCTCTTTTGAGTCGATCTGGTGCTAGTCTTCGCGGACGACTGTAGACAGGTGGTCCTGGAGTAGTTCTAATGTAATGAAGTGTATTATGTTTAACTTCGCGAACACCAGGCGCACCATAAGGTCTCGTGACCTCTGGAAACTCGGAAAGAAGCTTGTGGAAGGTAGACGTTACTGCAAAAGTTTTGACTTGACATATGGAAACCGATGATGCAACAGGTTGAGCTGCGGCATGAAGTGACGTTATGTTGTCAATAAGACGATGGTGCTTAACATCTACCAGCAGGTCGTAATGAGCCAGAAGATCAACTCCGATGATGGGTTTAGTCACATCTGCGATTACAAACTGCCACTGAAAAACTCGTCGTAATCCCAAATCTAAATTCAATTGAATACGACCGTACGTGCTGATTATAGAACCGTTGGCTGCATAAAGTTCGTAATCAGTTTTTTTAAGACGTAAATTTTTGCAATATGTAGACGGATAAACACTTAAATCTGATCCTGTGTCTATCAAAAAGTTTACTTTACTTTTACGATCGGTAACAAATATGCGGCGCGATGTGTTCAGACAGTCATCATAAGCCGCCATCAGTGACTGTCGTGTCAGTTTTCCGACTTGAAAGCACAAGGTGAACGGCATTTGGTCGCTTTCTTCCGAAAGTTCCGATGGTACCAACAAAAATTATCAGGTGTTGAAGAACGATCTTGAACTTGTTGATGCAAATGGGAAGAACATACTCTTGAACGTGGACGTCGAGGTGTAGACAATGCGGCAACTTGTTTTGATAAATCGGCGATTTCATTTTTCAAATCATTTAGTGTAGAATCTTGCGTCGTTGATGACACACACTGAACTTGAGGTTGTGTTATAACATCGTTAAGTGTGTCTGCGAGTTTTGCGAGATCATTCAAAGAATGTGTTGTTTGTGATGCGATTATAAGTTGAATGTTCGACGGAAGACGGTTCATCCAAATGGAACGTACCAAGTCGTCGGGAACGTTCGGACCGGCAAGTTGTTGCAGATGTCGAAGGTAAACCGATGGCTTACGGTCGCCGATGTCTTCACGACTCATTAACTGACGAACTCGTTGTTCATACGACGGAGAAAATCGTACAATTATCTCGTTCTTAACTTTTGTATATTTATCACTTACTGGCGGATTTTCTACAATGTCTTTAATTTGTGTAATGTATTTATAATCTAAGTTTGCAACAACATAGTTATACTTCGTAGAGTCCGCTGTGATGTTGGCCAAACAAAATTGTCCTTCCAACTGAGCAAACCACAATGATGGTTCGGTAGGCCAGAACGGTGGAACTTTAACACTGACACTATTTACTGCTATCGGTGAGATGAGTTCGTTAGATTTGTTTGAGTCCGTCATTTTATCGACAAAGAAACGTTTGTAAAGCACTTAAACAACACTTCGATACACAGAAAAAAAAATGTTCACAAATTTGCACAGTCACTTTTGTTCATTGTTCATATTCACAATAGTCTAGGGTCACCAATTATATGTGGGTAACGTAAGATGAAATAAACCACATATATTAAATATTCAATCATGTTTATTAACTTTACAATGAAATACTTTAAAAATGAAAATTTTAATGTTTTCCAGCAGAAAATTGTCAAACGTCATAATCGACGCGTCAGGCAAAACTCTATTCGAAATTCAAACTTCTGCGTGACAGATTTTATCAGCCAGTCATCTGGTTCGCTACAATATACTAGATTGTTGGGTTATTATTGAAACCACTGCATAATAATTAATTTATTTATTGTAATTATGGAATACAATAAAAATGCGATTAATCTCTACATGGATAGAAAGAAAAGTGAATTTTGACATAGAATTGAATTTGAATTTAGTTTTCCATAGCGCGAGACAGAGTCATCGCGAAAACTAAAAAGTTTGAATACAAATAAAATATAAAAAGTTTTGTATTAGGTTATTTATTAATTGCTTGATTTATTGTAAATTCAAACAAGTTTACTTACGTTTTTTTTGCCTTTTGAAAAGAAAAATGAGTACCTCTGATGATAAACTTCTTTTGATCCGTTTCCTTCTACTTAGGAGTTCGTTACAGTACATTACACAACAGTACCTTATAGTAGAAAGGCTTCATTTTCTAATACACTTAAGAAAATGCGTATTTATTGTTTTATTTTCACTCAGGTTTAAGAAATTAATTAAGAAATAAATTAAGAAATAAAACAATAAATACGCATTTTCAAGACTGAAAAGTCTTGGAGACTCTATTTTCTAAAGTTTTGGTCAGAACTGTGTATCATGTTTCATCTAAAATGATAGCCATCATAATTTTATAATAAAGGAATTATTTCTTCGATTCTATTCATGAAACAAGAATCACAATAAACGAGAAAAGGAAAATAAGCTTTACATTGAATCCTGTACAATTTGTTCAAACACTTCCCAAGGCTTCGCTGACCTAAATAGCCAACTTAACAGGATTTTAGTCTTAATCACGTAAAGAATAAGGGCTTTATTTCCTTGTTTATTCACTGGAACACTAGTGTGCGTTAAAATGATGATAAATAATTGGAACGAAGTCCCTTATCGCGCGTTATCGAAAGGGGGCTAGACGGAAATTCTTATGAAAAAGTTGTCACGACACTTTTTTTGTTTTAGATGATTATCGCTAGATGGCGCTGTGATTAAAATCTTTTTGATTTTGTTTTATATGATTAATGCTAGATGGCGCTGTGATCAAAATATTTTATTTAAGTTATAATAATTAGTTAGTTTAAAACGTCTGTCTCTCTCACAGACGTTTTATAACCTAAAAAAAAAAAAAAAATATTCCAATTCCCTCACTAATTAATCGAAAGGAACTTCGTTCCATCCGGATGTCCCTTGACACCTCAAGTTTTTTCACTGTTCAGTTTAAAGTGAATAATCTTTAACATAGTTTTGTTTTGTGTTTTTTAATGTTGTAATTATGTTAAACGACTATGTTAAATAAACAAATATGAAGTTTTCACTCATTAAATTAATGGAAAAGTAAACGAAGCACGTGTAAACTCAAACCGTATATTTATAGGAGTATTTTTTTAATGTGTTTGATGAACTTAGTTCTATCAGGGTGCCCACATACGCGACATAGTATTCACAATTTTGAAAGTACTTTTGTAAATTATTGTCGGAGTCATTTATGAAAATCTTAAAATTTTGTCAAAGCATCTGTTGCTGAAATTTACTATTTTTTGTCTGTAAAAATCTAGCTGGTTCTGACATTATTTTTTTTTTATTATTATTGCCTTGTAGGCAGATGAGCTAACGGGCCACCTGATCGTAAGCGGTTACCGTTGCTCATGGACCTCGGCAATGTCAGCGGACACTGCGGGGCCGCTACCTACGGCCTACTTTTTAAGGATTTTCTTTGAAGAAGGTCAAGTCATATTCATAATATAATTTCGTGTGTAGCTAAAAGAAGTATTATACTATCAAAATAATATTGTTGCTATTCTTCAATCAACTTTGTACAGATATTGTTTCATTTACTATTAACGGTGTCAAGATAAACAATAGCAATGAACAATGAAGTCGAGTTTCACAATCGATTTGCTCTGAAACCTTCATGATATACACGTGTACGGTTTCCTCACGTGTCATATAAACGTGGAAATGTGTTCAGTTTATGGTTCACGAAGTTTCCCGTAACTAGGACTATTCACATTTGCAGAATCGATTTGGATGCGATAACTTCTCGATTAAAGATCGATACATTCTGATGATAACTATAATAATAGTTTCGACTGTTCACATCGGAAAGATACTGAGTGGTAGGAAGAAAGCGCTGCGGACTTATTGAATTTTAATCGATTCTCAGATGATGCAATAACAGCAAAAGTGGTTTTGGTTTTTTTTTTGATGCGCGACGGGAAAGAGTGCCGAGCGCGTAACGCGTCGCGCCGCCCCTCAAAACCCGTGCTGGGTTCTGGCCCCAGCCGGGGTTCGGACGCTGAGTGTGGGCGGTTGGAGGTTTTAGTGCGGTTCAACTCCCACATACCCCTTAAAAAAATGTTTTTTGATGATAATAAGGTAGTTTTCCATGATAGTTACTTTAATATAATATTACTGTTCAAACCTTATTTTAATGTACTATGTAATCAAAGTCAAATTCAGTACATTTGTCTAGTTTTGTTGTTTCAGTGTTTTATAAATACTAATACAAGAATCAAACACATTATCCTAATCAAATGTCAGTCCTATAGTCAAATGGCGAGAATATAGCAAACAGCTTCAACAATACCTTAAATTAAATTAATTAAAACTGTCTATAAAGTTTTAAACTCTTTAACGGGTATTTGCGTAACTCGTCACGACTTTCGTTATTGAAACAACTTTGACACCACGTTGACATTGATTTCATTATTTTACGCTGCGAGAAAGCATAATTTAATGTCCTTCAGAGAACAAGAGAATATTATAAAGGATTTTAACGTGATTTCAATATAAATGATTCAGTAATAGTAGTTTACGAACCGATGATAGATAAATGAGAACGATATGAATTTAAAATGTATTCAAACTACTTTATTTAAGGCTATAGGTATAAATTTGATACTTCATTAACGAGTTGGTCTAAGAAATCGACGTCTTCAGCCTGTTTTCTTTAGTCTATCGACTCTTCCGTACAAGATACAGTTACTATTAGACCGGTTAATTAAAGTTTAACTTTGTCATACTAAATGAAAAAAAGAAACAACTTGATAACTAATCGGGTCTAAGGTATTAAATGTCTCAAAAGTCTGGTCGCTTAATGCAAAAAAAGAGCCTCAGTCACTCTATAGTTGCAATGTCCTGTAGAAAATCATAGTCGTCGGCTTTTAAACTTACTAAACAAAATGTATATTACAAAATGTGATCTCATAAATACTATTAATTAGTCGTACAGGTCAAACTCTTAATAGGTTAACTTATATAACATTAACAAAACCATTACATTAAATTACTATGAATTATTCAAAAATACCATTTTTCATACGCAACGAATTATGAATTATTGTTATAATCAACGTTTCTGTAATGCGATGTTTTGTAAACAATTCTCATTGTTTATGTAATCGACTTTTACTCCGAACAGGAATTGGACCGTGAAACTACGAAAAATGCCAATTCCGTGAGAGTTTTCGCTGAATCCGCAATCGGAGGTAGCGTTATTTGAACACTAAATGGTGTTATTACACTTTGCTTTTTGCTTAAAGCAGGATTAAGTTGTATTTAATCTGTGTTTTTATGAGCTACATTGTCTATACTATCATTGTGACCTTCATCAGCCCATAGAGGTCCGCTATTGGTTCCTTTACTTCGGCGTTATATATCTGATTCCACTTTTGACTCTTCGCTATTCCTATTTCGTAGTTTCTCGTGGCCCAGACCAGATATCGGCACTATACTGTATCAACTCATTACTTACTTTCCTTTGCTGGACAGTACAATACTACTGCGGGTTGGAGATGTTTTATATTTGAAGGCATTTCTGGAATTTTTGTTCTCAAGTTTTTATTCCAGCGCTTCATTTTATGTAATATCGATAACTATACGAAAGAATTCCACTTTTTTATTGTAAGAAAAATTGACGAAAAGCGATTATCTCTTACATAACCACTTTCACAGAGAAAATGGATTTTAAGAACGAAATTTAACGACCGAAACCGCTAATCTCCGGAACCCAGTGGCGTGTGAACAATTGAATGCAGACTTATTGCATGAACAGATCGATAAGGGCGCGCCGTCTCGACAGTGACTAATAGAAGTTCGTATAGCAGATTAAGAACTATTCATTAAAGTGTATTTTATAGACCAAAGTCAATTATGATTACCATGATCAAAATGATTAGAATACTCTTCGAGCTAATATGACTAGATACAATGTACAGACAAAATAATACAAAATATTGTCTTTAAATAAACTACTTAATACACTAAACGTCAAGTATTTTACAAAACGCTTTGAAGTTTCTTCACTTTAAAACAAATTCAATATTAGGCTGCTAAAGTTTTGCCACCATTTTAGTAGTGTTAAGATAGTGCCATTTTTAAACGGTTTTATTTAACTCACCCCGTTTGTTTTATTATTTATTATCCTCTAATGTTATGATCGAAGTATATACTGTATTCTTCCCTCAATGATTACTTAAGATTGTCTGTACACTTTTCCCGCACCTCTTCAAAGCCAATAGTGATAGCTTCGAAGACCAACAAATGTGACTCTTATATTCAAATTTCAAAAAGCGGAGACGGATTAGAAAAACCGAGTACAGTCATTCAATTATTTTGTATTGCAAATGATACGTTTTTCTAGATTTGGACTAAAACAAATAAACCAATCAGCTTCTTTTAAGAACCAACTGTTAACAATTATTTCAAAAGATCTGTGGAATGTAACTTCACTTTTTAATTGACAGATCATTATTTTAGATTCTTCAACTAAATAAGCATTTCAGTCATCATCAATCTTTCTTAATAATCTAAATTCTTCAATTCCACTCAACCATCCGAAACAAGTCGTGTAATTACTTGCAACTACGTATAACAATAAAAGAGAAAATTTAAACAATTGTAGTAAATTGTTGGGCGACATGTCTTTGTAGTAACTTTATTTTTATAAATGAAATATTTGAGTTCTCCACCTCGATGTCATTTACTGCTGATTATAGTTTTAATGAATGAGTTTTTAAATCTTCTAAAAACAAATTACAATTGTTTTTCTTTGTAATTAAAAATAACAAATATCTGTTATTGGCTTATTTTAATCGAAATCTTTTTAAATCATATAAATATAGTAGTAGTGTTTGAAAAAAAACGTGATAACAATTATTATACAACTGATCACCCATCCTGTGAAAAAACTGTTCTTCAATTCAAAAACCTCAAATCGATTAACATTTCATATCAAATAATGAAATTGACAGCGGTCGTTGACTTACTCGAATCCCCAGGAATGGGACTCCGATCAAATTAATAACCAATAATGGGATATAGATGATACGGTGACCGAATTCGAGTTTATAGTGAATCGATTCCAGATTAAAATGGATTAACTGGACGATGGTGTTAATCCAGTTTAGTTTGGACTAGTTTTGATTACTCTGTAAGATGATATCTAGTCATTGGATTTGTTTTTGAGATATCGATAAAAACTAGTGTTTTAGTTGGCTGTCGATTTTTAAAAATTATAATAATAGGATTTAGTTTATAGCTTGATAGAATTCGACTTTATCGTAAATCAATTCCGAATCGTCTTCTTAAGAAGGTACATTGGACTAACAGGCAGATTGCGTAAATCCACTTTAATTTGTACCAATAAAATATAGACTAATGTAGACCGTTTTTATTTTCTTTGTTTCTCAAAATAATCAGACAATAACGGTTAGAAAGCCGCAAATTGTTTTTTAGATTACTAAAGTTGCTAAACCTAACAAGCCTTTTAGTTTCGGCCACAAAGAAAAATAATTACCGAACAATAGACATAGAATTTTATTTTCTAGTCGTCAAGCTTATTACCAATCGTATTGTCGTAGAAACGACGTGTTTCAGTAACACTGTATTGATAAATAACAGTTAGACGACCTCTATAGAGTTGACTTAGTTGTGCTATTTTTTGTTCCCATTCAATATTAAAATTGGTTTGAAACGGCAACAAGAAGATTGGAATTTTGTAAGTTGATTTGAGGTGAATCTTATCTAGTTAACTATCTTAGTAGTATTTTGTTAAGAACTTTAGTTGTACTTCTCGTTTTAAAAGAATAATATTTACTGTTTGAAATAATGAATTATCAAGCGTTTACTTTCCCTTCGTTTTGCCATTTAAGACCATGACCTTATTGTTACGTATGCTACTATGTATGCTGGTGTATCATATGATATAAAATAATTTAAATTAAGAGTGGTGTGGCTCTTAAAAATATCAAATACCTATATAATAAGTGCTAAATATAGATTTCAGATTTAAAAATATTTATTCAGCCAAAATTTACAGTGTAAGATACAATTAACCATTAGATCTCCACACTAGGTCAAGCCTGTCTCGTGTATGTATATAATACAAAAACATGGTTTCCTTGTTTTAATATAAAATTATTTTATAGGATGATGAAGACGAAGAAGACACCGAAACCTGTGCCAGTCCTGAGGCGTGCGCTCCCCAACCATTCCCAAGGCATACTGCGCCTTCCACGCAACAGACGCCGAAACCGTGGAAAAGAACTGGTAAGATTACCGAATTTTTATTTGAGAAAGCTATTATTAAAGTATATTTATAGACTGTCGAAAGTATTCCAAAAATCCTGAAACCTTAATCAAAATTGTTACAAAAACCAGAGCTGTAAGTATACATGTGTCTATCGAAAATTTCGTCGAAGCACAGGTTACTTATCCTAACCTAACCTAAACTAACTTTGACAGATGAATAACTTGCATCCTCTCAGCTCTTACCTAATCTGTAATTGGCATATTTGACTGTATTGGTGTTGTGCAGAGGAGATGCCTCGTGCCCCACCACGCACAAGGATCACCCACGACGAGTACCACCACTTCTGCGACCAGACCCTCGAATGTATGGAAGCATGATATAGCGTTGTAGTCGCTTTTTGTGTTGCTCTCTATCGGCTTCGCTGGTCTTATTTTGAATAATAATTAAAAACATAGAACATCTGATATTAAAAATTGGATTATTATTTAGGAAAACATTTAAAAAGATATTGGGAATCATACAGCTGTCTCTTTCCAACATATAAAGATCTCAAGAGTGAAAAGCACTGTTTTCAACCTGTGATCTTCTTATGTTTTGATTATTATTCTGATAGTCCGGTCATTTTAGACATAAAAATAGTGATCAAATAAAGAAAATTCCGACAAAGCCAAATCTTCGTAGAGACCTTAGGTTTACCACAAGGAATAAAGTGTCAAAAGTCCCCATCAGTCCCATGTGAGCTTAGGGACTTATTGGGGGCCCAAGGTAAAAATTTTAGGTTTTTTGGATTTTTCTCGAAAACGGTAAGTTTTATCGAAAAAGTATCTCAGGTACTCTGAGGTACTTTAGAATTCTCCATAAAAATGGTCCCTATGATTTTTTCTCTAAGACCCACTATTTCCCAGATATTACGCTTGTAAGAATCACGTTCTACATAATATGCACACATTTCCACACCACCTGTGAGGTAGTGTACTCGGCGCGTTTTTTTTAACGGGGTATCCCCGGTAGACCTATTCCATAAACCTTTATGACGTTATTTTCAGGAACAATAATTATTTAATAGTATGAAGATTATTGATATGGGTTACTGAGTTTAACTGTCGTTCTAACTTTTTTTTATTACTTTAATCTGACTCATACTCTTCATATTCAACTTCAACAATCATGTTTTCTTCAATTTCTTCTTGTTCTTCTTCTTCTCCTTCCTGTTGATGAACGCTTAGAAATTGTTAAAATGAAGATGAATCAGTTGTCTCTTCATCAAAATCACATGAATTTTCCTCTCTTGTATTTAATTGAACATTTGAGCAAGAGACACCTTGGCAATTGGTACACGCTGGAGAACACTGCAACCCTACTTTTTTAAAGCCACATTTGGCACTACAACCTTTCTTGCAATTGCAAAAAATAGTGTTAAGAAGTTTTTCTGGAGCAGGGGGCAGTAAAGTTCGAATCGGTTCCAAAGTATTATTTATCAATTTCCAAGCCCAGTCTTCAGGGTTCAGTTCATTGCCTTGCCATGTCTGAACTTGATAGTATACTCGAAACAAATGTTGAGTAGCAGATGCCGATGTTGGAGGAAGACAAGAAAGCTGTACTTGCTTTGTGTTTCGTGTATTTTTTACAAATGTTAAATATCTGTACGTATCTATGCAATCAATTTTTTTTGGAGCTCCATAAACCGCAAGAAGGAACCAAATTCCTTTAGTAATTAGTATTTGAGGTGAAGAATTAATTTCTATAAATACTTTTGCGCAGTCATTCCATTCATTTTTTTCAAATAATTTTAATACTGCCCCTTCTAAACATTGCTGACGTAGTATCGCACCCGGCTATCGCATGTTAAAATAAAATAAAGTTTTGGCATTTTGGATAAGCTGATAAACTTTTAGAAGAATATATTTCTGTCCGTTGCTGCGCCTTCCCAGGTTTTAAAAAGTAAATAATTTTATCAGATGGATTCCTTGCAATGAGTAGTACTAATAAATCAACATCTTCACCTACTACAATAGTTGTATTTCTTGCATTAAATTGTTCTATTGCTGTTTCAATTATGAGGACATCGGCGTCATTCGGAGCTTGTTTCACGGCAATATTTTCAGCTGTTAATTTGTTACTCAACATAGAAATAAAAGGAGACTTATTATTAATGTTTGCAAAAAAATGTTGTTGATTAACTGGAACTGTCATAAATTCGTCAAACATTATGTCGGTACCTGAGGATGTTTTTGTAGCACGACGACGTTGTTCTGCAGCTTTTATGTTCTTTGTTGTGTCACTATAGCCATCAAATACTACCGTAACTGTATGACCATAATGTCTACGTAAATACTGAACATATTGAGTGCCTAAATATGTATATACGTGGCATATGTGTGCATACTATGTAGAACGTGATTCTTACAAGCGTAATATCTGGGAAATAGTGGGTCTTAGAGAAAAAATCATAGGAACCATTTTTATGGATAATTTTAAGATCTACATTTTGCTCTAAGGTACTTTTCCGATAAAACTTACCGTTTTCGAGAAAAATCCAAAAAACCTAAAATTTTTACGTTGGGCCCCCAATAAGTCCCTAAGCTCACATGGGACTGATGGGGACTTTTGACACTTTATTCCTTGTGGTAAACCTAAGGTCTCTACGAAGATTTGGCTTTGTCGGAATTTTCTTTATTTCAATTGTCTAAAATGACCGGACTATGAAGATTTTAGAGAACTTTTATTTCAGTGACGTGGAAATCTTTTGATTCTTCATATTTTTGTTTCTACACGAACATTTCCGTTGATGTGAAAATGTTAAACCTTCATTACTTTTGTTTTTACGTTTCTTATTCTTATCTTCATCTGTATCTTTAGTTCGATGTCTTTGTGAAAAGTTTTAGCATTATATACTTAATCATACTAATTAATTGAATCCTTATTTCATGAGATTTTAAATAGGTCTTACATTTAAAATAACTATTTTCAAAACAGTTTTTTCCTACGACATTTGATACGAATCACAGTTTTATAGCTAGGTTACCGTCTCATATTTCTCTGCCAACTGGACCATAACTTGTATCTATACATAATAATAGTAGTGGACTCGCTCAACTTCGTCTGCGTCACTAATAGAGGAAATGTTAAGGGTGACAGTTAGGGAATAGAAAAATAGATAGTAACCGATTCTCAGACCTATTAAATATGCGAATAAAATTTCATGAAAATCGACCCAGTCGTTTCAGAGGAGTGTGGTTACTAACAAAGTGGCACGTGAATTTTATATAAGATGTATGTGTTTATAGCATACGACCTGGCGACGCAATGTCCGTCGCGCCGCGCGTCGATGCGTCGCCATACGTTGACGCACCCCGTCGCACCCACCGATGGAGCGCATTCGTTGCCGCATTCCAGGTACGTTCATATTGTATTAGCACATCCTTAGCATTTAGGTCACTCGATAATTGCTTTCTTTTGTTTTATTGATATCGATTTTCTAGGAATTGTTTTGTGTTAATTATCGTCTAAAGTCTTACGTATAAGTTATTGAGTGAGAACGATTTTTATTGAACGTTAGTCATTTTTGCAATGTGATGGATTCTCTTATGATTTTCAAAAGTTAGTTTCAATACATCTATTGAGTACAAAATGTATAAGCAACTACTTACATTACCGAGAGACCTGGTTAAACATAGATTATACTTATAAATGTAATGCCTATCATCAGTACCATTATGGGCTAATTAAATCACCAAGACCCAAAAAATTTTAACTCAAATTGGTCATCAAGTCTCGCTTCTAGAAACTTCTCGATATCCAGATAATGTCAGATTTCAACAATTTATATTATAATGAGTACCGAATAGGATTGATCAATGTATTACTAAGATATCCACGAGACTAACTTGACCTATCGTGGAGATTTAATGTCTTTTTTTAGTTTTAATCTTCTTTAATCTTGTTTCCAGGCCAGGGTCTCGTGCATCTTGCGCGGGAGCAGCGTCACTCGCCAGCAGCGACGCGGATGTGCCTCTGGGAGAGTTGTCGTGGTCCCGATCTTCATTGCAGGACGAGCTCATCAAGTCGGTTAGTGGAAGCCCCAATCACGGATCGCATGTGAGTTGCACGTAGCTGTAGCGTTTGTCGGGGTTCAGAGTGGCGTGCAATATGCACAGGCTAATAAGCAGTGCATGCACGAAATTAAGGTCACTGAAACTAAAAATAATTACAGTATGTCTCTTCGTGTGTCATAAAATTTGTTCTAAAGTATGAAATGAAATATGAAATTAAATGAAATACTTTATTTTCAACATTGATGACATACTCATTCTAGTTGACGTCAAAAGTTAAAAGCTACCACCAGTTCGGACACAAAAAATAATAATTATAGCCACCGTCCTGAGAAGAACTGGCAAGAAACTCAGCGGGCATGTCTTTTTTGTGTGTTTCTAGTACTCGAAAAATCTATTAATGTCATAGCAATGACGAAAATTAGTAATTACTTTAAATGATTCAAACGGAACTGCGACTGTATTTCAGTAATTTTGCTTAAGCAGTGGAACATGAATACGAAAAATAGGTGAAAGAAATCGGACAGACATATCTAGGATTTAGAATTAGTTGAATGCAAAGAAATAGTTAAGAAATATCGGAGAAGTATTTAGTCTCGTACTAGTAGATACCTATATCATAAAATGTAGGTGTTTTTGGTCCACATTAGATGCACGAACTTAGCAAACCAAATAGAAAGCATGTAGTAAAACTTTAGTGTAGATTATTGTTAACGTAGAACGTTAGTAATAACATAGTAGAAGCTTCATAAATAGATTGTATTATGATAATATATTGTTATAAAATAGATGCGGGTAATCTAAAAAACAAAACTAGTCTACGTTCTAAAACTGAACTGATTTTTTGAAGTGTTTATTTTGAAATAGCCAAAAATAGATGTACTGTTATGAATTGCCATAGTCCCGGAATAGGCAAAGCGCTTCTACAACACGATTCCCTTCGTATACTTAGTAAAATTTATAATTTAGTAATTACTGCAAGACCTAATACTGACCAGTAAGTAAATGGTTATAGTAGAAAACGACTTTTTTGTGCCTCAGTAATTTAAAATTTCGACATTTAAAATTTTGATTTCATTAATTTCAGAAACAATGGCAAGACGCGATCATGTCTGACGATCGGCTGTCGCTGACTTTGGAGGAGATAGTTCACATCAGATCTGTGCTTACTAAAGCTGAACTAGAAGTGTTGCCGGTCGAGGGCAGGGTTAAAGAAGATGTTGAGAAGAGAAGGGTAAGTGTATCTTAAGAATAAGCATTTAAGGTCGTAATTCAATCAATTATAATATAGAGGTAGGTATAACTAAATGTGCATAATGAGTTACTGGTTTTCTATGCAGAATGTCATTTGTTATTCTGATTTTTTTATGAAATATTGTAATTTTTGTTTTCAGGTATGTTTCTTGTGTTTGAAGACAAGATTCGGCATTTTCGGTCCGTGGGGTCAGAAGTGCAAGCTGTGCAAGAAGACTGTCTGTCAGAAGTGTTGTTCTAAGGTAATTTCTAAAGAAAACTGCTTTTCGATATCATATCGTCGCCTCAGTGCTTGTTTGGCCAATCTGACATTTTTTAAGAAAATGACTTTTTAATGCAGTATTATAAAGAATAAAATTTCCATCGGACTAGTAAAATATTTTTTTAAAATATTCAATTCTAAAACAATAAAAATCTCATTTCAATTTTTTTCTCAACACGGCACTTAACGAAAATTCCGTGCTTGTTTGCTGTCTCCTGTAAAATTCGCTCGAGTGCAGATTGGCCAAACAAGCACTGAGGCGACGATATGCTGTCTATACAGACTAGAGCTTAACTAAAAAAAACGCCAATGTTGGTTATCCCCAGTCCTCAGTTGAGTGGTTAAGAAACTGTAAATGGCTTTGGTGAACGTTATTTTACTAAAATAATTAGCATTAGGATTCTAACCGTATTATCTATGTTCACAGATGCGTATACCGACGGAGCACTTCGCTCACGTGCCGGTGGTGCTGCTGAGTCCGTCGCTGCTTCCCTCACCGGAGGAGGAGGCCCACTCCACCTTCCCGAGGAGCCTTATGTCGAGGCTGGTCTCGCCTGAATACACGGTAACGTTTTATAGCTGTTGTTGTAAATTAAAACGTCAAAACTGCAATGTTATCGGGAGCATTCTTTAGTCCAAAGTTCATGCTTGTGAACTCATATATACCAAACAGTAAAAAAACTGTTGAATGAATCTTTAGTTATGTGCTTATACATCAGAATATCACTTATATTGTACTTTATATTGTATTTTTTTTGTATTGTTTGTGCCACTGTTTCCATCACAAATAAAGAAATGTCTATGTCTATATTATATTTACTATTTTACTTATATTATTATTTATATTTGAACTCTTTATATTATCAGGAAGTGTTTTTATCATTCAAGAATGTATAATAAAGTGTTATTATTATAGAGTATGGTAGAGAACAGCGTGGGTAGTGCACCGAGCAGCCCGGCGGCGGCGCGTCGTGCGGCGACGAGCAGCGCGCCCCCCTCCCGCGGCCCCACGCCCCTCTCGCTGCCCCCCGCGCCCCTCATGTCGCGAAGCGTGGATACTCCCGTCGACGCACTCTATCGCAGGTGTGTATGACTTACCTTTCTTGGAACAGTTTTAGGAAATTCTCCTATCTTTTACCATAGGACCTACCATCCAAAATTTACATAATTGCAGATACTTTTTCTTTGGACACTGTTTTAGGTTATTTATTACCATTAAACAAACCTACGTTACTCTTCTTTGTATAGTTAATCCTCATCAACCTTTCTTTGCCACTTAAAGCAGACTAGCTTACGGCCCAGATGGTAACTACTTACTGTCTCTTATCGACTCCTGCAATGTCTGGCTAACTACATTCTACTGCATAGAACTATGAACCTTGGAAAATGGCCTAAAAATCATATTCCTTCAATTCAATATTGTTTCGTTCCAGGTCCCGCTACAGCCGCAGTCCCACGGGCGCGGCGGAGCGTCTCCGCGGCGTGCAGATGGCGGTGTGTCACGATTGCAAGGCGATGGTGCTGCAGATCATCAAGTCGTCGCGCGCTTCACGGTCCGCGTCACGTGACCGCGCACTCAGACACCTTACGTTGGACCTGGCGCCGGTCTACTCGCCGCACTGTTGAGGAAATAAACAACTTCGGTTGCCATGGTAACTGAGAAGAGTGGCGAGGCATCTGTAGAATCCGACTCATACCGGCTTATTTTTCAATTTTAGTATCGGAACAAATGTAGCATTTGAATTTCCTTTGAACTCATAATCCAACATTTCAGATAACTGCAATTTACTGATACTACATAATAGTAAAGCTTATAAACAAGCATATAAACTTAGTAGGAATCATGTACGTGAAATCATTTGCCAATTAATTTGAAAAATCTCATCTCAAAACCTTCAAATTTATAATAGGGATGTTCCATACAATCGATAAAATTTTGCATCGATAAATTTAGTGATGTACTCTCAATAATTAATTGTTGACTAGTTCTACGAGACTTATTATATTTACTGTATTTAAATCCCGATAACATTATTTAATTGTGATTTCAATTATTCGATTAATTATCTAAATTTTTAAATGTATTATAGTATTAATTAGTGACATTATTTTTTATTTCTCATGACATAAGTTACAATAATTTCGTTCTAGTTATTTAATGATATTAAATTGTTACCTTTACATTTTAATTAATTTAAATCTTGTAAAACTAGTTAATAATTATAAAATATAATTTGCCATAGTTATCATATCTTATAGTTAACAAATTGTAACAAAAACTAAATCATAATAATATATTCCAAGTTTATAATACTCTTTTTCTCGATATCGATACATCGATAATTGCGTTGTATCGATTAGTCGAAAAGTCTTTGACTGATTCATACAACGTTCGTAGTCGATAAATAAATAAATAAAACATTGGTTGAAATCAATATTCTCATTTTGATATCGACTAGAAACTCGACTGATGTTTCAGTATATTATATCGATAAACTAAAACATGTGATGTCTAATATCGATGTATCGATATCGATCAATTTTTAATATTAGATGTAATTTCCATTGAATATTTGCATAGTTTACAATCGATTTCGATTTGTGAGTAATAAAATAATCGATTATCGGTATTAGTGTATTTTATCGTTAACTATTACATCGATGTATTGTTAATGCACATTATTCTATCGACCATGACGTGCAAGTGTTATTACAATAGTTTAAAATGTTTAAATTTTAGTAAAATTAAGAACGATTGATGTCGATGAATTGTTCACCTTTTCCTAGCATTATTTTTCATGTTTAATTTTCAAGAACCTTCATATTTTGTTTCCCATTAAAATTCACAATTCTTACGTAAATTGATAAGTAAAAAAATCCTCAAGTGTAGCCAAGAACTTACTTCTTTTGAAAATTACTTTGATCTACTTAGAAGTGGTTCCCAAAGCTCACCATATCTACTCACTATGATAATCTCTAGTTTAAACTTTTAAATCTCAGATATAATTTCCCTTAAATGCTTTAATGATATAAAATACATATAATTTGCCGACCACTAACGCTGACATCAGAAATTCTTCTCCTAAAAGAAATAACTAGATTTTTCGGTATTGAAACTTGCACGTCACTGGTCATTTATTCACTCCAGTGGAAATTACGATCTTTATGTCAAAATTAGATTTACTTCGAGCTTCCCCGGTTGTGTAGAATTTGAGCGTGTTCCAAAAATGGATCCTAATAACACGAACAGACAAAAATCTTTGACAATACAAGATGACCTAGACAGAACATTTTATTTACCGCACAAATAACTTTTCATTATACATAAAAATATATTTAAAATTAGAAAAAAAAAATACGAATCTTATCTAAAAATCACATATTTTGTCGCATGTATTTAATAGATAATTAATGTATTTACTCGAGATATGAATTTTATGTCTACATATGAATTTTTTGATTGCTGTGTTCAGAGAATATTTAATGCGTAGTTTGAATGTGTAAAAAAAATTGTATTTAAAATGTAGAGACATTTGTATTCATATAATTATATCACTTAAGAAGCATACCCTTAATCAAAGATTTAAAATATACTAAAATATATTCCCGTGTCTGTGAGAAAGTGTGAAAGAGAACGCATGTTATTCTTTACTCTTTCTATTTCAGTTAAGTTACTTGTATAATAGCATGGATTGGTTTCAAACCTAACATTTAACTAATCACGACAAATTGAGCCATTTATCCAATTAAACTGTGCCATAAGTATTCTGTGACCTTACGACTGGTATTGTCGATTTTAATCGATATTTTCTAATCGATAGTCGTAGGTTACACCACTATGCGATATGAATGTGTCTTAACCATAGATGTGCCTGAGAACGGACCCTTATGTTACAAATCTATAGCTATTTTTGTGTAAAATAAATCAAAAAATCAAAAAAAAAAACTGTTCAATTTGGCTAATCATTATCTCTTAGAGCCATAAAGTTGGATGTCAGTTAAAACTACAATTTAATGTCCGACCTTATGGATCTGATAAATGTTTATGTGATTGTTTCTAAGTGTAACTAAATTATTTACCAAATATTCTATAATCTTCCTTTCATTGTAAATACGTCGTTTAATCACTAAATTTCCTATATAGAAGTAGTTTTCGAACTTAAAATTTATTAACTTATATGTATGCCTATTGTAACTGGGTATTCCCTTCTTTAGCAATCCCTCCGCTATTTTTAGTTTAAGTAATATTTTAAAATATTGTTTATGGTGGATAAGGCCTAATTTCGTTATATCAATACTTTCTGTTTGTGAATAACTATCGGATTCCCAGTTAAGGTTTCTTGTAAATGTTTGTAAATTCTGTAGTCTATATTAGATGTTATGTAGATTGTAATTGTCTAAACCTTATTAAGTAAAAAAGAAATTGAGAAAAATAATAACGAAAAATTAAAAATAATTACAAATCGTTCAATGTTCGTTTTATTTATTCGTCAATCCTACAATAAATATGGGTAACTAATGACAACAATTACGAACATAACAGAATGACATTTATTTCACTATTGATGTTACATTTTCGCTTAAAATAAATAAAATTGTTCTATATTAGTTTAGCCGACGACTAAGAGACCGTCTTCAACGAACGAGTGGGGGGGTACTTCGAGGTTAAGTGGGGCGGGTCCCTTGCGGATTCTTCCTGAGGCGTCGTAGTGAGAACCGTGGCATGGACAGTAGTAGCCCCCGAAGTCACCAGCGTTTGCTACGGGCACGCAACCAAGATGGGTGCATACTCCGATCACGACCAGCCATTTGGGATCCTGAGTGCGCTGGTCGTCGTGTTGGGGATCACGGAGCGAGTCAACGGGAACTGACTTCTCGGTGGAGATTTCCTCTGATGTCCTGGAATAAGCAATGTTTTGATAATTTTGTAGGGATATTGTAAATCTTTGACTTTGGACATTTGCAACCTTTCAACAAGTTTTATCAAAGTTTTTGTCTGATTTGCCTCCACTAGATCACAACATTAACATTATAGGGTATAATTGAAATCTCTCGTAAATTGTCCTGAGAAAGGAAAATTGTAGATGCATCTAGTATGGGCTTATTGAGAAAGGCAGGGAGAGGCTTTGTTTTGCCTCCGTCACATTTTTTCTGCATCCAAACAACTCTCTCGCAATTTTTGTCAAAATATTCGTGTAACATTCGCATCTACTTCCGCAAATGCAAATGATTGATGATATTCCATTGGATAAGAGCTCTGCTCAACACAACCTAAGACCTGCTACGACCTGCTACCTACAACAGTACACAACATAAGAAACAGTAATTGTACAGTGGTAAGCTTTATTCTCAAAGTTAAAAAAGATCTAAGTATATTTTAATCTCCCTTTGGTCTTATTTCTATACTAATACAGTAGAACTTCGATAACTCAAACTTTGGCAACTTAAGAACCTCTATAACTTCAAAAAATAATAGTCCCTTCATCAGAGCTCAAACAGCCCTTGATAACTTAAAACCTCTATAACCTAAAATATTTTGCGTTTCCCTTGGACTTTAACTTATCAAGGTTTGACTGTATTATAAAGAGAAAAACTAAAACAAAGTGTTGTTGGTTCAAAAGCGACTGAACCATTTTTACAAATTTTTTCATCATTCGAGAGTTACATAGGCTAGATTATATTTGCAAAAAATATAGAGGCCATACTGCAAGTTCAATAATGTGCCAAGGTGTGAAAAAAATACCCAAGAACTTTCTTACATCACATGTAAGTTTTATAAAATCTAACATTTAAAATGAAGGTTTTAAGTTAAATTAAACTAGAACCCCCTTTTTGATGCAGACTGAACAGCACTGACTTGCAAGGATCAGCTAGTAATAAATATACCAATTACCCTGATATCTAGAATTGTTTCTGTGACTGGGCTTTCACAAAGTTAATGTTTGTTTGGTAGAAGAATTTTTTAACAATCACAATATTAGGTAATGTTCTTCATCAACTGTAAACATTCACTGGGTCTGTTACAACTAGACAATTGCATCAATAAAATAAATAAATAAATACTAATCTAGTTTGGCAATATTGTTTTGTAGTTTGAACAAGTACTATCTATCTGTAACTAGCATTGACTGATTCGTAACACCTTCAAAATTAAAATTAATATAAGAAATATTTCACCTACCTGTGGCGGATAAACAAAGGCTTTCCTCTCCACTTGAAAGTGACAGACTTTCCTTCGGGGATTTCAGACAGCTTGATTTCAATTTTAGCTAAGGCCAAAACATCAGCGGCCGCTGCCATGGACGATACAAAGTGGGTGACCACAGATTTGGCAGCATACGCACCAGCCACACTCCCAGCTGTGAAATAAATATTCATAATGTTATTAAAACTCTTAGAAGCCCTTTAGTGTACTTTTTTGGTTGTCTCAAATTGTCAAAGTCCTTGTTCATACAGATCAAAAATTCGTTGGACATAGAAACTTTTATTAAATTGATTGCCAAAGGTTGAAAATGTAACTGTGAATTTTGAAACTTGTTTATTGAGTTTTAGAGAAGCATTGCATTTTGAGCTTTTATAAGGGTCGTTGAGCACTTAATGGAATTTAACAGTTTTATTACTTTTTTTTTAGAATTTGTCAATTTATGAATATCTAAATGGATCTATCTTATAGTGCATTAATTTATGGAAATATACTGGGAATCTAGATTTATTACAGTATCTAAATTGTACTTTATGAACCAATATTTAAATTAAATGTTTATTTACTTCAAATTAAATTTTCTTCCTTAAATAGGGTCACTCTCAATTGTCTTTAATGACGTTGAACTATTTGAATTTTAGTGAAATTGTAGGGCCATTGCGAATTTTGGAAAATATTTTGTTACAGTATTGGGCCTTATTTTGGAGTAACAAATTATGCTCTCAATGGTAAATTGTTTATTGGTTTTCATATTTAGCAAATTTATCATTGCACACTTTGAACACTATCAAAATCAGTCATCAATAAAATTATAAGTTTTAATATGCTTTTAGTAATAATAACGAATAATTAACCCCGTCTCCAGTGGCCCTCTGTTTTTTGTATTGTATTTTTAAATTTATTTTTTTGTAAATGTTTTTTAAAAATATAATGTAAAAAATAACGAATAAATACTTCAATACTTGAAGAGCAAAACTTTAAACGTATTTCTCAGAAATGAACAATAAATGATACAGTTTTACTATTGCTCAAACTTTATGTTTTCAACTTTCGTGAAGTTGCCAAATTATTTTGACTGTTTGAGATCTATATCTACTTACTCATTACTATAAATTTATCATGGTATAAAAATAACACATGCACTGCGCATATAGATGAAATAAACTATATAACAATAAAACTAACCTCCAGCAATAAGGTAGGTGAATGATTGCCTTCCATCAACGCTGTCGTCGTTCCTCGATTTCGGGTCCTGGGTTTCCTTGCGACGGTACGCCGAGAAGTCAGGGTAAGAAATGTCAGTATGAGCGAAACGAACTTGACCAGGTACTGAAAAACGACAAGTTATGTAACATTATCACTCAAATATACCCATAATATAACTATTATAAAGCAATTACCAGCCGTTAATAACTCACCTCTAGTTCCAGCCTTGACCTTCAAACCCTGAATCGGCAGGGATCCATGCAAAGTCTCCACAGTTGTGGTTTTTGGCAAGGGCTGGACAACAGTTTTTTCTGCAGGCGTAGGCACGGCCACCAGAGGTTTCAGGCTGTTCGCTACGACTTGGGAAGATGACTTAAAGTAAGGGGCTAAGTGCCCAGCCCTCACGACGGAATTCATTTTTGTTTTTTAACGTAATTCTCGCAAAAATTGCCTTTTTATTTTTTCCTGATTACAGGTGATGGGTCCAGAAAATGAAGACTGAAATGTCAAATTTGTCAAAACTGTCAAACTCATGACTACTATTTTTTACACTGGCAAACTAGCCAGTGTAAAAAATAGTTTGTCAAAAATACATGACAGAATCGATTTTTCGTTTTGATTTTCTGACTGAATGGTTTTACTAATCAGGTATTTTTATAATAAATGAAAAAATCCAATCATACTATTTTATATATTTTTTAATATTGTAAATTTCACGTTTTTTTACTAAAATTCAAATCAATTTCTTCTGCTACAGAGATCAGAATCGATACTAAAATCGATGTTTTCTCTTTATTCGGATTAGCACATCATACGAATTGAATTTTTGAGGCTAGCAACTTTGTTTTCGTTTAAAAACATTTTGTAATTTCTAATTTTATTTTTAAACTCTTATCTTGAATATTAGTGTCGTCCTTGGTTTTATAGATGGAAAGTGATTAAAAAACGAGTAATATCCGCCGTAATCCGCCTCCGTCTAGGCCACATATCATCCCCGATATTCCTGGCAAAATTAAGGATACGTGACCACTCTTTGTGCGAGTGTGGACTTGAAGATGGTACCGCGGACCACTTAGTCTTCAACTGTCCCCGACTACAATACTCACTTTATGACAGACTACCTAACGAAATAGCTACACCTGTTAATATGTCTTACTTACTGACCCATTGTGATACTACTTTTATTTATACATTTATGAATTTTATAGAAACTAACAACATTAAACTATAACTTTTTTTAAATCATAAACTACTATTTCTTGCACATTTTCTGTATCTTTTATTTTTTTAAATATACCTACTACCACCTATTATTAATTTGTTATTTTCCTGTATCAAGACTGATTCGATGCTAAAATTACTTGTAGTATCAAAAGTATCGAGTACCTACTCGTATTTACTAGTATCTGAATATCAACTATCGACTAAATATATGTAAACGAAGGGTTTCAATGTGACAGTTGGTCTACCAGTTTGTGGTATAGTCACTTGCGTGTATCGGAAGTTGGTGATCCAATATTGAGAAGCCACATTAAAAACATTGACAAATCGTCGCCCCAGTGCTTGTTTGGCCTATCTGACATTTTTTACGAAAATGACTTTTTAATGCAGTAATATAAAGAATTAAATTTCCATCATACTGGTAAAATAACTTTTTAAAATTTTCAATTCTAAAGCAATAAAAATCTCATTTTAATTTTTTTCTCAACACGGCACTTAACGAAAATTCCGTGCTTGTTTGCTGTATCGGTAGTTTTTAAAAATTTCAGTGCTTGTTTGTTGTATCGCAACTCAATTGACCAATCACAGCCGGCGTAGCGCCGTATCCGCCATTTTGTATGACGTCACAGTAGTTCGAAACACAGTGAGATTCGCATGAAATCACAATAAAAAATGAGAAATAGTTTATTAAATTATGTTTTTTTTTCATAAATTTGATTGAATATCATTTTAAAAGTATTTCTTCAACAAATCATAAAAGCAAATATGAGCAGACATCGCTAAAAATAGAGAAATACGTATTTTTTTTAATTAACCGTTGACTCAGTTGAATTTCAAACAGGGTGTTCTATTTAAAAACTTTAAACCAATTGTCAGGTTAAGACAAGTATCACGCCCGTTTTCCATACAAATAAATAAAATTCGAGTTTTCGAAATCTGTTTGTAAATTGTTCTGTACTGTGAATCCTGGATCCGGATGTTGGATTCTGCATCCTGGATCTTGAATATAGGATCCTTGATCTTTTCATATACATGAATGTCAAGGTCTGATGATGGAGCTGGAAGGTGGCTACAGGAACTCTGTCAATAAGCAAGATAACCTCATCGTGTTTAGGCTCTAATAAAGCGTCTTGATGAGTTCTTTGCATAGACATGAATATTAAGGTCTGATGATGCAGTTGGAAGGTGGCAATAGGAACTCCGTCATTAAGCAAGATAACATCATCGTGTTTAGGCTCTAATGAAGCGTCTTGATGAGTTCTTTGCATTTACATGAATGTCAAGGTCTGATGATGGAGCTGGAAGGTGGTTACAGGAACTCCGTCAATAAGCAAGATAACTTCATCGTGTTTAGGCTCTAATGAAGCGTCTTGATGAGTTCTTTGAGAAGAGATGAATGTCAAGGTTTGATGATGAAGCTGGAAGGTGGCTACAGGAACTCTGTCAATAAGCAAGATAACCTCATCGTTTTTAGGCTCTAATGAAGCGTCTTGATGAGTTCTTTGCATATACATGAATGTCAAGGTCTGATGATGGAGCTGGAAGGTGGCTACAGGAACTCTGTCAATAAGCAAGATAACCTCATCGTGTTTAGGCTCTAATGAAGCGTCCTGGTGAGTACTTTGTCCCTAGATGAATGTCAAGGTCTGATGATGGAGCTGGAAGGTGGTTACAGGAACTCCGTCAATAAGCAAGATAACCTCATCGTTTTTAGGCTCTAATGAAGCGTCTTGATGAGTTCTTTGCATATACATGAATGTCAAGGTCTAATGATGGAGCTGGATGGTGGCTACAGGAACTCTGTCAATAAGCAAGATAACATCATCGTGTTTAGGCTCTAATGAAGCGTCTTGATGAGTTCTTTGCATATACATGAATGTCAAGGTCTGATGATGGAGCTGGAAGGTGGCTACAGGAACTCTGTCAATAAGCAAGATAACCTCATCGTGATTAGGCTCTAATGAAGCGTCTTGATGAGTTCTTTGCATAGACATGAATATTAAGGTCTGATGATGCAGTTGGAAGGTGGCAATAGGAACTCCATCATTAAGCAAGATAACATCATCGTGTTTAGGCTCTAATGAAGCGTCTTGATGAGTTCTTTGCATATACATGAATGTCAAGGTCTGATGATGGAGCTGGAAGGTGGTTACAGGAACTCCGTCAATAAGAAAGATAACTTCATCGTGTTTAGGCTCTAATGAAGCGTCTTGATGAGTTCTTTGAGAAGAGATGAATGTCAAGGTTTGATGATGAAGCTGGAAGGTGGCTACAGGAACTCTGTCAATAAGCAAGATAACCTCATCGTTTTTAGGCTCTAATGAAGCGTCTTGATGAGTTCATTGCATATATGTACATGAATGTCAAGGTCTGATGATGGAGCTGGAAGGTGGCTACAGGAACTCTGTCAATAAGCAAGATAACCTCATCGTGTTTAGGCTCTTATGAAGCGTCTTGATGAGTTCTTTGCATTTACATGAATGTCAAGGTCTGATGATGGAGCTGGAAGGTGGTTACAGGAACTCCGTCAATAAGCAAGATAACTTCATCGTGTTTAGGCTCTAATGAAGCGTCTTGATGAGTTCTTTGAGAAGAGATGAATGTCAAGGTTTGATGATGAAGCTGGAAGGTGGCTACAGGAACTCTGTCAATAAGCAAGATAACCTCATCGTTTTTAGGCTCTAATGAAGCGTCTTGATGAGTTCTTTGCATATACATGAATGTCAAGGTCTAATGATGGAGCTGGATGGTGGCTACAGGAACTCTGTCAATAAGCAAGATAACATCATCGTGTTTAGGCTCTAATGAAGCGTCTTGATGAGTTCTTTGCATATACATGAATGTCAAGGTCTGATGATGGAGCTGGAAGGTGGCTACAGGAACTCTGTCAATAAGCAAGATAACCTCATCGTGATTAGGCTCTAATGAAGCGTCTTGACGAGTTCTTTGCATAAACATGAATGTCAAGGTCTGATGATGGAGCTGGAAGGTGGCTACAGGAACTCTGTCAATAAGCAAGATAACCTCATCGTGTTTAGGCTCTAATGAAGCGTCTTGATGAGTTCTTTGCATAGACATGAATATTAAGGTCTGATGATGCAGTTGGAAGGTGGCAATAGGAACTCCATCATTAAGCAAGATAACATCATCGTGTTTAGGCTCTAATGAAGCGTCTTGATGAGTTCTTTGCATATACATGAATGTCAAGGTCTGATGATGGAGCTGGAAGGTGGTTACAGGAACTCCGTCAATAAGAAAGATAACTTCATCGTGTTTAGGCTCTAATGAAGCGTCTTGATGAGTTCTTTGAGAAGAGATGAATGTCAAGGTTTGATGATGAAGCTGGAAGGTGGCTACAGGAACTCTGTCAATAAGCAAGATAACCTCATCGTTTTTAGGCTCTAATGAAGCGTCTTGATGAGTTCATTGCATATATGTACATGAATGTCAAGGTCTGATGATGGAGCTGGAAGGTGGCTACAGGAACTCTGTCAATAAGCAAGATAACCTCATCGTGTTTAGGCTCTTATGAAGCGTCCTGGTGAGTACTTTGTTCCTAGGTGAATGTCAAGGTCTGATGATGGAGCTGGAAGGTGGTTACAGGAACTCGGTCAATAAGCAAGATAACCTCATCGTGATTAGGCTCTAATGAAGCGACTTGACGAGTTCTTTGCATAAACATGAATGTCAAGGTCTGATGATGGAGCTGGAAGGTGGCTACAGGAACTCTGTCAATAAGCAAGATAACCTCATCGTGTTTAGGCTCTAATGAAGCGTCTTGATGAGTTCTTTGCATAGACATGAATATTAAGGTCTGATGATGCAGTTGGAAGGTGGCAATAGGAACTACGTCATTAAGCAAGATAACATCATCGTGTTTAGGCTCTAATGAAGCGTATTGATGAGTTCTTTGCAAAGACATGAATATCAAGGTCTGATGATGGAGCTGGAAGGTGGTTACAGGAACTCTGTCAATAAGCAAGATAAATGTATATGCAAAGAACTCATCAAGACGCTTCATTAGAGCCTAAAAACGATGAGGTTATCTTGCTTATTGACGGAGTTCCTGTAACCACCTTCCAGCCCCATCATCAGACCTTGACATTCATCTAGGGACAAAGTACTCACCAGGACGCTTCATTAGAGCCTAAACACGAAGAGGTTATCTTGCTTATTGACAGAGTTCCTGTAGCCACCTTCCAGCTCCATCATCAGACCTTGACATTCATATATATGCAAAGAACTCATCAAGACCCTTCATTAGAGCCTAAACACGATGAGGTTATCTTGCTTATTGACGGAGTTCCTGTGGCCACCTTCCAGTTCCATCATCAGACCTTGACATTCATGTCTATGCAATGAACTCATCAAGACGCTTCATTAGAGTCTAAACACGATGAGGTTATCTTGCTTATTGACAGAGTTCCTGTAACCACCTTCCAGCTCCATCATCAGACCTTGACATTCACCTAGGAACAAAGTACTCACCAGGACGCTTCATAAGAGCCTAAACACGATGTGGTTATCTTGCGTAATGACGGAGTTCCTGTGGCCACCTTTCAGTTCCATCATCAGACCTTGATATTCATGTCTATGCAAAGAACTCATCAAGACGCTTCATTAGAGCCTAAACACGATGAGGTTATCTTGCTTATTGACAGAGTTCCTGTAACCACCTTCCAGCTCCATCATCAGACCTTGACATTCATCTAGGGACAAAGTACTCACCAGGACGCTTCATTAGAGCCTAAACACGATGAGGTTATCTTGCTTAGTGACGGATTTCCTGTGGCCACCTTCCAGTTCCATCATCAGACCTTGACATTCATGTCTATGCAATGAACTCATCAAGACGCTTCATTGGAGTCTAAACACGATGAGGTTATCTTGCTTATTGACAGAGTTCCTGTAACCACCTTCCAGCTCCATCATCAGACCTTGACATTCATCTAGGGACAAAGTACTCACCAGGACGCTTCATTAGAGCCTAAACACGATGAGGTTATCTTGCTTAGTGACAGAGTTCCTGTAGCCACCTTCCAGCTTCATCATCAAACCTTGACATTCATGTCTTTGCAAAGAACTCATCAATACGCTTCATTAGAGCCTAAACACGATGAAGTTATCTTTCTTATTGACGGAGTTCCTGTAACCACCTTCCAGCTCCATCATCAGACCTTGACATTCATGTATATGCAAAGAACTCATCAAGACGCTTCATTAGAGCCTAAACACGATGATGTTATCTTGCTTAATGATGGAGTTCCTATTGCCACCTTCCAGTTCCATCATCAGACCTTGACATTCATGTCTATGCAATGAACTCATCAAGACGCTTCATTAGAGTCTAAACACGATGAGGTTATCTTGCTTATTGACAGAGTTTCTGTTGCCACCTTCCAGCTCCATCATCAGACCTTGACCTTCATCTACAGACAAAATACTCACCAGGACGCTTCAAGCGCGAAAAACCCATCAATCAAAAATCGAGAAGTTGGTCATATTTTAAAATAATATACATAACGGAACAAGTGAAATCGGCAGTAAAACTTATACTAATTAAAAACTTACATCCTGTATCAACAATATTAGCACTTAGCACAAACAAGCACGGAAAATTATCACAATCCTTTGGTCAATCTTCAGTGCACGTTTGTTGTAAGTAAACATCCGAAAAATTTTTAGTGCACGTTTGGCCTATCGTCACACAAAACATGTAAAATACGCTAGAATCATAAACTATTGTATATTATTTCTTTATAAATCAATTTGTGGGTAGCTCGTGTATTTATATTAAGTATCAAATTAAAAAATTAAACGTTATTTAATAAATAAAACAAAAAAAACGTCTCCTGTAAAATTTGCTCGAGTGCAGATAGGCCAAACAAGCACTGAGGCGACGAAATCAGAATATACTACATCCTAGCTTATTATTACGACATACATGTTTCACACATGCATGATATAGGGTTTGATCCCCATATCCGTCCTATATGTTTATTAGATTAGTGTGTCAATCGCAGTGCACTCTGTTACAAGTGGTTACAAGGTCTGAAAGTGAACGTGGTATGAGAATTTAAATTAATTACGTCATAGCTATCTTCAGTTCAGGATCGTTTATTTAATTGTTAAAATATCTCGAGACATCCATCTAAACTGAATAATAATATATCCGAATAATATACAGTCTACAGTCTCCATACACTGTGTATGCTAAAAATAATACAGCAACTATTGAAGTCTTTTTTTTTTTTTTTTAAATAATTGGTATTTTATTAAGAATCGATACTTTAATTATGCATACCTATACATAGATTGACTTCCAGGCATAGGTATCTAATATTAAGAAATGAGTTCCCATCTCCTCTGTTTCCGAACGAAATAAAAAAATATTTGATTCGACAATTTAAAAAAAATGGAATTCCAAGGCAACAGATTCAAAGGCAAAAATACTTTAATACAGTTACTGTTGTTCTTTAATCTGAATTTAATTAAAGACCTAAAAATTAAATTATATAATACAATAATTTTCTTACGAATTATGCGTAAGTGTTGTAAACATAGAAAAAATCGTAGGCATTAATATTAATGTAAGATGAAACTAGATAATCATCATAGCATTAGCTGTTTACCTCTTTTTTTTTTTTTTTTTTTTTTTTTTTTGTTGGAGGAAATCACCGGATCCCCGCCCGCCCCGCGGGCGGGGTATGTGGGAGTTGAACCTCACTAAAACCTCCAACCGCTCACACTCAGCGTCCGAACCCCGGCTGAGGCCAGAACCCAGCACGGGGTTATGAGGGACGGGGCGACGCGTTACGCCATTGGCATTCTTTCCCGTCACTCCGTCCCCGGACGCCGAACCGGTAGCCGCCGGCGAATACGGCCACCGGCTCTCTCGGTCGGCGGGCTTTCCGAAGCCCGCCAAGATGGGACCGCGTGTCACCCTCCCACGGAATACCCCGCTGGGTCAGAACCAGCGTGGGTCGGGGAGTACGTGGTCTACCATCCCCCGGTTGCTCTGACGTAAGGGCGTGTTGAGCGAGACACGGCACCTTCTTGGGTCCCCGCTCGCACTCGCATGCGTTGGGGACCCGAAACTCTTAGGGGGCCAGAATCCGGGCCAGACCTCGGTCCCGACCCCCTGCCCGACGGCGGCGGGTTTCTGCGTAGAGAGAAGAGCTTTCTCTCACACGCCCCGCCGCCTGCTTCTGCGAGATGGTGGACTCGCAGAAGTCGAGCATCGCCTTCCAGGACTCGTCGCTCTCGAGCATCGACGCCACGACGCCCGGGAGCGACAAGTCCGGTCCTATTTGCATGACCAGGACACAACGCTGCCGCTCCCAAGCGGGGCACAGCGCGAGCGTATGCTCTGGTGTGTCCTGGTCACACTCTACAACTGTGTAGAGTGTGACTACACAAATAGGACCGGACTTGTCGCTCCCGGGCGTCGTGGCGTCGATGCTCGAGAGCGACGAGTCCTGGAAGGCGATGCTCGACTTCTGCGAGTCCACCATCTCGCAGAAGCAGGCGGCGGGTGGAGCCGACGACGAGGTGCCATCACTGGATGGCACCTCGTCGTCGGCTCCACCTGAATTCGGTGCAGATACCGACCGAAACACCCGTGCCCGGTCAGCATCTGCACCATCCAAAAGGTGAGGCGTCCCTTGCCACGACCCACCCAATCCTTTAGGACGGGGCGGATCGCCTCGACGGTCCGTAGACCCCAGTTGGGGTTGGCCAGCCGTCTCTCCCACGACTCCATTACGGACCGCCGAGATTGGACCTTCCGATCGCGGACCGCTTCCCGCAGGGGACGCACTACGCCCCGGGCGCGGAGGTCGCATCGCCAGCGATAATCGCCGGTGATCGCCTCCGCCTCCAAATCCCAGGGCGGCGTCCCCGCCAGCACACACGCCGCCTCAAAAGCGACGGTGCGGTACCCACGGATGACCCTAATGGCTACGATGCGCTGTGGCCGGCGCAGGCGTCGGGCAAGATTTGCCGGAACGCGAGGCTCGGCCCAGACGGGCGCACCGTATAGGGCCATCGAGCGCACCACCCCCGCATAGAGGCGGCGCACCGCGTGGCTGGGCCCCCCGATGTTCGGGAGCAACCGACCCAGATGGCCGGCCGCTCCCACCAATCGGGGGACCAGGTCCGCGAAATGGGCTCGAAAGGTCCAACGGCTATCCAACAAGAGGCCGAGGTACTTCAACTGCACCCCGACCTCAATCTGGACGCCTCCAACCATTATGTGGGCGTCGACTGGTGGCGCCGTCCGAGGCCCCCGAAACATCAGGGCCTGGGATTTGTTTAGCGCCACGTCGAGGCCCAACCTCCTTATTCTGCCGACGACGAGGGCCACCCCCGCTGTGGCAAGACGGGCAGACTCTCCGAAGTCATCCCCCCGGGCCACGACCAAAGTGTCGTCTGCGTAACACACGACGCTAAGGCCCGGGAGGAGGGCGCCCCTCAGCACCCAGTCGTACCCGATATTCCACAGGAGAGGTCCGAGAACGGACCCCTGCGGAACACCGCGCACGACCTGGAACCGGTGCAAGGTCCCACCGTACCCGGTACATTCGACCGACCTGGCCTCCAGGTAGGAGCCGATCAGCCGGCGGAGATAGAGGGGCACTCCGTGCCTCTCCAGTGCCCCCCCAATCACGGACCAGGGTAGGGTGTTAAAGGCATTGGCGATGTCGAGCGACACCGCCAAGGCCACCCCACCCTGGGAGACGGCCTCCTCCGAGAGGGCCCGGACGCGCAGAATAGCATCTACGGTCGAACGACCCTCCCGGAAGCCGTACTGCTCCGCCGACAGATCGGGTCCAACCCCGACCAGGTGCTGAACGATGCGGGCAGCCAGAACGCGTTCCAGCAATTTGCCCACCTCGTCCAGCAGTACGATGGGACGGTAACCGGCGGCTGAGTCCGCCGGGCGCCCCTCCTTACGTAGGAGGACCAGTCTGCCCGTCCTCCAGAGCGAGGGAAACCGTCCCGACTCCAGGCATGAATTGTACAGCCTCAGGAGTCGGTCCCCCAGGGCATTGAGGGCCAAGGCGAGGACCCGGCCGTGGATGCCGTCCGGGCCGGGCGCCGTGTCTTTCCTGCTCATTTTTACCACGGCTTCTTGGAGTTCATCTTTGGTGATGTGAGGCACCACCTCAGCAGTGGACTCGCCGCCGGTGTGATCCGGCGGCTCACCCATAGCAGGCGGAGTGAATCCGTCCTGCTCCTGCGGGAACAGCGCCGTAACGATGTCCCGCAGCTGCTGAGGTTGGAGACGCTCGGTCAGGGGAGGGGCCCACGGGCGCAGCTTGTCGCGCACCGCTTTATATGGGCGCCCCCACGGATCGTCGTCGAGCGTCCCCAAAAGAGTCTCCATATACCTCTCCTTGGCCTGCTTGATGGCCAGCTGCATGGCACTCCTCGCTTCAGCGTACTCGCCATACAGCCGGGCCTCCTCCTCCGCGAACGCGACGGGATCGTCGCGACGCGCGAGGATACGGTGGCGATGTCTGGCGCACCGGCGCCTCGCCCGGACGCATACAGCACGAAGCTGCGCTATCTCGGGCGACCACCAGTACGCCGACCTGTTAGAAGACCGAGGGCTGACCCGGGGCATCGAAGCATCGCTAATGCGATGCATCGTGTCCCGGAGCCACAGCGCCTCGGCCTCCACATCTACAGGGTGTGGACGCATAGGCGTCCACGCCGCCACCGTGGAGGCTTCCATCAAGCGCTCCTTGTCCAGGAGCTTCAATGCCCATCTGGGGAATGACCGGGGCGCAGTCCCGCGGGCGACCGCGGTTGTCGTGGAGGCGGAAAGATCAAATCGGATGTACCGGTGATCCGACAAGGATTCCGCCTCCACCAACACTTCCCAACCGCGGATGCGTTGTGCGATGGCAGAGCTCGCGAACGTCACGTCCACGATGGACTCGCCCTGCCACCGCACGCAAGTCGCGACCGACCCTCTGTTCATGATACAGAGTCCGGTCGCGACCGCCCACTCCTCCAGTCGCCTACCCCGAGGTTCGGAGCGGGGGCAACCCCAAGCGACTGACTTCGCATTGAGGTCCCCCGCCAGTATCACCGGGCCGGGAGCGGAGCGCTGAGTAATCGCTCCGATCCCGCCCAGCAACTGTTCGAACTCGAGAATAGGTCGACTTGGAGGGAAGTACGCCCCGATCACGACGGTGTCTTCCATCTTAACCGCGACGAACCCTCGTCCCCTGGCCACCATTACCAGGGGCGGGATCGTCGCGGCTCTTCTTACGTGGATGGCCGCCAAGCCGCACTCGTCCCCGAACCAGCAGTCGTCTGCCGGGGGAACGAAGTACGGCTCCGCGACCACCGCTACGTCGATTGACCACTCCGCCATGCTCTGGAGCAAGATGTCCTGAGCCCTGGCGGAGCGGTTCAAATTCCCTTGGAGGAAGCGACGGGTGCAGTCCATTACGGTTGGACCACATCCATCGCTCCCTCCCCTTCTCCATCGCCCCCGCCTTCGGGCGCACTAGGCGCCACGGCGGGGTCCGAAACGTCGGCCGGTACTCCCCCGGCCGATCTCTTCTGTTGGCTTGCTCTTGCGGCGCCTGTTTCGTTCGGCGTTAGCACCGGACGGGGAGCAGGCCTTGCCTCCCGCCCGGTGATCGGCCCTGCGCCCGGCCGCCGCGCACAGTGCACAGTGCGGGGCGGCCGAGCACACGGTCGCCTTGTGTCCGGCCTGACCGCAGCGGAAACACAGTCCGCTGCGGTCGACAGTGCTGGTGCACCTGGCGATACTATGCCCCGTGCCAAAGCATTTGAGGCATCGCCAGGCGCGTGGCTCCAGCAGCCGCACGTGGGCCGCAACCCAGCCCACGCGCAGCCTGCCGGGATCCCCTGCTGGCCTTCCGGGCGGAGGAGTTGCCAGGGAGTTGGCGGTCTCAACCGGGCATCGCGCCCACACGGAGCTGGCCCCGGTGTAGCCTCGGCGAAGCTCGCCTACGGCTACGTTCTCCGGGGCACATTTGCCCTGGGCAGCGATGGCCGCCACCACCTCCTCCCTGGTGGTGCAGTCGTCCAGGCCGGTCACCCGCAACTCGGCCATCTTGACCGGCCTGTGCACCCTGACCTCTTCCTCCGGCCACACGACCCGGAGGCCCGATGCTAGACGGTCGGCGACAGCACCACTGTCGGCGCCGCCGGGACACTCCAGCAATCGGGCCCCATTGGCCGTGTGTCGGATGCGGAGGCCGTCCTCCGCCCCTATCTCTGCCAAGTTGATGGCCGCGCGCGCTTTCGCCATGACGTCGGGGTAATTCAACCCCTTCGCCTGGCCGGCCGGCAGCAGTGTCACCACCACTGCAGCCCGCCGTGGCGCGCGCGGCTTCTTCTTGGTCTTTTTGGCCTTCTTCGTTTTTCCGGCGGCGGGAGCTCGACCCGGTTGGGGAGCAACCGCGGCCGCCGGAGTCGCATTCGTGTTTTGGGCAGTCGGCACTCTCGTGGCCGCTGCCCTCGTCCCAGTCTGTGGTTGGGCCGGGGTGACCTCGACCCTGGCCCTTTTGGCGCCCCGTTTCACCACCTCGGTCCAACCCTCATCCACATTTGGTGGGGGTGGAGGAAGTGGACGGGGCTGTGGGGATGGCGTAGCGGTCTTAGCTCCGCCATCCCCTTTCTTTTTCTTATTCTTCGTCCGGGTCGGGCCGGTTGGAGCCGGGCCCGGGCGTGCATCCGGCGGCGTGGCGAGAGCGACTGGACGCGGCACAGGTGCTGTCGCACCGCGCAGGGCCGCAAGTTCGGCCCTGAGTTCGGCAATTTGCTTGCCGAACTCCGCTGTCAGCTCTCGCCTGATGCGAGCAGCCATCTCATCCGGGGACTCGACGGTCTGCTGCACCCTAGCTCGCGGTGACGCGAGTCTCTTCTCCCTCCGCCCCGGCAGCCATTCGCTGTCGGTCTCCTTGGCCCGCGTCGGCACCTTGGCCGGCGGCGGAGGAGGAGGAGGGAGCGGTGTGGGTCGCGCCTTTCGCGGGGCGCGCGCCGCCTCACGCTCGGCCTCGGCCTGTGCCAAGGCCGCCAGTCTCTCCTTGAGGACGGCCACCTCGGCCGTCGACCTCTCCAGCTGCGTTTGGAGCTCTGTGTCCCGGCACACGGCGGCCGCGACGACCGGCATCACCTTTCTGGTCTCGGCCGCTATCTCGCGCCACTCGCGCGCCTGGCTCCGGACTCCCTTAGAGGAGTATCTGTTAGCGGCAGTGGTGGCTCGCCTCCTCAATTTCTCTAATATGACGACGGGGCTCTCGGAGAGCTCTCCGTCTGTCGTCATAGCCGAGGCAAAGGACGCCACCGACCGCGCCGGCGACGTCCTCATAGCCGAGGCAAAGGACGTCGCCGACGGCGTCGGCGACATCTTCCGGGGCCTCCCCCGGGGCTTCGCGACCTCTTTTTGGGCGGGCTCTCGCGTCACCTCCTCGTCAGAGGAGGCGGGCGAAGACCTGCTTTCGGAGGTCCGGCGCGCCGCGGACTTGCGCTTGCGCCTTGTTCTCCCACTTTGCTCTTCAGAGCAGGCATCGCTCGCGACGATGCTCGCGCGCGATGCCCGCCCTGACCGTACGCCGGTGGCATTCTCCGTCACAGGGGCCCGGTCGCCCACCCCTGTGCGGGCTTCAGTGATGGACTCAACGTCCATCACTCGCCGAGAAGTCGGCGGGAGTAATCGCACTAGTGCGACTACCCCCGGGCACCCAACCTCACGGCCGCTCTCCCGTCACTGTTTGGCACCACCCGGGGACCACGTGTGGGGTTAGCCTTCTAGGAAGGTGGTAGTCCCACGGACGCCAGTGACGGGGGCCCCCGAGTGACGGTGCTAACTATGATTATTTGTGAAAGATAAAATAAGAAAAACGCCGAAAAATTAATCGATAATAATTGGACTATAATCAAATTTCCAATTTATTTTGTATTTAAAGGGAGCCATAAAGCGATCATCTATGATACTGAAAAATATAATCACCGGAATTGTTTCACATATAAACTAAAAAAAAACTTGAGAGGTGTCAAGGGACACCCGGATGGAACGAAGTTCCTTTCGATTAATTAGTGAGGGAATTGTTATAAAATTTTATTTTTTTAAGTTTGTATTTATAACTTAAATAAAATATTTTGATCATAGCGCCATCTAGCGATAATCATCTAAAACAAAAAAAGTGTCGTGACAACTTTTTCATAAGAATTTCCGTCTAGCCCCATTTTGATAACGCGCGATAGTGAACTTCGGTTCCAATAATAAATAAATATCATAAAGTAATTAAAGAATAACCAAATTATACCTATCATTCGACGACAAATTTAAAAATAATACAGTCATTGCACATAACAATGTTGTTTAGTGTTTACAGTGATTAAGAAATTTATATCATCGTAATCGGTTCGGTACGTAGGTACTAGAGATGTCGCAAATGTGGTTCTTTGGACATATTTTTAAACGGTTTTATTTAGTTCACCCCGTTTGTTTTATTGACAATAAGTTCAATATGTTTTACAGTTATTCTTATTATCTACAATATTAGTTACAGGATGCGAGATTATTTAGCTTTCCCTCGGGTTCCTGGGCTTTACTGCTCAGAGTCATTACAATGGTCGCCGCTGTGGATCCCTCCTACACAGGAGTTACAGTGGTGGGAGTGAGAGGTGGGCAAATATCCGAAATAACTTACATCTAAATTTTGATTAACTATTATTTTTTTGTTAATTTAATCAATAATAATTTTAATTCCTTTCTATTTAACTAATACCCAGTTACTAGTTAGTAGAATAAATATTTGTTTTATTTTGTTTTATTATATTTGTTTTATTTTATCTGACGATAATACAATTTTTGTAATTTTTTTTGGAACTATTCGTGATTAATTATCGACCTAAAGTGGTCTATTAGAATTTTAAATATAAACTAAATTACGTTTCATGAATAAACATGGTCTATTTTTAGTATATATTACATTTAAAGAGTTAAGTTATTTCATTCATTGCAAATTGCAAAATTTAAAGATACCCGTGTTAAGGTAAAAGTAAAAATATTACAAGATAGTTAAATTATTAATTAAATTAATTGAAGTATATGATAATGATTGATGGTCATATACGATTAGTATAAATATAATAGGTAATAGAGAACATAATTTATTGCTTTCTTACATGAAAAATTTCTGTAAAATGATTGTCGCTCGTACAACATAGGCGAGGTGGGGCGTATTTAAAATTCTGGTTAATTTTAGTAAGGAACTACTTTTCAATATGAATTGGTATAACATTCGAGTACCTATCATCTTTTAAAATGTACTATTTTCTAATTATGACTTTGTATTGAAAAATACCTGACAGCTGACACGATGGGAGGACGAAATAGTTAACAATGCAGGCTCGAACTGGATACTGGTGGCACAAGACAGATCAAAATAGACGACTTTGGAGGAGGCCTTTACCCAATAGGGGATTCTCGCACTAGCGTTAGGTATATTATTATTCATATCTATTGTTGTCACTTTTTTTAAATCTTTTTTAAATTTTTTGTAAAATAGTTTTTAAGTTAGCGAGAAATAAACAGGATTTTTATTTATTTATCACTTATTATTGAAAAACAGCACGTTTGTTTAGCTTCTGCACATACGCAATGCAATGTCATTCTTCTATTGTTTTTTGTTGTGTTTAAAGTGTAAGGATAAAACCTAATAATAGTTATAGATATTACTGAACATATTCCTAAATGATTATTAAAAAAAATGTCGTCAAATAAATATCAGAGCAGCGCATTAAACCGTTAATATTTATAATAAACACGTTTTTTTACCAAAAACAATACCATGTATCATCATCATCATCATCATCATCAGCCTATAAACGTCCACTGCTGGACATAGGACTCCCCCAAACCTCGCCACATCGACCGGTCCTGCGCCGTCTGCATCCAGTGACCTCCCGCGATCTTGACCAGATCGTCGGTCCATCTTGTGGAGGGTCTACCAACGTTGCGCTTACCGGTTCGTGGCCGCCACTCCAGAACTTTTCGGCCCCATCGGCCATCTGTTCTTCGCACAATACCATATATATATTGTCCAAAATATATGTAAAATAAATTCGACACGTGTAAGTTTGTGGATATCGTTAAACCGTGAAAAAACATGAAAATGCATCGAGGACGTTGTTTTATGTTTTTTCTTTGGCTCCGTTCCAAATTGATCGGTAATTCTGTGTAATTTGGCAAGTTTTCAGTTCAAGCGGCACCTGTCGTCTATAGTTCGGTCTGCTGTTCACGTAATTAATAACGATTCGTGAGTTTCGATGTGTTGTAAATAAACAAGAGAAAAGCACCTTTATTTATATTAAAGATATATAAAGGAGATAGACTAATAAAAAGATGGTCTGGTCCTGTGAAAAATGATAATAATATGATGGTTTCTTGTGTAACAGATTATGTATGTCAGGAAAGGTAAAGAAAAAGATGTGTCAATCCGAGTAAGCGCATCTCATCGCCTCGCTAGCGAGTTCAGTTTCACCCATGTGGGAGATTCAATGATGATGTATGTTACAAGTTAAATCCTAATTTAATCATAAAAGCAACTTCTTCTACATAAACACGATTATAGAAAGAGGTTTTTTCATAGAAAGGTGTGGAGAGAGAAGATTAACGTTGACCCCATCTAATTGGTAAAATGCATAGTGAAAGAAGATACATAAACGAGCCTACGAACCTAATCATAAGTGTTTACCGTCGCTCATAAGCCTCTGCAAAGCTTATTAGGAGGCTTTTCCTATCCACCATATAAGACTTTTCTTAAACCTTCAAGTGAAGTAGCTTTGGTTGTGAAAGAATTATTAACTGGTGGCAAAGTAAGATCAATGTTACACCAAAGGTGAAACCACACATTTTCTGTCAACTAGCTGATCGTAATTTTGCGTGATATAATTTAAACTATTTCATGTTGAAAAAAATGTGTAATTTTATAACCGTAACGGCCCAACCCGGTCGCTTGAAAAATTGATCAGTAATTCTTTTTTTTATTTTTTTATATTTTTTTTTATTACCATGTAGGCAGACGAGCCAACGGCCCACCTCATAGTAAGTGCTTACCGTCGCTCATAAACCTCTGCAATGTCAGGGGAATTGATTTTAATTTCACATTTGCTACCAGTCATATTATTTTTAATCAATCTTTTACTTGGTATAAAATAAAACATGGTTCCACTCAAGCATCTATGATTCAAACGTGACATCTCCCCAAAACGGGTTCCAAGGAATCAAGAAAGAGTAAAAAAACATCGTTCATTGAAGTAGGTATTGGGGGCCATACGGAAACCTTCGCGGGGCAAGGTCAGGGACCGGTTCTGAACCGGTATGAATGTTTGATGCTCGGTCCTTAGGTAGATGGACGAAAATAGTCATTTTTAAATTAATTTTGTTTTAAAGACTCAAGTTGCAATTTATTATAACAACATATTTTTTTTATTATCTTATGCTGTACCAACCCATTACTGCCCACTTTTGGGCTCAGGTCTCCTCAGAAGAAGGATTAGGCATAGTCCACCACGCTTGCCCAGTGCGGATTGGGGACTTCACATATCTTCAAAGGATTTTTAGAACCCTTTTCCGACATGCAGGTTTCTTCACGATGTTTTCCTTCCCCTTTTTTAGCCAGTGCTGTTGTGAAAAATTGCACATAAATCTGTTTCACATTTAGATTCAGAGGTACAAGCCGGCAGGATTTGAGCCCGCGACCTCCCGTTCGAAAGAACGCGCTTCGACCACTCGGCCATCACGACTTTATTTTTTTATTATCTTATGATTACTACTTAATTATAATATGTACAAGTCAGTGTTTTCTTTCTGGATCTTACAACAGTATTTTATTCCAAGATCATCGCTCATGATCCTTTACAATACAGATTTCTTGGGGGCCATTCCTTAGTCATTACCTTTTATACAGGAATCTTCTTCAGTTTAACTTCATTTAAAGGACATTAAGTGTCACCCAGAACTTATTTAATCAGAAACATCAGCTTAACATACAGGGTGTCCTAAGACTATGCACCATTAAACGGGAAGTACCTTAAATATCGAAGAATGAATGTTTTGCTGAAAGGAAACATCGTTTTGTGATAATTAATAACACTGCAATTAAACATTTATCGTCAATTATTTAATTTGTCTGAAAAGCGAACTAACAAAATGGAAAAAAAAACACATCCTGTATATTACTAACTCTATCGCGGAAGTCCTCAACAGCCCTTGACCTATTTCCTTGTCCTTCATAGTATTAGTTTTATGAACGTTGATCAGCAGGAACAGAGTTATGGGCGTTAGTAATTGCCATTAAAAGGTTATTTTGAAGTTGTTGTGATTTGTCTTCCTTGCGGGAGGTCACGGGTTCGAATTAGTTAGCTCTTAGCTCTAATTCTAAATTTATAATAACACCACTGCTCTAGCTTAAACGTAGTGAAGAAACCGAGGTAAAGGAACTACGGTAATTGAAAATACTTCGTAAATATTATATCTGGAGTCTCCAAGCCGCACTGGGCAATTCATCCCTACTGAGGAGACCTAAGCCAAACAGTTAGTAGCAATGGTTTATTTAAGCTATAGATTCTAATAATATTATATTTCAATTTTTATTTTGTCAATTAATCTAATTTATAATTTCTTACGAGTATTCCGTTTTGATTCAGGACATTTGTCAAGTTGATCAACTATCGGCCGATAACTTGTTAGCACGAACAGAGTTGAAAAAGAACATAGAGTTATCGTGAAACTAAAGAGAACTTAAAACAGAGTAAAATCATATTTTTCATGATATTTTTCTTAACTTTAAAGGTACAAAATATTTAGAACTCTTCTCATTTCCGACAGATTTGGATTTCACGCTTCATTTCCTAAAAAAGTTACCGATTCTTTACTTGTCGTTCGAGATATACTGATGTAATTTTATTACATTAAAATAATTAAACATGGAATTAAAACTACATCATGAAAACATACTTTAAGTTGCAAAAAAACTTATGTGTTATATTATGTTAGTGTGCTAAACGAACTAAGAGTACTTAATTAGTTATTTCAGTATGTCTTCACTCATGTTGTTTCCAGAAGATTTAGCACCATGTTAGTGCACAGAGCAAATCCGAACTATGCAATTTAGTTAGTCGCGTGGTAAGATGAAACTAAGACGGGAACACACAGGATTAAGTTATGAATGCAAATTAGTTGTTCAATTGTTGCCCGATTCAAAATTTGTAGTAATCAGCCCTGTCTGTTTTAAGGTAATGTTCTTGCCACGTACAAAGGAGCTCTGGAAGGGGTGTTATGATGATGGGTGCATTGTACGAAGAACATCTGTCTTTTCGGCCAGATGGCCAATGGGGCCGAAAAGTTCTGGAGTGGTAGCCACCCACAAGATGGACCAAAGACCTGGTCAAGATCGTGGGAGGTCACTGGATGCAGATAGCGCAGAACCGGCCGTTGCGTTGTGGCGAAATTTGGGGAAGGCCTATATCCAGCAGTGGACGTCTATAGGCTGATGTTGATGATGACGGGTGCTATGGTATGTCCTTCTTTGAACATAGTTTAAGAATATAACTATACAAAAGGGATGAGGTAGCTTTTAGCTAGTGGAAATTTACGGCCACGAAATAGCTTTCATCAAGTGGATCTTTATTTAACTGTATAGTTGAATAAAAAAAATACCGATGAAGGGGTCCCGTCCTATTAACACTCGATGCGTAACTGAAATCGAATGAAAAAATTACATCCCTTTTGAAAAGAACTGGCAATACTAAACGTCAAACGTCGACGAATTTCATATTTATCTTAAAAAAATATTTTATTTTTCTAATCAAAAGATTAAAATCAAACCAATAAAGATAAAGGCAATAATAAATTCTTAATATATGGATACGGTACGAATAGATAACTAATATCAGCGTCAGTTAACCGGTCTCGTTAGTTAAGATCTTTACCGGTTTAAAAAATAAATTCGTGTATAAATCGTTACTTAAAATACAAATATATAGTTTAGGGCAAGAATAAATGCTCTTCGACTTTTAGGTAATTATGTAAAAATATTTAGAGTTTTAACAACTCTCTATTACAAAATCTGTATAATATAAAAGAAAAACTTAGGTGTGGACTACCCCTAACATTTAGGGGGATGAAATATATATGTTGGCCGATTCTCATAGATACCGAATAAGCACAAAAATCTACAACATCGGTCAAGCCGTTTCAGAGGAGTATGGCAACGAAAACTGTGACACGAGAATTTTATATATTAGATTATATGTTAAATTGAATTAGAACAACAACTGACATTGAATATCACAAAGCTGTGTGCGACAGAGAAAGCGCTCTATAAATCCGAAGCTATGAACTGCTCTCTTTTTAAAAGTCGAAGTGCATTTATTCTTGCCCCGAACTATAGTTTACTTTTCATTGTCTATTATAATGTGCCTATACCGTTGCTAGAACTAGTACTATCTGCATTTTTATTGCAAAAAAGAAGTCGATATTAAAATTTTTAATGTCTTTGAAATTTGAATGCACTAAATTTACTTTTTCGTAGCATGTGAGTTTTTGCATGTGCAATTTCGTAGCGCTACGACCGTAGAGTGTGTAGATGCATTTACTACGTGCATGCATCGTAGCAACTCACATATGCACATCGTAGCACACAACTCTCTCATACTTATGATGCCCTGGTACATTACTTTCTTTTAAATGCATTTTCACTAGATTGTAACAATATCATTATCGTTTATTTTTTTCAAAGTCAAAGTCAAATCATTTATGTCAAAGTTGATGTGGACACATACGTTTCTAAAGTCAAAAAAAAACCACCAGTTCGCTAAAATTACGCCTCCGTCCTGAGAAGAACCGGCGCAAGAAACTCAGCGGGCATGTCTTTTTTTTTTTTTTTTTTTTTTTCAGTAGGTATTGTTTTACAATGTTTTTGTTTTTAACAAATGTATCAATTGACATGGCCCCGGACGAGCACCTCATTCCCATTTTGTGCAGTCATTTATATAATCATTAAGCTTTATTGCATAGCCGCTCTTTAATAACTCTCTTAAACCTATTTATTGGCAATGTTTGAACGGCCACTGGGATTTGTTATAAAGCTTTACAGACAAAACACACACATTCACATTTATAAGATGTAATGGAAATGATGATTAATAATAATAGTGAAATTTCTCGCAATTAATATTCGGGTAAAAGTTAAAAAAAGCCTCAAATGTCGGGGCTTCAATTTATACCTGACATTTCTAAGGTCTCATTGCTATCGAATGAGTTTTTGTAGAGCAAATTAAATAATTATTTGGGAGATTAAAATAAAAATTAAGTTTTAATTATTCATAGATACACCTGTGTTTATTTTGTTTAAATAAATAAGTAAAAGTTTTTGTGATGTGACGTGTAACATGGGAATATTTTTTGCACAATTTTTATACAATGCACCTAAAAAGGTGTTATTTTTATTAATTACGCATTCTTTTATTTCAAAACAATGGTTTATGTGAGATTTTCTCATGTAATTTATTCGTTACATTAAGTGACACCAAAAAAAATATTTCAAATGATTTCCTTAAAATTTCGATAAATTCTTCAAACCTGTTGATTTGATTCGAGAATTTTTAGTATCTCGATGTAGTTTTTTATTTATTCTGATACATTTAGATAACTTCATTATAATAATAAATTATGACAATACCAAACGAAGCTTTGAGAGTATAATTTTATGTATAATTGTGATTTTTTAAAAAATATTGTACATTAGTGATCCGACATAATATATTCAGGCCTCTTAGTATGAAAAAAGATTGTCGTCCAATTTAACATACAAAAATTGGTAACAAAAACATCGCGCGGTCACCTACACATACGAGAAAGTCAAAAAATTATGTGATTCTCCAACCCACATTAAGCAAGGGTGGACTATGCCTGATTTTTCTACAGAGGAAACCTGCACCCAGCAGTAGGCAGTAATGGACACTGAGCGTCCTACTATAAGACAATCTAAATTAGAGCAATGACCGTTTGATTAAATCTTACATTGCACCTGATCTACACCTCTATCAGTGTATAATATTGTAGGCTTCGTTGAGTACACACCGCCCATCTCATGTTATAGAATTACATGTAGTTACACTGTATTATTAAATATTCGTGGAGTCGCGGTTGCTGAGTTGTTCAAAACCGACTGTCTTGTACCTCTTAATCTTAATGTGAAAAAGATTTATTTGCAATTTTTCGGAACATCGCTGACTAAAAAAAAAAATTGGTTGTTACTAGAGATTGCAATCTGAAAAACCGGATCCGGTAATCCACAGGAAGGAAATAAGAAAAAATCTCTTGAGTTTTGACTAATAGACCTAAAACAGAATCAATTTTATTTAGGTAGAAACCGAAATTAATGTTCTCCTTAGTGCTAGATTGTAATGACTATGACACTAAATTAACTTGCTGACAGTTAGTTCTGAATCGAAAATCTGCCTCCATAAAATAATCTGGACCGGATCCGGCCGGATTGAAAATGAAGCCGGATTGCAATCCCTAGTTACAGTACAGTACACTATAATTTGTCTATATAAAATCTATATAAAGATGTAGTGCGCAGGCGCAACATACGTGACATAAGATGTGAGATCGCTCCCGGGTAACGAACCCGAGTTTATTCTCAAACTACTGTTGTGGTACACATATTACAACGATCTATGAAACTATGGATATGATTATAAATAGTAAAAAATAAAATAACATAGTCTTTCACAATAACAATAAAATAGTCTTTCTTTTTGAAATACTTCATAAAACGGAAGTTTGATAGTAAGCGTTATTTTTTATGAGCGTGCTACATTTTCTGATTAGACACATTAACTGATTTAAATTATTTTTCGATTCCAAGAATATCTATATAACCAGTATTTTGAGTTATCTGTACTATATAATATTATAAAGCTGAAGAGTTTGTTTGTTTGTTTGTTTGTTTGAACGCGCTAATCTCAGGATCTACCGATCCGATTTCAAAAATTATTTCACTGTTGGGAAGCCTATTTATCGAGAAAGGTTTATAGGCTATACTTTATTTTCAAAAAAATTTGGGATCCGCATGAAAATGTCGAATATGTGCTTATTTTTTAATTACTATAAGTCACTGTAATTTTCTTTACTTGGTGTACAATAAAGTATTAATTAAATAAATAAATATGTAACACAAGGCGAATAATCGAAAACCTATTTATGTGTACGCTGCAAAAACTATTGAGAATAGAGCAAAATGATGTACTACGGGGCACTGCGGGCCACGAAAATAATAACTCGACGGCATTGCAGCCGGTGCAACGGTACTGGTCGAGACAACACTTTGCTTCGGTGCTGGCATACGTGTTGACCGGAGACCTAAATCGAAGGTGGTGCGAAATTCGATTTTTACGCTCCCAATCGCGACTAGTGAGTGTGCCCTGTCCCTGCTGCTGTCCCGGGACCGCCGACTTCGACGATTCCGGACAGCGTAGTAAGGGAGCCGGCGTCACAGGTGAGTGGAGACACTTTTATTCTTTAATTAAGTGCATTTACGGGTGGTAGTCTTCACCCTGTTGTAGCTGTGTCCCTGTTTTATCGTTCCATGATAAAATTAGGGACTCCAGCGCCAATTTGAGAGTTGCCTGACTGTGTCAACCCCCTTTACCCCCCCTGCAGGGGGGGTGAGGTTAGCGAAAGACCCGCACTGTGCTTCCAGGAGGTTCGAGCCCTCCTCTAGTTGTTATTTAATTTTAATTAAATATAATTAGGCTTAAGTTAGAATAGGGACCTCATGGGACCTACCTAACAGTAAGTGGTAGCCATAGCCATGCCCGGGGGGGACTCACCCCCCCTTGTTAGCACCCCCGGCCCGCCCCGCAATGCTCGCGGTGGTCGAAAATCGAAGAGGATCGTTGTACAACGAGACCTCTTCTCAAACCGTATTCGGGAAGTGGTTCCCGAAGCTCAACCGGGTTCGCACAACCCGGTAGTAGATCTTCCCGCTCCTCGGGCAGGACCCTCCTCTGAGGGCCAGGGGGCAGGGGGCATCGGATCGGGGGAAACTGTGTTTTCCTTGCCGACCGATGCGCCTATGCCAGCCAGGCCTCAGAGGAGGGCCCGGTCCGACTCGGATCCGGTCCCGGAGGACAAACGTCCTCGAGTAGGCCCTTCCTCAGCCACTCTCGAAATAGAGAGGGAGCTGAGGGAGTTACTCGGAAGCTCCGACAGCGAGTACACGTCGGATGCTTCCGAAAATTCTACATCAACATCATCATCGAGGGGGCGGGGCCTTGCGCATCTCTGCGTGCCGTCCCACCCCTCGACCACGCCCACCTCGACTTCCGGGAACAGGCCAGTGCCAGCGGTGCGCAGGCACCGAACGCCTCCTGCATCACCCACACCGCCTATGTACTCACCGATAACCGGCGAAGAACCGGCGCCACTGTCAGCGTCAGCCGCCGGCCAACAGGTAGGTCTAGGCTTACTCGACTCGACCCGATATGCGGAGATCGGTGGAGGCCCTTCGGGGTACGCGGACGCGGCCAGACAGCCCGCGTCGCCGCGCCCGTCTTCATTGACGGCTCCACCGGCTCCGCAACGCCAACCGCAGCCTTCGCGACGCGCCGCCGCAGCCGCGGCGACAGCGCCAACCGCAAACACGGCCCGTACCAGCGTAAACGGAGCCAACAAGGGGGATCTAGACTTACGTCGACATCCCCCAATCGAAGTGCAGTCGCTCCCCGACTGGCCGCGGCACTTCGCTATACTCAGGGAGCGACTAGGTGCTGCCCCGAACGGCAGAGCAACCCCGGCCGGTGGATTTAAGTTCCACCCGGCCTCTGTCCGGGAGTTCCGGACCATCCAGGCCTACCTGGTGGAGGCCTCGAGGGAGACCACAATTTCTTGGAATTGCTGGTCTCTCCCCGAGGACAAAGCAAAGAGGGGTCGACCATCCAGCGTGTTTTACGTTGAGCTCGACCACCTCTCCAGGGAGGAACTCGCCCGGATTTACAGTGTAGAGGAGCTCCTCTACCTGCCAGGGGTGGTAGTCGAAGCCTGGAGACCCAAGAAAGGTCCTGCGCAGTGCCACCGCTGCCAGGCCTTTGGGCACTCCAGCGTGAACTGCCACCGCGCGGTCCGCTGCGTACGTTGTGCTGGCGAGCACATAGTGGCGGACTGCCCGAGGCCTCGGGATGCCCCACCGACCTGCGCCAATTGTGGCAAAGGCCACGCCGCCAACGACCGGCGCTGTCCGGTCTTCGTGCGGAGGGCGCGGGCCACCGGTGCGGTCATCCCACCACGCGTGCCCGAGCCGCCGCGCTCCGGCGACCCTCGCCTGAGACAACAGCCTCAACCGCAGCCGCGGTCAACCAGACCGCAGCCAACACCCCGGCAAATACCGGGTACTTCTGCCCCCGGCCCTCAAATAGAGGGAACGACCAAGAGGTGGAAGGGCAAAGGGAAGGGAAAGTCTTCCCGACCCGCGCCCCCACCTCCCTCACAGACCCCTTCGGTCCCTGCAGACCCTCAAGCGACCACGCTCATGGCGGAGGCTAACGCCCCCCGTGAGCAAAGGCCGCCAAAGCCCAGACCCCGCGAGAGGGTGACGGCCGATGCCCAGACGGTGAGGCTTCCTTCTTCTTCCTCGGCTCCCGCCACCCAGGTGGCGGCGCCAACGGGGAAGAGGAAGAAGAAGAAGAAAAAAAAAAGAAGCCAAAGGGTAGCCAACCTGCGGCGGTGGGTGCACGAGCTGCGCAGGAGCAGCCCGTGACCGCATCAACTTCGGTCCCTTTGCCTCCTCGGCCACGACGTGCCGGAGAGAGGCCTGTGTTGGAGGCTGTAGCCCCTCCACAGACGCTCCAACACGAACCAATGGAGGTAGGGTCAGTGCAGACCTCGACGGGGGCTCCGTCAGCTGCCACCCCATCCCTCCCAACGACGGTCCATCCTCGAGCCCACCTACGGCCTCAGCAGCGCGACGGAGGGATAGCCCCAGGGCATCCCCTCTCCGCCGCAACGCTGTTGGAGTTGTGGGAGAGAGTGTCGGAGGCGATCCGCGAATTTATTCGCGCGATCGCTTCCCTCATAGCCCCCTTCGGGGGACTAGTATCGGGACTCAGCCCATTCGCCCCGCAGCATGGATAGGGACGAGCTGCGGGTCATTTACTGGAACCCCGGGGGGGTTACATCTCACAGGATGGACCTCATCCGTTTGGCCCAGGAGTACAGACCGCATGTCTTGCTCCTGGGAGAAACAAAACTCGGTCTGAGTTTTGTTTCTACGAGGCACTGCGAGGTTTGTAGTGCCTAACTACATCGTGTACCGAAGGGACGAACTGACCCCTGAAGGGATCCCGTTCAGGGGAACGGCGGCTCTCGTCAGGAGGGATGTCGTACACGATGAGCTAGAGCTACTGAGCTTCACTAACACCAGAACGGTGGGGGTGAGAGTGCAGGTATCGGGGGTCGAACTGCGGATTTATGCCGCGTACCGTCCCCCGGACTACTACCTCGAGACGGCAGACATCAGACGGGTCCTGAACTATGACCGTCAACCGACATTGATTCTGGGAGACCTCAACGCAAAACATACTGCGTGGGGCTCCCGGAGTATATCGATGGCGGGGAGGCGGTTGATCGATGATGCCGAGAGGGGGGACTACTGTGTGGTCGGCCCCGACGAACCAACGCACATCCCGAGCACGGCGAACTTTCGTCCGGATGTTCTGGATGTGTGCGTTCATAAGGGGTTACGGTGCCCGATTAATATCGAGGTACTGTACGACATGGGTACCGCTCACTTGCCGATCTTGGTCACGGCGAGTTTGGGGATCACTCGTGTCGCGGCCCCTCCCTTGAGGCCCAGGGTCGACTGGGAGGCTTTTCAGTCTTCGCTAGTCGACCAATCACCGTTCCAGGATCTGTCTACCCCTGGTGACGTCGATGATGCGGCCGTCCGCCTCACTGATTTCATCAGGGGAGCCATAGACCAAGCGACGACCATGGTGCCCAGCAGTGGGTCCAGTTGCAAACTCCCGGCGTCGATTGAGGCGTTGATACGTCGCAAGCGACGTCTGCGGAAGCTCTGGGCGACCACCAGGTGTCCCAGGATCAAGCGCGAGCTGAATGCGCTGGAGGAAGAGGTAAAAACGAAGGTTCGTTCCTTCCGGGGTGAGTCCTGGGAACAATAAGTGAGGGAGGCTGGTGACGACCGCACCATGTCCTCCCTCCACAGGATCTGCCGTCGCCTCTCCTCCAAACCTGCCCCTGTCTATCCTCTTATGGATGAACAGGGCCGCAGGTGCTTCACGCCGCAGGCTCGCGCCGAAGTCCTGGCTGGCTCGCTGGAAAGGCAGTTCACTCCGAACGCCTCGGTCCCGGAGATGGCTCACTTCCACCGTGTCTTGGAAGAGGGGGTTACCAAATCCCTAGACCCTCGTCTCCCGATGCCAGCGCTTGAGGAGGATCAACTGATCACACCTCGTGAGGTGTATCAGGCGATCAAGACCCTCAAGCGCCGTAAGGCTCCCGGGGACGATGGTATCCCTCCTATGGCACTCCAGTCTATCCCGTCCAACGTTCTGGCACATTTGTCAGAACTTTTTAACTCCATTCTCCGCACGGGTCACTACCCACGGACCTGGAAAGTGGGCAAGATCATCGTCTTGCCCAAGCCCGGCAAGGATAGGCGTCAGGCTTCCAGTTACAGGCCCATCACCCTGCTCTCGCACGTCGGCAAGTTGTTTGAGCGGCTACTCCTGAGGAGGATATCTCCGCATATCCACCTCAGACCGGAGCAGTTCGGTTTTAGAGCTGGCCACTCGACGACTCTACAGCTAGCCCGTGTATTGCACCACCTTGCTGACCAACGTAACTCCGACCGGTACACGGTCTCAGTCTTTCTCGACATCGAGAAGGCCTTCGACCGGGTATGGCACGGGGGGTTGGTCAGTAAGCTGCAATCCACCGGTCTACCTCATGCCTACTGGCGACTGCTGGGGTCGTGGCTGGAGGGGAGATCCTTCTTTGTCGCGGTCGAGGGGTGCAAGTCGTCTGTGCGCCCCATAACGGCCGGGGTTCCACAGGGTAGTGTCCTGTCCCCGATCCTATACGCCCTCTATACCAATGACATTCCCACTCTGGAGGGGCATCTCCGCGAGTGGGAGGAGGATGTGAAACTGGCCCTCTTCGCAGACGACTCAGCCTATTTTGCATCCTCCCGAAGTGTTAAACTTGCCGTCTCCAGGATGCAGAGGCTCCTGGATGTTCTGCCTGAGTGGCTGGACCGGTGGAGGGTCTCGGTCAATGCGGGTAAGACCCAGGCCCTACTCTACGGTCCGGTCCGTACCATGGCCGTCCCCCGTCTCAGTCTTCGTGGTGTGGATGTCGTGTTTAAGCCCAGCGTTCGGTACCTCGGGTGCGAGATTGATCGGTCGCTACGCATGAAACCACAGGTCGATCGAGTGATCGGCCTGGCGCGTGCTGCGCGGTTCGTCCTGCGGCCGATACTCGCGTCCGCGTTGCCGATCAGGACTAAGCTCGCCATCTACAAGACTTATATCCGCTCACGTGTTACGTACGCTGCTGAGGCCTGGTATCACCTCATACTGCCGTCCCAGCGGAAAAGGTTGCAGGCCCAGCAGAATCTTTCCCTCCGAGTCATCGTCGGAGCAGGCCGTTACGTCCGCAATGACGTGATAGCCCGGGACCTAAAAGTGGAGTCGCTCGAGGGGTTCATCGTCCGGCTCGCTCGTAATATGTACGAGCGGGCCGACCGGGGACCCCACGAGCATCTCCGCAATATAGCTCCCTTACACGCACGGCCTCCCGAGGGCGTGGCGTTGCCTAGGGAGCTAATAGGTCCCCCGAGATTCCTCGGAGTAAATTATCCTACGGCGTAATAGCGTGGTAGGATATAGGCGATCCCCTCTACGGGACTGAGATCCTTGTGTTGTCCGTCCCGCACGTCTTAGATGGAGCCCACGGGGGCTACCATCACCCTCCCGATAGGGAGGTGCAACCCCGCTCCCATTAGGGGAGCTGTTCCCCCTTATGGGGACCCCCCACGTTTCAGTGGGGTTTATTTTTATTAGTAAGCCCCCTTATGGGGCTTTTATACCCCCCCTCAGGGGTTTGGGTCGCCCAGGCTAGGTCTGGGGACCTCTCACTGAGGTCTGGGGTCGTGGAACGGAGCCACGGACTCGTCCGGAACTCCGTTCCGCGTCTCCGGGTCCCACTCCCCATCAGGGAGCGTAATCTCTTTTAAGAGATCGTTGCCACCGCTCCTAACGGAGGGTGGCAAGTATATAGCACCCCATTTTTGTCCCCCTCCGGGACTAAATCCCCCTTCAGGGGATGGGACTCCAATTTGGGGGCCCCTTTTTTTTTTTTTGCACTACGGACATATGTCCGCGGTCCCGCCCCCCTTATGGGGGCGGCCGACCTCAGCGCTGGCCCTTCTCTTCCCACGTTTCGTGGTGTTGTCGTGGGAGGGAGGGGCCGGCGGGGGCTGGACGGGGCCTCACACCCTTTGTTTTTCTTTTAAATACAAATCTTTCATTTTATTTTGCCTTGTTTTGTTTAATTTTTACTGTTTGTTTTTCTCTTAGTTTCTCTTAGTTTTTGTATAGTTTATTTTTTCATTTTATTTCTTTGATTTATTGTGGTTAATTTTAGCTTCTGTTGTTAGTTTTATCTTTGTTTTATATTCATTTCTGTAATTATAGTTTCCTAGTATTAGTTTTAATAGTTTTTCCCTTAGTAGTTTCTATTGTAAATATTGTTAGATGTAAATAAAGGGTTATCCCACCCCCTAAAAGGGAAAAAAAAAACAAGTTTTAGGTTTGTTTGGACCAAATTGTTGATATTCGATCATTGTGTTGTTCTTCACCTCTTCATAAGAAGACCGCCCAGAATGGGCTGGATTTCGGCCGGAGCTGGCGGAGATACAGCGAAAAACCAAACCAAAAAGAACCAGACCATGGGTCAAACCCCAGAAAGGGGTCAACAATCAATGCCACACCATCACCTTCACCTCCGCCTAGAATGGCGGAGAGATTATTCCCGGGCAGCGGGGTGCCCCCAAGGCCCGTCCGTGTCCCCCTGACGGGGGACACGAAGACCCCCATGGCTGGCTGGGACGGCATTGCGAGTACTGTTTGAACCCCTTTGTAACGCAGACGAAATTTCGCGGGTTAGCTAGTTCTTTATAAATGAAATTATATTTGAAAAAATATATATTTTTTAAAACAGAATAACATATTTTTGGTACAGTAAGTCGATTATTTTGTGTTTCATATTTATTTTGAAGTTCATTATAATTTTATCATAGTTCTTGAATAGATGTTGAATTAGGTTTATTTTCATCACTAGTGTACTACTTGCCTCCTTTGTACTTACATTTACATTGGATTATAGAAAAAAGTTGGATGTGCTATTTAATTTATGTTGAAGGATGAAATATTTTGTTGATTTATTGCGGTAATAGTATGATGTTGTTAAATTTAGGTTCTAACAGGAAATAAAATTCTATTATATTCCATTGACATGGTTGAGGCGACTATAGAAATTATCAATAGTATCGTACAAACTACAAATTGATTGATTAATTAAGTTAAATACTGTTTACCTTCAAAAACAATAATTTATCAACATAATTAGTACTCAATCCATAAAATTCAATTAATAAAACAAAACCAGATAATGTCTTCGAGAACTGCCATTAAAAGAACATTAATCATTTAACAGCTGGTTTATCATTTAAAATAAGAACATTAAAACCGGACAACCTGTTCTTTTATAACGGTCTATGATTTCCGTTATTGGATAGTTTAGTAAGGATTTAAGTGTATTAATATATCGAAATCTAAAGATAATGAATTTACTAGTAAATGGATGACTAATTTTATTGTTATTATAAATTTAAAAAACTCATTATGTATTTTTTATATTATTATGTATAATTACTAAATTACAATTTAGCATTATGTGCCAGTTTATTTTATGGTCATTAACAAAATAAATAAATGAAAACCAGAATAACATACATTTTAACTTAGTAACATTAATTTTTCTCAATATTTTTCTTCAAGCATCATCAAATTGAGATTATTTTTTTATTATTTTAACTACCACATCCACAGTTACCACATCCCGTAGCTCAGAAATAGTACGTACCGAACACCAGTACTCATGTATATTAAGCGAGTATTGAACCACAGCGTAGATGAATTCGCAACAACTCGATCGGCCTCCTTACAATCTCGTTGATTATTATTTTGCATGTGGCCATTTATAAATTATCGCTGGTATAAGGTTGTCGCGCATTTAAAAATTAATGTCGAAATTCAACTCGAATTGATGAAAAATAAAATGGATGTTAAGTAATTTAATTTCTATGGTTTTATTGAAGTTATACACTTAGATATTAGTATATTTAATAGCTATGGTTAAGTAGTTTTTAATCTAAAATTTGTTTTGAGCGACAGCCCTAATGGATAGTGATGAATAATCTAGAATTTGATGTTAAACAGTTGCACTTTGACAGTTGATTGAACCTTGTAGTTTAGTATTATTTTTGAGTGTGTATTTTTAATGCGTATTTTACTTTTGTTTCATGATTCACATTACAGAATAGATAACTGTAGTAATACTTATTCAGACACTCGCGGTATTCTATAATACTTTCATACGTACCAAGGATGGTTAAAGAAGCTATCGAGTGTTCAAGACATAACACTTTTAACAGGGGTAACGGCTTCAGATTATCGAGTATGTGGAATCCAGTGCTAAACACAACAGTCACCAAGGGTTCATGCTCAGAGAGTCTTGTAGATACAGTGAGTGTTGTGTGTCGTGATGTGAGTTCGAGTTCCAGTGGTACTACCCAAAAGCGAACGAGAAAGAGGGTAGACAGATTTGTTTGCTCTTAAATCGACCCGCAGTATCCAGTCTTCTCGTGATCATGACGTTTGCAACAACGTTGAAATATCGAGACAACTCAATTAATTAAATATCGTGGTAAGAACCCGTTGAAAATGCATGAAAGTAATACTTTTGTATGTACTTCAATTAAGTCCAATAATTGTAAACGAAGAAAGGTCTTTCATGTTACTCTGATGGTAACACAATAAGAAATTCATCGATATGAAATTACAAGTAGTGTCAAACGAGTATAGGAGCGAGTGTCAAATGTATGCAAAAATGTGTAGAGGATGTCAGGGTCCGAGCTGGAAGGTGGTCACAGGAACTCCGTCAATAAGCAAGATAACCTCATCGTGTTTAGGTTCTAATGAAGCGTTCTGATGAGGACTTTTAGAAAATTCCCGGAAACTATTCCCATGTGACGCAGACGAAATTGCGCAGGTCCGCTAGTTATAAATAAAGAAAGCTCTTTTATGTTTGAAATAATAAATTCTACTTAATTAGAATATATTCTCTTTAATCAGAATATTAGATGCTTAAAATCTCCATTTCAGAATGCTATTTATCTGTTATCACTTGTTATCAAAGGTTCGGTTTGGCCGAAACCGAAACTCGAATTTTGGCCGAAACTGGCCGAAATCGAAACCGAAACTTTCAGTCGGTCACTACTTTTGTTGCATTAATTAAATTGATATGCTTTATGACTTGTATTTGAATTTAGTATTGTTAATTATTTATTGTAAAATTCATTTAATTCGTCAATAGTGAGTAACGTTATGTAATTTTATTATATTAAAGTAGTCGTTGTTGTTTGTTGAAAAAATATTTTTAAGGTAGGTAAATGCATAGTTTTTACTACTATACCTACACTTATCTAAAAATCAATTAATAAAGCTGTCAGAAGGAACAAGCTGTCAATAGCCCTTGTTCAGTAGCCCTTGCATTTTATTCATACAAACAGACAAGACAAACTACTTAGCTTTATAATATTAATATAACATATAGATAAATAGAACTCTGTAATTCATGCTACAGATAAAAATCCGTAAACAAAACAAATAATTTAACGTTATTTTTTGTACCAATTACTTCTTAAACTATCAAGGCTTGTCAATGGAAATTTTTTGCAGTAATTAAGGCCTCAAGCACTAACTAAATGCTAAACACGTGTGCACTAACATATGTGAAAGTTTAACGAACTTAACACGCTCACTTCAAGACTGTTTATATTTATTTATTCAAAACAAAATACTAATATTAATTCTTCAAGCCCAAACCAGCACAATTACAAAAGGAAACTTTATTTACATAAATTTTATTAAAAAAACAAAACAAAATAGAGAGCTTATTCAGACGCTCGCGGTTTTCTATAATACTTTCATGCATTTTCAACGGGTTCTTACCACGATATTTAATTGACTGAGTTGTCTCGATATTTCAACGTTGTTGCAAACGTCATGATTACGAGAAGACTGGATACTGCGGGTCGATTCTGTGGAATCCAGTGCTAAACACGACAGTCACTAAGAGTTCATGCTCAGATAGTCTTGTAGATACAGTGAGTGTGGTGTGTCGTGATGTTGAAAATGCATGAAAGTAAAATAGAGAGCCACTGTAGATGACATCTATGAGTCAAGCCATCAGTGGTCAGAGCTCAAGAGTGAGGAACTTCTTCATAATACCCACCGTGTTAAGGACAACCACCTTCTGAATCAAACTGATCTTAGTAAATATTGAGAGTCGAAAATGTGTTCTGCATTGGCTTTTTAATTTCCAAGCATAGACCACGTTTAACATGGCATCAACAACACAGAATAACTTTACAGAAATAAAACTTAATAACAATCGCTTTTGTAAAAAACAAGTGGTTTCCAACATTCTCCATACTTAACGTCTCAATTGTTTGACAAAGTATGTAGAAAAAAAAAAATAGACTAATAAAATAATAAAATGAGTGGTATGTATTCTTTACTTCTGTATATTTAATTATTTGTGCCAAAACATACTACGAGTACAATCAATGCGAAATTTTAAGTTGAAAATTCTTGTCACGGCAACCATAGGCAGACCTCTGAGAACTTTAAATTTGAATAAATTTGGCTGCTTCATAGAGATCTAGTTTAGTTGGATGGTTATATGACACTTTATAAGCGTAGTGATGGGCCGTATTCTATTATTAAACGAGTATTTTTTAATACTCACATATACGTTTTTTTTTATGCTTTATGCTGATTAGGCATGAAGTACCGAAAGTTATGCAATTTGTATAACTCAAATTAAAATGTAAACTTATCGAAGTAGTAATTTCAATTAGAAACAATCTGTTGACAAACATTTATTGAATATTGTTTTTGCTGTGAGAAACCATACAAAAATATTCAAAACAAAGAAAAATAAATCACAAACAACTATTAACAGTAGTCCGTGTACAACGTCAGGCTCTCAAGGCCAAGGCAGCGGCCTCGCAGTGTCCCTGACATCACAGTGGTTCAAGGGTTTCGAACGAATAAATCGTCTATACGCCAGGTGAAAACAACTAATTAGAACTAAATCTAAAGTAAAGGTTTTAATGCATTTTGTTGGAGCATGTCTATTTAACATACAGCCTATTTAACTGCGTTAGGCATAATGGGTGTGTTGCCGTTGCCAAGAAAAAAGAAGAACAAAGATTGCCGCCAAAAATGAAAAATGTGAAAATGTAAAAGTTAGAAATAAATTAAATATTAATCGCAATCCGAATTTAATTACATATCAATCTTGATAGTTTGAATCCGCAACACATTTTAAGACACTACTTTTGAAATTTTACTCGATTAACGAAAATATTATTATCGTGAGAGAATCTGTATATTGCCGAATTGAAAATCTTCAAAGATATGCTCTAGTCTTAATGTAGCTAAAAGATGAAATATCTATGGAAAAAACTTAAGCCTAGCATAGTATAGTATAGGCTGAGAATCTAGTACAGGTATCTACTCGTGGATGCAAGAAGCAAAATAATGATCTGCAAGATAGTCCTTTATTACAAACATGCATTTTTTATATTAAATCTATTCTTCTTATCAATCCCTACTAATATTATAATTGCGAAAGTAATTATGTCTGTCTGTTTGTTACGCTATCCCGCTTAACTCTCAACCGATTTTGATGAAATTAGGGACAGACAACCTTTAGACTCTGAGAAAGACTAGGCCTTTTAATTGAAAGTGACACATACGAAGTTGCGCGGGCCCGCTAGTTACATATAAAATGTTCCTGTCAACACTCAATATGGCGAATGTTGACGCGTAATAATTCGAGTACAGGAAGTACCAGAGTAGTCCCATCACTAAAAGCGACGCACTGTGTTGCTAGGGGCACCGTTCACGCATAATTGGTTGTTTGGTCGCAGTCTGACGTCACCTCCAGCCATTAGAATAGTTCGGAATGTCGTTGTTTAGAAGGACGGCATGTACTCGAGTCCCTAGTTCATTGTTTTAACTTGCATGTATTAGAAATGGTATTTGTTTGAAGTTAATAAAAACTTATAGCCTTATTGGCATGTAAACGTGGAAAAGGTAGGTGCACCTTACTATCTCGTATATATACGGCACAAGCGAGGTTGTTAGTAGTCACCGTCATTTTTAAATTTCTATATCAGGGACACTGGGGCGGCGCGACGGGAAAGAGTGCAGTACGTAAGGCGTCATGCCGTCCTACATAATGCAGTGCTGGATTCTGGCTAGAGTTCAGATGCTCAGTATGAGCGATTGGAGGTTTTAGTGAGATTCAACTCCCGTTTCCGGCATTAACCTCCAACTTAATGGAAGCAGCTCACATTATGTGTCAAACACTTCTTCTATTTGTGTATAAACTATTGAGAAACCATTGATTTTTTCACTTACGTTTCATCATAATCGGAATTTAAAACTACGACGCAGTAGTTTCCTGTTGATGCGGCGTTTCATGTTACACAAAAGAAATGCAAAGAAGTCGACTCGAAATAGGCGATTGGGATGTCTAGGAATGTAGAAATGGCAATGTGGTATGTTTGACCACGTATGCGGTATCAGACTTTCTTATTTAGCAAAAAAAATGCCGTTTATTTTCCCTCTAAAACTTGAATAATAGCAATTATTAGTGCTTTATTATGATAAAAAGGATTAGGAGCATGATTTTTATAACGATTACGGTTTTTCAGCCTGTGCATTGTGAGGTCTTTTTGAAGTAATTTTTGTACTAAGTTGTGCTATATGGCTTGACTGTGACAGCTGCAACAAACAGTCTTATTGTTAAGTTGCTTTAAATCCTTGGAATACAAAACCTTGGAATCACCTGATTCCTGCCTGCTAACTCATCTGGCTACATCAAAAAAAAAACGCTTTAATGAACTTATTTTTGTTGTTTTTGCACCTCTCATTGATTTGAAATAATTTCAGAGCGTCTATCGACCATTTCAGGAACATCAAGTATACAGATACATGCAAAAATGCCTTTTAATTTTTGTTTTAGTTGGAGGAAATCGCCGGATCCCCACCCGCCCCGCGGATGGGAATGTATGTGGGAGTTGAACCTCACTAAAATCTCCAACCGCTCACACTAAGCGTCCGAACCCCGGCTGAAGCCAGAACCCAGCACGGGGTTATTAGGGGTGGCGCGACACTTTCCCGTCGTGACACTCCCGATGCAAAAATGCTTAGCTTTATTTGATTATACTGTCAATCTGTACTAAAGCTTATTACTAAAAGTCTTATAAATTGAACTACCACATCGTAATTACTTTTATAATCCATGTAAAAGTGTTTACATTGAACAGGAAATGATGGATGAATAACATTTTGTTCTGTTTTAGCATTTGAATTTCAATGCAGTTTCCTTGTTGTTTGCGTTCTGTAACTTATAATATAAAGTTTATTGTTTTGATTGCATGCTTATCTCACTTAATACCTATATTTTTGTTTACTTTAGGTACTAAAATGGATGAAACTGAAAGCTAAAGAATTAATTGTTACTTGTGTTTTTGGAACGTATATTTTTTTTATCTGTGTTGAATGGAAATATTCTGTTATGGAGGTTTATGGGTAAAGGACCTCCTTGAAGTAAAGTGAATCCTGTACTACCTAATCTTAAGACTCGTTTGGTTGTTGAAATAGGTATTGGTTAATAACAGTTTGTAGAATAGTAGTTTGTTATAATAAACATTGTAAATTAATAAGGGCTCGATAACGTTTCAAGGCTGATTCTGTCAAAGTATTTTTTTGTTTATATTTGAGAATTTTTTTAAACAATCGCGGTTATCTACATCACGTACACTATTACTAACTTTTTAACCACTAAATTAAAAATAATCGTGGTAAGAACCCGTTTAATAATAGGGTAAGTGATATATAGGAGAAGTTTATATAAGTAGTTTTTATCTGCGGTTTTGTTAGTGTACTTCATTAGCCATGTATTCATAGTTGGACATAATATAACTTTCTTACTCTTACCAAATGGTCTTGCACTGTTTATCAGCAATCGAATTGCTGCAATTTTAGTCTAAAAATATATTTACTGCAAAGGTAGGGCAACTAAGTCTATTGCGCTTCAATTTGGCCCTTCTTTCATATTAGAAGCATTTTATGACAAATTGTAATTCATTGGGGGGATTTTGCCAATACTCGTCACGCTTGGCATACGGGTTGACGAGCGCAGGATGTGGTTACTGGCGTCAATGATGCTGCTGCCCATCATCGATTTGAGCTATTTAACCACATCAGTTGGATGGATTGGAAATCCTTGGGGGAGGCCTATGTACAGCAGTGGACGTCTACAGGCTGATAATGATGATGATGATGATATGACAAATTCGTGTAACTTAATTTTTTCATTGCTTCCATAAGTCTACTTCGTGGGAAGTGGTCAACCCGACTAATGACCCCTATCAGTATCCATTGCATTATGTAAAGAGGAATAGAGAAAATATTTTTTTTCTTTTACTGTCATGTACGCATACCTCGTATGTCAACGGGCCACCTGGTCGTAATTGGTTACCGTTGCTTATGAACCTGTGCAATGTCAGGAGACACTGAATTTCTGTGAATGCTAAAAAGGAACTCACATACATACATCCAGTCACCCACATGATTTGTAAGTTCTACGGTGTTCGATTCACCAAAATGCGTCACTAATCTGCCCCGTCTTAATAAGTGACAAAAATTTAATCGCAGCGACAAAGACTCCACTTAACGCGGGCAATGGCGTAAAGTTACGTAGTTCCAGAATTTTCATTATGTCTTTTAGGGACGACAGATTCCCCAGAGGCAGCCAATCAAAATGAAAACGAGGTTTGAGCGACACGTGTATGTTGCACGTGTTGGTTTGTGGATAAATATGAAATAAATATGTGTAGTTAAAGGTTAATGAAAAACTAAAGGTAAGTCAATTATTGAAATGTTCTTCTTAATTAGTGGATTAAAGAAATGTGTTTATAGACTACTTGCTAATGCCGTAGTGCGTAATGCTTTATGCCGCATAACCTAGTGCTAGGTTTTGGCTGAGGCTTGGACGCTGATATGAGCGGTTGGAGGTTTCAGGGCGGTGCAATTCCCACATATCCCATCCTGCGAAACGATTGGGAATCTGGCCTTCGATTGTAAAAAAAATCCATTATTACCAAATCAAATTATTTAACAGAGATAGTATGTGTTGTTCATATTCAAATTTTACCATATATTTGGCAGTTCACATCTGAAAATTACTGAACGAAACTTAAAAAATATCCGACTGTAATATTTTCGAAGCATTGTGAATAGCCGATCTAAGAATGATGTGAATAGCCCTTCTGGTGATGACAAACGAATCAGTAAACGTTACCTTCGCCTTCATTTCTGAAGGTCGTCCCCCAAAACCTTGCTCGCTTTTCCTCCTTCCTTTCGATTTTCCGCCGCTAGCCTTAGCTTTATTTATCGCCAAACGAACAGCGTACCAAAAGCACACATACAATACAGCTCTTAATCAGTACTTAATACGTATTTTAGAGCTATCTGCACTGGTCTATCAATTGGGTTTTAAACTATGGATTTATACTTCTCTTTGTCAATGAGTGTCTCTGGCTTATAACACAATTGATTCCTTAGAACGGGGCTGTTGAATACGGAACATTATTCTGTCCTAAAAAGGACTAAGCTACTTCTATTAAAATGACCCCTCTTTGCAGCTGCTTCCAACACCTGCGATGGGTCGACAATTAAACATACATTGCAATTGGTCGGATTATCTTTTTCATAATAGTGTTGAGATTTTAATACGAATACATACACGTGCCATTTGAGATGGAAATTAGCAAAGGAAATCGTATACCTGTTTACCTATACAAGTAATTTAAAAATTATTCAATCTAATCGATTAGATAAGTTTAAGGTCGTTGCCTTTTGGTAAAACGCCTTGTTCGAAATATGTCTCGAGTGAAATAGAAAATTCGGGCCTCGCCTTTCGACCTATTTTAAACGTTCATAAAGCTCTGTACCTACACTCTAAACCGGAGAGCCTTTCAATTTTCCGTATAATTGGCACCGTTCGGATGGGCAGATGATGTTAAAGTGCTTTTAATGTTTAGCGTAATATTATGTCGGGCATATCTGTTCAGTCCCGGTGGAGCATACTCGTGGATTAGGCCGCCCGTGGGTTGCAGGCTCCCGGCTCACCTTGGAGAGTAATTATAATGATCGGCGCCGGAACCCTAGTCTGGGACGGGACTTCTTCCTGGAGGGCGTGCCGGGCGGCAGGGTGGCGCAGCGGAGGTACGCCTACGCACTTCCATCCCTTTCCCGCAAACAGTTTTTCATGCCTGAAACATGCTCCGTCCTGCTTGCACGTCCCGTCTCGACCCCCACGCCCCCACTCACCGTAATAACCCAATTTGTAAGAACCCCCCATTTTCAAGGACGGCCGTCGGTCTTTATGGCGGCGGCGACGGCGGCGTTGATTCCCGACCTTGTTTATTTCAGTTTCTTTTTGTTTAGGAACTGGCTGAACTTATTTTTGTGTGTCTGTACCCCGCCGAGGTAACCACGGTGACGCGCTGTCCGATAGCGAATTAACGTGATAATCGGTAGCCTCCCTTTGTACCTGTTCGATTCCAATTATAAAGTGCTCAAAGGCGCTGAAACACAGAATTCCAGTTCCTTTGCCGGCTCTATAAGTAATTGGATGTATTTTGTTTGAATGTCGATCAACAGCCCGTGAATTTGTTCGTTACGTTGGGTAAATACAAAGTTTTATGAGATAGGCAGCCAGATTTTGATGTGGAATTTCGGGGAGCGTCTGACCTATTTCACTGCGAACATTATATAGTCCCAGCAGAACGCGTGCACATGAAAAATATACAAAGGCTTTGTGTAGGCGCGGTCGAGCGGGGACAGGCTCATTTGTTAAAGTCGTTGTAAAGTTCAAGGCCGTCCAAGGCACCCTTATCAAAACCCGTCCGCTGGTCCGTCTAGACGGCTTCACACCTTCATCCCTTCAGGGAAACGGTTAAATCGCAAAATGTACTTTTTTCTTGGTGATTTACACGTGTTTTAGATCAGCTTCATGTTGTCAGTCGTTGACTTCTCATGTTCGCAGTATAATTTTCGCAGACGGAAGAGTCTGTTTGCAGAGTTCGCGAGCAATTTACTAAGAATTTCTTGAAATGATCTCAATTTGTTATTTGTTCTTAAACTCCTCTTCTTTGCTAGGGAGGTGACATGTAGCCATTATCGCAAAAACGATTGATATTTTTTATTACAAAAGCCGATTCGACACGTCCGAGTTCGATTGATAATCGATTTAGCATGCATCTCGCGAAACAGTTTATTTAGGAGGAAAAAGTTGAAAGGAAAACCGATTCTATTTACGGTAATGTTTTTATTTATTGATTGAATCGATTAAGCTTCTGCATTTACACAAACAAGTCTGCTACGTAGAAACGTGGTTCGTGACTGAAAAAATCGAAATACGTATTCTACTCTTAATATAGTAAATAAGTGTACTAAAGTGTAGATGGCCAAGTCTGGGTCTTTAGTCAAAAAGTATTTTTTTAGAAAATACTATAACAATCATTACTTACATATTCATTTTATCATCACGAACCCCGTCTTTGTTCTCATATGGAATTTTTAATCACGATATCAATTTGAACCGAACCACCCAACTACTGATTTAGTTCATCCTTGTTTGGCCCAAAACTTCAAGGGGGAACCTCCTGCCTCCAGCGAAGCGTCTCATTCGAAGGCCTTTTCATTTTAGCGCACCGATTTCAGTTAACATGTACCCCGAATATTAATACTAAGCAAACATTATATAGGTTCCCTGTGCGTGTGCTGGTTATATTAAACGAATCGTTAATTGTTCATGTGGAATTCATTTAGTTATTTTTGTAAAGGAGTAATGGAGCTTAACAGTAGTTTGTGTAGAAAAAGTTGTTTAAATGCGGTTGAAAAATTTTATCAGTGGGTCTTTCTCTGGTTTAAAGTGTCTAAGCAATCTAAATTGGTGATCTGTAAATCATTTTTCAAAAACGTTTTACCAACCATAATTTCATAGTGAAAATAATCAGCAATATAATTTATTGAAAACGCACAAAAAAGAGGCAAATAACTCTTTTTTAATTAACACATTTAGAAGTAAAGTGTCAAAAACCTAAATAAAGTTACATACCTAAAAATGTTGGTACATTTTTTGTAAAATTTTACAATTTTAAAATCTCTAAATTCCTGGTAAATTTTAATTAAAAAGGCAGTCTGATACTGGTGAACCATGACCTTCGTGGCCGCTTGAATAATGAGAATTTCCCTCAGTCGAAATCCATCGGGTGTATTGTTGTAGAAAATGGCTTTCCTAATAGAGCTTTACAAAAAATTTGGTTGGTTGGTCTTAATTGTGCACTACGTTAACACTATACTATTCTTTCAGAAGTTAATGGAATTTTAAAAGCTACAGTTTCAGATCACGATTTCAATCCTAGCTACTATAAGCGAGTAGCATTTTTGTAGTTGAAACCAGACTAAAGAGAGAGGTCCTTAAAGGTAGGTCATATGTAGCGGATTTTCAGTGTTTCTTGACATTGTAGAGGTCCATGAACGACGGTAACCACTCATGATCAGCCCGCTGGCTCGTATGCGTATGTCATTAAAAAAAATTAAGAAAAGCTTCAAAAAATCTTGATATTAAAATATTTTTCGTCATAACAATTCTATACACTCTCTGACTTCCTCATTCTATACAATTATGTAGCAGCATTGATCACAGGCTATTAAAACGCAGCAGGTAGCCATCTTCCAGTAGTGACATATTTTTTTCGTGAACTCAAAAGGAAACATTTTGCTGTATCAGTAAAATCCTAATATCCAGACAAAGACCAACCCTATCCGAGAATTTAGGTTTAAAATACAGGTTTTAATGTTGATAAATCGAGTTATAGTTATCATTCGAATTTGGGTCTGTCTGGATGGGCAAAAAATTAGCACCCACCCTAAATAGGTCGGTCGGGTTGGGAACGGACTAAAGGTCAAAGGTTCTGTCGTTTAGGTAGCTTTGTGCGAATGTAACTAGAGCATTTTGTCAAATACAGCACCATCGGGTTTGGGGTCACGAGGGGGAAGGCTGGAGGGGGGGAGGCTGGCTTGTCGAGCCGATTATCAGATAGTTCAACTGCTGACAGTATGTAAGGTTTGAGTTGTATTTTGATAGTTTGTTGTAGCTTTGAAGGTAAAGTATATTTTACAGTTTATTCGTATATTCAGAATGCTACTGTACTGTATTAAAATCTGTAAAATCTAAATTACGATGTGTTGCGAATATTCGTTAACTTCATGTTGTTGTGAGATAGCTAGAACTAGAAAGAAATAGAACAAGGTTTGTGATTCGAGTATAAAATTATCCAAAAATGTGAGTGGAAGTTTAATAATTTGTAACAGATTTTTATTTCCAAAGTTATACGTATGGAAAATACCACATACACTTATTTTTATTTTCCCATCTTCCTACAAACATTGCAGATAACCTGACCTCAATTCCTACTTAGACTACTGCTTCCCTCTCAACTGTTGTTGCGTTCGGTCCCGAGCGGGCGCATAGAGCGAAATGTGCCACCGATAAAGCGCCCGCCAGTAACATGAACTTATTTTTTTTGTTGGTAGACGTCCACTGAGCCACTGTTGTGTCGGAGATGGGGTTCGATCGAGGAAATGAGCCAGGACCAGGACATTGCTTCGGGAATTATAAATTTGGAAACTAATGTTTGATGGGCTTGTGGCGTGCAGTCTGTGGAATTTAATAAGCAGTGCATAAAAGGTTTTTATGAGTATAAAATGGCTTTTAAAAAAAATGGCGACTGATTATAGTATACTTTCATGCAATTTCAACGGGTTCTTACCACGATATTTAATTAATTGAGGTAAGAACCCGTCGAAAATGCATGAAAGTATTATAGAAAACCGCGAGTGTCTGAATAAGTTTATGATTATAGTATTTTTATAAATTTGATTTAATTTAAATTATATTGTGTGTTTTCAGAAAATAGCAATAAATGTGTTTTTAAAAGTATTCTTCTTTTTTGCATTTCCTCAATTTGTTTTGTGTTAGGCCCCAGGCGACTGGTTTGGTTATTTTGTAAAACTTCTGGAAAGAGTTGATATGACGAATTTTGGTAAAGGCTTTTATTCAGTAGAAATAGGCTATTGAATAAAAGTATAATAATTAACTTGAAATGCTACGTATACATTAAGAAATTACAAAACTGCTGTCCTAATTTTGGTTTAACGAACTTTGGAGAAAAACTCAAATAAATCCAGGAAACGACATTACCATATTCTATTATTGGTATTTCAACCTTGGTTTTTTTCCTGGAATCTACACTAAAATCCTGGAAACTACAACAGTTATTTTGGAACGTTAATCTTACACCCACTTATTCGAACTTACTATGAATATCTGAGAAAATTTTATGTGTCTAGTAAACGATCTATTTATACTAGTAGTAAAATGAAGAGACTAGTCACCTGACTGTAAGTCAGTGGCGTGCAAGACTATTTAGTCAGGGTATGCAGAAATGTAAAATTTGGAACGAAGTTCCTTATCGCGCGTTATCGAAAGGGGGCTAGACGGAAATTCTTATGAAAAAGTTGTCACGACACTTTTTTTGTTTTAGATGATTATCGCTAGATGGCGCTGTGATCAAAATATTTTGTAAAACATATCCTTATTTTGTTTTATATGATTAATGCTAGATGGCACTGTGATCAAAATATTTTATTTAAAAAATAAAATTTTATTACCATTCCCTCACTAATTAATCGAAAGGAACTTCGTTCCATCCGGGTGTCCCTCTCAAGTTTTTTTTTCTTATTATTTTACAAATTTACTACGATCAACTTTGTTTCACCTACAAAAGCGCTAAAACACGCAAATAATAAAAATGATGATATTTCCATTAAATTTCCAGCATTTAATAATTTTCGTTGTATTTTTAATCCACTTAAAAGTAAATCTAGTAATTTTTGATCGAAGAATACATTAAATAATTAGGTACAACCCTTCATTTAAAATCTTTCAAGCCCGTCATCCATTGTTACAAAAGCGCTGAATATCCACGAAAACAGCCCAGATTAAAATAAATTTTTGCTTTCATGCAGAAGCCGTAAAGTCTACTTTTTGTGCCTAGAGAAGCGTTTTCGTGAAACCTAAATTGTGCAGGGCGGAATAAGTTATTGTAGCGCAAATGCTGAATATCGAGGTCGTCTGAACAAAAGGGAAACTGGCTGGAAGCACGCAAACGAACACGCACACAGGCTTCGACCTTTCACTAATTAGTAATTAAGGGATAGTGACCTTCGTGATTTTAGATTTTGAGATATTTATGTTACAATAACCTGAGAGAGCGTGCATTTAAGTAGTGTTTGAGATTGTACTTCAGTTGATGAAAATTATAACTTTCAAATTTTTCTATTTTTATGAATACCTACTCATCTTCTTATATAAAAATGAATTGCTGTTCGTTAGTCTCGCTAAAACTTTAGATTTGGCTCATTTTAATCTTGAAATATTCGTAGAAGTCCAGGGAAGGTTTAAACGGTGAGAAAATTTCCTTATGTGACGTAGACGAAGTTGTGTGGGCTAATTAGTTATAGAATATGACTATTACAAGACTTAAATTAACTTGCACTGGATGTCATAACTATTGTAACGCGGATAGAACATTACTTTTAACTTATGATTTTACGATGAATCTTTTCAGAACTTTTAAACGATTTTTTCGTAAAAGTAAATAAATAATTTCATTTGGAAAACAGTCAAATTTTCAAAACACCCGGAAAAACTGTCGAGTGAACTGCAAAAAAGTAAAATTTAAATTTTCTGTTTTGAACGCATTTGCACTTGTTGAGTAATTGACGACTTGTGTAGTTTTATAGCGTCATGTGAGTGTCACAAAATAATTACTGGACAGAATTAAAAGTTCTTAAAATATTGTTTTACGAGGTTTAGGTGAAAACACACTACACGCCGTACGCGTTGTAGGGCGTAGTAAAATATGTCAAAAATGTATGAAAATCAAATTGTTAGAAAAATATACGCTGAAGTGCACACACTGCCGGTAGTAAGAGGTCCGACCTGTAAGACGAGAGGAAGGCAAGATTGTCTGAAAGACGATATGAAAATTTGCGGTGAGACTCGTGCCACATTAAGAATGTAATGAGTGGAGAGAAAGAACATATTGCGTAGGTATCATTTGAATGGGATAAAGTTGAGCTAAAGAAAAAAGAAACTTGAGAGGTGTCATGGGACACCCAAATAGAACGAAGTTCCTTTCGATTAAAAGATATCTTATATTTTTTTACTAACGTAACGCGCGATATGGAACGTGTTTTAAAAGATTTTGATCACAGCGACATCTAGCGATAATCATCTAAAACAAAAATAAGGAACGTGTTTTAAAAGATTTTGATCACAGCGTCATCTAGCGATAATCATCTAAAACAAAAATAAGGAACGTGTTTTAAAAGATTTTGATCACAGCGCCATCTAGCGATAATCATCTGAAACAAAAAAAAGTGTCGTGACAACTATTCGTAAGAATTTTTTCCGTCCAGCCCCCTTTCATTACGCGCGATAAGTAGATGATTACTTCTGTTCGGAATAGTTATTTTATGTGAGTGTCCAGTTGAATTATGAGCGTTTCTGGGAGGACTGCCAAATCGATGACCAAAAACTATTTTTCTCGAAGTGTCATCGGTCGTTGACATTTTTTTTTGTTGTATATCGGTAGGGTGCCCATGAACTATTTTATACCTCTATAATGTCTCAAGGAAGCGATGGTGATACCAGCAATCAGGCTGCTTAAAAAGGTTTATTTTGTAATAGTTTTTATTTGGTGACCATTTTCTATTAGATGAGTCATTTTCTCCTTTCCAGTTTTTATGTGTTTTTAAAAAGAAATGAACTTCTGTTTTGGATTTATTATTGTTTTGTAGGTAGACGGAATTACTAGTAGGGGAACGAGGGGCTTGTTGTAACAGGGGTAAGTAGTAACAGGCTTTTTTCTCTAAGATCTTAAACTTTATTAACGTATTTGTTTTACTTGATTTAACCTATAAACCACGACGCGTCGTATTGCCATAGTCAGAGTCCCGCCGACCGACGCAGTGACTGGAATTGTGCACGCGCTTCATTTTTCCCAGGTAATATAAAATTTAACTATAGTAAAATTTTGGTTTGCGCTATTAATGCGACTAATAATAAACTTTCCATAACTTATTTACATTCAAATTTATCTACCTCTGATAATGTATAACTGTTTTTGAGATTGCTTAATTGTTTAAATAGTTATCTTAATAAATATTAAAAATCATACCATGGGGTTAGTTGTAACAAAATGCCGGGGCATGTTGTAACATGCCCCATGTTATGATTTAGATACCTACTTAGTTTTTTTCTTACTTCTAGAATGAGGGTGTATAAAAGAAAGTCAGAGCGGGCAACACAAAGCCAAGAAGTGTCCGAGTTAGCGGCGGCTGATGTTTTGGAAAAAAATGCAGTATTGATTTTTGATAAGAATTATATAATATATACAGAATATAATATATAAAAGATGTCAATTTTATTTAAAATAAACAAAGAAGAAATGATTAGAGATATTAGTGTTGTTTTTTTGTCGTTACTACTTGCCCCGGTAGATGTTACAACTTGCCCCAAGCACGGGGTAAGATGTAACACGGCACTTTTTTTAGAAAATAATTGATTGTAAAGTAATGACCAACAGTTATAGTATTATTTTTACTTGGTTTGGTAGAGGAAGAGTTATAGCATCCATCCACCTTTATTTGGTAGGAATATAATCAACAGATCTTAAAATATATTAATTTTCATGAAAACTGTTACAACAAGCCCCTCGCTCCCCTACGTACGTGATCCTAAGCTTATTGTTCTTCCTTTACATTTCGCAAAACAACCTGTTAATTAACGTGAAGTATTCATAATAAATTGAAGTGTTATGAAAATAGATTTTGTTGAGACTGGTTTTTTTCATACAAGGAGCATGCATAGTCGTTTACTTAATACGGGCTGAATATAATATCTTCGAAGGGTTTTAATGCTTTTCCAATACGCTGAAGGGTTTTAAAAGTTTTCATATTCTCTCATGATGTTTTACTACATCCTTTTAAACTAAGTTACATACATTTCTAGTACTACAAATACTACACTTATATTTCTTAAGAATTAATTCACTACGAATTATTCCTTAATTTTTTTTATTTTTTATTGCCATGTAGGCAGACGAGCCAACGATGATAGCAAGTGGCCACCGTCGCTCATGAACCTCTGCAATGTAAGGGGACATTGAGGGGTCGCTACCTACAACCTAACTTTAAGGACTTTAAGGACCCTTCTTAAGCCTCGTTTAAAGAAGCATTGTGCATCTTCCATACATTCTATCTTTAGCACCCAATGGTTGACTGGTAGAGAATGTCCATAGTGTTAAGTCTGCTTTTGTACATGTCTTTTAGTGTGCACGAAATAATAAATAATGAAATGAAATGAAATGAAATGAAATAATGAAATGAAATACTTTATTTTCAACATTGATGACGTACTCATTCTTGTTGACGTCAAAAATTACAAGCTACCACCAGTTCGGACACAAAAAATAATAATTGTAGCCACCGTCCTGAGAAGAACTGGCAAGAAACTCAGCGGGCATGTCTTTTTTTTGTATAATGAGCTTTTTTTTTTAATATTTGTACAGTATTACACAAATTTACATTAAATATACAAAAAAAAAAAACGGTTACGATAATAAAATGACCTTGGCGAGCAACTCATTCCCACTTTGTGCAATCGTCCAAATATTCATTGACCTTATAGTAGGCTTTCTTGCACAGACGTTCTTTAATAGTTTTCTTAAACCTATGTATAGGTAGGGTTTGAACATCTTGTGGGATTTTGTTGTACAAGCATACAGACAAACACCTGAAGGAATTTCTTATTTTATGCAATCGACTCATCGGTAAATCAAGTTTATGTTTGTTCCTGGTGTTTCTACTATGTAGGTCAGACTTTTTAGGAAATTCCTCAATATACTTTCTAACATACATTAAATTTTTAAAAATGTATTGGGATGGTAGAGTGAGAACTTTAATTTCTTTAAATTTTTCCCTCAGGGATTCCCTTGAGTGCATATTATAAATAGCGCGTATAGCTCTTTTCTGCAAGATAAAGATCGTTTCTACATCGGCTGCATTGCCCCATAGCAAAATGCCATAGGACATGACACTATGAAAATAACTAAAATAAACTAAACGAGCCGTGTTTACATCAGTAATCAGCCTAATTTTTTTTACCGCGTATGCTGCGGAGCTGAGCTTACTCGCTAATTTATTTATGTGGGGTCCCCACTGCAGCTTGGAATCCATTGTTATACCAAGAAAAACAGTTGACTCAACAAGCTCCATTGACTCCCTACCAACAATTATATTACTATGTACCTGTTTTACATTTGGTAAACTAAACTTAATACATTTGGTTTTTTTTGCGTTTAGTAAGAGATTATTAACACGAAACCAATGGACCACACAAGAAATCGCATCATTCACTTCGTCATAAACAGTCATTCGTCGTTTAATTTTAAATAATAAAGATGTATCATCAGCGAATAATACGACATCGTGTCGGGTCTCAATAAAACTAGGTAAATCATTTATATATATTAGAAATAGAAAAGGACCCAAGATGGAACCCTGAGGTACACCCATACTCAATTCGGCGCCGGAAGATCGGTTTCCTTTAACATCGACTATTTGTGTCCTGCCCGATAAATAGGATTTAATAAGCGCTAACGTACCATCCCTAATACCATAGTGATGTAGTTTCCTCACCAATGTTTCATGGTCAACACAGTCAAATGCTTTGGATAAATCACAGAATACTCCAAGAGCATCCTGAGACTCCTCCCAAGCTTGAAAAATCATCATCATCATCATCATCATCAGCCTATAGACGTCCACTGCTGGACATAGGCCTCCCCCAAACCTCGCCATAACGACCGGTCCTGCGCCGTCTGCATCCAGTGACCTCCCGCGATCTTGACCAGATCGTCGGTCCATCTCGTGGGGGGTCTACCAACGTTGCGCTTACCGGTTCGTGGCCGCCACTCTAGAACTTTTCGGCCCCAACGGCCATCTGTTCTTCGCACAATGTGTCCTGCCCATTGCCACTTCAAAGATGCAATTCTTTGGCTTGAAAAATATTTTTGACTAAATAAACACCTGCATCAGTAGTAGAGCGACCCCTCGTGAACCCGAATTGTTTATTGTGTAGCAGGTTATTTGACTTAAAATGGTTTAAAAGTTGTTCTAATATAATTTTTTCAAAGATTTTACTCAATGTTGGTAGTACTGATATAGGTCTGTAGTTAGAGGGGTCATCAGTATTACCAGATTTAAAAAGGGGAAGGGGTGTTTCATTAAGTCAGGAAATACACCACACCTAATACAATCGTTAAATATACTAGTAAGATGAGGAGATATAACATCTATAATAGATGAATAAATACAATACCTAAATAGATCTTAATTGTTCTTTTGAATTAAGATACTTCTCAAACCTGTATCACCCATAGACAAGAAAAAATATACGTAAAACAAAACACAAATTATTTGTCATCTACTTTTTGCTGTGTATTGTCAATTGAAGACCAATAGTGTTAACTGTACACTAAAATGACTTGTATCTCAGCGACATAAAGTTCATAATAGCTTGTTTTAGACTCCAAATTAGTAGAACAATTGATCGATATGCAAATGTTTTTGTTTACAGCTCTCAAGAGCTCAAGGTTTGTGCCTAAACCGGTAAAATTGTAATGTTTGCGTGGTAATGAAACTCAAAAGTCAAAACAAAATGTCAAAAACAACCACAATTTCAATTAGTAAAACTATATCTACCTAATATTTTAGTTGGATATAATCACCGGAATTCCACTTGCTCCGGGGGTGGGGTATTTAAAAGTCGAACCGCACTAAAACCTCCTACCGCTTACATAAACGACTTCTTATCTAAAACCATTGAATATATAAATGGATTTCAATTAAAACTTTCAGTTTCTTTTTTACTAAAGTTAATTTGTTTTTCGGAAAGGAACTGTATAAGAAACAGATTCTTTTGTAAGCTAGTTACAATATTGTGTGCTGTATATCATGTATTCTTTATGTGAATGTCAAACACAATCTTCTTATCTTTTCCTTGATGCACCTTAGTCCAAAATGCGCAATGACGTCATACCGCATTGTCCCGTCAATTCCTAAATAACAACCACAAAAAATAGCCTAAGAAACGATTGGTTAGTTACGTCACCCAAACTTTGATATACCGCATGACTTGCACAAACTGTACCGCAGCAGACACGTCTTAGTGCAGCGCAAGAAAAGTCGTGGTCGACCTTGAAAAATCATACATACAGCTTATCGCGGAAAAACGTTCGGTTCCGCGGCCTCGTCGCCAAGCGCGAATTGATAGACTTGCAAGACGGGGCTATTGCCCTCCCCACACCATTGCAAGGCCACCCAGGGCCGTATTCGACGCCAGCCGGTATCCATGGCGATGGTGGGGCCCGTTGCGATAGATACGCCGGGTGGGGGCGCCCGACCCCCCCGCCGCTTATGACGAGCTCTTTTCAATTTGCCTCAACGGCGGCTAAATCTTTACCTGAAGGCCGAATATTATGTCAGGTGGTACAGGCCCTGGGAGTCGAGCCCTGGTTCCGGATTTTTTTAGACACGAGCCGTTTTAGGTCGCCCGAATATTGCACGTGTATCGTTATTGATTTTAAGGCTTGGGCTAATTGATGCTTGAAGCCTGAACGGTGTCACGCAATAACTGTGCCAGTTGTGAGTCGCTGAAGTTTCATCACAATTCGTTTATGATTCCGTATTTGATTTCACAATGCAGTTTTTAAATTAAAACTGGAAAACTTTTAATATTATATAATACTAGCTGACTCGCGCAACTTCGTCTGCGCCGAAAAAAAAAATTAGGGGTGGACTACCCCTAACATTTAGGGGATGAAAAATAGATGTTGGCCTATTCTCATAGGTACCGGATAAGTACAAAAAATTTCATCAAAATCGGTCGAGCCGTTTCGGAGGAGTTCAAGTTCGAACACCGTGACACGACAATTTTATATATTAGATTAGATTATATATTACGTATAATAATAATAATTTTACCACTATTCTCCCCTTTGATAATTTTAGTAATTCACAATAACATAAAATATGAATTACCTACTAAAATTATTGAAATTCTCTCGCTTATATCCGAAAAGGTTTCAGAATAGGCACAATTTTCGCTTTCCAAAAGACCTCTAGAAACTTAAATGTTTAACTAAATACCTTAATACAAATACCATATTTACTAAATTCGGTCACGAACCTAAAGGTCCAGAAATAAAAAAAAAGTATTCTAAAAACCAGAGCCGTTTAGAGCATCGTTTCTGAGAATCGAACTGTAGGGCCTTGAAATCATTTCCAGAACGTTGGTCCCCGTGGTTCCCTCAGACGCGTATATACGCGCGCGTGTGTGTGTGCGTGCCAATGTGTGCCTACGTCATTAACATACGCCCAGAACTTTGATTTCAAAATATTATTCTGACGTATTTAATTAAAAGGGAACGATTTCAATGAGTTTGTTTAGCATTATTTATGTTAGGAGTTTCAAGTTTACATCGACTTTTGCAGCTTCTGTTGTGATTCCTGGTTCTTCAGAAGGTTAATGTATCGTAAATTGTATAATTTTGTTAAAATATTTAACAAAATACTGCTTTCCTGCTCAAATTCAATTAATTCAAGACCATGTTACGTTGAAGTTGAATTTGCTTAAGTGTATTATTCAGATTTTTTTAAATAATATTTTTAATATTTTGTTTTATTTCCTTGTATGATCTTCTGATAAAATTCGTAGGCAATTCAAAAATTAGACGTAATTTCAAGTTTTACGCTTGACTGCTCAAAACTACAGTACTACCTAGTTGTATTGTTATAACTACCAAATCAAAAATGAGATAATAAAATAAAATGAGATAGTAAAGCTAACTGCCTAAATGACAAGACTCATCAGTAACACGGACCTCTATCGAAGGACACTAATACGTCATATCCTTTAGGATATAAAGTATATGGATGTATCACTATGAAATGTTGCTTTGTACATAATATTATTGGCTCGCTAACTTCCGTTGCGCGCAAATGACAACTGGTAGGCCAACTGTCAAACGGTGTTACACATAGCTTCGATGCCGGCCAATGTATACAAAACCCCCGTTTACATGTTGAAATGAAATACTTTATTTTCAACATTGATGACGTACTCACTCGTATTCGGACACAAAAAAATAATAATTGTAGCCACCGTCCTGAGAAGAACGGACAAGAAACTCAGCGGGCTTTTTTCTTTTATGGTCTACCGTTGGTCAGCCGTCACCGTCATTTGTTTTTTACGTGCGTTAGACAGTGGCGAACCAATATGTAAACGTATTATGTATGTACCACCATTTTGTCAGGTACCTTTAATACTCAGACTTTGGTTAACAAATGACTTTTAATTGAATTTGGAACGAAGTTCCTTATCGCGCGTTATCGAAAGGGGGCCAGACGGAAATTCTTATGAAAAAGTTGTCACGACACTTTTTTTGTTTCAGATGATTATCGCTAGATGGCGCTGTGATTAAAATATTTTATTTAAGTTATAACAATTAGTTTATAATAAAATTTTATTACAATTCTCTCACTAATTAAACGAAAGGAACTTCGTTCCATCCGGGTGTCCCTTGACACCTCTCAAATTGTTTTTTGCATGAATGAAGTTTCTGAAACGTTTCACACTTGCTCTCATAATTGTTTGGAACCACATGGCGTTAGTGAAAGGTACGTTTGTGTGTACGTCAGTGCAATTTGTATGAAGTTTTCTTTCTATATAGTTAGACTGTGCTCAAGTCTTCTAAAAAAATACACAATAAAAATAAATAAAAAGACGTCGATTTTATCCAAAAACTTTTTGTGGTATTTGTTTCCATCAAATTGTAATTTTGTTCAATTAAAATATCACGTGTAATTTATGAAACGTGTATGCATGAATGTTTTTGCGCCTACTTCGTCTTCCGTAAACACCGTTCAATGTTTTTAAACCAGTTTGGATTATGCATAAATTGCGGTGACGTTATCAGTCAAAAAAATAATTTTCGGTCATTTAATTTTGCGATGTGTTTTAATTGTATTTAAAGTAATGAATTTAGAAAATGAGTTATTTTGTTTTTATTTCATACAATGGACGCTTAAATAATAATATTGAGCTATTTAATCATCATCATCATCATCATCAATCATCTTTCTATTTAAATAGTAGGTTTCATGATCATATTTTTTTTGTTTTATACTCTTAAATAATTAATTATATAAGTTACGTAAAAAACTTGTGACAACTACAAACACAATTTTTTTCAAACAAAAAATATTCTAACAACTCTTTCTAAATGTGCATCTAAATGCGGCCCTGCATCGAAATTACAATGTATGCCAAGACGCAGTTTGCTATTTGCGACCGGGCCTCCCAACTTCATAACACGTAGCTGCGCTCGCCTCACTACTATCCGCCCCCTTTAAATTGTATCCTAATTTAATAGTACAATCATAGATAAATGTACTATACAGAAGTGTAGTGTGTTTCCCGAGCGCTGTGACTTGTTCTTCTAAAAATGACTTGAAGAGTCCTTAAAGTGTATGACATTATTATTTTTATTTATCAATCATCTTAGGATCACACTACACAATATAAAATTAAAACATTAAAATAAAGATAAATAATTCAATCAAAAAACATTTCATCATATAAAAATTAATATAAATTATTAAAATAAGGTATAAAAATTTGATCATTAAATACAAAACTGACGTTGGAGACGTGAATGACAGTAACTACTAACGATCAGATGGTTAGTTCGCATGCCTACAATCTACATAGCAATGACAAAAATGTATATACCACCGTTTTGATCAACAAATCTGAATGATTATTTTTGAAACCTTTAGCACTTATTCCGCGATATTTTGAAATCATTCGTTATTTCAGGGAATGAGTTCGTCAGATCAATTTCTATGAGATTTTTTATTCTGTATAGTCAGTTTGTCGTACAACTACAACAAGTTATGCAAATAGTACGGAGTTACAGTTGTTAATAGAATGATAATAGTGAATTGCTTTAGTCAACATTAGTTTCTGTTGAAAAAGGTTTAAGGATCAAGATCGCTACAGATTATATAACATTGAAAAAAACTTCATAAAAAATCGTTTCCTACGAATTCAAGTCTTATTGTTTCTGGGAATAAAATCCGAGTAGTAGTTCAAGTAGTAACATTTCTCAATGTAGATAGTCCGTTGTGGGATTCTCCTCTGTAAAACAAATGATTCTGTGGTACATCTCAAGACGCATTTTAAGATTTTTGAGAGGGATAGAACAGTATGTCAATTGAAATTGCGACCTTGGAGTGGCTATCGACAGGGCATTCGCAGAACTGGTGTCCAACGGGACAAAAATCTAGTTTAGAATCTGGATAGTGAAACAACGGTAAACACTGCATTAATTCTATAAAATAGGTCTAAAGTTTGAGTAACTTAGCAGGGATATTGAAGTCTTAAAGAGTCGTCTTATAGTATGTGATAGATAATGTGTGACGAGGAATATTTATTCTATTTGGTCTTAATCCTATTTATCATGGTGGCTATAAAATATGGACTTCGGCATTAGCTGCAGTTGTACATTTCTCAAATGTGATATTTAATGTTATAATTTGAAGGGAAGAAAACTATAACTGCGTTTACTCAAATAAAACGTAACAACAATTAACAAAATCCTTACTTTTATCTTATAAATATACAAATAAAGTACATTTCACGTTGTTTTCCAGAACATTTCTATTACGTATTTCGTATCATAGTTCAAAACAGCCTCCTCAATTCGGTCGGATAATAAAATGTATGCAGTGGACTTTGAACACTAGATTAAATATTTCATCAGAAAAACAGAGCTGGTCAATAGTCTATATAAATTATTAAATTTTTCTGAAACGCAGTAAATCTACGTCTGAATATAATTTCAACGAATTACCATACATTAAAGTGTTAGTCGTTTTGAAAAACATTATTTAAATTGCCAAACATGAGTAACATACTGACAATATGCGTTGGTCGACTGCATTGTAACGACGCAAAAAATCTTCAACGAAGTTTCTAGATGTTTTTGAGGCGCTATTTTTAAATCAATTGGAATAAACAGGAAATTTGGAAGGCGTTATGTAATGTAGTAAATTGTTGGTGTTGTCAAAATGATTATCTAAAGATCTTGGTAACAGGAAGGATAGAATATGAGAGTTTTTTTTTTGTTTTAGTTGGAGGAAATCGCCGGATCCCTACCCGCCCCGCGGGTGGGGTATGTGGGCGATGAACCTCACTAAAACCTCCAACCGCTCACACTCAGCGTCCGAACCCCGGCTGAGGCCAGAACCCAGCACGGGGTTATGCGGGGTGGCGCGACGCGTTACGCACTGCGGCACACTTTCCCGTCGCGACACCCCAGAATATGATAGTAGGCTGTCCGATGTTTTTTGAATTTCTTTCAATCACAATGCAATATAGTACATAAGTTCTCTGATGACTGTAGCCTAAACGATAACACAAATTGTAGTAATAAATATGGCTATCTTCCCTTTTATTTTTGAGGGTTTAATTTCACCGTCAAAATATTTAATTTCGTTATACTAAATCAGCGAAGTATTTTTTATTAAAACTCAAAACATATTGAAATTAAGTACAGCGAAGGTCTAAGAACCCCGTCCCTGCTGTAACTCAATAAAGCTAGGAGTACCTTGTTAAAAGCGTCATTTACATCGCTTCCGACAATATTTAAGTTTAATATCTGACGTAACAAGATGGCGGATGAAGTGTAATACGTTTAGTGCAAGCTGCAAATATTTCAAAGCTTGTGTAACTATGCAAGTTTGGATCAAGCAATTTCACGAACCTCCTAAATTCCCGTTAATTATGCATGAAAGTAATTGTATTTAAAAACGATTTTTAACATAAATTATTTTAGTATACTTCAACTCAGTCTCTCGCTCTCTAATGTGCTAATTCATGATGTGTGACATTTCTTGAAAACCAGTGGAGATTATCTCTCAAATATTTTTCTCAATGATTATCATGACGATTCAAATTTCGAGTGCCACTTGCTCATGAAACAGTTAATATTCTACAAGAAGAATTAAATGTCAATACTTAATATTTTGAGTTGAAAGTAACGTTGGTATCACGAAATGTTTTTGAAGACTAAGCACGTACGTACGTAATAATACGTGCTTGTATTCGCTGAAAAAAGTTAATGTTCAAAGATACAGGCGTCCTTAGAGCTTTAGTGGATTTTAAAAGTAAGTAGATCTCTGAGTTACTTGAAATTAGCACTCTTAAGATTCTGCGCCAATTTCCATACACACACTTACATTCATACATATCTATAAATGAAGAAGGAAAATGCCTAACGTACCAAAATAATTATGAAGTATGTATATTTAAGTAAGGAGATTTTGAAACATACACCTAATTATATTACCAGTAATATAATAGGACAAAAAAACTGTACTGCACTGACCAACCATTGCAATGTTACCAGAAATTGTAGAGGTCTATCTACGGTATCCACTTACGATGAAATGAACCATTTGCTAGTTTGAATGTGAGAAAACAAAATTCATAAACAATTAATCTGGTAAATATAAAGTTGCACACATATACAAATTCATATCTACACAGGAAAGCTAAAGCCAAACCAGAAATTTCGGGTCGAACTATCCGACATATTAAAAGCTAAATATTTGGTCTGTAAAATGGATGTTCGGATGGCGAGCTCGGCGTCCCGGGAGCCGCGAAGGATCGTTGCTATAGGAACCGGCTGGTTCACGATTTAACGCAGCTTTATTGATTGAATGGATCACAGAGTGCCGGGGCACTGAAATACAGGTGTTCCTAAACTAGACGGTTTGGTGGCCGGAAATTATGTAGGTTAGTCTAGGCTTTCAGTGTCGAAGGGAACCAATTTTGATGATTAGTTTTGGATTGGTTGTGTTCTTGTGGTATCTTGTTTGTATTTGAATGAGTGATAGTTTTGTTCGACACACATATTAAAGGACATTACATATAGTTTTGTCAGATACAAAAGAGTTAGTCATATATTTGTTGTGAAAATTTCTCTCACTATCGTTTTGTAGGGTTCCGTAGTTCTTGTAAGGAACCCTGAGTATTGGTGTGTTCATCCGTGCGTCTGTTTAAGATTTTTCTCAAAAAATAGTATGCTTAAAAATATTTAACTTTATAAAAAATACATAATATGAAAAGTTGGTTTCTTAATGCCATATAGAAAGACATACCAACAGGCTACCTCATCGCAGGTAGATATCGTTCATCATAGGCATCTGATGACACATTTGGATCACGCGTAATTTACCTTTAAGAATATTTCTCAGATTTCCCACAAAATGTTGATCAAACTAAACGATTACCAGAACTTATTTCCCAACATATTCCCTTAATGATTAAAGCTTTAATTATGAACTGTGAGTACATATCGAATATACATATTGCGTACAAAGAGGGGAGGTCCTTTGATCTCAAACTCTCAAACCATAATAGGGCTTCCAAAATGTCACGTGCTCATGTCGTATGTTATCACGATCAAATTCCATGCATTCGGGATTTTGGCGATTAGTTCAAATAATATCTTAAATAACCTACCCGCAGTACTCAGTTTTCCCGTGATCATTGCGCTTGCAACAGAGCTAAAATATCGGAATCGCTTATTTAATAAAAATCGTGGTAAGAACCCGTTTAGTAATTGTGTAAGTGATGTAGTAATATCTTTGATTTTAATATCAATATATGTTATAAGTCTTCTCCATACTGTTTCCACATTTTGAAATTTGGTTTTAGTTTTAATTTTAGGGCAGGGTAGAACACATGATAAGAGAGGGAGAGGAAAAGTGGACGAAATTAGTGACAGAGTGGTACCCTAGGAATAGTAAAAGAAGTCGAGGAAGACAATATAAAAGGTGAGAGGAAGACTTCAAGAATATGGCTGGATCGACTTGGATACGAGTGGCAAGGAATAGGCAAGATTGGAAGTCCTTCGAGGAGACCTTTGTCGAGAGACAAGCTGTAATTGAGTTTTAATATAGTTTAGATTAGTTATTTGTAAGAAAAACAGTAATAGAGGCTTATTTTATTTTTTTATATGTTATAAATAAAAAGGACCCTAAATCCTTCGATGTGTGAAGTCCCCAATTCGGAGAAACGTGGTGGACTATACCTGATCTGTCTTCCGAGGAGACCTAAGTCCAGCAGTGGGCAATAATGAATTAAAACAATACATAGTACAAAACCTTCCCGCTGTCTGTCTTAAATCCTAAAAATTGTGCGATGCATTACGATGCGATTTTTTTAAAGGAAAGAGCGGTTCAAGGAAGGTTTTATGTATACTAAAATAAAAATGAACAAGAAGTAATATGTTAAGAAAGAAAGGAAAAGAATAAAAATGCACATCACAGTCGACTATTTCAAAGCAGAGATTAAAAGGTAATCGGATCTACTGGAAAAAGAGTCGACCATACTAATTTCGGCTTCTATCTTTTAAAACTAAATCACGTAAAAGCATGATAATACAATAAAAAAGCAGTAAGTTACCAAAACGTAGACTCTCTAAAAGTATTAAATTCAGAACTCTAAGATTATAATTCCTTTTAAGTGTGTCTAAACTTATACAAAAGATCTATTTTGAATACTCATTCTATTTTTGTATCTACGCTACAATCACTTCAACGTTCATCGTAAGAAAATACTCTTAAGTGAAAAGAAATCTTTTATAACACAATATTTGTTCCAATAATCCTTTTCATTCATGTATTCCTCGCGTCTGTTTTGCGACTACCTCTATCAATAAAAGTTTGCAATGAGCTCTTTTCTGTCAAGGAATTACGATACTTATTACGTAAGCGATAAGTGAGTTATTCGCGTGTGTATTTTGTCTCAATTTGTACTCAATACAAGATAGAATCTTTACGTTGTTAGCTGACCTTAAAGCATGCCATGACCGTGAATTGATTCAAGTACATTACGCAATCAATGCGTTCATCTTTCCTTGTCAACGTCTTATTAGGAATTTATGCTTTATGACAAGTGTATAAGTGTTATTTTCGCTTGGAAACGGTTACCATCAGGATTGATATGCTCACCACTTGTTGCAGCATCATTTGGAGCAAACGATGTTTCCTTATTGGCATTTTTGGGGTTATCATAACATAATCATAGTACACGAGGAATATGTTAGATTATGTATCTCGTCATGTTAGTGGGAATAGAAGCATTTTGCTAAAATATCCGGTTCTTGATTGTACGATTTTTGGTACCTACTTACAAAGTTAAGATTAATCATCTAAGGCATGTGGTAATAGGTATACTATTATTATAACAATTATAATAATATTCCAAATGTTAAAAAGAGTTTAATTTTAATTTTATTTATTAATATAAAAATACAAGGTCACAAATATAGAAGTCTTGCGACGTGCCAACACAGAAAAACAACTGCTGAAAACCATCAAAAGAAGGAAATTGGAGTATATGGGGCATATCATGAGAAGCTCGAAGTACGATTTGCTGCACTTGATCGTACAGGGCAAGATCGAGGGGAAGAGAGCTGTAGGTAGAACGAGAACATCTCGGCTGAAGAACTTGCGCCAGTGGTTCAACAAAAGCACTCGTGCTTTGTTTCGCGCTGCTGTGTCAAAAGTACAGATCGCCTTAATGATCGCTAACCTTCGATAGAAGATGGCACAGGAAGAAGAAGAATATAAAAATCCTTATCATTAACTGGGGATTACACTGTTACTTAATTACATTTACTAAACGCAAAAGTTTTGTCTAATTCTTCATTGATAAAATCTTCATCGAGTTGAAATGAATACGGAATGTATATAATCTTAAACATAAGAATGTAAAAGAAAAAACACAAGATTCTTAAAATTTTGAGGTTAGTCCCATGTTTTAAAAAACAAAATAAATATAATAAATATAGTAAGCCCCATATATCCACACAAGGTTAAGTTTAATAGTGGTACAAATTGAAGGTCATGGTAGTTGATAGTCATATATTATGACGAGTAACAATATAATCAAAAACTGTACCGTAAAACGTCACTTAAAATATCTAAAATACCTAAAAAACGCTTTTCGCTATTTTTTTTCTATTTCATATAACAATAGCGTAATAAATTTCTTTAAACACTCGCGGTTATCTACATCACTTACACTATTTACTAAACGGGTTCTTACCACGATTATTTTTAATTGAACGATCTCGATATTTCAGCACTGTTTCAAGCGCCATGATCACGGGAAGACTGAGGAATTGCGGGTAGGTCATTTAAGAGCAGACATCTGTCTACCCTATTTCTCGTTCGTTTGCCGGTACCACTGGAACTAAATTGTTTGCCGTGCAATTAAAAACAATCGTGGTAAGAACCCGTTTAGTTAATAGTGTAAACAATAGCGTACTTAGTATTCTTCCTTAATATCATTATCAACAACCTATAGATGTCCAATGTTAGACATGGACCTCGCCCAAACCTCGCGACAAGTCTTGCGCTGTCTGTGTCCAATGACTTCTCGCGATCCTGACCAGATTATAGATCCTTTTTTTGTGTGTGTTCCTAAATATATTCCATTAAAAACTCTATAGATTAAGTAATTCTATTATAAAATTTTTAATAAAAAAATTAAAACATCTACGTGTACATAAACCTAAAAATCGAAACCTCTTTTCGAACAAAGCGCGTTATTTTAAGATCATTCTAAGAAACAGTAGCAAGTTAAGTATTAATTAAATTATTATTAGTATTTGAATGAACGATGATATTAATTAACGGTTTATCTAAAATAGTATTGTTGTTATTGAAGGCAAATCGCAGATGTGTAGGCGATTCAAGCAGAGTACAAGGGCCGTATGTATAGTTCACTTTTGAAACATTTATTATATTATTTTTTTTGAGAAGTTCCAATAATCGTTGCTTTTCATTCAAGCCGTCATTATTGGTGCTATACAAGGAAGGCGATTTGATGATACTGCTACAGTTAAATATGTGTAGATGATACAACTTAGATGAAATTATAATCATTAGTCGTTTGATTAATACAGTTTATATTTCTCTTTTCTTTTTATTTTACCCTCATTACGCACAGTAACTGTGCCCAAAAATTTAAATTAAATGAAAAGGACTAGTTTCAGATTATGCTAAAAAGTAATTCGTTTTGGATATTTTATGTTACAGCAAGTGTATTAAAATTAAAATATTACACCTAGCTTAAACAGATTTTTAAATCTCATTCTAAAAACACTTAATACGAACGAAAAAAAAATGCACGAAAGTTACTCAAGCTTTTGCCAAGAAATCTAAGGATCTTATTAAAATAAAAAACTAAAAAGAAAATAACATAAATACAATTTTGAAACAGGGAAGCGCCCTCTTATGAATAAAGAAACAAAAAAAGAGACAAAACATTTCATTCTTAAGTAACAGCTACAAATACGGTACTACCGGCGCTTTGAGTCGGTTTTCGGCCGTGACCATGACTTTCATGGTCATGGTTGGTGTACAGGAATTCCTTCTTGAGGTTACATTACTTGAGGTAGCTGTAGGTTATGTATAAACCAGTTAACTACACATTGTTGCCAAGATTTGTCTTTTTTGTATAACGTTCATATTTTGGTGATTTGATTATTAATTACTTCATTATTTTTTTCCTTTTGTTTTGCAGTTTCCGCGTGGGATTATTGTATTTTTGGTTGGTGCTTCCAATCAAATAGCATTTGAAATTAGATTTAGATAAAGGGCTTATTATAATACTGTGGACACAGGTGTGGCAATTTCTATAAATTCGTAATTTTTTGAAGTATGTGTTTTTCAGTGATGATACATATGAGTTATTTTGATGATTTTCATCATCGTTACCTTGCATATTGTTGAACCTCTTACATAATCCACCTTCTTGGTGCTAAGCGAATTGGTTATTTTTTAGTACTGAAAAAGAGAAGAGAAGAGAAGAGAAGAGAAGAGAAGAGAAGAGAAGAGAAGAGAAGAGAAGAGAAGAGAAGAGAAGAGAAGAGAAGAGAAGAGAAGAGAAGAGAAGAGAAGAGAAGAGAAGAGAAGAGAAGAGAAGAGAAGAGAAGAGAAGAGAAGAGAAGAGAAGAGAAGAGAAGAGAAGAGAAGAGAAGAGAAGAGAAGAGAAGAGAAGAGAAGAGAAGAGAAGAGAAGAGAAGAGAAGAGAAGAGAAGAGAAGAGAAGAGAAGAGAAGAGAAGAGAAGAGAAGAGAAGAGAAGAGAAGAGAAGAGAAGAGAAGAGAAGAGAAGAGAAGAGAAGAGAAGAGAAGAGAAGAGAAGAGAAGAGAAGAGAAGAGAAGAGAAGAGAAGAAGAGAAGAGAAGAGAAGAGAAGAGAAGAGAAGAGAAGAGAAGAGAAGAGAAGAGAAGAGAAGAGAAGAGAAGAGAAGAGAAGAGAAGAGAAGAGAAGAGAAGAGAAGAGAAGAGAAGAGAAGAGAAGAGAAGAGAAGAGAAGAGAAGAGAAGAGAAGAGCAATGCAAATAAAGTGACAATTCATGACTAGACGGAGTTCGAGATAACGAAGTCTACATGATATAAGTTTTTTTTTATTAATTTTTATTGCAAGTTAGATAAACGAGCATACGGCCCACCTAATGGTAAGCGGTCACCGTCGCTCATGAACCTCTGCAATGCCAGGGCAAAGAGGGGCCGTTATCTACCGCCTACCCATACAAGACTTTTCTTAAACCTCGTTTAAAGAGGGACATGTCATAGCGCACCGGGAACACCGCGGACGGGAGTCCATCCCAAAGCGGAGTAGTAATAGGTTCACTGTTATTCTAGATCGGTAAAATTCGTACTGCTAGTTTCTCTTTTTTATCGTAAGGAGAACGTTCAAAGTCGTAGAAGTAAGAAAGATGAATTGAATTGTAGAGAATTTCAGTGCAGAAATCCAACTTTATCCATCCATTCTTGACAGGATTGAAATAGTCGTTCTAAAAAAAATTGGTTGCGATATCCGACTAGCTTTTCTATAGTATTTTCCAAAATCGTTTAATTGTATTTCTTTGAAAATAGTTGAAATTTTATTTTTGTAATGATCACACAATTTCAATTCAAAAATCCACTTTGTAAAGTTAGTTAAAATAAATTTTAATCTAAAAATGGATGAATGGAAAGAGTAGATGATGACATCATGATGATTATGGAAATGGTATAAATATATCACTGAAATAGAATTAGTATATTAAGAATTTAAATACAAACTTGAAAAACGTGTTTTAGGAGACCTATTAACATAATAATTTGATTATATTTGAAAACTGTTTTCTATAATACTTTCATGCATTTTCAACGGGTTCTTACCACGATATTTAATTAATTGAGTTGTCTCGATATTTCAACGCTGTTGCAAACGTCATGATCACGAGAAGACTGGATACTGCGGGTCGATTTAAGAGCAAACAAATCTGTCTACCCTCTTTCACGTTCGCTTTTGGGTAGTACTTACCACTGGAACTCGAACTCACTTCTTAGTGAGGGTACATATTGAAGGTCATGGTAGCTGATGGTTATATACGACCAGTAAAAATATTATTACCAAAGAATATGGCTTAATGCCTTAGTAATCGCAACTTAAAAATATCTAAAAAAATTGCAAAATGATGGTTTTGGCGGAGGTGTGGGGTGCGCGAAATCACTAGAGGTCGTTAGTCAACACACTTTTAGCCGAAATTCTTCTATCTTTTAAATGTTGGTCGAAAAATTATGTGTTTAAGTTTCTAAAAGTATTGACTATAATAAAGTATTTAATTTAAATCATCAGCAACAAGAAGTATTTTAAATTTAAAATAAGTAGTGAGAGCTACACGACCTTTATGAATATTCATAACAACCTTGAAATCTTTTTTTTTTGCCATTTATGCAGAGGAATTGACGCGTTAAATTCTCAAAAACACAAATTACCTAATTAAAGCCACAGATTCTAGTCATTTTAATGCATTGAATTTGGATATTATTTATTTATATACTTATAACAGCACAAAAACATTATTATTATGCTGGGTTATACCCTAGAGTATACCTGACAGGTATACTTGATCTAGAGTATACCCGATAAGTTGAAGTGTACAGGTATACTTGAGTATCATGTGCAGGTTTGACACAACCCAGTCAATTATACCGGACAGGTATAATTGTGCACGCATGACTAGATTTCCGGTCTATTAATTATTATAGAATAATATTAATTACCTTTTGTAAATATTGTAGTCATCGAAACTAGGGATGTTGCGAATGTCGATTTTTGGACATTTGCGAATGCGAATGCGAATGTTGACCTTTCAAACAAAAAGTTTAAGGTTTTTTACTGACAAGTCAAGTGAATCTTCCAAAAGTTATTATAATTCACAGGTACTAGGTGCCTATACCTACAAAGTAGGTACCTATATTTTACCAAAACTGGATCTACTTAGGAATTAGGAAGTATTTGCCTTCCCCCCCACCAAATAACTGAAATTCCCCCGCAATTTATTTTGACAGCGGAAGGTTACCTAGACCTATCGAGTTTGGGCTCATTTTGAAGGGCAAGTAGAGGCCTTTAATTTGGCTCTGTCAGATTCCACCTAAACTCACATAACATCCTCCTAACTTTTGTCAAAACATTCGCATAACATTCACATGATTTTTTGCGAATGCGAATGCGAATATTCAAAAATATGCGAATATTCGTTATATCCCTAATCGAAATTATTACATGCAAATAGACCTGTGTATTGTTAAAAGATATTATTAAATAAAATTTTAATTTTTAGTAGTAAATCTTTTAGTCTTAAAATAAGTGGGGAATGACAAGAAACTTTTGATAGTACCGGAGCCAATAGACATCGAAATATCACTAAAAACTACTTCACTGACAAACCGAAAAAGAAAGTAACGGATATGAATTAACATAAAAAAAGTATTTTTGATTCAAAAAGTTACTATCTAGTTCAAACTTCGTATTAGAAATCCAACACTAGGAATAAATTTATTTTATCTTTCGTTATGGCACTTACCCTGTCGAGTGAGAATTACAAGAAAATACGAAACGACACCGTATAGAGGACAACGCCCGAATTGGCAGCCGTTCAACTAGCACTATCTGATGTTAATTTTTCTGTAGACGAGGGATGTAAAGTAATAATTGTTTTGAAAAGCAAGATTACTAAGTAGAAGAAAGCGAAACTTCCCGTGCTGTGCTTGACCCTCTTTAAAGTTATAGTTTTATTTGGCTAAAGGTAACGCCTCTATGTCTTTACTTTGTAAATATTACCTCCTCTCACTCCCATCACCAGGATCCACAATTGCAAAGATTCTTTAGTAACGATAAATACGTACTTTTGGATGTTAAATACACAATAAGTTAAAGGTTATGCCTATATCTGTTAGTTAATTAACTTAAAGTACGACTAATGGTAAGCGATAACATTAATTCATGAATCTTTACAATGTCACAAAAAAAAAAAAAAAAGTATCAGAAAACGTTTAATACTTTCACACTATGTTTTTACATCAAATGTAGCAACTTTAATTACTGTTTTAAATCAAGTTCCTTTTTTTTTTATTGCCTTGTAGGCAGACGAGCCAACAGCCACCTGATCGTAGGTGGTTACCGTCGCTCATGAACCTCTGCAATTTCAGGGGACACTGAGGGGTCGCTACCTACGACAAAAGTTACACTGTATCATGCTATACCTATACCTAATATACTATAGTTGCAATATGAGTGTTATTAGTCCCATGAATGACTGTATTCAGATCAAATATCTCAAGGAAATATAACTCCTGTTGTATAAAACATTTCGCTGACATTCTAATAGTTAAGTTCACAGAACCGGTTTAAGATCAATCAAGTTGCAAACTCAACTTACAGAACATGTAGTACAGAAGTCAAAGTACATACAAAAGTTACGGACGGAAAATTTTTGAGCAACTTTTATAGATTAGGTATGAAAATAGTGCGCTTAGAAAATTAATTTTTGTGTCATTAAAAATAACGCAGAAAGTAATTTAGGTACAAAAATCAAGCTTTATCTACTCGTATATTATTATGAATGACAAATGTCGCTAGATGGCGTAACTATGCATGGACTTCGTTCCTAAATAATATTTTTTTGAGTATCTTTTCAAAAACAGTTTTTATATAGAATGTTGAAAATGACTTACAGTATGATATTTTCGACTATTTTAGATTTTTTATTGATGTGTCATATTTTCTAATTTCTTGTTTTTCAGACAATGCAATATTTTGGAGCACAAATATATCGCCTCATATTATTTCCGTTTTTTTTTATTTTAATTATAAAACAAAACTACTTTTAGTACCAACGTCACGTAGTGTTCAATTTTGTCTACCGCCACTTGGGATAAATAAATAAACCAATTTTGGTATGGTTATATGATTCTGTATTGTATTTTATGTTATTTTGTGTTTAAGTGTGTGTGTAATTGTGGCTCCTGCCACGTAATTGACATAAATAAACAATCCAATTTTGGTATAGTTCTGTGCTTCTGTATAGTAAGTGTTCTGTGTTATTATTTTGTGTTCAAGTGTACACTTACACTTCAAGTGTTGCCAACAAGGCTGGTATTGTTTGTATTATGCAATTGTTCGGTTTTTGCCGAGTGACGTCATAGCAACGTGGTGGTTCATGAACGTGTTCAAGTTCATGTATATGTATAGTTATATGTTGTGGAGAATTCTGTGTGTGGTCGGTCATTATTTAATATTGACATTGGACTTATATGGGTTGACATTATAGGAATGGTATGAGAGTATGAGGAGTATGAGAAAATTCTCTAGGTTTCAGCTTTTAAAGAAAATCATGTCAAGTGAAAAGCCTTAGTTTTAAGTTCGTTGCAATTCAAGAAAATAATATAATCAGACTAGATTGATTATAACGTTAAATACAAACAAAAATTAAACCATCAGTAATAGGTTGCACAGCATTATATTGAGACTAAGCTGATTTCTGAGGTCCCACATTGTTTAAAATTGCAGAGGTCATGCCATGTTGACCATTTATGAACCGGTGGTCCTTGGTTTCTACCTTCATAAAATTGACAAATTATATGTTTTAACAACTATAACTTAATAAAATAACTCAATTTGTGAATGTGGTCTGGAGGAAGGGTCTACAGATCACATATTTTTCAATTGTCCCAGAATGAATCGATCATTTTACGACCAACTCCCAGAAGATATCCCAAAACCCGTCAATATGGCAAGTCTCCTAGCTCTAAAAAACTTACGAAATTTATAGAAAACAATAATATTAAACTCTAATTTATTTTCATTATTTTTGTATTTTTTTACCTTATAGTTCTCGTTTTTTTCACTTTCAAATATCATATTTTATCTACTCATTTTATTCAATGTAGTTTCTATCTCGTTTTATTCATTTACAATATGTACTATTAAGCTTCATTGTATTTAATAACACTATAAACAGTATATATTCTATTACTGCTGAGACTGGAAACCGAACAATATTCTGGCTTAGTATCTTTGAGTCCGTGTATTTGTCTCACTTGACATTGGCGAATCGTCCCCAGTCTTGGTGGACGAGGTCCAGGGGAAAAAAAGAAGAAGAAGAAGAACTTAATAAAAATATCTATGTCTAACATTACAAGTTCATATTACATGTATTTCCTGTACGGAGTCACATGTGTTTGTTGTATGTAATATGACTTCATCTGTCATCACAGCTGGAGGTTTGCAATGTGGGAATATTTTGGACTACACAGGGCGTTGTACTAGGTCTTGTCTATTATTATTATAATGTAAATACATCTTCAGAAAGGAGCAAAAACTTCGTTAACTTTTTTAGGTAATGGTGCTAGTTTGGTATGAAGATGGTTTATAGTTTTCTTTCTTCTGGCGTACTGTTGTGTTTTGAAATGAAATCTTCAAGGTTGTGATGGTATACCACGATGGTATAGATGTCCTTAGACACTATTTTTTCACCTCACGTGTAGTTTTCGGCCGAGCTTAATTTACATTTCTAGTTATTAATCGTTGTTCAATCCATATTGAACATACAAAACTATTTATATTTTATTTGTATTCAAACTTTTTAGTTTTCGCGATGACTCTGGCTCGCGCTATGGAAAACTAAATTCAAATTCAATTCTATGTCAAATTTCACTTCTGTTCTAGTCATATAGGAGAGTAGTCATGATTTATAATTTTATATTTTTTCATTGTTGCAATGAATTACAAAGTTTAACAAACAATAACTCTTTTCTTTATTAGATCCTATGGCATCCAACAATCGTAATGCTTAATATATTATTAGAGTATATAATAAAGGTTCTTATTTAAGTGGCTGTTTCAAATTCATTTTATGTTTTTTTATTTTTTAATTTTAAACAAAAATTTGATTTTAGCGCGCAATATATTTTTATAGCAGTTTTGAAAACTTGTCCTTAGCCATGTGATTTCTTTGTTTTGCTGTATAGTTTAGTATATTTGAATTTAGACTTTAAGTTTTCTTTAAACATTATATGCCACAAACTTGGCATTTACCTTTAAATTCATTTAAAGTCAAATAAATACTAATTGATTCTAATTTTGATAACTTAAATTCGAATACCTACATTTTTTAAATCAGTTAAAATTATTACACACGCTTGCAACAATTATTCGTATTTAACATTAGAACAACAATGATAAACTTCAAATATGGGTAAAGTTTATCTAAGAGTAACCTTCGAACAAATGATAATAAAAAAACTTCCGCAATTAGATGAATATAAAATTAGCATATTTCATCTCAAAAATTGTCAGTTACCAAACCAGTATTATATTTTTATTTGAACTGATTTCACGAAGCAATTTTGTTTTAAATAAACTTAATAACTCGTATAGAAAATTAAGAGTAATCCGGATTAATTTCTTTAATGAAGATCTTTAACAGAAGTACAACGTTGAGTAGTTTTCATAGACACGAAATGATGAAACATTTGGAATTGTAAAAGCGAGTGTTATTTTTTTATTATCATATAGGCAGACGAACCAACGGGCCACCTGATCGTAAGTGGTTACCACCGCTCATGGACCGTTGCAATGTCAGTTCGTAGCTTATAATTTGAAAAAGCCCTGACCAAAATGAAGATACCATTACATTTTACTCTCTTTCAAACTTATATATAAAATTTTCGTGTCAGTTTTCGTTGTCATACTCCTCCGAAACGGCTTGACCGATTTTGATATTTTTTTTTGTGCTTATCCGGTATCTATGAGAATCCAACATCTATTTTTCATCCCCCAAATGTTAGGGGTAGTCCACCCCTAAACTTTTTTTACGAAGTTGCGCGGGGCACTTAGTAATACTATAATGAAGTTTATTAGTAAATAGACATACATACTTTATTTTTGGTAAATATGGTCCAAAAGAAGCCAAATTTAATCATTCACATATTATTACATTTCCACCACAAACCAGCCAAGACTCAGCGTATTGCTGAATATTGACATAGACCAATCAATGCCAATATCCAGCGGTGGTAAAACTCTTCACTATAGATGCAATCTCTAGTACTAGATTGTGTTCCCACGATAGTTAATCACGTGCATAGGGGACTCTGTCACTAGTACTATGTTGAATAGCCTAGCCGTGTCCTACTTTTGGTAAATTGAGCCATTTGTCAGCTCCGCGATAACAGGATGAATCTATAATAGTAAGTTTGATTTGAAGCAATCTAACCGTTTATACCTATGTAGGTATTTTTATTGCAAGACAGATAGGTAGACGAGCTTACGGCCACATAGTGGTAAGCTGTTACCATTGCTCAAGAACCTATTATTAGATTAAAAACTTGTATACATGAATGTAAGAAATTTTATGATATGTTCCAACAAAAATCTTATCCATATTGGCTCGTTAACTTCCAATGCAAGTAAATAACAACTTGTAGGCCAACTGTCAAACGGTGTTTCACATAGTTTCATTTCCGGCCAATCCCCATTTACATGTGGTCGACCGTCATCATCATTTGTTTTTGGCGTGTGTTGGACGTTGGTGGATGGTGAGCCATCTGCATCTTCTCGTCTTTGAATGTTTAACGTCAGATATAGATGACACTTCTAGACAAAATCCAATTTAGGTTACGTCCCAGATAAAGGATGCAGTAATAATAATCAAACTACTGATGACTATTCCTTTGCTTCGGGTCTCTTTCGTAAAAGCAGACATAATCTACCATCATTACCTTCTGATTAATACTACATTATGTACTGTGAAGACCTACAGTCCAATTAATAAACTATTATATTTTTTCGAAATATTTGTAAAACCTTAAAAATATATTACATAACTTTTGACGTCAAAGAGACCTAGCTAGTACAAACTCTATGTAATACAACTTTCTACAAAGTTGGTGCATTTGCATCACACACTTTAAGTTGTGTTAAGTTTAAGTGAGTTGAGTCGACCTAATTATTTTAATGATTGTTCTAAATTTACAAACAAAAAATTTGACCTGTTTACGGAATTAGTCTATATTCAACGATCAACATAATCATAACCATTTGATTGTAGTAGGAAAATTATCGAAATAGCATACATTATTACTATTTAATTGGCACCGGTGTTTCCGGAGTGCTATGACATGTGCTTCTTTAAACGAAGTTTAAGAAAATACCTGTATAAGTAGGCGATAGATACAAGATATGCAAAACCAATTAAATGCAGTCTGCAGTTCTGAGTTGGGGTATATCAGGAGAACGATGGACCAAGCTTTCATCTTGCCTCAAATGTTTATCCAAAATTTTGGCAACAGCTCTCGGGCCACGAGGGAAAGTTCACTTGTCTTGCCTCGTAACAAAGTTGATAAAAAATATGAATTGCAACTACAAATATATACAAAATACAATATTAACACAATATAATTCGGAGATTTAATACTTAGATTTATATTCAAAAAATTGTATAAAATTATACATGCATCAAGAAAATTTTTGGAAGGATTTTTTGTATGCTTCTCCTTGTTTGACGTAGAAGAAGTTTCGCATCTGAGTTAGTTTAGTGTAACCTGACTAAGATTAAATGATGTTTTATAATATTTTGAAAATTTTACAATTTTCATCAGTGTTTCAGCGCTTTAAGGTAAGTAGAATTTTGATGTCATTTATAGGATGTAATTTTGAGGCTATGGATTCAGAAGCTACCAATGCATTTTGTAACAATTATTACCTTTTGGATTTTGTAAACATTACGAAAGGTTTCTCTTAATTCGAACTGCTAATCATGTACGTGAAAGAAATAAAACGTTGAAATCGAAAATTAAAATCATTAAATTTGATTAAACCAGATTTTTAACTTTTTAAATAAGTCTGTTTCTCTTTTTAAGCGTTTTAAAATTTTAAATCGTTAATTAGGAAGTAGTACTAGTAGCTTCATGATAACACATACGCATCTCCAGATAGCGGTCTCCTCTGACCCTATAACAAGAATAAATAAAATATATTTCATTAACCTCCTACTTGAGACACGTGTACCCAACGTTATATGTGTGTGCAAGTACCACCGGAGTTTGGAGCAAATACAACAAGAGAAACAAAGATAAGAGTGTTTGAATTATAATTTGGAAAGTATGATGCAATTTTCTGAAACGAATTGAGGGAAATTAGCAAATAAAACAATATTTCTGTGGTCTCAAGGACAAAAGAGTACATCACAGATCCTTAGTACCTCTATTTTAAGTCAAAATATCATAAACTAATACAGAATTTTATGTGATTTGTGGTGTAATTAACTTTGTGTGAGTAATTAAAAGCTCTTTTTTTTTAAGTTGGAGGAAATCACCGGTATGTGGGAGTTGAACCGCATTAAAACCTCCAACCGCTCACACTCAGCGTCCGAACTCTACGAGGTTATGAGGGACGACGCGACGCGTTACGCCATCGGCACTCTTTCCCGTCAATTAAAAGCACTAGTAATATCATCATAATATTTCCTTAATACCTTGTTCAATTATTAACATTAGTTGCAGCAAAGAATGTCTCTTATTTTTCTTTAACAGATTTATACGCGGTATTAACTTCAACTTGAATTCGTTAACTTCTCGAAAAGTGTCCAGAACTTCACATTTGCGAAATTTCATCATTCATTTTGACAGTTCGCCACGGAAACTCAGTTGTCGTTCGAAATCTATTCGTGGCAGAATAGCAACTGTTGTTTATGCTCCAGGGTTAATACTAGCCTTATCTGGTTGCGTCACAGCGAGATATAAAAATTGACACCAAAAGATCAAGGCTGGGAGCAAACGGCATCCATTTAGATAATGCATGCTGACTTAAAATGTTGCTGGGTTTTTGCGCGTGTAAAACTGACCGGTTGGTGACGTTATCTTCAATTAGATGTTATAAAATTTAATAGTAATTAAACTGTTATTATATACTTATTTAACTGAATAACTATACTATATGTATGTAGCTATATTAAATCTTGGGAAGTCACTGGATGTAATACAGGACAGGTCATTGTGGCGTGGTTTGGAGTAGACATTTGTCCTGTTGTGGACATCTACTGGCTTGTTGACAGGCACTGTTAATTCTACTAGTAAACACCTAGGTTACTGATGTTTGGCATATCGCAGAAAATCGGAATTGATGAAGCGATTTCATTAGAGAGGAGGTGTTCAAATAGAGAACCACAAGCATTGAGGAAATCGACTACAAGATAGAGTGAGAATGAGAGACTGAAAGAGTTGTAACATTTTTTTTTCATGACAAAAAACATTTTTTTTTAATTTGTTTGACACTCATTTTCGTTTTTGTCCCATAATGTATTATAATTTTTAGCTGATTTGGCCGATGGTATTTTATTATTAAACTTCATACAAGTATTAAAGAAAAACATCGTTATTGTGTTTGTTGCTACGGAACACGATATTCCCAAATCTTGCATCACTATGCAAGAAAATTGCATCATATTTTGTTGTTCAATAACTGGCAAATTTTATACTTATATCATATACGTTTTACACGTGTTTTGAGCGAAAAACAAGCGAAATTATCAGCGTGATAAGGCCGGTTTCATATTCAATCTACAGTTTAAGATGGGTGTCGATCGACGGATAGGTTTTTGTAAAAGATAGATATATCGTCGAGCTTAAGAAATCTTAAGTTTTATTTGGATTTTTAGTCATAAATTACACATTTTTAATCTGAGATCGAATCTTACTACTATTGTAGTGTCCAGTTTTGTTATTTTATCGAAATATGTGTCTTTTTGTATTGTTTTTATTACATATGAAGCATGTCTATGTCATGTCATGGTCATTTGGCCTTTTATATAGTTAGTTGGTTTTTCGACTAAATAAAAAAGTATTCTACGATATGATTCCTGTTACCTGTATGTACCTGTTAATTTTAAAGTAGTCTATTTACATAACTTTCCATTGTCTTCTCGTCAGTTCATTAAACGCTTCAAAAATATTTGCTTGAATATTTTCTAATATCATACGTAAGTTTCTTACTTATCTGTTTTATTAAACTAATAATTTACGTCAAAGTTCAAACAAAAGAATTAGAAATAAAATTCAAACGCAATTGTTTAAATAAACGTGTGTTTCCGACTGTTTCGCGGTACTCAAGGTTTGTTGATTTTGCTCGATTTTGTTCTGATAATCATTTGATTTTTAATGATTTTGAAATATGGTACAATCATCATTATACGGTATTTACTTTCAGTGATTAGTTCAGCGTATTTCGAAAAACCTATTAAATATCCTGTCCTGTAAACTCCTGTCAAAAATATATGGGAGCAAATGAACCTGCGGCTAGTTGACCATAATTCATTAGATACTACAGGATTTTTTAAACAGTGATCACTTTGGAAGAAAAGTAGTTCGTTTTAATAGAGACAATATAAATCTAATCAAGGAAAGTAGTATGTTCTTTAGTATCTACCAGTACAGTATTTTATCAATTAATAAACGATCCCGAAGATATAGAATATACTCTCAAAACTGTTACTTGTGAGATAATAAAATAAACCCTTCAGCACTTGCCTGTTTACAAACTCATTGATATTGTTTTTTAAGTTTTACGTATCTAAAAAAAACAATTACTGTAATAGGTTTACATAATGAAATTCTTGAAACACACACATACAAATCATTCAGATTAGGACTTGCAAATCTATTCCGAATAGGCAGAATACATTGACATTTACAAGAAACATAAATATTAAGTCTTCCTATAATAGTATTTGCGTAATACGATGCAAATATATTTTATAAAAAACTCAATTAATATCTCGATTCGCTTTAAAAAAAACCCAACAAAAATACCAATCGTGTCAAAAGTCGCAATTATGTAAAACAACTCGAACGATAAAATAAACAGCGAGCTCTACGTGGAGTTTTCACAATTGACTTAAAATAAATTATGTTCGGTTTTTAAACATGCAAAAATGAATTAAATATGCTCTTTTAAAGTTAAATAAAATTAAAATGCAGCTGTAAATTGTATAGATTTCAGAGCTCGTTGGTTCTAGATTTGACACACAGGCGGAAGCCGTGAATTTTCCCGAGCGCTGTGTGTGTGAGCGGTGTGTATGTGTGCGTGCTACGCGTGCAACCAGCGACCGAGGTCGCCCACATTCGTTCTGTGCAAATTTTCGTTGGTCGGGATCACTGGCCGCTTTCAGGGTCGCGCAGCCGTATCACTAAATTTTTGTCTGTTAATTATAAAAATAATGCGTTATATAACTAGGTGTTGTCGTCTCTGTCTCGCACGTGGGACGTCACGTAAGTGCCTCTCATCTGTGCTAGAGCTCCGCGGCACACATCGAGCCGATTAGAGAAATACATCCACGAAATTTTGGCTATGCGTTTTTGTGTGTGCGTGAATGACGCTATTGTACGATGCGATTACAGGGCCGCACTTGATGAACTTTTGTTATGGTTTACGTGTTATTTACATTTTAATTTAACCTTTTTAAAACTGGGTTATCGTATTCGTACATGTATGCTATGGCAACTCCGTAGTTTTTGTTACTATCGGTCAGATGAGCTCCACTTGTCATTTTAATGATCAAAATTTCAACAATACTTTTTGCTCTTTGCTTTTTTATGTTTGTTTATAAGAAACACCTACAGCAGACTGAAATGAACGAATAATCATTAGGTACGATTGACGTACAAAAAGAAAGTTAATTTACTTTTGATCCTCATTCCGAACTCCTAGAGACTTAGTGTTTTCTCCTTCGAGATAATGAAAGTGCTGACAGATGTGTTATCTCATTTAGACATTACAGAGACACTGTTTTATGAACAAACATCAATTTCTCGTTTCCTTTTTTGATATACAATCTTTACAAAATGATTGAGAAAGTATCTTGTTTGCAAATTTGCTCACATAATTTGGAATACTTTTGGCGCGAGTTTTAAAATTGGAACGCAAGATTGACACTTACATTCTGACGTTTTTTTTTTAATTAGTGAGCAAAGATTTTGAAATATAATAGTGTGTTCGAAAAGGACATTAAAATATTCGTTTATTTAAATGATTTTGAAAGTCAAATAAGTTGAAGTACCGGTTCGTTGGACCGTCAGCTATAAATATTTGTATGAAGACATCAGTTGAATGAAGATTCTCGCGGTTTGAGTTTTGGCAACGTTTATGATTTTTATTTTGGTGTTACAATTGTTGCCATATGTGAAATTTTAAGGTGGATTCGAAATTTAAAAATAGTAAAGAGTTTATGATTGTTTTTATGATGATAGCTTCATAGGTCTTCATAGATGTTTTATTATATTCAATATTGTGTAGTAAAGTGTAGCTATTAATTAAATAAATGTAACTGTTTCTTTTCGATGTATGATTTTGTATGACTATTATATTTTAGGTGCATGTTTAGTTTATCTGAATGAAATTAGATTAAAGTATTAATTATAGATACGTTATATTAATGTGTCGTTGATTTGCCTATAAATAAATAAATCGTTTCTTAAATCTAATGATACTGAACTAATGTAACAAAAATTTCCTTGGTTATTATTATGAATTTCTCTCTCTATGTCCGGCAGTGGATTATAGGCTAATGATGATGATTATAAACTTCTATGTTACTGTGATGTCGATGCTAACCGTAACATTACTACAAATGGAGAAAAAAGATGATGTTTTATGAAAATCATCGTTCTAAGCATAAAACTATTTTGAACTGTTTAGAAACTCGCTTTTCAGTTACTCATAATATTTAATGACTTTCACCGATCTCCTCCATGTAGTGCATTATTACTAAAATCTTTGTTAAAGTAGATAAAATAATAATTTTAAGTTACTAAATCCTTGTCAAGTATAAAATTCAAATGAAAATCGAAAAATACGTAAACAAAACGCAATTTAAATAACCAACCAAAATCGAAACGCAGTTCCATTTCAAAAAAAAGAACATAAAAATGCACGTAAACAAATTTTGACGAAAACAAAACGCAAGTGCATAAATACATATTTTCCGATTCGGCGCTGGCCTTACACGTGCCGAGTTGTTTGTCCGGGATGCGATCTTTGGCAGTCATTGTATGCAGTGAGTATTTGCGAAGCGCCTCCCCCCTACCCCGCTACATACCCCGCACCGCCCGCGCTGTGCCTACCAACATTATTTTGAACACATGCACGCGAGAGCATAGATAACGATGGAAACTCGGCTTACATAAAACTGAAATTTTAAGATTTATTTTGGGAAAAAATAAAATTCTTACTTGTTAAAGGTTGAAGAGAAAAGTGTTTGAAGCATAATATGATATGTAAGTTGCCATTTAGCTTTATTTAAAGGGATATATTAGAAAATTTAGTGTTAAACACAAACTGACCATTATGAAAGCGATTGCATTGAAAATTACGCCTGAAACGTGAAATTACTTTAGTTAAGTTAATTGTACAAATAATTATATAATTTAGGATGTCAATGTTGCATTTACGATATTAATAATTTATAACTTCTTCCTGTTAGGACAGTAATAAATCCATATTTGGGAAACAATAGGCCATGCATGTTAGTAACGAATCTATTAAATGACACTATTGTTTTTATATAAAAACTAATTATGATTAATCTCTAGTAATCGTCTCTGAATATCATTTTCTCAATTTTTTCTAAAACGAATTTTTATATTAAAAAAAAAACACAAAATAGCAACAAAATTTAAGTTTTTAAGTACTTTAGCATTTTATCTGTAAAATTAATAAATTGAATTTTCTTTATTTATTTTTATTTTTATACTTACAAAAGTTCTTCAGTGCGTCCGAATCAACATTAACTCTACAAAGCAGAAATGTATTAATTTAACCACTATTATTTTTACCACAAGAAAAAAACAAGTTTTTTTTTTTTTCTTTCATAACCACATGTAAACCCAACGCTGCGGTTCCTCGAAATCTATGAATATATATGCAAAAAAAAAAACCGGGCAAATTAATGGTGGTCGCATTCAAAGCTATACGTTTCGTTACATAAAACACAAACAAACAGACGCCGTGCTTTATGTTAATTTGATTATGGACCTGTCAAGGCCGCGCTGCGAAATTTTCAGGTATGTACCTAATACTAAAATAAGATTCACTTAACTTAGTTTTGTATTTTTAACCTCCCGTAATGTGTGGTCTTTGTTTTTTATATACTTATACTATCGTGCTACGTAACGCGTCATGCCGCCCCGCATAACCTCGTGCTGGGTTCTAGCTTCAGCCGTAGTTCAGATGCTGAATGTAGGCCTGTAGGGAATCCAAATATTTCGTCTTAATTAAAAAAGGACTTACTTGTTACCTTTAGCTTTGTTTGACAAGTCATAGTCATATTATTTTATTGTTTTTATCCTCTTGCAGTGTTTTCCAATGTTTTTAAATTGCGTTATACGCAGACGAATGAACGGGCCACCTGATCGTAAGAGTTTAACGTCTCACGGACCTTTGTGATGTCAGGGGACACTGCAGGGCCGATACCTACGAACTACTCTTGAAAAAGAATCTTTTGAATATGTTTTGATATTCGATTTTCGTAAGACCATGCATTCCTTAACTGTCATATGGGTAGATGAACAAACGAGCATGTATGTATGTATGAGTTTAGAAAAATATTCTGTGGCTTTGCGAACTTTCGGTATATTCAATTTGCTATTGTTAATAGTTGTGTCCGCTTATGTTTTCATAGCATGCTTGTTTTTTTTTTTATGTGTTTTTACTTTCCTGTAGTTATCATAATTATTGTTACATACTTTTTTAAAGGCATTGTCAGAATGAATTACAACTAAAATAATAATATTTTTACAGCGTATTTTATTGTAAAAACTCCGCGTGATATCATGCAATGTAAACAACTTTTTTGAATTCTGAATAATACGTTTACTTAATCTTGAAGATTGCACTCAAATTATTACGAATGTGTAAGTTTGTTTGTGTATTAATATGTACAGACCGTATCAATATAATGATAACTGTACTGTAACAACCCATTACTGCCCACTGCTGAGCTCAGATCTCCTCCGAAGAGGGATTAGGCATAGTCCACCACGCTTGCCTAATGTGGATTGGGGACTTCACATTGCTAAAAACGGTGAAGGAAAACATCGTGAGGAAACCTGCATGTCGGAAAAGGGTTCTAAAAATCCTTTGAAGATATATAATGATAAAGATAAAATTAATTATTACGCAAATTATCAATATTTTATGTTAAAAATTGCACCTCAATGAATCATTCTAATATTTTCATGCAATTTTCCGATCTTTACACATTGTTCACATTGTAATTTTAGAATCCTATAATTTATACTAGGTACCCCGCGCAACTTTGTAAAAAAAAATTAGGGGTGGACTACCCCTAACATTTAGGGGGATGGAAAATATATGTTGGCCGATTCTCATAGATAGCACAAAAAAAATCATCAAAATCGGTAAAGCTGTTTCGGAGGAGTATGTCAACGAAAACTGTGGCACTAGAATTTTATAATATACTAGCTGGCCCAGACAACTTCGTCTGCGTCACATAAGGAAATTTTCTCACCGTTTAAACCTTCCCTGGACTTCTACAAATATTTCAATATTAAAATAAGACAAATCGGTTCAGTCGTTCTCGAGTTTTAGCGAGACTAACGAACAGCAATTCATTTTTATATATAAAGAAGAAGATATATTAGATTTAGATACTCAAAGTGACAGACTAGCTAAATAACATAACATTGCACCAGCCACTGGCTCCAAAAAGAAATTGCACAAAGGTTTTCATTATTAAATAAAGAAACTTTAAGATATAAAATTTGAAAGAATATCAATCATTTTCAATCAAGCATTAATTTAAATGTAATAAAAATTATATTCAATGAACCTAATGCGTATTTCCAGCTGTATCGATTTTACATAAGAATTTTACACCCAAAAATAGTTTGATAAATTTCAAACCTATATTTTTATACAAAGCCTCACGGATATCAACAAAATTTGTGCATAATTTGATCTCATATATTGTCAACCAGTATACCTAGCTCTCGCGGTGACCTCGAAGCATTTCCTGAATGACTGGTTCAGTCACTAAATATGTAAATAAAGTCTTGATAACATCTGTTACAAACGAAGAAAGTGTTTGCAGCGAATTCGCGAATATTTGGAGAAAACATTTTGAATAAATTCACACATAAAATGTGAATAAAATGAAGCACAAACAGTTCCGAACGAAGCGGTTGGACACCTTAAAATTTCCTTAAAATAAAACTTGCCTCCCTAGATTTGTCTTTCTACAAACAAAGCTTAAGGCTTTAGTGTCCCTTGACATTGCAGATGTCCATAAGCGACAGATGTCCCTCTTCGGTATTCCCAGAGCGCTATGACTTGTCCTTCTTCAAACGAAGCTTGAGGAGGGTCCATAAAGTTAGGTCGTAGGTAGCGACCCCTCAATGTCCCCTGACATTGCAGAGGTTCATGAGCGACGGTAACCACTTACAATCAGGTGGCCCGTTGGCTCGTCCGCCTACAAGGCAATAAAAAAAAAAAGCGAAGGTAACCTCTTACGATAATGTGGCTCGTTAGCTCGTTTGCTAGCATGAAATAAAAAAAAATGATACAAATATTTTCGTAAATACATTGGAAAATGAAGTCTATCACATAACAGTAAGGAATGAATTCATTACAAAGGTGATGGGTAATGGCCCCCGTGTTCTGGCATTGTAGAGGCTCATGAGCGACAGTAACCACTTATCATGAGATAGTCTGTTGACTTATCTGCCTAAAAATGCAAAAATTAGTAAAAATATTGAAAAGTTTTTCTTTGCTCTTAGTACTGAACTATTAGTATTACTTAGTATTCTTAGTATTAATATTTTTCCTAATACATTCCTCATTTTCCTTTCGCGATCTAGTTAAATCAGTTCTCTAAGTCTAGTTAAGACCACGAGGCCTGGACAATGACACGTACCTACAAATTCGCTATTATAGCATACCCATATCTAGGTCATCCATTTATGAAGATACTCCAACAGTGCAAGCGAGATTAGTCTGTATGTTACTATGATAGAGTTGATTTTAGTGGGTCGTTAAAGTGGGGTATATAGGTGGTTTTGATATTGATAGTGTGATAGTATCGTTCGATCCGACTCACTTTCGTACCTATCCCAGACTCGGATGTTTGCAGATGCATTGTTCTATTCATCTTACTCAACTAGTATTCTTATTAATCGTTAAATAAAGTCAATTTTTGGAAAACAAACAGCTTCGTTAATATTCATTTTGATAGCAAAATAGTGAATGACGACAAAAAAATAAAAAAAGTTTTTTTTTACTTTTATTTCTAGTTCTACTTAAGAGGGATTTTTTAAAGTAAGCTGAAAGGACAGTAAGGACTTACTTTAGACTGACTTTGTGGAATTTCGTGACGACGATAACTTAACAGAACAATAAATAGTATAAAGTTATAAATAAATATTATTTATTTATTTCATTAATTCAAGGAAAACTAACAGCTGATATACAACATAACTTAGAACAGGAAACTTAAACTCACCCCGCGAAAGGCAAACGTGATGAACTATGTCAGATCCTTCTATTGCTCTACTGAGGAGCCCTGGAGTTCAGTCGTGGGCGGTAAATGGGTTCTCACTATAAAATACTGTTACTTTAGTAAAAAAAGTTATTTTTTATGCATTAATCTATTTCTCTTCATTTTATAGTAAAATTAAATATAGTATAAAAAAGATGAAAATTTCCTTTTTTGTCTAATAATTTAATTGTACCTACCTACCATAGTTTTATCTACATCACCTTTGGTTGACTGGTATTGAATGCCTTAGGCATTAAGTTCGCCATTGTACCACTTATGTGTATAAAGTGATAAGTTTATATTACTAGAATACTTAATTAATACCTATGAGTAGAATTGTATACAATCTGCATAACTGTGTAATCCTTATTGGCTTTATTGATGTTAATACTTAAATGAAATATTTTGTAAACACGCTGTTGGATTATGTAAATAAAAAAAAAAGTTAAATAAATTAATAAATAATGAATCGGTCTTCTGTAATAGGTTCAGTTATCATTATACCATGTGTTATTATGACACCTGGTGGTGCAAAATCTTGTATAAACTCCAAAGTAATTAAATTAAGTGGTAAAACACAGATTACAGAATCAAAGTCTTGTACGACTAACACAAAACAGATAGTTGTTGAACCATAAATTATAGTTTAACTGGTTTAAACTTTTTGTTGGAATTCTAATGATAGCTATTTATAATGATAATTATATTTGGATTTTACGTTAAATATTTGGAAATTTTATTGTAAAAATACTATCAGTTGTTGGTCTTTCATATTCTATTATCTTCTGTGAGGTTAGCTAAGTTAACTTTCGTTGCTTTTGTTGTCCCTCTTCTGAGGAGACCTGAGCCCTTACAGTGGGCAGTAATGGGTTGGTACAGGTATAGGCTTTCGTTGTGACACAGTGAATATAAGTTATTTAAAAATATATTAATCAGTGTACCTATGTGGTACTATACCAATTTGGCTGTCTCCCTTTTTGCAGGAATGGTAGTCGAAATTCATATTTCCTACTCCGGCTAAATTCGTAGCAAGGTCTCGAGTTTCACAGTTCAGAGTCCTTAAGCTGTAGATATTGGTAACACAAGATCTACTATTATGATTACCAACAATGATCATATACAAAATGAAAATCTAATCTTCTTCTAATATATAAAATTGTCGTGTCACGGTGTTCGAACTTGAACTCCTCCGAAACGGCTCGACCGATTTTGATGAAATTTTTTGTGCTTATCCGGTACCTATGAGAATCGGCCAACATCTATTTTTCATCCCCTAAATGTTAGGGGTAGTCCACCCCTAATTTTTTTTTTCGGCGCAGACGTAGTTGCGCGAGTCAGCTAGTTACTGTAAAATCCATTTGTATTGAGTTCCACAACCAACGACATAGGTTTCAAATCTAGTCTTTAATATTAAACTAAATTTTATATTACTACATTTAAATGAACCAGATTAACCAAATCTTTATCAGAAGCGTGATTGCAAAAACATCTATCTAATAAAAAAAACTGTGTCAGTTATTTATATTGGTGTTATCTATAATATTGCAGCCAACTGTCACTGAGCGATATAAATGTAACGAATCAAATGTAGACGCATCGTCCGACCTACATCTCACATATTGAAATAAAAAGTTACATTCAAAGATATACCTAGTTTATGTAGAAGCGAACTAACTTGCGCATTTTGGTCTAGGATTTTGATTATTTCAGTTTTACAACCTGTACTTTTCACTTATTGTAAGTTTCTTTGTATTCTTTGTATTACTATTGTTAATTAGACTGTAAGTTTTCTATGAATAAATAAATACAAAAAGAAACTTGTAGTACCTAATTAATGAATGATGAATGAAATAAATGAAACGAATCTGAGGACTTCGTTCTGAATCACTACCCTGTTTGAGCCTCTTTTTAAAAATATTTTGTTCCAATAATTATTAATTTCTATTTTTAACTATACCTTATTTTTGTAAATCTTTATTATTTAAATGCGCTGTATGACATTTTGAACAAAAATACATTATCTGCGTAAAATATGTGACGATTAAAAAATGTAAACAAAACAAGTTTTTGAACTGTGCTCGATTTTGGCTTCTGCCACAGACTTGGCAAAAGTAAACAGACCAATTCTGTTGCCGATCCCAGTTGAGTGGTTATTATAATTATTATAATGACATAAGATATAGTCCAGGTTCCCTGGTCTATTTTTGTACTTTTTTTTTTTTTTTTTTTTTTGGACGGGAGGAAATCGCCGGACTTCCACTCGCCCCGCGAGTGGGGTATGTGGGTGTCGAACCGCACCAAAACCTCCCGCCTCTCACGCTCGACATCCGATGATGTAGGGGTGACAGGACGCGTTCGCGATCGACGCTTACGTATCGCCCCGTCACCCCCGGACGTCGAACCGGCAGCCGTCGGTGAAACGACCACCGGCTCACTCGGTGGACGGGCCAATTAAGGCCCGCCAAGATGGGGCCGTGTGGTGTAGGGTCTCCCTCAGCTCAGGCCGGCCCAGGGCCAGCCCGGGTCGGGGAGCACGGCTTGCCATCCCCTGTACAGATGGCACAGAGGGTGCGCGCTGAAGCCTAGCGCAGCACCCCTCGGGTCCGATGTTGGTGGACCCGGTAGTCTTAGGGGGCCAGGTCCCGGGACAACTCCCGAGGTCGGCCCCCCGCTCGACGTCGGCGGCGACAGGGTTGGTCGGGGAGGGAAGAGCTCTCCCTCTCCCGCCCCGCCGCCTCCTTCTGCGAGATGGTGGACTCGCAGAAGTCGAGCATAGCTTTCCAGGACTCGTCGTCGTCGAGCATCGATGCCACGACGCCCGGCAACGACAAGTCCTGCCCTACTTGTGCGACCAGGACACGGCGCTGCTCCTCCCATGCGGGGCAGACAGCGAGCGTATGCTCTGCCGTGTCCAGGTCGCTTGTGCAATGATGGCACCTCGTCGTCGGCTCGACCTGTATCCGGTGCAGGTACTTCCCGAAGCAACCATGCCCGGTCAGCACCTGCACCAGACGAAAGGTGAGGCGTCCCTCGCCGCGACTCACCCAGTCCTTGAGGACGGGGCGAATCGCCTCGACGGTCCTTAGGCCCCAGTCGGGGTTGGCCAAGCGCCTTGACCAGGCCTCCAACACGGACCGCCGAGATTGGGCCTTCCGGTCCCGAACCGCAGCTCTGAGGGGACGCACAACGCCCTGAGCGCGGAGGTCGCAACGCCAACGGTAATCGTCGGCGAGCGCCTCCGCCTCCAGCTCCCAGGGCGGCGTTCCCGCCAGTGCACACGCCGCCTCAAAGGAGACGGTGCGGTATCCGCGGATGGCCCTGATAGCTACGACGCGCTGTGGCCGGCGCAGGCGCCGGACAACGGTTGTTGTCCGGTTTCCTGGTCCGGCCCAAACGGGCGCGCCGTACAGGGCCATCGAACGCACCACCCCCGCGTAGAGGCGGCGCACGGCACGGTTTGGTCTCCCGAGATTCGGAAGCAGCCGGCTCAGAGCGCCGGCCGTCCTCATCAATCGGGGGACGAGCTCCATAAAGTGGGCCCGGAAGGTCCAACGGCTGTCCAGTATGAGGCCGAGGTACTTCAATCGCACCCCGACCTCTATTGGGACGCCTCCAACCACGATTTGGGCCCCTGCAGGTGGCGTCACCCCAGCCCTGTGGAACCACAGGGCTTGGGATTTATTGAGCGCCACCGCGAGGCCCAATCTCCTAATACGACCGACGACGAGGGCCACCCCCGCTGTGGCGAGATGGGTAGCCTCTCTGAAGTCTTGACCCCGGGCCATGACGAGCGTGTCGTCAGCGTAACAAATCACGCTCAGGCCCGGGGTCAGGGCGCCCCTCAGCACCCAGTCGTACCCGACATTCCAAAGGAGAGGTCCGAGGACCGACCCCTGAGGAACCCCGCATACGACCGGAAACCGGTAAACGGTCCCATCGTGCCCGGTGCATACTACCGACCTGGCCTCCAAGTAGGAGCCGACCAGCCGGCGGAGGTAGGGGGGAACTCCATGCCTCTCGAGTGCCCCCCCTATCACGGACCAGGGCAAGGTGTTGAATGCATTGGCGATGTCAAGCGACACCGCCAAGGCCACCCCGCCCTGTGATACGGCTTCATTTGAGAGGGCCCGCACGCGAAGGATCGCGTCCACGGTTGAGCGGCCCTCTCTGAAGCCGTACTGCTCCGCCGACAGATCGGGTCCCACCCCGACCAGGTGCTGGACGATGCGGGCAGCCAGAATGCGTTCCAGCAATTTGCCCACCTCGTCCAGCAGCACGATAGGACGGTAACCGGCGGCTGTATCCGCCGGGCGCCCCTCCTTCCTGAGAAGGACGAGTCTACCCTCTCGCCACAGCGAGGGAAACCGTCCCGACTCGAGGCAAGAATCGTAAAGCCTCAAGAGTCGGTCCCCTAGGGCATTGAGGGCCAAGGCCAGGACCCGGCCATGGATGCCATCCGGGCCGGGTGCCGTGTCTTTAGCACTCATCCTGACTACGGCCACACGAAGCTCCTCCCCGGTGATGTGGGGAACCTCAGCAGGGGCCTCGCCGCCGGTATCCTCCGGCGGCTCACCCATAGCAGGGGGGATAAATCCCTCCTGCTCCTGCGGGAACAATGTCGTGACAATGTCCCGCAGCTGCTGAGGCGGTAGACGCTCGGTTATGGGGGGCGCCCATGGGCGCACCTTGCCGCGCACCATCTTGTATGGGCGCCCCCAAGGGTCGTCATCGAGCGTCTCCAAAAGGCGCTCCGTGTGCTGCTCCTTGGCCATCTTGATGGCCAGCCGCATGGCTCCCCTCGCCTCCTTGTACAAGCCATGCAGCCGGTCCTCCTCCTCCGCGAATGCAACGGGGTCGTTGCTACGCGGGAGGCGGCGACGGCGGTGCCGAGCGCACTGGCGCCTCGCCCGGACGCATACAGTTCTCAACTGCGCTATCTCGGGCGACCACCAGTACGTCGACCTCGTGGGAGACCAAGGGCCGACCCGGGGCATCGAAGCGTCGCTAATGCGACGCATCGCGTCCCGGAGCCAGAGCGCCTCGGCCTCCACGTCTACTGGGTGTGGACGCATGGGCGTCCACGCCGCCACCGTAGAGGCTTCCATCAAGAGCTCCTTGTTCAGGAGCTTCAATGCCCACCTGGGGAATGACCGGGTCGTACTCCCGCGGGCGTCCGCAGCCGGCGTGGGGACGGAAAGATCGAACCTGATATAACGGTGATCTGACAGCGATTCCGCCCCCACCAACACTCTCCAGCCACGGATGCGATCCGCGATGGCAGAGCTCGCGAACGTTACGTCCACGATGGACTCGCCCTGCCATCGCACGCAAGTCGCGACCGAACCCCTGTTGAGTACACAGAGGCCAGTCGCGACCGCCCACTCCTCCAGCAGCCTACCGCGAATCGTAGAGCGGGGGGAGCCCCAAGCGACGGATTTCGCGTTGAGGTCCCCCGCGAGTATCACTGGACGGGGGGCGAGGCGGTGAGTAATCGGCTCGAGCCCGTCCAGGAACTGCTCAAACTCGACGGTAGGCCGGCTCGGAGAGAAGTACGCCCCGATCACGACGGTATCTAGAACCGACACCGCGACGAACCCAGAACCCTTGGCCACCATTACCAAGGGCGGGATCGCCGCGGCCCTCCTAATATGTATGGCCGCCAAGCCGCAGTCGTCCCCGAACCAACAATCGTCGGCTGGGGGAACGAAATACGGCTCGGCGACCACGGCAACGTCAATTGACCACTCCGCCATGCTCTGGAGCAACATGTCCTGAGCCCTGGCGGAGTGGTTCAAGTTACCTTGGAGGAGGCGAAGGGTGTGGTCCATTAAGATCGAACTACCTCCATCGCCTCCTCCCTTCCTCCATCGCCCCCGCTATCGGGCGTCTGAGACGCCACAGCGGGGGCCGAAACGCCGGCCGGTGCTCCTCCGGCCGACTTCTTCTTCAGGCGCCGCTTCTGCTTGCGGCGCCTGTTGCGCTCCGTGTTGGAGCCGGACGGGGAGCAAGCCTTGCCCCCCACCCGGTGATCAGCCTTGCGCCCGGCCGCCGCGCACAAAGCGCAGTGTGGTGCGGCCGAGCACATGGCCGCCTTGTGTCCCGGTTGACCGCAGCGGAAGCAAAGTTCCCTGCGGTCAACCGTACTCGTGCACCTGGCGATGCTGTGTCCGGTGCCGAAGCACCGGAGGCACCGCCAGGCGCGCGACTCTAGCAGGCGCACGTGGGCCGCTATCCAGCCCACGCGCAACCTGCCAGGGTGTCCAGCCGGTCGTCCCGGCGGGGGAGTGGCCAGGGAGGTGGCCGCCTCAACAGGGCATCGCGCCCACGCCGATCTGGCCCCGGAGTAGCCGGGACGAAGCTCGCCCACAACTACGTTCTCCGAGGCACATTTGCCCTGGGCAGCGATTGCCGCTGCCACCTCCTCCTTAGTGGCGCAGTCGTCCAGGCCGGTGATTCTGACTTCCGCCATCTTCACCGGCCTGTGGACACGCACCACCTCTTCCGGCCAGACCGCCCGGAGGCCCGCCATCAGGAGGTCCGCGATGCCGGAGCTATCGGCACCGGGACACTCAAGAAGACGAGCCCCGTTGGCGGTCGTCCGGAAGCGGAGGCCCTCCCCCGCTCCTATCTCGCCCAAGTCGATGGCCGCGCGCGCCTGGGCCATGACATTAGGGTAGGTCATACCCTTTTCCTCGCCGGCTGGCAGCAGTGTTACCACTACTGCCGCCGACTTCGGCGCGCGCGGACCCTTCTTCTTGGGCTTCTTCTTCTTTTGGTTTTTGGCGGCCGGTGCTCGACCCTCCCGGGGAGCAGCCACGGCCGCCGCAGTCGCAGTCCGGTTGGTGGGGGTGGCGGGCGCTCTACCCCTCTGGGGAGCTTCCGCCACCGCCCGCGTCGCAGTCCGGTTGGTGGGGGTGGCAGGCGCTCGACCCCTCTGGGGAGCTTCTGCCACCGCCCGCGTCTTCGCCTGTGGGGGGGCTGCAGGCCCTCCAGGTGGTGAGGCCTCCACCGCCACCGAAGGGGCCGCAACCCTGGCCCTTTTATTGCCCCGCCGCACCACCTCCGTCCAAGCGTCGTCCATATTGGACGGCGCTGGCGGCAGTGGACGGGGCTTCGGTGCTGGGGCAACCGCCGCGCCAGCACCGCGTCCCTTCTTGGGGGTTGGGGTTGGCCCCGCAGGGGGCCGACGAGCCGACCGCCGAGTGGTGGGACCAGGCGGGGTGGTGGAGGGTGGCGCCGCGTCAGCAGCTGCAGGTGCAGCTGCAGCCGACGCAGCACCACGCAGGGCAGCAACTTCTGCCCTGAGTTCGGCAATCTCCTTGCCGAACTCCTCCATCAGTTCCCGCCTGATGCGCCCCTCCAGCTCGGTCGCCTCCCGGATCTCCGCCCTCGAGCGGGGCGAAGGGTGGCGCCTGGGCCCTGCCGCCCCCTCGGGAGAGGGCAAGGCTGGCTGCTTGTCGCTCGTTGGAGCAGTTGGGGACCGATGCGCTGCCGCATCCCCCGGGCTAGGGCCTGGTGTGGGCGTGCGCCGCTCCCTACGGAACGAGCGCGATGGCCCCTTCCGCTCCAACGCCGCCAGCCTCACTTTGAGGGCGGCGATCTCCTCCGTCTGCCGAGCTTTCTCTTTACGAGACCGCTCGGCCTCCGCCTCCAGCGCCGATGCTCGGCTGATAGCCGCCGAGAACACCGGCACTAGTTTGCGGGCATCGGAGGCGATCGCTCGCAACCTCTGCCCTTCCTCCCTGGCCCCTTTCCCCGAGGCCCGGCTGGACGCATAAAGCGCCCTGCGCCCCAGGCTCTCGAGGATGGCCGAATGCTCGTCCAGCTCCTTCTGAGCCGGCCGAGACGAGGAGCCTTGGCTGGGCCCGGCGCCACCACTCTTGGCGGCCAGCCTCCCCGAGCGTCTCGTTCTCTGCGGCCCCTCACCGCCAGAGGACGAGTCGCTCCTGAGGTCCTCCGCGTAGCGGACTTCCGCTTGCGGAGGACCCTCCCTGTCTTCTGCTGCTCTCCAGAGCCAACATCGCTCGCGGCGGTGCTCGCCAGCGATGTCGGCTCTGGTCCCGCATTCTCATCCGCCTCCGAGCCCATCTCGTCCGCCCAAGAGAACGGGACGATCTGGGCCCGGGCATCGGTTTCGTTGCCACTCGCAGGCCCGGCTACCTGCGAGTGCCTTCCAGTGTCTACATCCATCGTAGGGGCCTGGTCGCCTACCCCTACGTGGGCATCGGTGGGTATCTTCACACCCGCGGGCCCGGATACCCGCGGGCGCCGGGTGCCTGGGGCCGGATCGTCCGGCAAGGCATTCTCGTTAGCAGACTTTTCCATGGTTTTACGATTAAACTGGGGATTACTCGCACCGCTTTCCCAAGGCGGTGCGGTCGCACTTTCTGGGGGAGATTTAGTCCCCCAAGGCTCGCGATCGCCTGGGTGCAGGTTACCCGCCGCCTGCGGTTCGGCGTCCTTCTCCGGTGGCCAACTAGCCACCCTCCTCGTCCCCGAGGGCACCGCTTGCTTAACAAGCGGTGTGGGGAGAGGAGCTCCTTGTGGTCCTCTTGGTCGCGGCACCCTCTTGCCAACTAAACACCTTGCGGGGTGCGAGGGTGCACGCTCCAGCCCACCGCCACGACAAGGCGGGACCACCGGGTGGGCTATTTTTGTACTTGATTACTATCAAGCTAATTTTTCTTGAGTACTTTTATCTTGATGAGACGCCCAAAAATTTCCTATACCAAACTCTCGATTGTGGTAGCTAACAGAGGTAGCAAGGATATAATATGTCGATTTGATGATTCTCAAATATTTATTACTAACCGAATTTTCTTTTGTTATATCTCAAGATAATTATCTAAATTATTTGAAAAAATATTTGTCCTACAAAATCTATGGTTGGATTAAAGAAGTCCCCTCTTTCCAACATGTATCGATAACCAGGTCATCATAAATTATTACTAACCAGCTGATTTTTATTTTTTTACTTAATTAATATTTATTTAATTTAACAGATACATTGTCCTACAAATTTCGTGGTACGTTACCCCGGTCCTATGCTCAGACATTGTTAATACCACAAGACCATTTTTCTCTTTACTAACTGTAGGACAAAAATTTTATATAATAGGTTAGTGTGTTCTTTACCCAAATGAAACAACGTCCTACAAGAAAACAGGTATGTATCACTAGTCCGACAAAATTTGTAATTTTTTAGTTTTCCTATTTGTAACCTGAGATACAGTGGAAAAATGTTTTTTAAATTTAAATAATTTTGTTTTTTAGATACCTAGGTACAAAAATATGTGTATTTATACATATATACTTATATATATATATATAATATATATGAAAAGTTAATCTTCATCAGACTCATCTGATAAATCTTCAGAATCTTCGCCATCATCTTCATCTATTTCACTTTCCTCACTCGTGATATCTAACTCTGTAATAACATGAAAAAATTAAGTAATTTATATAATAACTAGCTGACCCGCGCAACTTTGTCTGCGTTACAAAGGGGTTCAAACAGTACTCGCAATGCGGTCGCATTATCGCGGTCCGAAGAGCATTTACAATCCACATATTCATTGCGTTTTATACTCGTCATAACTCCTAAACGAAAAGTCCGATTGGAATAAAACAAAAAGTAATTTACTTCTAGATTAATACTCTTGATAACATAATACTTAATTTGGATAAGGGTTAATATGACGATACTCATTTAACGTTAAATTCAATCTTGGGACGAAATATTATTTTGCTAAACATAAAAGCGGTTATTGTGACTAAAATAGGATAGTTAGATATATGCTGTCGCAGACTTTTTTGTTTGTCTTGCTAAGACCAAAAAACCCGTACTACATCATTTTGTTCTACTGTCAATAGTTTTTGCAGCGTACGCATAAATAGGTTTTCGATTATTCACCTTGTGTTACATATTGGATATTTTCATACGATCCCTAATTTTTTTGAAAATAAAATATAGCCTGTGTTACTCGGGGATAATGTAGCTTTCCAAAGGTGAAAGAATTTTTGAAATCGGTCCAGTAGTTTCGGAGCCTATTCATTACAAACAAACAAACAAACATACAAACAAACAAATCTTTCCTCTTTATAATATTAGTATAGATGAATTATCAATCAATCAATAACAATAGTATTAATCCTTACCTTGTAAGTCAGAAGATAATTCTTCAAATGTTGGATTTTGGGGACCATCAAACCAATAATATTCATATTTACCATCAATTATTGTCCATCCAAAATTTTCTGCCAATTTTTCCGTGGGGCATCGCATGTGTGCATTACACCATACATTGCAGATGAATACAGTTCTTTTAATTTGTTGCAACAATTCTTCTTTTGTTGGTGGCAAACTGGAAGGATCATATCCTACGATTTTATGTTTTAAATTTTTTTCATTATCATTTTTTGTTTTATACCCTTTTTCAAATAACTCATACCGTCCTTTGTTCAGATTATTTTTTGTTTTTAATGAATATATTCTGCATACATACTCTTCAAACAAATTTTTTTTTTTGTAAATTTTTTGTTTGATTTACATTGACGATAATTAATTTTTTAACTTCTCGTTGAGTGGAATCTACCAAAAAGTCAAAATTTTTTTTGAGACGCTAAAGAAATAGAAAAAAAAACAGCTGGTTGGTAATCATTTATGATGACCTCGTTATCGATACATGTTGGAAAGAGGGGGACTCTTTAATCTTACCATAAATTTTGTCGGACAAATATTTTTTCGAATAATTTAGATTATTATCTTGAGATTTAACAAAAAAAAACCCAGTTAGTAATAAATTTTTGAAAATCATCAAATCGACATATTATATCCTTGCTACCTCTGTTAGCTACCACAATCGAGAGTTTGGTATAGGAAATTTTTGGGCGACTCATCGAAACCAAGCTATTCACGAAGATTCAGCTTGATAGTAATTATTTTTACATCAAGGAAGTATACTACTACTTTTAGGCGTAGGACTGGGATAACGTACCACGAAATTTGTAGGACAATTTATCTGTTAAATTATATAAATATTAATTAAGTAAAAAAATAAAAATCAGCTGGTTAGTAATCATTTATGATGACCTCGTTATCGATACATGTTGGAAAGAGGGGACTTCTTTAATCCAACCATAGATTTTGTAGGACAAATATTTTTTCAAATAGTTTAGATAATTGTCTTGAGATATAACAAAAGAAAATTCAGTTAGTAATAAATATTTGAGAATCATCAAATCGACATATTATATCCTTGCTACCTCTGTTAGCTACCACAATCGAGAGTTTGGTATAGGAAATTTTTGGGCGTCTCATCAAAATAAAAGTACTCAAGGAAAATTAGCTTGATAGTAATCAAGTACAAAAATTGACCATGGCTCCTGGACCAATATCTATCTACCAATGAAAGAAGTAAGTTCAAGTAAACAGATAAATAGACAAAGAAAACTTGAAATAACGTGTAGGTGTATCAGTGCATACCCTCAACAGTAAGCGTTTAGTAAAATTTGTTATTTTATACTTCAGTTTTAATTATTTTAATTTAACTAGTTTTTAACTCATGAACAATTTCAAAAATTAAACAATTAAAGATTCCAAAAAGGTTTGGTGGAAAAGGTGGTTTGGGAAATAACCTAAAAAATGTAAATTTCCAGGAATTAAGTGGATTTTTCACGACTTTTGACCCAACTAGATGAAGTAGCGCACACTCACAAGCTCTTAATATTTCAAATCTAATTTTATTTTATTTAAAGTGTAGTTTCATCTATATTTTCCTTTTATTAATTTGCATAGCTCAACTGTCACTGCGATATATAAAATGTAACGAATAAAACGCAGACGCATAGACCGACCTACATATCATGGCCGGTGCTATTTTGGAAAACAACACACATCTGCTGCATAATTTTTGGGTGTTTTGACCCGGATTCGGTTGGATCGTCCTTTTGTCTATGGTTCTGTGCAGCCTGTTCTAAATTCGAATGTAGATCAATAGATTTTTCTTAGAATTAGGACGCATATTGAGTGTTTGTAAGTATGGACGTCATAAATTGTAATACATGATTTTAAATTAAAAAAAAATCTATGTAAGCGAGTTAATGGGCCTATTGGTAAAGGTTACCATTGCTCATGGACCTTTGTTATACCAGGGAACATTGAAGAGCCCCAACCTACAACCAACCTTTTTTTTTTTCTCTTTTTTTTTTAAAGAAACCAACCTTTAAGGTCTTTCTTCAAGCCTTGTTTGTAAGATCTACGTAAATTAATGCAATTGTATAGAATAAAAAACCTTCAATTAATAATTAATAGCTGAATTAAAATCTCCCTTTTGGAAGTCAGTCAATTAAAAATATGATATGTTTCCCTGTATACATTTTGTTTTAGACTCGTGACCCTTATGATAACTTCAGTTGAAGGTTTTATAATCTACATACATAATATTTTACATCACGTGAACTATTATAATATTAATTCTATTTTATCGAATTGTGTATAAAAGTTTTATTTTATCCCACAGTAGTCCTCTTTTTATTTATCACTGCAATTTTTCAAGGCATTTTTTAAGTCCACATACTGCTTCATATCTGGATCTGAAAAACTATTTTCTAGTTCAGTTATCAATTTTAATTATTGACACTTATTTACAAACCTACATTTAGTGTCACTCCTGGAAAAACCAAAAAAAATAATTAAACCCGCTAAAATCTGTGTTAGATAAAAGTATTCATCATTAACTCGTGGATGTCTACTGTTGGACATAGATCTCTTCCAATATCACAATAACCGATGCAGCGTTGTTTGCAACCAGTGGCTTCTCACAGCCAAAATTTGGTCATCAGTTTATCTTATGTGAGGTTTGCCACGTTGTGTGGTAGACACGTGTGGTTTGTGGCCGCCACTTCTGAACTTTTCAGTCCTATTGGCTTATGTCGATACTGATACATTAAACCTTGCTCTTGAAATGATGTTATCTATTTAAAAATCCGAAATAAAAGCAAGTATAAAGGCAAGTATTCGATGTATTGGTAAAACCAAAAATGCATAAACTTTCACCGTCTTATTTTCGAGCATCGACGATAAGCTTTGTCACGTAAATTCCAATATTGCTCTCCAAATAAATAATGTAATATGCGAGTGCACAGTCAAAAAAAATGCAAGATATGGTAAAACCAACGAAAATACTCGTTATTAATGAGTAGCTCGAGTTAGAGATAAATCGCTCGTTTGACCTTCAGAGGTTCGGGATCCCCATTACACGGCGCGGCGCGGAAGGCCAAAGGCCCTTAATTCTTTCCATCATAATCAAGTTATTAGAACTTCAGTTTTTGATGTAAACTTTGGTTTTCATGTCTGTCTGATAATTTAATTATTGAGCTTTTAATTTTATAATCTTTTTCGAGTTTGGTTATTACTATAAGAGTTAGGTTTAATGTTCTTTGTTAATCGTGAAATTGTTAATAATAACATGCCATTATGTTGCTAAATGAAATAGACTTTAAGACTTAATTTTGTAGCAATCCATATAAAATGAATGATGGGAACAATATGCATTGTTAAAGGATTGCGTGAACATTAACGAAGCTTCCCTTTATCTCCGGAGCCTAATTTTAAACAGCCTTCATAAGTTTTCTAGATAATTTCAACTAAACCCGCGTCTAGACAATCTCCCGCAAATTATTCTGCAGTAATTATATTTATTTCTCATATTTTAAGAGATGAAGCAACATGTTGTAGTTAATGTTGTTGTCTATACTTATATTATAAAGAGGAAAGATTTGTTTGTTTGTTTGTAATGAATAGGCTCCAAAACTACTGGACCGATTTCAAAAATTCTTTCACCTTTGGAAAGCTACATTATCCCCGAGTAACATAGGCTATATTATATTTAAAAAAAAAATAGGGATCCTTACTAAAACTCCAATAATATAATATAAGGTGTAAAAAAATGACTTGAAAAATTCCTTACGTCGCGTGCGCTGCGAAAACTATTGACAGTAGAACAAAATGATGTACTACGGATTTTTAGGTCTTAGTGAGACAAACAAAAAAGTCTGTGACAGCATATATCTAACTATCATAGTTTAGTCTCAACAACCGCTTTTATAAAAATAATATTTCGTCCCTAGATTGAATTTAACGTTAAATGAGTATCGTTATAGTAACCCTTATCCAAATTAAGTATTATATTATCAAGAGTATAAATGTAGAAGTAAATTACTTTTTGTTTTATTCCAATCGGACTTTTCGTTTAGAAGTTATTACGAGTATAAAACGCAATGAATATGTGGATGCACTGCGGGCAGCGCAAATAATAACGCGACGGCATTGCGAGTACCGTTTGAACCCCTTTGTAACGCAGACGAAGTTGCGCGGGTCAGCTAGTTGGAAAATAAAAGCATAAACAAAATGAGGTCATCTTTAACGCCACAAGCTAGGGGTATTTAACGTTTCGAGGAAAATTTATAGCGCAATGAGTTTTAAATTACGCCTTGCATTTCCCGGTTTTTGCATAGCCGAGTGTTTTGAAATGTATTTCAGCAAACTTGAATAAAAGTGAAGAGGAAGCAACATGTTGTCGAGTTTTTATTGTTGTTGGAAATGTGAAACAATTTACTAAATAGAGGAGGAGACATAGAGCCGCTTTTAGCAAGTTGTTGAATAATTGATTGAACATTTAAGGGAATATTTCATGCTCATAGTGTTTTGCATGTATTTCAACAAGCGATCTTGTTTTTCATCTGCAACGGCGAAGCAACATGTTGAGACTATTAATACTGTCGGAAATAAAAAGGTTAACTATTCTAATGTAGACGACGAACATCGCCACAGCCTAGAGGATAATTGATTGAACAAACATTCGAGGGAAATTTATAAAACCGTTACGCAATGCATTTTTTAGGGTCGGCCGGGGTAGTCAGCGCTTTTCAGAAATTACGCCGGTTCGGGCGGCGGAACGGTGTGGGATATGACGTTCGATTTAAAGGGTAGGGTAGGTGGTAGGTGGGGTGGGTGGCTGTTGACGGGCGCTCGACGCATGCGCCCTAGGTCACGCCGCCGCCCGATTTCCGTGCCGATGACAGTTTGCCGGGACCTACTTCCTCGAAAGCGCGTCCGTGGCTCGGCTGCAACGCAGAGCTGGAAACGCGTCTCCGCCTATGGCACACTGAGGACGCTACTTCACCACGTGAGTACCTTGCAATCCAATTAGCTTACAGTGATCGTGGTTAGTAGAACTAGTAGAACCAGTTTCGGAATTCGGTGTTTCCGGCCCAGCTGATTCGGACCGGCATCTGCGCGATTTGCAACCTTTGTCATATTTCTACAAGTGCCTGCATAGATTGTCGCCGGTTTTTTTTATTTATGATTTTATAGCCTGTTATATTGATTAGTATTTAGTTAGGTACTTATTAAGTAGTTTTAGTTAAGTTTATGACTGTATTTAGTAATAAATTGAGTATTACACTAAAAGTTGATTTTTATTATCATATCATTGTTTTAAGAAATTATATTATGTAATTTTGTCTTAATAGTTAGTGATAGAAGTATTTTTGTAGTTTTAGTAGTTTTTTTTCAGTTTTGGCGCTTTTTTCTTGATTTTTGTGAAATTGTGACGTCACTAATGCAGTAGTTATAATACTGGTGATAAAGTTATAATTTTCGAAGATAATCAAATATTTAAAAAAATGTATTTTTTTAATATAATTGCATTCGCTTTAATGTGTAAAAATTACAAATTAATGTTAACATTAGAAATAATTTGGGTATACGATTTTTTTGATTTAAATGCATTTAAAGTAAAAGTCAATTAATAAAGGAAAATTGTATGAAAATATGACTGATTTAGATTGTTCAATCTAAAATGTTATTTTAATGTTTTTAGATATAAATATAGTTTACGTATTACTTTGTTGAATTTTTCATTATTGGTAAAACATAAATTTAATATAAAAATTAAAATCCAAATTCAATACCAGTATGCCTAAATGAAATAACGTCATCTAAAAACAGATATTAAAACAAAAAAATCGAACGAAAGCTATTACTGCATTTTAATGAAAGGCATTTCAATACAAAAGTATTGGTTTAAAATTTAATGACATCGTCATTGTAATAAAATTAATAATAAATTCAAGTTGCCGTGAAGTCGTGCGTATTATCAGATGCAGAATTTGACATTGAACGCTCTGTATGTACGCATGCGCAAATATTTACCCAGATGTACTGCCCGAAAACACAGCACCCCGAAAAACTAAGTTAATTTTCATGAACGCAGTCGAATTTAAAAATCCTAATAATTCTTGTTTCAAATTTGACAGTTCAACGTATTCGAAATACGACACGAACAATGAAATTCAAATTCGTTTTTTATTGTTTTAAATCGTTTCGAATTTCAAAATGATTTCGGAACGTGTCGATTTGGTGTTGATGCATTGTATTTTTTTTAGTCGGATTATAGTTGGCGCCACTTTTCGGCCGAGTTACCAGTTTATGGGGGCCATTAAAATCTTCAACATAATTTAACTGCATTATATCTACTAACGGAAATTTAATAGTTTTTCTTCAACAAATTAATTAGCAGTTGATGCGTTGGATAATGAGTTTTTCAATTCAAGGATGTCATGTACCTAACGTTTTTTTTGTTCACGGTTTAAAGTTGAATATTTTCCGGTTTTTATTAAAATTGCGAATATATGTAAAATTCATGAGTTATTTTTTTTCTTCTAGAAGTAACTGCGCTCTCTGGTAGTAATTAACTTGATACGTCATTCTAGAAATTACAAAGAATTTTATTTAACAATAAGTTTTTTAAATCTAAATGAGATTAAATTTACTCAATGAAGTCGAAAAAATACAAATTGTAACACGTTCGATTCCGTGTCTTGAATAAAAACTTTCCCAAATCCATGACTTAACGAAGACATAAAAAAATCTAGAATGTCACAGCATTATACTGGATTTAAAAAAACTGAGGCCCCAAATTTGCATCGACTATTATTTATTAGAAACTGCGAGATATCGGATTATACATACATTTTGATAACTCTTTATCTCCATGATACCGTTTGTTTACGAGCAAATGGAATACACGTGGATGTGCCAGAGGTCTATGCCTGAATATTTTACCTAGGTGACAAATTAGGCTACATTTTTCAAACATATATTCAGAACAAAAAAAGAATTCGAATATTTGAAGTGTGAATTTTGGTTCGTAATTTAAATTTTTTATTCAAATTTTCATTTTACGTAGTTGCACAAACCAGAACGGTGTAACGTTGTTGCAAAATAGGCTTTAAGCTTTTTGAAATTAAGTACATTTTCTCTTAAATAGCTTGGATAAACTGAATTTCTTTATAATTAATCGGAAATAACTTCCCTAGGCGCTTTCAGGTTATTAAAATGTCTCGTCGGTGATAGAATGCGCGCGCATACAACAGAAATTCCATACTTTGGAACTTCGTTTCAAAGAACTTATTAATGTTCTCTTACTGGTAACATTTTACTAGTAAATATGACGTAAATATACTTTTTAAAAGTAACTAAATTGGTTCAAGCTAAAAAAATCTGCGCTAATATCTTTTTCGATGTAAAAGTTGGTGGAAAATTACGGGTTTGGGTCCAACATCTTAAATGTAACACCTTCTTAGTAGTAGATAAGCTCTAACAGTTGAAAAATTGGCATATTTGTAACTTGTATTAGATATCATCTTACTTAAACAACAGAGATAATTAAAAAATAAAAATATTTAGAATTCTTTTTCAAAAATGTTTTTCTTTCGTATTTTTTATTTTCAGTAATGCCGATTACATTTTCTTTTGCATTTCTATTCACAACTGCTTGAGTCAAAACTGCAGTAGTTAAAAAAAACGTTTTTTTAATATTCCTATTTTAAATATTGATTATTTTTAATCTAGTTACTGGCACGTGCTTTTATAGTATTTGTGTATATATTGTGAATATTTATCCTTATACCATTTAAGAACAAATATTCTGTGAAACGTGTGTATTGCGGTTAGTTTATTATGGTTTTTGGAATTTTCAATACGTGACTCAGCGTAAAATTTATATTTAAATACCCGTGAAATAGACTATGGTATTTATAATATGGTTATTTTCTTGCGGTTTTATAGTTTACGAATGCAATTTTTTTTACTGCCTCGTAAGCAGATGAGCTAACGGCCCACCTGATCGAAAGCGGTTACGGTCGCTCATGGACCTCTGCACCATTCCAATTCCAGATGGACTATTTTTATCCTACTATCATCAATTTCTACCTGACTTCAGGACTTTATGTACCTCCCACAGAGTATACCTACAATGTATCCATGTCAAGCATACATACATATGAAGCCAAATTAAAAGGTCGTATCTGCCAAAATACAACTTTTTAGGAGAGCAAAAATGGAAATTATAGAATGGATGATATTCGTAAGAGCCATCTATATGTCATGTGTGTGTAAGTCAATCACGATGTTTAAGTATATTTTCAATTTTATATAAGACTAGCTAACGAAGGAAGACAGTTTGAACATATTGACCGACTTCCAAAATGGAGGACGTACTCAATTCATCTGATGTTTTTTTTCGGGACAATTTACTAAATTTTTGAAAATCCAACAGAGAAGTTCTTTTTCCAATCAGTGATCAGCACGTTCCAAAAAACATACTCTTCAGTTTTTTTTAAATATTACTATAGATTAGATTCGTCAATATTCACATGAAAATAGTACAAAAACAACAACTATAATTCTAATGTTACACGACTAAAACGAGATTAGCTATCTCGATGCGACATACTATATCATAATCTATATTATACATAATGTACCTTTATATTAAAATGGTTCCGTAGCATTGGAAATTAATTAGATTTGAGATAATGTTTTAAATTCAGCATAATAAAGTTCTTATTAAAAAAGTCGTATACGCAAATTACTAATTATTTTTTTTTTTTTTAATTTTTTTCGTTAATGATAATCCACATAGATTAGCCTACAGTTCCTATGCCTCTATAGGCCTTACGCGGTTTTGTATCGTTTAGCTTACAACTGCAATAAAAAAAAAAGTAAAATAACAAGATATAGCCCATTTAATCCTATTTGAGATAACCACGGAATAATAAATATGTTTTTCATTCTACGTGTTCGTTTAGTTATTAACAATGCAGCCATCTAATCAATGTGTGTGCCAAATAATGATAAGATAGCTATGCAAGAATTTAGTAAGCCTCATTAGATACAGGGTGTTCCAAAATAATTATAACACAAGTGTATAAGTCCTTAAAGAGTTGACGAAAGACCTTAATTAGTCCTTAGTCAGGTGGCCTGTTAGCTCGTCTGCCTTCAAGGCAATAAAAAAGTAACCTTTGAACTTACCGAAATTGGCGTTTGTCTAATAGTGCCATCTATAGGTGACATTTGACAGTCGCAGACGAGTGGTTATAGGTTGGTCGTAGGCAGCGGCCACATAGTGTCTTCTGATATTGCATAATCACTTACGATCAGGTGACCCGTCGGAAAAGGAAGTGTCCGTAGATATCCACATCTAAATAATAGCTTCTACCAATTTTTTGTGCAGCAACTGCTCTATTTGCAAGGCCTAATGCAAGCCTAAATTCTAAATTGCCTAAATTCGTTGCGGGGTCCAAGACAAGTTAGCTTTCCCTCGGGTTTTCCTGGGCTTCACTGCTCAGAGTCATTACGATGGTCGCCGCTGTGGATCCCCCCTACACAGGAGTTACAGTGGTGGGAGTGAGAGGTGGGCCAATACCCGTAAGGCCTAATGAATATCCTGATCTTGAAATATTACGGCATATTTTACTTTACGTACTATTTTATTTAGTTTTTTGGACACTAGGCACCTAACTAGTTCAGTCGATTCGGTGATTTCTCTTAATCTAGCTGATTGAATTTGGACAATTATAAAATGTATTTTTCAAAAAGACTACATTTAAAATTATATTTTAATTTATTCTATTAAACATGTTCAGGCTCTCCAAACTTTCACTTTCAGTAAAAATACACACTACTTTAGTTTTACTTTTGTTAGACTTCTCTTCTCTAAAATTGTTTGCAAAGAAGGCCGTAACATTTTAGAAAAAAACGGTCTGCTTTAGTGATGAGCAATGCAAGACCAACACCAATTCTGCTCATGACTAGTAAAAATAAAGTAACAATTCGACAAGTCAACTAATATTTTTCCAAGAAAAAACATATTATGTTAACGTTGTTAATAATATTTTATCTCATTTAATTATTGAAAAAAAAATGTTGGTTGAGTCTTGCGTATTTAGTCTTGGTCTTGCAGAGTTGGTCTTGGTATTGGTCTTGTCCATACAGTGATGGTCTTGGTCTTGCGAGTCGAATTGAAGACTGCAAGACCAAGACCAATTTTGCTCATCACTAATTCCGATTTGGAATGGATTCCCGTCCTCGGTAGTGATGATCAAAATTGGTCTTGGTCTTGCAGTCTTCGTCTTGCATTGCCCATCCCTAGTCTGCTTTTACTTAAACCAAAAAAAAAACCCTTACAATAAAGTATTAAATAAATAATATTTAATACATAATATTTAATACTTTATTGTACACGACAGAAAAATAAGTAATATATATTTTTTTTTTTTTGTAATAAATGTTTTAGACAAAAAAAACACGTTGTATTCTAATGCTGTGACGTTATCAAAAAGGCCTTGCCAACGTTGATAAGGAAACCGTATTGGAATTATTGTTCTTTGGTTAGTGCACATTTTGTATGCCTATTATAAAAATGTTTGGCGGAAGTCTCTTCGCAAGCGAGGTCGTTCTATGATTATATAACTAGATTTGGACATAATACTGCCCAATGTGGAATGACATGTGTTTGGTAGATGTCTGATGATCTTAAGGGGTCAATTTAAATTAGCCGATATAACGACTGTTATCAGCGTGTACGATTCTATGTCACGTTAAATTTTAGACGTATTTATCGCTGAAAATGTTTTACGCTTTCGATTTTACTTCTGTTTGGATTTGGAAGGATATTATTTTGTTTGAGATAGTTTAGGTGTGTATAATCGTGGTTAGATTTAGAGGTTATTTTACAACATTTTGGAAATTTACACCTAAATAGTTTTAATTTATTGTCTCAACTCGACATCTTTTATGTTTTACTTAAATTATAGATTATTAGGTAATTGATAGATACCTACATCTATTTCTAAAGAACATAGATTTTCTTGTGGTTGTATCAACTTTAAGCAAATTGTCAAGTCATTCAGTGTTCAAATCTAGGTCACCTATAAAAAATCGGTTATCAAATAATCAAGATTTGATTTCTGAAGTAATAAAATGTAATATTATACTATATCTGATGTTAATATAATATTCAATTGTAATTTTTAAGACGCAATTTTAAAGCCCTTGAATTTAATTAATTAGCCAAATTACGATGACAATTAATTGCCATTTACAAGTAAAGTTTGCTATTGTCCACTTCTATTTTTTTTATTAATTTTTCGTCTACTTTATTCCTTAAATTTATTTTTTCTCATTTTATTCTTAATATTAATTACTATTCTGAAGAATTATTCGTTCCGAATCGAATATTAATATTCGAATCGAACTCGAAGATTCGAATTATTCGAAATTCGACGAATATTCGAAAAGTTTCGAATAATCCGAAATTTCGAATAGTATCGAATTTGACAACGACGATGCATCAGAAATAGGACAAGAATTTGTATTTTTTAGATAATATCTTGAATGGGCTGTCAGATTTTGTGAAGTTGATCGTGATATTATTTTTAAGAAAAGCACTTTTCTGGATCGAATATTAATATTCGATTCGATTCGAACGATATCAGTACACCCCTAATAATTAACAGTCATTTAATTCAATACAACAATAAAATTAAAAAAAAGATTTCCAAAATATAATGAAATAAAATTGTTCAGGTGTTTGCACCATTACATTTTATGATCATTTCAAGGTTAAAAAATTTAACTTGAGGCGCCAAAAAAAAATTAGTAATGTTTTCTGATTTTTTTTTTCTATTTTATTCCAAATATAAATTAATTGGCTAAAAATATTTTAATAAAGGAATATAAATTTACTCACTATTGTAACTACTTTTGTGACGTAAGCAGGAAAAATAATGGCAACTACGAAGGAAAAAAAAAATTAAAATATTTAAAAAATTTTATACTGATGATTTTGTAAATCTACGCAGTTTTAGGTAGTAATACATCTATGAAAAATAATTAAAGTACATTTTTGTGAAATACCTACGGATAGTACATACTTTATTAAGTATAAAAATACTAGAAAATCCATTTCGAGTAGAGGTATGAGTGGTTACCATTAACCATTATGAAATTCATTACGATAATTTGATAATGGCTAATGGTAATTGTCGAAATAGTTCTCACGAAATAATAGTTATCTGACGTGTTACAGCTGAAAACCAAATAAATAAAATTTTTAATTTGTAATTTAAGATTAAATCAGTAGTTTCTGTATTATTGTATTGAGGGGTAAAGATTAAGGTTAGTTACTTAAATATATATTTATAAATATATAAAATATTAATCTTCAATTATAACGTTCACTTGTTTCTCGGTAGTGTCAAAAAATAACGATTCAAAAACGATATTCTAAAATGCAGATTGTGAAATTAAGATTAAAGATTTATAATAAATTAACGCTTCATTAACTGAGCTACATAACTCTGTTATAAATTAATTATTAGTTTGTGGAACAACTCCTTAAGAAACTAGAAAGTTGACTATCAAGACTCTTACAAGTATTTTGCATAATGTTTCGCATTCAGGAATTGTATTAGTGTCATATAGAAAACTGGACCGAGTCCAATAATAATGTATAAGACGATTTATTTAGCAATTACGAAATAACATTGAAACACGTAAATTATTCGTACATTGACTTCAGCGATCAACGTAGGTACACTAGATAATAATATCGAAGTCATTAACCGTAATGGAACAATAGTATCTATTCACAGGTATGTGCGCTTTCAAGAATAGTTGTAGCGACGCTCAGGTATTACAGAGTATGGATGTAAAGTAGGTGCGAGCGACGACGTGTGCAGAATGGGCTGCATCACGAGGGCCCGCGAGGGGCACCGATCTAGCCGTCTTTTTTCATTTTCCGTGCGTCTTTTTTTGGCAGCGCGCGTTAACCTTGGTTTTTTTCATAGCGAAACAGTGCACGTACGCGCACAAGTTTTGAATAGTCGTAGAGCGTTCCCCACCCGACGCGTCCGAATTTTCTGCATTCGGACGGCGTGAAGAGTTTTCGGCGGTCGCATTCGCGAGCGAGGCTCCCCGCGACTAGGAGCGACCGCGCACTCCACGACACACGGCTGCGACCGGGCGCCGCGACCGCGCGCTGCAACAAACATGCGGAAGTGATCACTACGACTAACGACCCTAACTAAACCTGTGTACCTCCAGTGTTGTGAACGACCAACGAACAATCAGTGAAACAAACAAACTATGATAGTTGACGACCGCTCCACAGAGCTCTGATGGTCTAATTGTTACGATACAAGGACTGTGCAATTTGCGAAATGGAATCAAGGAAAGTATTGTTGCTCTATTTTTCTAATATTAGTTCGGCTGCAAGGTACGTGCGTGACCTTGGTGTGCTTCAAAATCGTCAGGAAATAGTTTCGATGGAGGGTTTCCGTTGTGGCTCAATCAGGAAGTGTGTAGGGTTAGTGCGTCGCATCTATCTTCGTTCGCGGATCAATCCGTTCAATTTTCGCGGCTGTTATCGTGAAACCAGTCATTGATAAATAGTTGATACCCCGCGGCATACGCCATACGATAAATTTATATAATTCGTGGGTGTACGCCAGTTTGTACCTTAAAACGTAGCTGCAATAAGACGTTTTTGCGCAGTTCCGTGTCGCCCCCGAAGTTTTGCATACACGTGCTGTCGTTCTGAGGCTATTGAACTTGATAATGAGACAACCGTATCTCTAGTTTTTTGTTCAAAAAATATTGCATCAGTAATTCTTTCTGCGCGATCTTCGAGACCGGTTCTTGGCGTTCATCTCTCGAAATCTGATCGTGATTAATGCGGACCGATTTATAATGAACCTTTGCGGCCCTAGCATAGAAACAAACTGTCGAATATTCTGGTTTTGCGCGAGATGCGGAGCGTGTAGATAAAGAGTACGAGTCGCGGCCCGGAACCGCTCTATGAGGCGAAAACTGGTCGTCTAACGCATTAACATTTGCATAGAAACTGTCAAAGCGGCCCCGCGCGTCCATGGGCAACCGATTAGCACCTAGACACGGACCGCGGTGGTCGCCAACTGACGATCGCACCGCGCTGAGCCTCTCAATCATTTATCAACCTTAATATCCAATCAATACAGTCCAATCTCAAGAGTTTATTGCAAACCGAGTTTAGGTAACGTGCATTTTAATTTAGTAGTTAAAAGTTAGTGGTATTTGTAGGCAGCGGTGACTCAGTACACGCGCCGAACAATTCTGCGTATACACACTTTATCTTTCGTCTAGTTTGTAATTACTGCTGTACCGATGTTTCGATTGATGATCGTTTCGCTATAGTATTTCGGTTGCTATTTGTTTTGTTTAACAACGTATATTAATTGTTGTATATACCTACGCGTGGTTTTAGCACACTGCACACGTGATTCATGTTATGGTGTTAATAAGCTTAAATAACAATGAGTTGGCCTATTGTTCGTTTTTTCCTTTTGCTTTAAGGATTAAGTGCGCTGAAGTCGTACTAGAAACTTAATAGTATAATATTACAAGTACTTAATACTATTTAATGTAACAAAACTATTTACTATGCTTTTTAGAACGTAAAATAGAGTTAATAAAAAAAAACATTTAAAAATATTCCGTAAGTTTTGTGCGCATAAAAAACAATCAAAATTGTTTTCGAATAAATTCGTTGATTTTTAAATGATCTATTAAAGTAGCTATAACATGTTTATATTGCGAAGGTCGATGCTACGATTGGTCCTACGCTTCCGCTGACGTTACGATCGACCAATAGAGACGAGTTGCGTTTAACAGAAATCGATTTGAATAATCATTCGAATTGAGAAATTTTCGTAAACTTTTGTCAATGGATTTGATGTCAAATTAAATAGTTGTATTTTAGAGATATTGATTAATTGTATTATATAAATGTGGAGAAGTCAATATCTATAAGACGATTTTCCAAGTAGCCTTCGTTCTCATTTGTTTGTTAAAAGTTACGATTTTTGATTAATTGTAATTAATAAAAAATCAGAAGTAGTTGTTCACATGTTGTAAATAATGGAATATTTATTAAATTATGTATGTGCAGTAAAATTGTGCTGCGTGCTTTTCATGATTAAGAATGAAAATAAATCTAAATTATTATATTATAAGTACCTACTAATAATTATGTTATCGTGAAGTTTTTATATTTTACTTGATTAGAAACCAAGTACAAGACACATATAAATTATTATCTGTGCACTTGTTGATAACCTTTTATAATTCACACATCACACAATTCGTTGATAAAGAAACTCGATCACCTTAATAAGTATGTAAAATTATATATGATGGTAGCTTTTAAATTTTGACGTCAACAAGAATGAGTACTTCATCAATGTTGAAAATAAAGTATAAAAAAAAAAAAAAAAATATTTATCGAATTACTTAACAATGTACGAGTGAATGTTCCTCCAAAAAAATCGATATTAAATTAATAGATCATTTCATGTTTTGAACCTCTTTGGATCGATTTGTGCTTCGCATCGAATAGACCACTGCTTCTACAACACTACATGCGATACAGAATGTTCTTTATTTAAATTTGACATTAATTTAATTCGATTCACTGTCATATTACCAACATTAAAATGTCGTAAGAAACAACAATTGAAAATGAACCTTAAATCTTACATTTTAAGTCAGTTTCTGTTTTAAATGACAATAATACTCCGATTTTTCCGCGATACACGAATAGCACTAAATTATTTGTTATCTTTTTTTAAAGAATTGTAATAAACAACAACACTGGTTACATTTTGTGGAAATACAAGTTTTAGTACCGCGAAATAAAGGCCATCTTGAAAAACAAGATTACGCATTTAGGTATAAATTATCATAATTTGTTCAAAACCAAGAAGTATATTTATAGATAATAAAATGAACGCATCAACAACATTATCTGAACGTTAAAATTATTTGTAATTGTTAGAATTTTTAAAAGAATCGGTTATAAAATAAAATCAACACAGTTGTTTCTTTTGTTATTGTTAGCAGCAAAGAGGTTATGCAAAACATTTTTGAACTCTTTGCTTAGCTAATTAGAAACTTTTTTCTGAAAAAAGCTGACAGTTTCACGTCTTGACAACGACGTTTAAATTTCGAATGCTATCCGTGAACTCCTCGTGAACTTATAGATAATGAGCATAGACAAAATAAAAGCATCGACAAAAAATATATGTGTATTGGCAGTTTTTTTCGCTAACGATGATTTTATTTAGCAAATGAAATTATCTAAGTTGTCTATTAGAGACAGTTGATGAGTTTTTTATCGCCATTGAAAAGTTTTTCGATAATAGCATGTCATCGCTCTACATGAAATTGTGGATATTGTTTTAATAATGAACATATGTTTCAAACATGTGAGTAATGACGAAACGGCAACATTACTGATTTAAATTACCTTTAGTTTTAATAATTTTGGAAGTTCACTCTTTAAAGCCTGATTTAAGAAGATCAGAGAGGTTCATGAGCGATAGTAGTGGACCGTCTTCTCATTTATCTAACATAAAAAAAACTACTTATTACTTACTATTAGAGCGTAAAAATGTTATCAATTAATCACTTTTAAAATCAAAAATTGGTAGCTTTTTGATGTCATTTTTCACCGTCCTTAACCACTCAACTGGGAACGTCACTATTCGTTAGATAGCGAAACTGGGGACTTCGTTCGGAATCAATACCGTGTTTGAGCCCCTTTTTAAAAACATTTTTATCCAATAATTTTTAATTTAGATTTTTAATGAAACCTTATGTTTTTGTAAATCTTTATTACTAAACGACGCTGTATTGCATTTTCAGCGAAAATATATCATCTCCGTAAAATATGAGACGATTAAAAAATGTAAACAAACAAGTTATAGAACTGTGCTTAATTTTGACTCCTGCCACAGACTTGGCAAAAGTAAACAAACCAATTTGGTTGCCGATCCCAGTTGAGTGGTTAAAATGACAATGACACATCTAAAATAGAAATAGATTCTCTATCACATAAGATTTAAATTGCTTCAAACTGAATACTCTACCCCAACCGTAGACGCTATTTTACAATCTATCTATTAAAATTACCCTAAAATTCAATAACAAAAGCCTAAACACTGAAACCAACGTGAGTAAATTGCGTCTCAATTGAAGTAACGTTGCACGTGCGTCCAACGCATGTCGACTATGGCCTTGGTTACGTCATCGGCGCGCCTCGAAGGTCCTGAGGGGTGTCCTTGGCCTCGGGGGGAGGGGGGGTACCTAGACGAAGGCCGATCGGAAATTAAAACAATATTTGCTTAAGGAAAGTAACAATTTATTAAGACTAAAGATTGTTGATGTGGAGTTTGTTTCTCTTTAATAAGTTTGGTAGATGGTAGTTTGACTTGTCCTTCTTCAACGGAGGGTCCTTAAAGTTATTTCGTAGGTAGCGACCCCTCAATGTCCCCTGACATTGCAGAGGTTCATGAGCGACGGTAACCACTTACGATCAGGTGGCCCGTTGGCTCGTCAGCCTACATGAAAAAAAAAAAAGTTTGTAGAGTCACGGGCAATGGTTACCACTTACTGTCAGATGCGTTGTAAGCTCGTTTAACTGTCATGCTATTAAAAAAATGTCTATGCTGACCATTTACTGTTGTTTAGCTATTTTATATGGTTATAAATGGAACATTGTTTGCACCATAAACAATCAAAAATAGATAATCACGGTATAAATTGCAGTGAAAAAAGAATACCGAAGAAGATTGTCTTTTTATTACATAAATAGGCAAATGAGAATACTACTGCACTACTTATATCTGTACTGTAATTACGAGGTCACTTAGTATTTTTTGTGACGTCAAATATTTTTGGTTTAAAATACGAAATATTACTCTTAAAGTAGCCTACAACATTTTTAAAAAAGAAGAAATAATTAAAACTATTTTTAATTATTTCCAAAAAGTACTGATTTTTTGCAAGGTTCACTTGGTTCATAATTTAATTCAATTAAATAATTCAACCTAATTAATTACGAGAATTGTTTGACGATTGTTTTTGTTTTATGTTAATTTAAAGTATTACGCATTTGATTACGTAACAAAGTAAATTCATTGTTTTTAGTTAAAATTGCAACAACACGCGAAACTTTTGACAATGTGTGAACAGAACGACATACCCTAAAATTTTGGACCAGTTTAAAAAAAACAAAATCCTTTTTAGAACTCCGATGACATCATAAACCACAGTGCATCCCCATAAAAAAATAAATAAAACCTAACGCATTCAGCCTAAATCAGGTGCCAAACCGAGATGACACTGGCCATACAATAAAAAAAGAAAAATATAAAATTAAAAAGTGAAAGTTTAAATTTAGAACGCGCAACTACAATGCTTCTTAAATGTGATACATCTCAACAATAGCGTCTAAACCTGTGGGGGTCCAGAACTGGTAATCTGGATTGAGGTCAAGGATCAAGTCCTGCTCCCTACGCGGAACTGTGGGAGCGTCCTGTTCCCGAAGGACGAATGGGTTTTGTGATCGTGTTTGAATCAAACTGGGTTTGGATGTCTTTGTCATAAGTTTGACGAGTTTTGGCGGGGAACAGCGATGAGCTTAGAATTTGCGATTTGCAAGCCGTAATTGGAATGATTTGAAAAATGTTAGAATGTTACATTAATTTTGAAATTAGAATATGTGCAGTGGAAGATCACACGATATCAAGCATATTTTATCTGATCTAAATAACCAAAAATAAATAAACTACTTGATTACCAACCGATCATACAAGTTAATTAATTTACACAACACTAATTGTCATCCGTGTTTAAATACCATGATCACAAAATAATTACTACAGAAGTGAAAACTCATACAAATCGTAGTTGACCAACTCATACTTATGCACTTCTCACTGACATAAAATACCAAGTCTGTTTCAAATGATCAGTGCAGATTGTCAATTGTTTTATAAAAGAATTGTGTGCAGAAATTCGGTAGATTATTTGATAATAGTGTCCTGACATTATAGGAGTCCACAAGCGACGGTTATCACTTACCATTTGAGCCTTAGGTTTGTCTACTTACAAGACAAAAACACCTTAAATTAAGATTTGTTTATTTAATTTTATATAGCCTAGTAGGCAAATGAGTAAACGGGCTGATCGTAAGCGCTCATGGACCTCTGCATTGTCAGGGAACACTACGGGGCTGCTACCTACGAAACTACCTTTAAGACTTCCCTTTGTCTAGATCTGCCTTTGAAAGGACAATAAGCTTTTCTCTAGGCAGTTAACGTGTTAACGACTTTCTTGGAAATCTATGATGTTTTTGTTTTAATTCGTGTTTAAATTGTAGTAAATAAAGTATGACTTCTTGTTGTATTCTATGCCACGATCAGTTTTACGCAACAAAAATAGTTTTTATTGCTTTTGATACAATTTTAATGGCAATATTCAATTGGTTTCCCGTCGTTTGTAATTACGAAAGATTTATTTATAATTATTGGTGTGTAGTAAAGGGCTACAAGATGTCGTAAATTAGGGCTTTTGAGGTCGAGGCTGGTTAGTTATTATTTAGGGTAATTAATTATATTTATTGTCAAGGAAGTATTTATTGATGTTGTAAAGTGGACTGTGGGATTTATAGTGCAGTTTGTGTCACGACTTTTGGACATTGTAAAATGATTTTCCTATAGGAAAAATCGTCTTTAGTTCGGGGGTGACGGGGCGATAGTTTTATTTAGATATTTTTAGATTTTACTTAAATTAATTTATCTGAGATTTTGTTTAAGATTCTATAGCTATTACTTGATGGCAGTCGGTTTCTTAGGGAAGCGATACTTTCTTTCAAGAAAAGCACAAGTTTATCTTATACCTATGCAAAATATGCTATGTCTATTGTACATTTTAGTTCCCTGTCTATTCAAAAACTGGAAGATAAACGAAAAACGCACAACCTATGATTTCAGCTAAGATTTTCTATACGTTCTGAGTTCAACGTCAATCTGAACCTCTATATCAAGACATCAACCTACCTCATCGTTGTTTCTATGTAAATTTCCAAATTTCGTCTCTCAAAACGGGCCCCAACTGCATACAAACACGCATGCACAAACCAGTGCGTGCATTATGTACAAATCGCCTTTCACCAGTACATGCAGAAAGCCTTTGTGACGCTTATATAACGGTGCTTTTGGAAACATTGGTTATTTGGTTTCTATTGTTTGGCATTTTAGAGGCGACCGTAAGTGCTTACCATCAGGTGGGTCGTAGGCTTGTTTCTTAATTAGATTATTAAAGAAACAAAAAATAATAATCATTTCAGGATTAGCTCGAAGATAATTCAGTCAGATTTTTCAGTTAAGTTTAACACTAAAGCTTCTTCTACTCGTATTATAAATTGACGGTAACCACTTACCATTAGGTGAGCTGTAAACTTGTATCTTTCTTGCAATAAAAAAGTATTTTTTTTTTAGTTTAGTTCATCACTAAAGCTCAGAACGTAAATTATTAATCACATTACTTTCTTGTCTTCGTTAATCGTTATGAGAAAAAAAATGTCTGAGAAAAAATCTAAACTGAAACAAGTATTTGAGCCGAAATTGAAACTTTACCTATATTTCAACTTTATTATAATTACTTTAGTACTTAAATCTTTTCAATTTTCTGCTAAATTACGCTTCATCTCTAGTAACGTATAGATTTTTGAACAAAACATCCCCCACCGCCGGGATTACCCTATCTACTTTATAAGCCTTCGGGGAACCTTTGTGCATTCAACTAACGAGGGACCCTTCCCGAAACAATGAAAAGTTTCATATTATTTCACAACGCAGGTTTGCTTATATCAAATCTAAAATTATTGTGAAGTCTTAGTATTAAAACTGCTAGTTGCTGCTTACAATTAAAAGATAAAAATATCATATTATTTATGCTGCGATCAAAACTCTTACAATTTTTTAATAGATGAAAAATAGTAAAAATTTAAAAGCTCAAAATCTTATAGGAGGTTTATAAAGTACTAATGACGCAAAGATTTGTAAGTATCCAACATATCCATGTTGGATACTTACAAATCTTTGCAAATAAGGATTATAAAATCTACACTTATTTGTTTGCATTTTTGTTGACGCTCAAAAATTTTCACCACATTTACACCTTCAATTATTTTTTTCATCTTTTTAGAATTTTTCATTTTTCACCAAATTTTAACTCTGTCTACTTACAAGCCGGAAGTATACCACAACTAAATCTAAATACGTCTCATAGCCGATTTGTCTGTGTAGATTAGCTATGCGTGTACGCAATGCATTAGTTGCAACTTTCTAAAAGGTAACCTATGCCGCACGGAGCGCGTTCGTGACGAAAAACGCATAGAAAGTGTTTGTACAAATCCTCGCTGCCCGTACATGTTAATAATGCGGCTAAGTCAACGAAAATTATAGGCTTGAATTTTCTAACTTATTTTCAGTGTTTTTGTTTCGTTGAAGTTTGATTTGTAGACTTTGTAATGCGTTGCGAAATAATTACGGAGCAATAATACACGTCAACATTGCACATTGATTTCAATGGATTAAATGGTGGTGAAACATGCAAGTTCAAAAGCTGCAATGACTGAAAATTTTATTTAAGTATCAGTTTAATATACAGTAGTTGTTTTCAAATGTAGTAAATCGTACTCTAAAAGTCCCTTAGACGAATTGACTATTAAAAATGGATGAATAATTACGAACCCCACACACAATATCATATAGATCCTCAATAAAACAACATTATTGCACGTACAAAGTGTCACTCAATTTTTCCAAGTTTCCCGTTTATCAGAAATCACAAAAACGTGAACAAAAGTTGAATCAAAACGCATCTAGATAAGCCGTGTGGGAATTTGTTTCGGAGAGCGCATTTCGACACCACTTGTGCAACTATGACACAAATCTTACTATTACAGAAGTAAAACTCACATATGCACGTTAATCTTACCTTTAACATTGACATTTATAACTGCATTGTTACTCACGCAGTATATAACAAAATGTAAGATTTTTTTTATATTTTGTAAACACGAGAGCTGCTCATGTATGTTGTCAAGAACGATTTCTATAAATGTTATCTTCTGTCTTATTATGTTTCTACGATATCTGCGCATCGCGATGTGCGTGCAGTTGAAAACGACTTTTCCAGATACGATTACCACTATACGTTGTTTTGTAACTGTAATGTACTTGTGGTTATTCGTTTAATAAATTGAGAACTTTGAGGTTTTTGGGAAAGATTTTTGTTTTAATATTCTTTTTTAATACATATGTGCTATACTCCGACGTGTTAGCAATAACTAGTAGTACTTTTTTTTTTTAGTTTGAGGAAATCGCCGGATCCCGGGGTATGTGGGAGTTGAACCGCACTAGAACCTCCAACCACTCACACTCAGCTGAGGCCAGAACGGGGTTATGAGGGACGGCGCGACGCATTACGCCCACGGCACTCTTTCCCGTCGCGCCGCCCCCACTAGTAGTACTTGTAGACATTCTGATTTACTACAATGATTACAATTATTTGCAATTTTTGAAACAATAAGATTTGTTTAAAAGTGAATCGAACTATTGTTTTAAATACTCATTAAAAGTAACTTTAAAACTACTACACAAATTATACTACAGCAATTAAAATTTTATCATCTCCGAATCCGGTGTCTTCGTAAGGTCAAGGTAAAATAAGATAAGATTGAGAAGAAATGATTTTACCCATTAGAATGGCATTGTTTTTAGCATTATTTTACAAGAATGCAGTATACTTTAAATTTTTTCTACTCTCTGTTTTGGGAGCTACGAAAGTTTTTTACAACTGAGATTTTCTGAAATTACTAAAGCTTTGAGGATATTTTTTACCAATAGTTGTTAGGTAAATTAAGATAAGTTTTATTTCAAGAAGCGAGTCCTTAAGCTCCTAATATCTTCAGTGTCTCTCGACATTGCACAGTTCCATGAGCGACGTTTTTAATTACGATTAGTTGGCCTATAAATTTATGTCTATTTACCATAATTAAAGCTAAAGTAATTGGCACTTAGGTACTTCCAACACAAAAAGCACAAATTCACATTCAAAAACTAAATGTTCCAAATAAATACCTACTTGAAAAACTACGTCTTCATAACCGAACTAAAGCTCTTTGTCTCTGACGCACGTTACATGTAACAACTACTATAATATATAAAAGAGAGGGGATACCGACAATGCAATGAAAGTGGCTCAATGCAGGCCTTTGTTAGAAAACTTGCACCGTTATGTTCGTACTCATGAAGGTGTCGTTGCATAGAACAATCATGTTTTATTTGGAAGTACTTGTAAGTTTATGTTTATGTGTAATTGCTACTGCAGAGTATAAATAATAAGTACAATGACGCCTTAGTTTAAGTAATGTAATATTTAACATAAAAAAAAATGTATTCCAAATTGCGGCCTTCTAAGATAAGCGCAGTGGACAATGCCTTCTACGGACAAAAATTAGTGGGCAGTAATAGCTTGATATAGACGATACAAAGACAGTTTACATTTCACAATCTAAAATCAATAATTTTATAAATTAACACATAATTTAAATATATTCGCCATTTTAATTATAAACGAATATAAATTGCCAAATAATTTATTCGGAAAATGGTTTTTTTATGCATGCCTTGTAAGGGTGGGTCGCACGCGTGTTGATAGACTGATCGGATGTGTGTCATGCATAATGTGGTGCAAAAAAGAAATTTATTCAGTTGAAACTAGAACTAAAATGGAATGTGTTATGCAAGATAGATTTGCGAATAAAATTGCAAGTTTCTGTGCTATGCTTTTGTATGAAGTAGAAATTGTTTGTCTGTTTCGCGCATCTGTAGAGTTTAATGTTGTTGTTCATCACAACCATGTTATTATAAATTGTGAATAGAATATAATTGATATCGCCTATGAGCAAATTTTATTAGCTTTTTAAAATGCTTATTTCGTTTGTCCGTACTTATTTTATTTCATCTACCTCACAATGTTATCGCTCAGGGATCTTTGCTATGTAACGAGACATAGAAGAGCCCATAGTTTACCATAAAAAACTATTTTCTTAAATGTTATTTGAATTAAACATTAAACTGTTCGTATTCATTATTCAAACATGCATATTACGTTGTAAACAAAACGAGCTATTACTTTCCTACGCGTACTTTCTCACACATCTCACCCAAATACTACGACTCGGTTGCAGAGTGACCGTATCTTTGCGCAACTCACTGCACTCCCCACTTACTACGCTTGCGCGTGTACTGCATGCCGGAATCAGGTCGCAGCCGAAATGCCGTCCAGATTATGTAGACCTTCCCCCTGCGCCGAAAAAGCGTGTAGCTTGGAACAAAAGGGCTTAATAATAGAGCCATTGGAGGTCAAAGTAGCCTGGTTGTGATACGTGCACGCATGCAAATATACAGTTAGGTAGAAGGCACGAATCGAATCGATATTCTATTGAATCTGTGTGCACTGTTTCGGCGTTTGAAATTTTGGAAGTCTTTGTTTTGAGTGTCAAGTTAATCTGTAGTTGTATGATAGGTTTTCGAGTACTGAAGATGTTTTTTTTCATTGCATTGTATTTGTGAAGCGCCTCTCCGATTGCGTGACTATGAATAATAACACTCGAGCGCTAATATAATAATAGAGTGTTTTTGTTTAAATATTGAAACTTAGATTTACTCTTCGTTAAAAAACATCCTGCTGTTGGAATTTATGAATTTGTAGTTCGTAGTGAATCTTTTATTTTACTTTTAATTCAATTTGTCTCAAAACGTATTTCAGAAAATACTTTAATTTTAGTTTTATCTTTTAGGACATTATTCATACGTAATAAAACAAAAAGTTGTTTGCTTAAGTGTCCATTAAATTAATCGAATCCTGACAATGAAGTCCATTTCCACAGAAAAAAAAATTCACCCTTCAAAAAATTTCAACTCTTAAAAATTTTCATCAAACCTGTCAAACTTCGATAACCTCACAAACAACATAACAATCCAACCAATAACACTTACGCTTTCCCGAAGCACTCAACTCTACAAACAAGAAGGTAAAACGAATTAATTTTCACCGTTCCCATTAAATTGGTTGTTAAAAGCATCCAACCAATTAAATAGGTGGATGCGAAACGGGTCATCGGGTCAATCGATACTGTACAGGTGGACGGTACGCTAGATGCATCTTCTATATAGCATGTATAGTTCGTTTTCAATGCTTGTCTATTGCGAGCAAATATGGCGGATTGCGCTGAGGAAAACTCGATAACTATATAGATAGAAATAGCCGATATTTAGTTATTAAAAGGATTATATTACTATGGAATACTCTATTCGATTGCACTGTGAGTTTCTAAAGGCCGAAACTTATTTTAAGTCTATATTTTGTTACCAGTATTGAAATATCGAAGGTGATCTTCATTTCGTAGTTCTTTGCTTTAGCAGCATCTAAATAGCCAGAAAGCTATTTGTAAAGTGCGAATTTCAATTCTATTCCTATACAATAATCATTTCTTTCTAATAAAACGTTGTACGTGTTCCTTATAAAAGTTTATTTCTTGTAAACTATTTGCATTTTAAAAGCCTCTCAATACTATCAGCGTTCTTAATAGTCTTTTTTTATTCTCTAGGTTTTTTAATAGCACTTTTTTTCTTCACTAGATTTACGTACAAACAGCTACCGATAGTTGTTAAAATGGAATACCAATTTGGAAACCGTTTACGCGATATAGCACTTAAAATAATAGTTTAACGATAGAATATATGATTTTATAGTATGTCCGTGTAGCGTGAGAAATGCTACCGTTGTGCATTATATATTCAGAAGGCTGAAATCGATGGTAGTTTCGGAAGAACCCTACAAAAATGCACAGGGTTAATTATATATTACGTGACTAAAGAAAACATTCTTTAACTAGGCTTTTTGACAATTTTGTAAGACATCAGAAATGTTAACTGTGGGTACAGTGGAGTCTCCGACCGTGTGAGGTAGTGTATGCCCGGTCAGGCCGTAGCCCACTGTAGTAGATTTCAGATGTCGTATATATGCGAAGATTTCTGCAAATGAAACCGCGATTCAGGATCTCGCGCGTTATTATTGGTCGACACATTTACATTAAATAAATATCAATATCGTAAGGACCACTCGACATAGCTCTGAAAATTAGTAGCATATAAGAAAAAGATGATGAAGGAGATTAATAGTTGAAGACTGCATTACCTACTTTATCTTACCTTAAAAGACATATTTAAAAGTAAATTATCAGTAAATTCCAATGCTCTATTCTCAAGAAACAACAATAGAGTTTTTCTAACGTACACAAAGCTAGTATTTCTATGACTGTGGTCACTCACTCGGCCAGTAATTACATACGCGCATGAAATAATTGTTGGTTCCGATATCGTATCGATCGGGCTGCGTACGATGTCTGGGATTCGTGAGCTAAATATTTTAGGAGCATGTAATACTTGTGTGCAGCCTTAGTAAGGTTAGGTAGCTTAGTAACCTAGTATTACTAAGTCTAGAGGCGACTTGAGCTCTGGAGAGTTCTAGGTTTATCTTAAAGTGCTATTTAATGGTACTTAAAAATATGCTAGGTTTATGTATCTACTGTAAGGCAAAGTATCTGATTTTACAAAGATGATTATGAAACTTATGTCCTTTGCTATTAGAGGTATTGGGTCCTCTAATCGTAAGTAACTCACGGAGCTCTGGAATGCCAAGGGACACTTACCTTTGAGAACCTTTTTTTCAAGATAGTTTATTACGCACTAGTCTATACAAGACAATACTCGTTTAAAGAAGGACATGTCATAGCGTTCTGGGAAATCTGGAGATAGCAATACAAGCTTCTTAATGAATAAAAAAGTCCAAACTATTTTTCCTTATAGTATTTTTGTTTACAGGGCAGGCATCCGAGGCGGCCCGGGCATGGACTCGCAGCAGCAACAATACTGCCTGAAATGGAACAGCTTCGGTTCGAACCTTGCCACGTCATTCGCGAACCTCTGGAATTCGGAGAGTCTCGCCGACGTCACGCTTTACTGCGAAGGTAAGCCTCTTTAAATTTATGATGCCCTGGTACTTCTGTTTTGGAACGGATATTTATTTATGAATTTTTATGTTGGAAAGAGACAACGGTTGACTGTTTCTATTTTTTTCTGAATTAAAAAGATTGTTTTAAAGATTTATAGAAGAAATGCATTTAAATATTTCGTCTGCGATACACATTATTCCCGGAATTTACCTCACTGTATAAACCTTCCATGGACTTAAACAACAGACTTGACAAATATTTCAAGACTAAAATTAGACAAATCGGTTGCTGTTCTCGAGTTTTAGCGAAACAAACGATGGCAGCAGTAGCAATTCATTTTATATATCAGATATTAAGAAGCAATCTACCTTCTTTTCAATAACCAGGAGCCATTTTTATATCTATAAAAGTTTTACGTGAACCGGATTTCCCTACAATAATTGTTTTATGAATGCATTTCAGAAGATTACCGTAATCGATAACAAACTCGAAGCTCAGACAATGATTACGTTATCATGTGTTTTGATAATAATGCAATACAAAAGTGCTGACACGTGTAACAATTTAGTTCAAAACATTAAAATTCTAAAGTACAAGGTTCGCGCAATATCAAAATCACATGTCTTTTTTTCAATATTGAAAAGGAAATTTCTTATTATAGCTAATGAGCCCATTGTGGTGTTTTGGTTATAGGTACTGGAACTTACTGAAGCATTTCTATGAATGTTATTTCATTATAAAATTTTACATATTATTATCTGCTATTTTTTACCAAAACAACAACTCTAGGCTTCAAAGTACATCCAGTTTGAGTTTCACATAATACGTTATTTTTATTAAAGTACAAGCTCTGAGTATTAACTTGGCGCTACGGGAAAGAGTGCAAGAGCGCGTAACGCGTCATACCACTACACATAACTCCGTGCTGAGTTCTGGCCTCAGCAAGGGCTCAGACGTTGGGTGTGAGCGATTGGAGGTTTCAGTGATTTCCTTTAACTCATTAAAAAAAGTATGACTTTGAAATACATTCAGTACAATATTTTTGCATAAGACTTACATAACATGTCTACCATAGATAATATCGTAAGCCGTTTATGGCGTCTGTTTATTTTTCCTATTTCCGTATAATATATCTTATTTTCTATGATAGTGTTATCAAAACAATCTATCACTGTACTAGGTAACGTAAAAACCGAAACCGTTTTATCTATATTTTAATTATTCTGTGATTAATTAAAATCGTTAAACATATTAAATTCATAGTTTGATTCGTTTAGTGGAATAAGGTATTAACAAATTTAGGTGAAGTCTTAGACACATTTATTAAAAAAAAAACATTCTTAGTTTGGAAATTTGAACGTGTAACTGATTAAGTAGAATAAATTAAACTTTTTGGTAGAAATCAAAATTATTTTTATTCGACTACTTCTATAATAAAGAACATAATCTTAATGCTACAACTAATTTATTAAGATCAAAATTAGATATGTATCTTCTTCTTCTTTCTCCTCGCCTTTTTCCATTATGCGGGGTCGGCTTTCTTTATTTTGAAGCGCTACTTGCTCCGCTGCATCGTCCGGTGACAGACCACGACCTTTCATGTCCTTTTGGACACATGTCATCCAAGTCGTTTGTGGTCTACCTCTCTCTCTCCTTAATTAAATTAAATTAGATATTTATCTAAAACACTGAAAAAATATCAAAACATTATTTCGCTGTTATCCATTCAAGAATTCACAAAACATCCACATAGTCGAAGTTCACAGTATTGCTGCCAAAATTCCCTTCACATAACCGTCCGTAGCAACCACACACCTATTTTAAGAGAACTAAAACAAATACGAATTTCATTAAGAAAATATTTTACAATTTATAACTACACGTTCGTTTCATTATCATTATTATCACATTATATACAGCTTCTACGTGCATGTCAAATCTTCCTAAAATGATAAAGGGGTCGTTGACATCAGCGCTGATAATTTTCGCACATTTTCGTACCAGTTGGCGACAATTCGCTATCAAATAAATGCACATTGCTATAAATTCGATAAAATTTAAAGTACATAAGTTCGCCTCGTGTGAGTTTTACGTAACACTGTCCTTGAATTTTATTTTTGGGCTGTTTTTGTTGAAAAACGATGAATTTCCGCTTAAATTTACACTTTATCACATAGTTAATGTTTAAATAAAAATTTTGCAAATTTTGAGGAAAATGTAGCTAGGTAGTTTGTGTAATTAAACATTTAAAAATAGTTGTCTCTGTTAAATTAAGATAGTTGATTAAACAGGCAACATAAAATTTAATATACAACAAAAAATCATGTTCTAAAGATCATTGGAATACAATTTATTTAATGTAGTTAATGATTTTCAGTACCTTAGACTATATGCTGAAATCAATTCAATTTAAAAACGTGATTTTAACTGGCTCCAATTACCAACTTATTTAAGTATTACCTAACCATAACATCAAATATAAATATTTTTTCAGTAGTGAGCCCTCAGAAATGACTGTAAAAAATTAACCTCACATCAAATTCGGTTACATGTCACATGTAACATACAATCCAGTTTCAGTTAGACTTTTTTGCCTACAAGCTGGCCCGCGCAACTTCTGTGTCACTTTCAAATAAATGTCAAAACCATCCTTGCATTTCAACGAACATTTAAGAAAAAGAATAGGCCAAATTAGTCTAGGTGTTGTTGAGTTATGCGCAATACATTTTGCGATTTATATTATAGAAGATACGTGACATTCATATCTTCTACGTAGATATCTGATGCAACAGAAATGTCTCTATAAAACAGGTCTATCTACAGGACGTTATCTGACCCAATTAATAGCAATTTCGAGACGACAGAGGGAGCACAAAGGAATAGGGCGAGTGGTGATGCAATGCACATGCGCAATCAGAACCAATAACACTAAAATACGGATGACTTTATACTTTTCAGAGCTTTAATATTAGCTAAAGAGTATTTATTTGAATGTAAAAATTCAAAAGAGTTTCTTTGTTATACTTAAATAACTCAAAAATCAGGATTTTGTTAGTTTTAACCCGTGAAATGCAGGAATTGTTTCCATTCAAAAATTGCAGGTAGACTTTTTAATGTAGACTGTTTAGTTCGATTCTAAATAATGTTGAAGTTACGTCGTAGGTTGTATTGTCAGAGAAAAGTACCAGTATGATTTATACCGTTTTCACTAGCTTTTAAGTTTAGGTACGATTACTATCCGCTACGACAATAAATAGGTAATGTTGTATGTAACGCGTTGTGCCGCTTCGTATAACACTATATTTGGTTCAGACCTCAATCCATAATCATTCGATGATTTCTTTCTACTGAAAAAAAATCTTTATAGCTAATTTGAAAAACGCTCATAAGTATATAAACTACTCATTCAATTAGCATCGAATTAGCGATAACTTATTATATACTTCATACCACTTCATACAACTCGAAGCCATTTTGTATTTACGAGGAACCAATACTTTTCATTATACATTCTGAATACATCGACGCTAAATCTGTAATTATATAAATCAAAATATATTCGGTATACGTGCATCGGCCACGAGTTGAAAACCAACAATTTGAGGGCTGTAAAATTGAGTGCTCTATACGTGTTCGGAGGTCTGTGTCAGTTGGGCGTTATGCCTTAGAAGTATTATTCAAATATGGTTGTTAATGTAACACGTCACGTCTTCTTTGCCGGTGCGGAATATCTTCTGATGCCGGTTTGAGTACGAAAAATGAGGAGTTCTATTAATATCTAGAATCTTGCGGGAACCTTTTGCACTTAGTGAAACTGCTGTACTGTAAATTGGTTTTAATGTTAGATTAGATTTTTTTAGGGAAACTAGAATGAGAGAGTCTATATCTTGAGTATGATGACTAATAGGTATCAGTTGTACTAACATTTAGATCTTAATTTAAAAATGAACGTTCTTTGTGATGTGTGTATCTTCGTATAAACAAATGTCATTTTGTAACATCAAAACACATCATGATCTAGTAAGGTCTTAAATAAAATTTCAGTTGGATTTCTATTCACACTTTTGTTGGAACATTATTTGTTTTTTATGAGTGCTATTGATATTTCAACATTTTAATCTGGAGAATTGTTTTTTTTCTATAGCTAATATGAATATGACAATAAATTATTTTTTAAGGTATTTTTTCTGTAAATGATAATTATAAAAGACGTTGAAACACTTGAAATGTGCCAACGAATAATTCAAACAATTACGATTACTTCAAACACAATCGCTTGTTACTACGTGTAAAATCACAGCTGTGTGACACACTTATAATTTTCAATAGTGAATTCATAAAGTAGGTTGGTTTCATTTTATTTAAATTTTCCTCAAAGCGCAGTATTTCACGGGTTTTACAATATCTTAATTAAGTTATCGCGTTGGTATTCCCTAATCTATTTGGAATATGGTATTAAATGTAACAAAAAATAATCTGCAATTTCTATTTTTAATTGTTCTTATTCTACAATTTTTCTAACACTGTTTTTATGTTCAGAAACATATTTAACATAACCAAAGAAAATTGTTCTAAACACACTAAAGCAACTTAAAAAAACAGTACCACGAAACCCCCAAACTACAACAGCCTACATTATATAAAAGTACATAGCTCAGACCAAGTTAAATGTAATATAGAGCGTAGGGAGCTATCCCTGAATTTTCGAGGTCGACCTGCGTTTGCTAGACGCAACGGGCGGGGCGGGCGGGCGATGGAGGTGGGCGGTAGGAAGTTTGCACTCGTCGAGGCCGTCTTCAAATGGAAGGCTTATAGAACGACGGCTTCTCTGTACGCTTATCAGCCTTTGTAATGTGGAATGTAATTAGAAATTTAGCGATAGTGAGGGCTTTCTTTTTTAATTGTTTTTCTTTCTTGGCGTGTCTTGGGGGTGTTAAATGTCTAAATACAAGTAGAGTTAGTAGTCGTGTTCTTTTTTTATCTAATTATGCAAATGTTCTTTGTACAGACTGATGTACATTGATAGTGTTTATTGAATGACAAGAAATATAAGTCGATCTAGAAGAAAATGAAGTCGATAGAGTTAAAGATTATTAAAAGTGGTTTAAACCTATTTTCACGCGTTTCCTTTTTAGTGATTAATTACACCGAAGTTTCAAAAAATCGTATCAAATTCTACGTGTATAATTTCAGTTAGCAAGTGACAACATCAAATTGTTTAGGAGCATCAAAGAAATTGTATTATAATTTTTTGCTAGAACCAGATGTTGCCTTCTTTGGTTCGAAACTAGTTTTAGAAACCTGTTACAATGAATCGAGTTATAGAATTAAATTACACTTATTCTATGCTTATTTGATATTTTGAATACATTTTATGAATCGTTTCTTTGTACCGGTTCAGTATCTTCTGATGGTTTTGTTATCAATATAGTCGTTTTATAGAAATATATTTGTCAATAATTCGGAATTAAAATGTGGTTTTGGTAAAGTTGAAATTTGCTTTTATACTTTGTTTAGTGGTAGTTTTATGATTAATTAAGAAACTGTTCCATCATAGATATTATTTTGTTGCAGTATGTTTTATCCGAAAGTAAAAAACCCATAAATAATTTACAATGATTACATACATCCCCGTAACTGGGCATTGTAATTAAAATTAAATAGTTTTTTTTTTATATCCAAAAGTAACTTCAAACTAAAAACCATTTTCTATAAAAAATACCATCATCATTTTTTTTCTTATTTAATAGTTAAATAACCATTACTAGGTTAAATCACGACACCACAGGGTCATATCCTATTCTATCTCAAATCGAAATACCTTATCAAAACTTTCCCAGAAAATCTTATCACGCACCAAATATTGACACGAACCATAATTGGACGAATCAGTGACACTTGCGTCGAGCGGGGACCCCACTTACCGTCGCGTATCTCGTTTTACGCATCGCTGGCCGTATCCCAACAATCTCACTTTGGAAGCCACTTATGGCATCTTGGCAACGTTGTGTAGATTCATATTATGATAGTCGAAATTTGGAAAAATGTTTTTCTATTACTACGTTTTTCTTGAAGTTTCACACTGCCTTGATTGTCTAAGTCTAAGTCCTTGATTGTTATTGGTAAAGTGTTCAAAAATGGTTAGTTATTATCAATTTTATACAGAAACGAGACATTGCAATGTTTATTGCTACGGAATTTAATTATCAGTTGTCAGGCAATAGACAATTCTTTCTCATGTTGAAGGTTCAAAAGCAACAGCATTAACTTCAAAACAGCTAAGAAATTCTAATCCTTGTGATTCACACTGGCCATTAATACACAGAAACTACTTGTAAATAGTAATTAAATTAAAATACGTGTTCCAATTTCTACTCCAAAACTTTCAAATTCAGAGCACTATGATCCATCGCTCGAAGTCTTTGTTCGAGAGGTACCAAATGCGTTATTGGGATTCAGCCGGAGCGCAACAGCGGTATCGACCGGCGGTATGTGTGTCGCCGCCACCCTGCACAGCCACCCGCCGCGTTTTCCAACTAACGACACAGAAACTATTCTGTGTTATCGCCTGTGCCTCATAAAGTACGGTAACCGACACTGTGTTCAGCGAGCGTTGAATTTCGGGAGCACACACAATGTTTATTTCGGATATTGATTTTTAAAGCGTGGTGCTTTAGGTATTGACTATGTAATGTTAGGTATAGTAGCTATTTGACACAGTTTTTACAGGCTTTATACTAACTTGCACTGGATGTAAGTTCTATGTAAGTTAGGGTGGAATCTTGCAAGCTAAATTTGGCTTCCGATTCATTTGACATTTTTCACGCAGATGTATATCGCGTGACAATGTAATACTATGATAAAATGGTGCTGATCTGATGATGGATTCGAGTGGTCATAGGAACTCCTGTACTATATAAGATAGACCTGTCGTGTTTGGGCTCTTTTTTTTCTTTTTCTACCACTCTACTGATATTCAGGATCGTAAAGTTTATTATCTTTACAAATCATCATCATCAGCCTATAGAAGTCCACTGCTGGACATAGACCTCCCCCAAACCTCGCCACATCGACTGGTCCTGCGCCATCTGCATCCAGTGACCTCTCGCGATCTTGACCAGGTCGTCGGTCCATCTTGTGAGGGGTCTACCAACGTTGCGCCCATGAAGAGTGCTAATGACAGTAATTACAGTACACAAGATGGTACTACATTTTAAATTATTCACATAGTTTATTTTTGTTTGAATACAAATAGTGAATTTTAGGAACGCACTTCAAACAACAGTTTTGGGTACTCAAGTAGTTTTTGCTACGAAAATTTTGTGCTCGTGTAACATATAAAAACAAGTTTAAATACTATCAAAACGCAGTTAAAATTAATTGATAGCGTTATTTAACGTTAGCAATATACTGTGAAAAAAGAAATAGTTTCAAACAATTTGCATTCAATTAAAATAAACAATTGTATAAAATTAAATAAAGTAGTTTTAAAAGTGCGAATTTTATTTTAAATTTTATCTATTAAAACCGTAAAGTGTGTTTAGTGAACGAATTTTGCATAAAGATGGTCTATTTAAAATTTAAAATAACGTTATTTAATTAAAATGTACGTAATAAATCAATGGGTACGAAATTAGCATAAAAACGCGATAATACTAATTTATTTAAACAAATACAAAAATTGTAGCAAAAAATATGAATTTAAGTGAAGTTTAAAAAAATTACGAGTATGAAGTTTCTTTCCATAGTTTTTCAAAGGTCGTTTCGTTGGTCTAGTGGTTAGTGAGAATAATTGCTGAGCCTTGGGCTTCGGGTTCAAATCCCAGTAGGACTTTATTTTTTACGATTTTAATTTTAAAGATTCGATGTTTTTAGTACCAAATGAATGTGGTTTGGTACTAAAACATCGGCTATGGTTTATGAATAAAATTTTGCAATAAGAAAAATAATTAAAAAAAATACAAATCAACAAGCAAAACATTTTCCTTACATGTGTCCATTCTAAAATTCCTAAAGTATAATGCAAAAATCTATTCGCCATAATTCCTGGAATTTCAAGACTTATCGATAAAACTATTGTTATTATTGAACTTAGATGCGTATTGAGGAAACATGCGTGCGATAACTAGACTTATCAGATAATGCATGTGCTGATAAGAGCAACGTAACCTAGAACTAAATAGTAGTTACAAGGTGTTATTTTAGGTACAGCGACTATCTATATATTTTTGATAAGTCTGCAATCTTTTTCGTATTTTATGAATTTCGAAAATTTCATTGATATTTTTGATATTTAATTACATTGGCCGATGAAATTTCTTGAAGAATTCTGTTTTTTTTACTTGAAGTACTGAATTTTTTTATTAAGGGGGTCTTCCTATGTGATCGGTTGAAAAAAACGATTTTTTTTTTTTTTCATAAATTGCTCCCTTAACATGTCTAGAATACGGTAGTAAAGCGATTTTAGAAAATTCGAAGTCGTTTTAAAGATACAGCAGGTAAAAGAAAGAGCGGTTCGGAGCGCTGAGTTGGCCTGGGCCTATTGTGTACCGTCGGCTTTATAATTGGCCTCCCTTTTATTCATATATCTGTTCTATGGTTCTATTTCTATTTATATATTCTTATACGTTCTATGGTTATAATATTTTACCGAAGTTATTTTAGTCTTGGTTGAACTTCGAAGAGAGCAACAGCTACAAATTATTTGTTGTTGAAATTGCTAGCTACTTAGTAGTTATTATCTTTAATGAAGGTTTTCAAGGTATTTTAAAAGTTATGTCGATTATGGGATGCCCTGTTGGTCGTGAAGCCCAAGCGTATGTTGAGAAACGGGATGAAAAGCGAATCTTACGTTCTGAGCGGCGCGTAAGTGATGTCGTTAAACAAGCCAGGATTGACTCAAGAGCTGAACAATCTGCTTTAAAAGAGTTTCACGAGGAAGAGGAAGGAATACTCTATGGACCAGGCATCGCCGATTGAGAGTAAGTTGACATTTTAATAGTTTTTAACGGACTTGAAACTTTAAACGCGTTTTTCTCAAAACTGTGTTTTTCAAACTTTCCTCCATTGTATCTCAGAAACGGCTGGACCGAATTACTTGAAATTTACAGGGCACACTCAATATATGTAAACGCATGGAATGAACTATTATCAATCGAAAATTTTAAAACTTCGATTTTTTATAGCAAAAAAACAAAAAAAAAAAAACGCCTAATTTGCAACTTTTATTTCAATTGTCTATCAAAAATCCATTTTTTTTTATATTCATTTGATTATAGGTCATTCCGTGCTTTTAAGCCTACAAATTAAAACGCCGTTTATTTTTTTTTTTTCAGATAAGCCGATCAGCCGGAATCGTGGAGGAAGTGGGAGCTCTTTTTTTCGAGGCGGGGGTGTTCAGAGCGCTGTAACTCTAGTTTGACTGAATATTTTTAGCTGATTTTTTTTATTTATACTGTCCAAATATGTGTTAATAAATGATAAAAAACTTGAAGCTCTAAATATTTACTGGTCGTAGAAAAAAAATCCTAAAATATCCCTAAAAAACAGGCCGTCACATAGGAAGACCCCCTTAATCAAAGTTGTAACTGTTGTAAGAAAGTTTTTTTTTTGTGAAAAATTTAATGTTATTTATTTGAAAAAGGTCGTTATTTGGTTCGAAATATCCGTTAAGTTAAAAGTAGAATTTAATAGCTTTTAGATTCTCATGTGCGCATTCTGTAATTCGTTTTTCCAAATTGCAAAATAGATTTTCTGCTACCACAAAAAAATAGCAACTAAATGAAGTGTCTTTTGCCTACTCATTCTACGATAAAAACAGTTGAACAAACTAATAAAACTAAAGACTTTAAATTTATTTATTACCTTTTTTTTGATAAACTAATTCACAAAACAGAACAAAAATCATTTACCACATTTTTTTTTATTGCAAGATAGAAATAATATCTATTTTGTTTCAAAAAATAAAACTACGAGTAAAAACTTAAACAGATGGAAACACGCGATAAATGATTACCTGTAGTCAGTTTACGTAAATATGTTGTAAACAAAAGTTCATGTTTAATGGCTCGGCACTAACCAGAGTTTAAAATTTACGAAAGCAATGAAGTTCAAAGGTAAAATTACGATTGACTTCAACAATATGCTGGGAAAAGGAAACTCCTCTTTGTGGAAACAATTGAAATACGTTATGTTTGTAGGAAAGACATTTTTTATTATTTTCGATGATAGATTTCTTCGAACGTTTTAACTTCCTGTATTACTGATAATTAAATTTAAATATTCGTTAATCACAGTAACTGTAAAGCATGTTTGGTCATTCGTTTTTTTTTAAAGCACTTTGACTTGAAAGCTACATATCTACAAAAATACGTATAGGTCGCTTAAAAACTGTTTTAATGAAAAAATACGATTGTTTCCATAACTTTCATTAACATAACTTTATTACCAAGGGTATTGCTCTCCAAACTGAATAAGCGTTTGAACACTCGGCATATAACAATAAAACACAGGCTGCAATCTTTCGTGGGCATAAAATCGCTTATCGCAGTACTTCGCCATCAAAAAATCAAGGTGTTTCTGTGGCGAGGGTGTGCCCCACCCTACCTCCCTGTGAGCTATATTCGAATGCATTATACGTAAAACAAAGCCACCCTCCGCGTAGGGTTGCGCCTTAATTGAAACGTGACCAATATTCGAAATTTGTTTAGCCTTTGATTAAAAGATTGGCGTGTTTGATTTGAAATTGATGAAAACATAACTGTGCTCTTTGAAGATACACTGTATGCGTTTAAAGCAATAAATAAAACTAAAAGTATAAACTGTATTTTTATGATTTCTTAAGTATAAAACAAACACTATTCTTAACACAAATAACTCGTTGAAAATCAAAACTGTTTTACCAACAATTGCGTACGAAAATATCTAAAAACATATTTTATACATAAATGAAAACTCATTGCCTGCCAACCCTACACGTAGGCTCGTGTATTCTGTGTAGTTGTGCATGTTTTGCGTTAATTCCCTCCTCTCCCTTTTAGGGAGGATGCATGCTATTGATTGGGGCCCTACGAAAGGGTTAGGTACCTTTGATCACAAAATTGGGTAGTCATTATGATTGAGTCGTTTCAGTAATCGCACCGAAAGGGTTAAAACTGTTTTATCTTTAAACATATATTAGTGTTAACCAAAAAGGTGTGAAAAGGGGAGCTTTAGGTACCCTAAATTCAAATGAGTGAAAAATAAATAGGGTATTTTAGGATGGGGTTTCCCGAAAAACAAAGTGACTAAGTTTAAAATTGTTGGGTGTTTTTTTACATAGTTAATCGAATTTGGAAGAATAGAACATTAATCTATAGGTACTAATATTATAAAGCTGAAGAGTTTGTTTCTTTGTTTGTTTGAACGCGCTAATCTCAGGTCTGATTTGGAAATTTTTTTCAATGTTAGAAAGTCCATTTATCGAGGAAGGCTATAGGCTATGTTGTATTCCTGTGTGACGCAGACGAAGTTGCGCGGGTCACCTAGTAAATAGTATAAAGTAAAATCGCTTTCAACTTCTCTTCTTATGAATACTTAAATATTTATTACTAAGCTACGGATTTTGATGAGGTTTGTTTAATACATGCAAAATATAGTAGAGAAATATTGATAGTTTTAGAGGTTACGTGATGTGGTGATGAAACAAATTCATTTCTGGGCTTAAATCGCAAATTGGAATCGATAAGTCACTTTGTAATGAAAACGAAGCTCCACGGGTCAGCGAGTTTAATAAAAAAATACCATATCTATTAAAACTGTATGTAAGTATATTACAAATTTCCTTGGAAACAACTAAACAATGAATACATTTATCATATCCATTTTGTAACATTAAAGTTGGTAATTTTCCAACCTATTTGAAACATTAATAATTAAGGAAAAATATACAACTGCATGCGGATAAACCATATATGACGGATTTAATTTCTATAACTAAGCCGATTTATAAATTTATTTTACATACGTTTATTCATAGGAAAACCATAAGCTAATATTTTAATACGCAGATGATATTGTATGTATGGAAAAACAGCATTTATTTTGCAATAAAAATGCAAATAAGGTCATTGTTCTAATTGTATTTAAAGATAGTTTTAACTGTTTACTTTTGCAGATAAGTTAGCGTCGTTATGTTGAAAAGCATATTACGGAATTTAAAAAAACAACGGAGCGATGGTTATTTAATAATAATAAAACCTATTTATTTATTTGGGAAACCAACAGTAAGTACAATATTACTTACATTATTACTAAATGGGTTCTTACCACGATTATTTTTAATTGAGAGGTCCCGATATTTCAGCATTGTTTCAAGCGCCATGATCACGGGAAGACTGAGGAACTGCGGGTAGGTCATTTAAGAGCTGACAAATCTGTCTACCCTCTTTCTCGTTCGTTTACCGGTACCACTGGAACTCGAACTCATATGGTTTCGACATACCACACTGACATAACCAAACCATGTGGTATGTCATACCACACTCTCAATTAAAAATAATCGTGGTAAGAACCCGTTTAGTAATAGTGTAAGTGATGTAGATAACCGCGAGTGTTTAAAGAAATTTAGGTACAATATTGCAGATAAGAAAAGTAAAATTACAAAAACACAAACCAAAACAGTACAAAAAATACTGTCCTGTATTGTGATGAGTAAAGGCCTAACAACCTGGCATTGCAGAGGTTTATGAGCGACAGTAATCACTAACCACACTGTTGGTTTCCCAAATAAATAAACCATCAGGTGGCCAAAGTTCGTTTATCTATCATGCAAAAAATAAAACTATTGATAGCGTAAATTGGTAATTATATTATTGTTTCGTTCAATAGTATTATTACAAGATTTTCCTTGTTAACGAACTGAGGACATAATACCTATGTGTCCACAGTTATTATTATTATTATATTCAAGTGCATTTTCTACATGATAATATACTAAACAGCGCATAGAGTCATTTTGAAAAGTGTTCGTTTACCCTATTTTAACAGCGCATACAGTATTTTTGAAAAGTGTTTGTTTACCCTTTTTTAACAGCCATAGTCCCAATTTTTTTTTGTTAGTAATAACAATAGCAGTTATATCTATCAAATTGAAATAAAGCCTCTCTTGTGTACTTTTGAAACAGTAATGTTGATGGTACATAATTAAAAAAACAATTTTCGGTATAGCTATTTAAATCAGCCTAGGTTCACCGCTTCTTTATTTGATACCAACATGCGATCCACCGATAAAGGCCTGGCCTAAAACTAGACCAAATTAGGCCATTTATAGAATTGAAATATGAATTATTTTCTTGAGTACTTTTCCTTTTAAATTAGCTTTTATGTAGTTGTTCGAATAATAAAGCGGAAACTCCATAGTGGTTTAGAAACAACGTCAGATTTTGAACTACCATTTTTTTTTGTTTTCCTCTTAATATTGTTTAACTTCTTTGAAATAAGATAAAAACTGGTTCGTCTACGTAATTTTTTTTTGATGCCCCATTAAAATTTTATTGTTCCTTTGCGACAGTGATGGATCCGCCATCTTCCTAAGTAATTCACGAAATCCGCCTAAGTCTACTACGTCCTATCAGTGACCTAAGCCGTCTGTCGTACACTGAGCTAGATTTTCCGAGTGGGCGGCCATTTTCACGTAACATTAGCTTCGAGGAAACCTATAATAAAAGCAGATGTAAAGTGATGCGTTTTATAAGGCTTTTTAATATTAAATTGTATTAGTATAGGAGGTTTAAACTTTGGTAATTTCCATGACAAATACAAAGTTACAACTTCGAAATCAGTTACATTAACTAACTCAAACTAGCTCATTCCATCTCAACTACATTTTCAATAAACTGAATTATTAATCAAGCTCACGCTCGCGAACACACCCATAACACGGCCAAATTAAAATTGCAATATCCATTAACCTCACTAACGTGTACGCACAAAATCGAAATTGCTCACCTAGTTACCCACCCCAGCCTGCAAGATTGATTTTCCGTCCGCCGTTCGCTTGCACTTTCTCCTGGGATGTGTATGTCTGTCCCACTCTCGCGAACTTTCCCCCGACCTTGAAAGGGGCCTCCCTCGGGCGGCGTTGTCATCTAAGGGGGGAATGGGGTTAGTCGAACGGGGGTCTGACTGTGATGTCGTTTACGCTTGCATCCGCCCGGGCCTGCGGGTAGGCAGACACAGAATATATTGCTGTACAGAAGTCAAGCTTTAAATTAAGAAGTCCTGAAAAGTGGAGCAAGCCTTTTAGTAATTGGTATCCCAGATACAGTATCAGAAATTGTGGAAGAGCTATCAAAAGATGGAAAGATAAATTCAATTTGCTCGAAAAGTATGACTATAGAAATAAGTCACATTTAGGAAAAACTAAAAAGCAATAAACTGTATCCGAAATAAAGGAAACACTTAACTAAAATGATCAGACTTTAAATTCCATTATTGCATTAATTACGATTCTAATTAGTCGCTCGCTCTCGAAATCCTGGCATATGACGTCAAATCAAGAGATGCAAACTTTTGCAGCAATAAAAAGCGATTGATAAACTTTTATTTCTGTATATTTATTCTACAGCAGAGTTTTCAATTTGATTTGAGAGTCGCGTCGGATTCACGCATCCGCACCTCTATTTGTGGATATTTCAGGAAATAGGACAGAGTAACAGTATTGATTTTCGTGTTATAGAAATCGAAAGTTAACTGAAAGAGAATTTGGTTTAGATTTGACTGAACTGATTTATGGGTTGTTTTACGGATTATGTGTCTGGGTTACGGATGAGTATGTTTTTTAAGATTGTATATATCATGTAAGATGAGACAGGAGTCACAATAAAATATTATTGTGTAATGAAATTTATACATAAATAAAATTCAGAAAGTGTAACGATGTATCAAAATATATCAAAGCGCTGTCTGAAGTTGTTTACGAGTTACATTTTGAAACGTTTGAACTAAAATAATGTGATTTCGATCTTATAAAATGGCCGTCAACAACATTATAAATATTGTATACCTATAACATCTTCGTAATATTTTGTTTATAAATAAAATGCACTAACTGCCACCAACGTGAATTTAAAAATTCAAGGTCAACATTTGAAACAAGAAAAATCTTTTTTTTTAAATAGACAGCCAGTCCATTGTACTATGAATCGTTCTTATTCATCCTTAATAATCTATTCACTAGCTCGATGACCTATATACGAGTCGTCTCGATGCAATGGCCAATGGGGCCCTCGTACACGGCGCACACATTTAGTAAACGATAAATTGTATAGGAATGTGGGTCAGTATGCAACATTTAAATTGGTAGAATGTTGTATTAGAAAAAAAAAATGCTGCAGCTCATTTTGACCATGGAGTTTTTATATCATTTATTGAAATGATCCAAATTCAAATGTTAGTCAATATTAAAATTTATTGACGCCATTTTTGTGTTTTCTTTTTTAATTCGATTTTCAAAGTTGTCAGAGTTCCCTACATTAACAGAACAATAGTTTGTCTCTATTGAATAATAAAAGATGACATTGTGTCGATTTTTTTACGTTTGCAATGGATGTTTAAAAATATACTGAAAACAACGAAAATCGAACGCACCGTGCACACATGCAAGATAAGCATTAGTGGGCCTGAAAACGAGGCCAATGGCGACGGTGTTGCAAGCTGCGTTGCCAATGTCGGTCGCATGCAGGGTTGCCACACTGAAAAACACATAATGCCATAATCTGACAAAAAATAGAGAAAAAAATAAAGGTTATAGAATCGCATTTCGTGTATAGTAGGTATTTAATATTCGCAGATACACATCACGCGTATAAGGTCACCAAATGTGTACAATACATGCGTATGACCTTTATTTATTTTATATTATTATCATCATTATGTCACCTAACGTTAAGTTAAGTAACTTATAACTTCTATTTTTTGAGTAGTTAGTACAAACTTTCAATTAACTTGCACTGGATGTAATTAAGAATCTATGTACACATGTATGTAGAGGATGGCATCTTGCAAGTTAAATTTGACCAACTTCCCGGTTTCCGATTGAGCTGACATTTTGCACGCGGATGTATATCACGAGACAGTGCATTAATATGATACCATGGAGCTGATCCGATGATGGATTCGGAAGGAACTCCTGTACTAAACAATATAGATAGGTACAGTTTGGGCTCGTTTTACTTAGCTAGCAATCTGCTGCTATATGACAGGATCTTAATGTATTTTAAAGTTTTCTTCAAAATAAATAATTAGAAATGAAGTATCATCATTACTAGTCAAATGAACAAACTGCGCTTTGTAACATCTCTAATTAAAATTCCGAGTCGTGTATTCAACTCAGCTACTATTCATGGTCAAACTGTGACTCACACTTGTCTAATAAAATATCAACACACAGGAAACCAAACTTAGAAAAAAGTAGAAGATGCCAAAAATATGTTGACGGCCTTGAAGTGTAAATTAAGAGGAAAATATCTATTTTTACTTTAAATTTTGCAGTAGCTGTTATTTCTTAAGATTGTTATAAATGTACCTAACATTATACTGTATTGTAATTTTGACTGAAATATGAATAGTGGGTCTTTGTATTCCATGATAATGTCTAAAGTAGTTTGAGACATTTTAATAAAAATAGGTTTAAGAAAAGTCCTGTATAAGTAGTGAATAGATAACGCCTCCTCACTGCTCTGGCATTGCAGGGGTTCATGAGCGACAACAACCATCTTGCAAATAATATATTTTCCTTTTTTTTTTCTACTAAATTCTTTTTTTTATAATCTGTTCATTATATCAAATCAGGATCTTTAATCACTAAGCCAGTGGCCAAAAAATTAAAAAAAATCTCAAGTGCGGCAACCTTAACACTTCCTCGTGCTAATGGACCTCTTTGCGTATTGCAGCATGCTAGATGCACAACTACTAAATTCGAATTTTGAATTTCTTCATTTATGTCACTACGTTTAGTATTGCGCCATTACTTTTATGATTGCAGTACAAATGCTTTAGCATGAAGCCCTCTTCTTGGTAGGTGTTACTTTTTTGTTTATTATTATTTCGAGACGAAAATATAACAAGAGTTAATTTACTAACAATACATTTGTAAATGACTAGCGATTTGTTTACCAATGCAATAAAAATAAATAAAAAGTATGAGCTTAGGAGTTTTATATAAAATTGTAAGTTTCATATTTTTCAACTTTTTAGATAACAATATTTTTATCACATATTTTTTCTTAAAACTAATAAACCACTTAAAATAATTATGATGAAAACCAAAATCGCAAATAATTTTGTTAAAACCGCAATAAAAAAAATATCAATAGGAAGGTTACTCCTGCAATTGGTTAGCAAAAAAAAACCTATATCTAACCAAATAATAATTATAAAAATCACGTGACAAAATATAGTTCTAATCGTAGTTACATATCGATTACATTATAACCTCTTTTATTTAAATTTATAGTTTTTAATGTTGATTGATTAATTTTCTTCAAAAAAATCATTTCGATATTCAATTGATTTTTTGTCAATAATATTGAATGTAATTATTGTATTTTATAATAATTTACAGTTATAGCACGGATGCTTAAGTATTTATTAAATTTTATTGCGGAAACAATATCAACACATGACTGGCCTTGAACGTTGCTACATAAAATAATTATGTCGTATTAAGAATAATAATTACAGTTTATTGCTAGTAAATAAAATTTTAACAAAATAATTTTGACGAAAAAAAATATGAAAGAAATTTGGGCAAATTACCCCATTTTATACTCGATTTTCAAAATAGGGTTCGCACGCCATATTTTTTGTTTCAATTACAACAAAAAAACTGTTTTTATATGTTTTTATTGCCCTAAAACGATAGATATCGTAAAGAAATACGGTTGTTACGAGGAAGTATCTTGAATGTGATCCGTGGGCGGAGTTTGTACGGAACAATCGTGCAGCGCTGTGCCTCTTGCGTAAGGGCATACGGACACTTGCGTTTATCGATTTAGTTTGTGCGATTTTTAAACGCAAAAATGTGCGTTGCGAATTTGTCAAGGTTGCTACTTGATTTTTTTGTTGTGAAGTATGTTAGTGGCTAGTACTAACAAAGTCTAAAATTAATGATGTTTGTCAGCAAAGTAATTAATTATTTACAGTGCAGTTTATCACGGAGATACTTACTGCATAATATGCTAATTAAAAAAATATTTATTCAACTTCTAAGAAACACAAATAAATGCACTTTTATAATCAGCTAACTAACAACTACATTGTATTTGAAATACCCAGTATTTTTAGCGATAATATCACACTTACAACAAAAAACTAAAAATTTAACTCAAAACGTAAATATATTTTCAGCTTAAAATCTAGGTTCATTGTCACGTACCTAGTAAAAACTAAACACTAAAAAGTATGACGCACACGATGATTCAACATGGCGTCGAAAAAAGGTCGTAATCGCAGTGCATATGCGCAGCCTACCAGCGCATACGACGTGGGTCCAAGGCCACCACAATTTTGTTCCGCTCTATTCGGCGTAGTGACGTAACTAGTATACCTACCATAATATAGTATAATAATAGTGAAGCATACGGCACAGGCGTGCTCTGATATAGGCAATTCGTCGCGATGTTTTACATTGGATTGCGTAATACTGCAGAGTCAAATAATTAGGAGATTTACTTTGACGTGTGTGTGATTTTTGGACATTAAACCGAATTACTAAAGTTACTTGATATTTAAAATACTTTGTAGGGCTTTTCATGGTTTTCTATTACGATTAAACTGCACCTAACTATTTACCGTCAAATGAGTCGTAACCTTGCTAACGATGTAAGATAAAAATCTAACATATTAATTAACTTTTATTTTGGTTCACACATTAAATAAGGTACATACAAATTTACTACAATGTAGTACGATTTTATGCATAAGTGACTCAACACAAACAACTTTTATTAGATACGTCATTATTCATCGTAGATAAGAGAGATAAGCCAAATATATTTTTTTCAGTATACTACAAATATTACGGAGATTACAGATTTTTTTGTTCTTTAATATCGAATTAGCTTACGTTTTGATACTTTACTAGTAAATGGTAATCCTGACCGTAAGTGGTTAGCGCCTTTTATCATGCAAGGCCATTATCAAAAACTAATATTTGTTACGTGATATTTTTTAATTATGCCTCTTTAAAGAATGTTTTGTATTTAAAAAGAAAAACAGCTACTGGTTATTTTTCATTTTACTCCACACTAAACAACATAAATATTTCCTCGTAGTAAATAGTTATGTGTACGTTGGGAGGACGAGCTAGGGTTGTCAAAAAATAATATTTTCCTATAAAATAATTTAATACTAATGTGCAATGTTTTGTATTATTGTTTTTGATAGCCTACCAAGATATTTTAATTATTTATTTAATGAGTTTCCAAGTTTTAGTTTTTTAAATATTCTGTAATCTGCTAGAACCAAATCTTACTAAATACATAAATAAATTTAGAAACTGTCAAATAGTTTTAAAATATAATTTCAAGCAGTTATAGCCAAGCAGCTCAATGAACAAGCTGAGACCAGACAGTCTTAAATCAACTAAAAATTCACAAAAAATATATTATTTACATAATCTAAATACGCACAACCCTATCCCATAGTAATTGCCGGCACCTTGACTTTTGTTTATAGCTTATTGCATTGCGTGGGCGTCAGACGTCTCATGTGAACCGAGGCTTGTAAATTTAGAATAGGGTCAACCTGAACACCGGGAAATGCTCAACTGTACCTTTTAACATTAATAATTAAATGAAGGATACATGGGAAGAATAACTTAGATGAAAAAGAGGTGACTTTTCATCTGATAGTTAAAATCTTATGTTAACAATAAGATGGACTTAACAAGTAGTACATATTAGTAGATCCTGAGTACTTATGAAATAGCTTTAACATAAGACAGTAGATAGCAGCTTAGCTCCATCATTTTATTGTATATGGGTGAGAATTACATTTTTTTCGACAAGAAAAACGTAACTAATAATTTTGTCACAAACGAGTGACGAGTATTCGCGTATTCTGGATTGGTAAAGGAAATGCTACCTCATGGTTTTACTGCCCAATTTGTACCAGCCCAAACATATCCTAAAGAATTTGACATAATTCGTTACTCACTAATAGATGAATCGCTTGCTCGTCTCATCATCATCATCATCAGCCTATAGACGTCCACTACTGGACATAGGCCTCCCCCAAACCTCGCCACATCGACCGGTCCTGCGCCATCTGCACCCAGTGACCTCCCGCGATCTTGACCAGGTCGTCGGTTCATCTTGTGGGGGGTCTACCAACATTGCGCCTACCGGTTCGTGGCCGTCACTCCAGAACTTTTCGGCCCCATCGGCCATCCGTTCTTCGCACAATGTGTCCTGCCCATTGCCACTTCAAAGATGCAATTCTTGCTCGTTCGCTCACTCGTCGCTCCGAAGCTTGCTCGTCTACCATATGCAATAAAACAAACTAAGATTTACTTTCACTTGTTTCAGGTCGCCAATTCAAAGCACACAAGGTGATACTAGCAGCTTGCAGTAAACATTTTCAAGAGCTATTTGACACGGCGCCTCCAAGTCATGCAGGCGCTTGCTATGTATTCTTGGAAGCCACCACGGCTGACAATATGCAAGCCCTTCTCGAATTCATGTACAAGGGCGAGGTACATGTCAGCCAAGATGCCCTTTCAAGCTTTCTCAAAAGTGGGGAGAATTTGCAGGTAAAGAAATATTTTGATCGTCTGTTATAATATGATTTCATGATATTTTTTTTATTGCATCTTAGTTAGACGAGGTAACGGACTACCTAATCATAAACGGTTACTGTTGCTCATGGACCTCTGCATTGTGAGTGAAGTATAACGAAAAAAGCTTAAGGACAGCAGTTATTAGCGAAGTAATCTGAATGCTGGGTGATCTTCGTTATCACTTTATTGAATGGAATAACACACTAAATTTTTTATAACATTTAACACCTTTGTCAATTCATATTATATTTTGTAACGCATTGTGTTTCACCGAAGGCCGAGGTTCCTCTTTGTTTTGACAATTGTCAATTTCAATACCTATCCTATCTTAAACTCCGATGTAAGTTTAAACAAGTGTCAGGCACGTAACTGATTAAGTACACAAAATTATTTCAAGGTTTCGTAGAAATTATTATGAAATTCGATTATTTTAGGTCAAGGGTCTGTCTATGGAAATGTCCCAGGATGCTTGGGTAAAACAGCAGACACAGCAATCATCTGGGGACCGTCACCAAACACGTATAAAGACAAGTCCGGTATCAGGGTCGGGGAATTGTGAGGTCCAAGAGTCTACTCCTCTGCAACCCCACAATACCACTTTCGCTCCAATAATGTCCCAATACGGAATACCAATCCATAGCGGTGGGAACATTGGACGATTCGCGCCCTCTGCTCACATCCCTATACACCCGACGACCCACCGCCGACCTGCACCCCCGAAGCAGTCCCCCTGCCAGAGCCCAATAACAAGGAGTTACAGGTCAGTTGACAAAAAAATTAGAAACATTAAGTATGTGATAAAAGTTGTCACCAGCTAAATAGAAATGGAATTTCAGGCAAAGTTCCTCGTCATCGCACTGCGGAAGTGTTGCTGATGAACCTGATACACGTTCATCGCCTGGCGCTAGTGCTAGATACGAGGAAAACCCACCAGACTGCACATCGACCCACGGCAATCCGATTAAGAACAACGGCTACGAACGCAGCGCATCTGCTAATGACGAAATAATGGAACGCTTACCTAATGACCAGGGTGCTGAAGGTACTAAACATGTAATAGATGAAGACAAATTCAGAAACCCAAGCAATAAATTTCGAGACCATAAAATAAGTATGTCTGAGTAAACTACGTTTGATAATTGCACCTTGATTAGTTGGCAGTTAGAACGCTTAGTACAAAATTTCTGCACCATTTATATGATGACCTAATTTGAATAAGCACATTGTTAATTAATCGTCACGTTTCAGACTTACGGGTTAAAAATGACAACGATTATCACGCAAGCGGGGGCTACAACAATTCGCCGCCGCCAGCGCCGTCCATTACTGGCACCAACTATCATGAGAAGCCAATAGAGACGTCGCCGGTACCGCAAAAAACTAGCCCTGACATTTGGCCAACGAAGATAATAACCAGCAAATCTGGTGGAATTGCTACTGCTGACGGTAAAAGCTTTTATAAATAGAAAAAATATACCTTTGTGGTGAAGGAAAGCATCGTGAGGGAACCTGCAATAGAAAAGGCTTAAAAACCTTCGAAGATAATGTATTACGTTTACACTTAATATGGAGGAGACCTGAGTCCAATAGTAGCACAGTATTTGTGGGTTCATAATATAATGTTCATCAACCGTTTGTACATATTCAATTCTAACCATATCCCTTAAAGACGGGGGCAATTTACATCATGTGGGGCTATCAGAAGAAAATATGAGTTCACATTTATGAATTTAATAATAATATATTTAAAAGGTCACAAGTAAAACCCGGTAAGATAAAATTGCATTTTTCCAAAATATTTATGGCTGCCTTATCTTTACATCACTATCTTCTACCATTTTACCTATTCCATTAGATATAGTCATTTGTTTGTCATAACATAAAAAAGTCTCAATCTCAGTCAAATACTCTTTCTGTCCTAAATATATTCTATTTTTACTGTTAAGATCCTGCAAGTTATTCCTACATGCATGATATGAAATTGCCTCATCTTTTTAGCAAGTCATCATTTAATTCATTCATTTTACGAATAGAATATACAACTCATAGCCATCCTTTATGCGCTCATTCATCGTTCTATAGTTTCTTCTCGATTACTAAAACGATTAATTAAACAATTCCAGGAAAGAAACTGAAATGCCCATACTGCGAGAGACTATACGGATACGAGACGAATTTGCGAGCCCACATCAGGCAGCGGCATCAGGGCATCCGAGTGCCCTGTCCGCATTGCTCCCGCACGTTCACACGTAACAACACCGTGCGGCGCCACATTGCCCGCGAGCATCGCCATCAGGTCACGCCTCACATCTCCCAAGGACCACTGCCCAACCATACGCAGTAAGATCCAGCGAACATGCTTCTCAAACTTGTAACCGAACTACCTCTATACATTCCGGCCAGCGGGGGCGACCGCCAATCTACCTCTTTATTGTTAAACTTTATCCAGTTGTAGTACCGTATTTTTGACGAATAATTTTAATGACTGTGCTTGTGGATGTCTTTGTCCTTGGTCGTCCTTGCCGTGTTGTGAATAGTATGTAACAAACGTACAATAAAATTACCTCGTTGATGCATATTATGTAATTGTTATCTACCTCAAAATTGATCTTAAGATTTTAAGGTTTAAATTGTGCGATAATTGTTACTTAATTTAATGTTCAAGTGTGACTACGAATGGTTGCTCAGTACTCGTATCTGTCTGGTACCGTGTTTTAAAAATATCGTACCTCGTCATTGCACCCCCATAACGTTTTTGTACCTTATTGTTGCAAATTTTAGTACTATGTGACTGTGAAATGAAAGTTACCTTTATATACGATTTATTTTATGCTCTCCGTCTTTATACGACAAAGCTTATTTAATTAAAGCAGGATTAAAGAATCTTAGAGAAGATGTCGAGACTGATGGTCATAGGCTAAGTGCGTGTAAATAATAGGAGAATATTGTAATATGCCTTGGCCTAGGTTGAAACACATGTTACAGCGCACTGTGGCAAATCTACCTCCGTTATTGAATACAATTTTCTTATAGTTTTTATTAAATACATTCTTATACTTTATGCTCATAATGACAATAGTCTAGATATTATTTTTATTAAGTTTACACATACAATATATCTGTGATACAAAACCAATCATTATACCAAACAGGCCGTTTACTTAATGGTTTCCTCATATTGCCACAATGTACGATGGGATAGAACTTGCGAAAATATACGATAATAGGGTTTGAAACAGATTTTTTTACAGTGAATTTAGACGGTCTTTTGTTTTGTACAAAGTACAATTTGCCGTATATTCATAAGTAGTTAGGGGAAAGTTAAAGGATCGTGTTGAAGTTTTCGCATGGAAGGTTGGATGCGTGAATGTGTAGACAAATCAATCAGGACGTTACGGGCTCGCCTGTACGATTGTTACTATTGAGACCAAATAATTATATGTTTCGGAGATGGTTTTAATTTTAACATTTCGTCAGGATTTTCATCGTAGTGCATTTAGATGGCCACTTACTATTTCTATATTCCTAGTCAATCGAGTGCAACCAGTTGAGATTTCTGAAAGAGGATAATTATTTTAATGATTGTTTAGAAGTTTTTCGGTGTCATTGTATTATAATTTGTTGAGTCGACACCGCGAAGCTTCTTTGTATTATTCTTCTTATTTAAATTCAACTGCAATACATGGTCTTAGGTTACAACGGTCAGTGCCAAATAACTTCAATTTTAAGTTGACATTTGTTTTATTTATTTTTGTCGAGTGTGAATGTAGCGTCTGTGTGTTTAATTCCTGATATTTAGGAATAAGTTGCATTCATATTTATTATTATATTTACATTTTAAGATACTATTCTAGAATATATTATAGTTGAATGTTTACCAAGGCTCAGTGACTTTATATATTATTTTAGATTCAGTTTTTATTTACCATTTAAAAGACAGCGTTTTAGTTTTCTTTTGATGGTTATTCCTTTTTTGCAAATTATTATTTGCATTTTACAGAGTTTTCAATTTGTTGTTGTTTTTTTAATTCTATTGATTGAGTATCTCGAAACGAATCGGCGTGAGAAACTTGATGCAATTTTCATGAACACATTTTATACAAATGTCAATATAACCGAATAGAAGCTAATACAGTTGCTATAAAATATAATTTTATTCGAATATACAAGCTTTTAAGAATGTTATGTTTCTTTAAGGACTCTAAAATCTCTGATCGAAAAACTTTAATTTTTCTGTCAGAGTTTTGGCAACAGAGAACTATACTCATATTCTCATCTTTCCAACAAAAGAAAAGTGATTTAATACAATACAATTTTACGAATTACATCACAAGGTTTTGTTTAGCCTCCAAAAGGGGTTATACTTTTTAAGGGAAAACTTGAATTGAAGATTTTAGTTGGTTGAAAGTGATTGTGGCATATTTTTTTGTCTTTGGTGTAATTATCGCACACAAATACGATTTTTAGTTTTTATCGTCTGTGAACACACGGAGACGGTGACATGGTTGATTACATGTTCCTGTCGGGTTCAAATTGGGTTGGTTTCAATAAGATACTTCATAAAATCGTTCTCAAGATCTTATTAACAAATTCCAATAGTTAAAGTTTTGGGATAAGCCCAGTCTTGGATATATCACAAAAAAGTTTTAAAGCGCCACTTATCTGGTGTTTCAAGGAGTTTTACTTACTTTGTGGTGATATCTTTTTACTGATTTTGATATCAGAAAATAGTCCTAAATCTTTTTGAATTTGGAAAACGGTGACTTGGGATTAGAAAAATAAACGATATTGAAGATTGTCGCTGGATCATTTTAATTACGTTTTTTGGTGTAAAAAAATTCATTTTTATTGGCATTATTTGAATAAGCATTTTAATTGTTAAGTCAACGTATGTATTTGCTAATCGAAAAAAAAAATTGTTAACATTTATTTTTAATTGTAATTCGGTTAAAAAACTACAATTATTGTTCTATTTTCGTTTTATTTTCTCTTATGAATTCAAAATTCATAGTTGTGATTTTCTTTTTTGACATTTAATGTTTTTGTGATACGTTAAAAATTCGCATTAATGCATCACGTTTATTTTTTAATCATTAATTTAGCTTTTTATTCAATTATTCTTCGTTTAGGTATGTCGATTGATGCTTGTTTGTCAGTAATGTTTCGGTGGCACTAGGATCGTAAAAACAAAAAGAATTGCTTCTTTAAAGTAATAAGGTACAAATTTTAGATTACATTTGTCAATTTCATTCTCTAAAATGTTAAAATGTTTTACGAAAATTAAGAAAAATGTTTAAAATTCGTGTGTTAAAAAAAATTTTCGTCGCATTTTCGATAAAGTAACCTTTAAAGTTAAGTTGTGTCATTATAAAATTAGTGAAGATTTGATAGCTGTAATGTTATTCGGTGTGATCTAGATTACATTTCGTCGGTGTATTGCAATCCCTAAGACCGATCTCCCTTTACCAATGGCTGTTATGATAAGGCAAATGTTTGATAAAGGCACGTTGGTCAAACTTCTCACTACGCATACGATTCTTTAGAAGTTTGATCAAAACACGTTAGTTTGGATCCAATGTTTGTCATGCAAAACAAATTTTTCGCGTGTTATGTTGAATTTGCTTTGCATGGCGATTCTGCATTTATGTAAGCGTATAAATTTGGTTCCGATTTGGGTTATTGAGTTAAGGTTATTTTTTTAAGTTTAATTTTTAAGTTTTTTTCTATTTTTATTAAGTTTATAATAATCGCGAATTGTCGTGATGGTAAAGCCAAAGATTGTTACGGGTAAGGTGACCCTCTGCCGTCACACGGGTTGTGTAAGCGCATTACATCCAGACTCTAAGTCTTTACTTTAAGATCTATTTTCGACTGGCAAAGTTTGGATGTAATATCTTACATGGTCCAATTAGTTTATAAAATTATCTACCTCGAGGAATATAGGACTAGATTTAAGTAATGATTAAGTAGATTTTTTATATGGAGAAGAAATAAAAAATTAGCTTGTAAGCATATATGCGAAAAAAAATTAAAGTACAAATAAACTACCTCAGGATTCAACTTTAGTGATTTGAAAAATTATATTATTAAATGTCCTTCAGACGTATATCAAGTAAGGTTATTAAATAAAGAATATTTTATGTAAAACGTGCTCGTTATAAGAGCTTGTTTCAAATAGTTAAATATATTATACATTATATAGCTGGATTGCACTTTTCTTTCTGAATCTCTGCAAGGTAGTGTACGCTCGACTCAGTGGTATGCTCAAACTACATCGATAGCTTCGGAAGTGAGTTGAATGTGCTGAGTTGGTCTTATAAATGTTAGATGATAAGTGTTACGTAGGCTAGTTATTATAATCTCATTAAAATATGTCTTTTTCGTAAGCACACAGCCGCGGGGGATCGGTCATGAATCATTTCACGTAATCTAAATGTACCTACCTTCACTCTCCGGAGTATAAAATTTTTTATTCGTAATTTTATTTTTTTCCAGTTATATTTTTTTTTTGTGTTGCATAGATGTTACTATGTTTTAAGGAGATGAGAAAAAAATTGAATTGAAAATTATTGTTTGTTAGGTTTCTGCGAATTAAATTTTTTTTGTCACAATTTTCTTTTTGTTTATTTTATTTTTCCTTTTTTATTTTTTTCTGCTTTTTATCATTTAATCCCATTTATTTTTCGTTCACGTTAACAAGTTACACCCGTCCATCGTGTTTAATGTTTATCATAATAAATTTAGTACATTATTTAAGGAATTGAAATTTACCTAAGTACCTGCGTATTACTCTTAATCTAGTTGCACTTAACAGGTTAATTATAAATGGATGTTTTTTTTAATTATAAGTGTGCACTTAATATACGGTGTCGTGGATTAACGAAACTTTTACGAATTTGAAAATGAAAAATTTAATGTTTTTTCACATTAAATGTCGTGTAAATTGTACTGCTGTGAAAAAGCGGACTGAAGATAAGACAAGAAAAGACTTTAGAAAAAAAATAAAAGCTGGTTTGGCAAGGACTTTCTCTCACAAAATTGAAACAAAATTATTGAAACGAACAAGTTAAACACCGAATTGGCATTTGAGAAGATCTCACGATGGGAAAGTCAATGATATCAGTTTTTATTAATGTAAGTCTGAAATACCTTTACGAACCTACCTTCAGCAAGTTTTCAATCATATCAAAATCAATCAGAGTGTACAGTAGCCAGCAGTTTGTCTTCCACAGTGCAGGTTTGGACTAAAGCTATACATTTGCCGGGCAGTTTGCCTTTTGATTCTACGCTCAAATCCAAAATGGTGAAGCGTGATGACAAATCGCAAAATAATGGCTCACAAAATCATGATTGATTGATTGCTTTTGACGCTGATTTCCCTGACTGCGTTGAATGGCGAGCGACTTCGTAATAGCAGATTATTTTGCGATTTTCAGATGCACAACTAAACGTGTCCTCAATCGTGAGCTATGGAAGATTAGCACACCGGATGCTGACGGAGATGTTACTTTTGAAGAGGGTGGCGACACCTACTTTATAGTGAAGCTACTGTGAATTAATTCTATGTGCCCATGAAATCCCCTTGTGCAAACCAGCCTTTATAGTCTGTCTTATATTCGAGCAAATCGACTTTGCAATAACGTTTATATCTCGATGTCTGTTTAAAGGTAATCTCTCATTATAGGTATAGGACATTTTTGTCTCATTTCTAAGTGTTTGTATTAGTTCGATTCGAATTAGTATCGGTGTTAATTTATAAGTTTTATTGTGTCATCTACGTGTTTATGTAAAATAGTTACGATTTTAAATATATATTAAAAACGACGAGCACTATCTGTACAAGAACAAAAAGTACAAATTTTTCAATGTCTTAAAGAGTTACTGCCAGTACAAATTAATTTATGTAAAAAGATAATAAAATAATAAAACGAAAAAAAATATAATTATTTTTAAATTTATCTGTTTTACGTGAACGTTGCCAAAATCGTATTTTTCGGGCGTCACTTATTAATTATAACTTGTCTTAGATATGAAATATAATATATGTAAGTTTGATGTTGTAACGTACGGCAGCCCGCTTATGGCGAGTGGGATATGAGGACTTGAGCAAGTATATATATTTTTGTTCTTTCTTTCATCATTTTTGGTTTGACATGAAAGCGAGGGAATGAGGATCGGTCGTCATCTAGGAAGTCGGAAAAGTTTGAATAACTTATCAGGTAATGTAAACCAGAATGGTTGTAAAACTATTTAAGTAGGATTTTGTACGTAGCAAAGTAATGCTTAAATAAATAATCGCACGCCAGGTCGGTGGTCTATGTCTGTAAAGGTAAAGTGATTGTCTGTGATTTTTTTAAGCGACTTTTTTATATATATGAAAATATATAATATAATTCTTTAACAGTAAGAATAGCACCACTTGTGATTTTAGATATTTTATTAGTTCGTTTCAGTTTTTTTGTACTATACGATAGAAATTAACGAGTGGTTAAGCGTGGTGTGAAGCGGGTTGATGTACATAATTTACTTAATATAAATTTAGGGTATATTACGAACAGCCTACGTATCAACCGAGACCGAAAACTCTTATACAAAATGCTGAGTAATTGGCAATTTCGAAACGAATTGTTTCTGAATAGATTTCGCTCTCGTGTGACGATATTTGATGTCGGTGACGTCAGAGGCAAATGGTTAGACCACATGCTTGTTTCATTCTTGAGAGTCACGTGCACTAAGCCCCTTATCAAATAATCGTAGCAAATTATTGCTATTTAATTTTGTAAGGAGTATTTACTCTTTTTTAGATTGAAGTCTAAGTTCAAAATTAAAATAAATAATTGTTTTTGTTTCAGGGGTTCACTTTTAGGTATTTTTAAAAACGAGTTTTAATTTTTATGTAGAATAAAACAATTTTTTTTTCAGAAAAATATAGGTAGTATAATTCCGTTTTTTTTTTCGATTGTAGTAAAAGTTTTTTTTTATAATCGGTACACGTGGCTCTCTGTATTAGCAAATTAATTTATGTATAAATATGTATGTGACGGTATATGCCGTGTACTAGCGAATTTTTTAGTGTGGTAATGTTTTGGCGTATTTTGTTAGTTATGTGGTGTATGTAGGCATTATTGTTACGTTTTGCTTCGTAAATCAATCAACTGGGGAGCCCTTAACTTGTTATAGTTTGTTTTTTCTTACCCAACTTTTTAGCGAAATTATTCTTCTCTAATTATCTGATCATACAAAATTAACCACTCAACTGGGATCGGCAACCAAATTGGTTTGTTTACTTTTGCCAAGATTGTGGCAGGAGCCAAAATTGAGCACAGTTCTAAAACTTGTTTTGTTTACATTTTTTAATCGTCTCATATTTTACGGAGATGATATATTTTCGCTGAAAATGCAGTACAGCGTCGTTTAGTAATAAAGATTTACAAAAATAATAAAATGTTTTTAAAAAGGGGTTCAAACACGGTATTGATTCCGAACGAAGTCCCCAGTTTCGCCATCTAGCGAATAGTGACGTTCCCAGTTGAGTGGTTAAATAACAATTATGTAAGTTTAAGAAAATTAGTTTTTTTTTCATTAAAGAAACCCTTCATCATTGTAAAACCATCTACTATGAACAGAAAATACTACTTTTTTACTTCTTATCTATCCAAACATCATGTTTTTAAAAGACAAGTAAGAAAAAACAAACTTCTAATTTTGGTATGGGACTGTGTCGTCATATAGGAATCTGTGTAAATGTGTTAATAGATTTGTGTTGTTTGATGTGAAGTTAAGGGCTTTCTCTGTTGATTATCTATGTTTCAATGATATTATCGGACGTAAATCTTATTGGACACTGCTGTAGTCCATGAGCGACGGTAACCGCTCACCATCAGAACCGTAAACATACTTATAGAGGGTGGATCAGTAACTTTAGACAATCTAACGTGGGGTGAATGACCTGTTGAAATAAAACTTATAACCACTTTTATTTTAGGAACTGGATAAAAAAAATCATAGTATGGACGTCCGCAACGATAGTCGTACGTTTTCCGTACAATGTCAAAGAAAAAAGTTTAACCAATCCAAAAAATAAAAATGGTGCTAAGTTGTATTTCGATTTTCGACAAGTCATTCACCTCACGTCATATTGTCCAAAGTTACAGATCCACCCTGTATGTGGATAGATGTCACATTAGTAAAAATACAAAATATATTAAAATATTGCGAATTGCGATTTTATTATAAAAAACAACACAACTCGAGTTGTTGTTGATAGGCCATTTTGTACACGATCATTTCAAAAATACGTTCGACAATATCATTGAAATCATTATATTGTAATAATCTGTAATCTAATATATAAACCAGGGATTATAAATAAATATAATACACATATTACCGATATATATTTCCTACTAAGGCTAAGCAGGTATGTCCATTCGCACTATATGTATAAAATAAACAGTTATATAAACAAATAAACAACCTGACGTAGGTCTAGATTATTATATTGATGAAAAATTTGTTCCATTGTGGAATTCTTAATAAAAAATGTTGCTAAAATAATATATTTATTGTGTTCTTTTATTTGTAGTTAGATCCTGTTACTTAAGTGTTAAATTCCTTTAAATTCTGAATTGAAATGCCATCATCATCATCAGCCCATAGACGTTCACAGCTGGACATATGAATAGGCTAACCTCACAAAGACCAGAACGCTGATTCCATCCAGGACTAACCAGGATCATCATTTAACAATAACAGATGGTTTAATCAATTTACTTGACTAGTTCAATGATTCATAGTAAACCATAGTCTTTTTAAACAATGTTAGGTTAGGTTAGATTAGGTACAAAAGCAAAGGAAACACTAGATGGTAAGTGGTTAAACTTTGTCAAAGATCTTCGCAATGTCAAGGTTTTTCTTTCTTATTTAATTTTGACATAGTTTTTTAAAATTAGCTTACAACATTGATGGCAAGCCATTTTCAAAGTGTTTGAATATTGCGATATCTATTTATAGGAATTGCATTAAATTGTGTATAAACTACATAAAATGTCAGTGCAGTTACAAACAAGTGACATTTCAATTAAATAATTGGACAATAAAATGTATTTGAATGTCACTTATTCCATTTTTTCTAGATCATTTAGAAATGTCAAATATAACCATTTTTTTTTTTTTTTTATTCCTTATCCTCTGACAATACTATACTCAGAGACCTTATTAACTATTACTTAATTATATACACATTTTACATTTCCACACTTTCACTAACGGTTACATATTATTTGCACTTAATATTTTTACGACTAAATTATTTATGATAATCGTTGTTTATTTCAAGTTCGAAATATTTATATTTACTCTATTTGTTTCTTTTAATTACAATTTCACATATATTCTTACAATATTTTATAAATTTTTCCCGTTTTTCATCATCTTCCATTATTATATTAAAATTTTCTATTTTTACTGTTGTTTCTATGTCTTGTTCTATTTTAAACCTATGATAAACAAATGTATGGCACTCTGTTAATATATGCGGCACTGTCTCTGGAGTCCGTCCGTCACAGACACACATCGGACTCTCCTTACACTTAAATCTGGCAAGATATTCCGAGAAGCCCCCGTGACCAGTCAATATCTGCGTAATCACTCCTGATGGTTTCAACTTTCTGACTATTCGATTGGCTATCGTTACATCTTTTTTTTTTTTTTTTTTTTTTTTAGTTGGAGGAAATCACCGGATCCCCGCCCGCCCCGCGGGCGGGGTATGTGGGAGTTGAACCGCACTAAAACCTCCAACCGCTCACACTCAGCGTCCGAACCCCGGCTGAGGCCAGAACCCAGCACGGGGTTTGGAGGGACGGTGCGACGCGTTACGCCATCGGCACACTTTCCCGTCGCTCCGTCCCCGGACGCCGAACCGGTAGCCGCCGGCGAATACGGCCACCGGCTCTCTCGGTCGGCGGGCTTTCCGAAGCCCGCCAAGATGGGACCGCGTGTCACCCTCCCACGGAATACCCCGCTGGGTCAGAACCAGCGTGGGTCGGGGAGCGCGGTCGACCATCCCCCGGTCGCTCTTGCTTAAGGCGCGTGCTGAGCGAGACACGACGCCTTCTTGGGTCCCCGCTCGCACTCACATGCGTTGGGGACCCGAAACTCTTAGGGGGCCAGATTCCGGGCGAGATCCCGGTTCCGGCCCCCTGCTCGACGGCGGCGGGTTGCTGTCGCTGGGCGGAGGGAAGCGTACAATCGCTCCCTCGCACCCCCCGCCACCCTCTTCTGCGAGATGGTGGACTCGCAGAAGTCGAGCATCGCCTTCCAGGACTCGTCGCTCTCGAGCATCGACGCCGCGACGCTCGGGAGCGACAAGTCCGGTCCTATTTTCCTGACCAGGACACAACGCTGCCGCTCCCACGCGGGGCAGAGCGCGAGCGTATGCTCTGGCGTGTCCTGGTCGCAATACACACAATGATGGCATCTCGCCGTCGGCTCCACCTGGATCCGGTGCAGATACCTCCCGAAGCACCCGTGCCCGGTCAGCATCTGCACCATCCAATAGGTGAGGCGTCCCTTGCCACGACCCACCCAATCCCTGAGGACGGGGCGGATCGCCTCGACGGTCCGTAGACCCCAAGTGGGGTTGGCGAGTCGTCTCTCCCACGACTCCATAACGGACCGCCGAGATTGAACCTTCCGATCTCGGACCGCTTCCGGCAGAGGACGCACCACGCCCCGGGAGCGAAGGTCGCATCGCCAACGATAATCGTCGGCGAGCGCCTCCGCCTCCAGTTCCCAGGGCGGCGTCCCCGCCAGAACACACGCCGCCTCAAACGCGACGGTGCGGTATCCGCGGATGGCCCTGATGGCTACGATGCGCTGTGGCCGGCGCAGGTACCCGGCATAAAATGCACGGATACGAGGCTCGGCCCAAACAGGCGCACCGTACAGGGCCATCGAGCGCACTACCCCCGCGTAGAGGCGGCGCACCGCGTCACTGGGTCCCCCGACGTTCGGGAGCAGCCGACCAAGGTGGCCGGCCGTCCTTACCAGTCGGGGAACCAGGTCCTCGAAATGCTGTCGGAAGGTCCAACGGCCGTCCAACACGAGGCCGAGGTACTTAAGATGCACCCCGACCTCGATCCGGACGCCTCCAACCATGATGTGGGCGTCGACCGGTGGCGCTGTCCTGCCCCTGCAAAAACACAGGGCCTGGGACTTGTGCAGCGCCACGTCGAGGCCCAACCTCCTTATCTTGCCGACGACGAGTGCCACCCCCGCTGTGGCAAGACGGGCAGACTCTCTGTAGTCATCCCCCCGGGCCACGACCAACGTGTCGTCCGCGTAACAGATTACGCTAAGGCCCGGGAGGAGGGCGCCCCTCAGCACCCAGTCGTACCCGATATTCCACAGGAGGGGCCCAAGAACGGACCCCTGTGGAACACCGCGCACGACCTGGAACCGGTGCAAGGTCCCACCGTACCCGGTACATACGACCGACCTGGCCTCCAGGTAGGAGCCGATCAGTCGGCGGAGATAGAGGGGCACTCCGTGCCTCTCCAGTGCCCCCCCAATCACGGACCAGGGCAGAGTGTTAAAGGCGTTGGCGATGTCAAGCGACACCGCCAAAGCCACCCCACCCTGGGAGACGGCCTCCTCCGAGAGGGCCCGGACACGTAGAATTGCATCTACGGTCGAACGACCCTCCCGGAAGCCGTACTGCTCCGCCGACAGATCGGGTCCAACCCCGACCAGGTGCTGAACGATGCGGGCAGCCAGAACGCGTTCCAGCAGTTTGCCCACCTCGTCCAGCAGCACGATGGGACGGTAACCGGCGGCTGAGTCCGCCGGGCGCCCCTCTTTCCGCAAGAGGACTAGTCTGCCCGTCCTCCAGAGCGAGGGAAACCGTCCCGACTCCAGGCATGAGTTAAACAGCCTCAGGAGTCGGTCCCCTAGGGCATCGATGGCCAAGGCCAGGACCCGGCCGTGGATGCCGTCCGGGCCGGGGGCCGTGTCTCTCGCACTCATTCTGACCACGGCCACATGGAGCTCATCCCTCGTAATGTGAGGCACCTCAGCAGTGGCTTCACCGCCGGTGTGATCCGGCGGGTCACCCATAGCAGGCGGAATGAATCCGTCCTGCTCCTGCGGGAACAGCGTCGAGACGATGTCCCGCAGCTGCTGAGGTGGGAGACGTTCGGTCATGGGAGGCGCCCACGGGCGCAGCTTCCCGCGCACCGTTTTGTACGGACGCCCCCAAGGGTCCTCGTCGAGCGTCCCCAATAGAGCCTCCATGTTCCTCTCCTTGGCCTGCTTGATGGCCAGCCGCATGGCGTCCCTCGCCTCCGCGTATTCGCCATACAGCCGGGCCTCCTCCTCCGCGAACGCGACGGGATCGTCGCGACGCGCGAGGATACGGCGGCGATGTCGGGCGCACCGGCGCCTCGCCCGGACGCATACAGCACGAAGCTGCGCTATCTCGGGCGACCACCAGTACGCCGACTTCCTGGGAGGCCGAGGGCCGACCCGGGGCATCGAAGCATCACTAATGCGATGCATCGCGCCCCGGAGCCATTGCGCCTCGACCTCCACATCCACTGGATGTGGACGCATAGGCGTCCACGCCGCCACCGTAGAGGCTTCCATCAAGCGCTCCTTGTCCAGGAGCTTCAATGCCCACCTGGGGAATGACCGGGATGCAGTTCCGCGGGCGACCGCGGTTGCCGCGGGGGCGGAGAGATCAAACCGGATGTACCGATGATCCGACAAGGTCTCCGCCCCCACCAACACCTCCCAACCGCGGATGCGTTGTGCGATGGCAGGGCTCGCGAACGTGACGTCCACGATGGACTCGCCCTGCCACCGCACGCAAGTCGCGACCGACCCTCTGTTTATGACACAGAGTCCGGCCGCGACCGCCCACTCCTCCAATCGCCTACCCCGATGCTCCGTGCGGGGGCAGCCCCAAGCGACAGATTTCGCATTGAGGTCCCCCGCCAGTATCACAGGACGGGGAGCGGAGCGCTGAGTGATCGCTCCGAGCCCGTCCAGGAACTGTTGGAACTCGAGAATAGGTCGATTTGGAGAGAAGTACACCCCGATCACGACGGTATCTTCCATCCGTACCGCGACGAACCCTGGTCCCCTGGCCACCATTACCAGGGGCGGGATCGCCGCGGCTCTTCTTATGTGGATGGCCACCGAGCCGCACTCGTCCCCGAACCAGCAATCATCTGCCGGGGGAACAAAGTACGGCTCAGCGACCACCGCCACGTCAATGGACCACTCCGCCATGCTCTGGGCCAGCATGTCCTGAGCCCTGGCGGAGTGGTTCAAATTTCCTTGGAGGAAGCGACGGGTGTGATCCATTACGGTTGGACCACCTCCATCGCTCCCTCCCCCTCCTCTATCGCCCCCGCCTACGGGCGAACTGGTCGCCACGGCGGGGTCTGAAATATCGGCCGGTACTCCCCCGGCCGATCTCTTCTTTTGGCGCCGCTTAGATTTGCGGCGCCTGTTTCTTTCCGTATTTACACCGGACGGGGAGCACGCTTTCCCACCCGCCCGGTGATCGGCCCTGCGCCCGGCCGCCGCGCACAGCGCGCAGTGCGGCACGGCCGAGCACACGGCCGCTTTATGTCCATTTTGACCGCAGCGGAAGCATAGACCGCTGCGGTCCACCGTGCTGGTGCACCTGGCGACGCTATGCCCCGTGCCGAAGCACTTGAGGCATCGCCAGGCGCGTGGCTCCAGCAGCCGCACGTGGGCTGCTACCCAGCCCACGCGCAGCCTTCCCGGATCTCCCGCCGGCCTTCCGGGCGGAGGGGTGGCCAGGGAGTTGGCGGTGTCGACAGGGCACCTCACCCAAACGGAGCTGGCCCCAGTATAGCCGCGGCGAAGCTCGCCGACGGCTATGTTCTCTGGGGCGCATTTGCCCTGGGCGGCAATGGCGGCCGCCACCTCCTCCCTGGAGGTGCAGTCGTCCAGGCCGGTCACCCGCAACTCGGCCATTTTGACCGGCCTGTGCACCTTCACCTCTTCCTCCGGCCACACTACCCGGAGACCCGACGCCAGACGGTCCGCGACGTTGCCACTGTCGGCGCCGCCGGGACACTCCAGCAGTCGGGCCCCGTTGGCCGTGTGCCGGATGCGGAGGCCATCCTCCGCCCCGATCTCCGCCAGGTTGACGGCCGCACGCGCCTTGGCCATGACGTCGGGGTATGTCAACCCCTTCGCCTGGCCGGCCGGCAGCAGCGTAATAACCACTGCAGCCTGCCGGGGCGCGCGCGGCTTCTTCCTGGCCTTCTCTTTCTTCTTGGCGGCTGCGGGTGCTCGACCCTGCTGGGGAGCAGCCGCAGTCGTCTTCTTTGGGGGCAGCGGTTGGCGCGCCTCTCGACTGGGAGGTCGCCTGAGACCCTGCCCCTGTCTCGGCCTGTGGTGGTTGGGCCGGAGCGGCCGTCACTTTGGCCCTCTTGGCGCCCCGCTTCACCACTTCGGTCCAGCCCTCATCCATATTGGACGGGGGCGGAGGAAGTGGGCGGGGTTGGGGTTGTGGGGGTGGCGCGACAGCTCCGGCACCAGCACCCCCATTCTTTTTCTTCTTCCGGGTCGCACCGGCCGGTGTTGGACCCGGAAGGACTGGGCGCGGCGTCGTCGACGTCGCCGCCGCACCGCGTAGAGCCGCGAGTTCGGCTCTGAGTTCGGCAATCTGATTGCCGAACTCCGCTGCGAGCTCCTTTCGAATGCGGGCAGCCATCTCGGCTTGAGACTCGGCTGCCTGCCGCACTCTGACTCGCGGAGCCGGCGGCGTCGGCCGCTCAGCCTCAAGAGTCGCCAGCCTCTCCTGGAGGCGCGCCACCTCAGCCGTCGACCTCTGCAACTTGGTCTGCAGATCAGCGTCCCGGCTGATGGCCGCCGAGATAGCAGGCATAATCCTGCTGGTCTCGGCTGCCACCTCGCGCCACTCCCGCGATGCAACCTTGTTGCCTTTGGTGCTATATCTGCACGAGGCAGTGGTAGCACGCCTCCTCAGGCCCTCGAGGACGGCGGCGGGGCTCTCCGTGAGGACGACGACGGGGCTCTCCGAGAGCTCCCCGTCAGTCGTCCGAGCCGAGGCGAACGACGTCGCCGATCGCGCCGATCGCGCCGGCGAGACGACGGTCCTCGTTTTTGGGGCGGGCATAGCCGTGGCAACAGCAGTCACCTTGGGCTGCCCTCCCCTTGTCAATCCGGTGGTGGTATTGGCGGTAGCCTTGGCGGCCACTCGCCGGGCGTGTCTCGCCCCCCGCGACGTCTCGTCGTCGGAGGCCGACGAGGAATCGCCCGTCTCTGAGCTCCGGCGCGCTGCGGATTTCCGCTTGCGCCGGAGTCTCCCCTTGGGCTCCCTGGAGCAGTCATCAGAAGATGCCTGCTCCAGTTCTGCGTCAGTAATATTTCCCGACACAGGGGCCTGAACGCCAACCCCTGTGCGGACCCCAGTGATGGACTCTTCGTCCATCACTCTCCGCGAGACTGTGGGGATGATCGCATTAATGCGATCACGCCCAGTCTCGCGGTTGCTCACCCGTCACTATTTTTGCACCACCCGGGGGCCACGTGTGGGGTCAGTCTCCTAGGGAGGTGGTAATCCCACGGACGCTAGCGACGGAGGCCCCCTATCGTTACATCTGGGAAAAACAATTTTGTGATCTTTGCTGTTGCACCTGTTTGATACCTTTCACTCCATTCGTTGACTGATTCTGCACGAATCCGTCTCCTCACGAATGCTATAGGGCACTTATCGTATTCTGGCTTCGCTTTGTTTTTTGCCGCTTCTTTAGCAAGATGGTCTGCTCTTTCATTTCCTTCTAGTCCATTGTGTGCTTTGATCCAATATAGTTTTAAGTCTTTATTTTGCCTTTTTATTCGTTTGATGTTTAGTTTTATTTCTGCTGCGATTGGATGTGCATTATCCCTTTTTAGCGAGTCTAAGGAGGATCTAGAGTCGCTGAAGACTCCAAAGGAGTTCTCAGTACGTCCCAGGATGTCTTCCGTTGCTCCTTTTATTGCCAACAGCTCGGCCTGATACACGGTGCAACAGGGCAGAAGATTCATTTTTTTTTTGGATTTAATTTCCCTTTTATTCTTCCATACAGTTATAGCCGCGCCAACCATGTCTTCAGTTTTGCTGCCATCGGTATACACTTGAATATTACAATTTGCAATTGCTAGGTCCAAATTTTCTTGGTCATCAATTTTCTCATACGTTATGTCAACGTTGGTAGCGGGATGGTCCCTCAACCTAAAGGGCATTGGCATCTCCACTTCCCACTCTACGGCATTTGTTTTTCCTTTCTTTGCCCAATAAAGGGCGGCCATTTCTCTAACTCTTATGTCTAGCGGTAAAATTCCCGCTAAGAGCAGCCCGGCATTTAAGGAAACTGTCCGATATGCTTTGCACAATTTTAAAGCAAAACCTCTCTGTACTGCACCAAGGTTTTTCTGCACCGAGATCTTCTTGGTAGCGGGTTCCCATGCGCTTGCCGCATAAAGTATTATGGGCTCCACCACAGCGACATAAATCACACGGATTACGTCGGGGTGAAGCCCCCAACTCACTCTTGCTGCCCTTGCTACATGTTTGTATAAGTTCACTGCCTTTGACGTTACATATTTCACGTGTCTATTAAATGTAAGCTTTTTATCTATAATAAGACCTAGTACTTTAATTTCATCTTCCATTTCTATATTTATTCCTCCCATTGTTAATTTAGGTTCGTCATATTTAAGTTTCCTGGTGATTGTCATTGCTTTAGTCTTATGTCCTGCGAATTTTAGTTTATGTTTCTTACCCCATTTATAAACATATTCAAGTATCTCGTTTGCTTGACGCTGTATTTTCATTCCTTCCAATCCATTGAATACCAGCACCACATCATCGGCAAACGCCTGACAGTAGACGTGGCGCTCCACCAGTCCTTTTAATAATGGGTCTAGGAGCAGGTTCCACAGCAAAGGTCCCCCGATTGATCCTTGTACACATCCTTTGTGTGTCGCCTTGCTGTGTTCCCGTCCTGCATACCTAACACACAATTGTCTGTCTTTCAAGTAGTTATCTATCACCCTTCTAAGGTTCACAGGGCATCCCTCTTCTGCCAACCTAATCTTAATTATGGGCCACCAGGCCGAATCAAAGGCACCCTCTATGTCCAGCGATATCACCACGACTAGCTTTTTTTCCTGTAGCATTCTTCGGATGTGATTCACTAGATCACAGAGGGAGTCCTCTGTACATTTCTGGGGCATGAACCCATATTGTCTTGTGCTCATTTTTGGGACCAAATACCATTTAAGTCGGTTAAAGATCAGTTTTTCAAACACCTTTCCAATGACCGGCAGAAGGCCTATAGGTCTGTATGCCTTAGGTGTCGTATAGTCCACCTTCCTCGGTTTTCTGAGCACAACTACTGTAGCTTTCTTCCACACAGTAGGGAAGCATCCGAGCTCTAGACATTTATTCATAATGTTCAAAAGAAGATTAGGATCCTGGTCCATTACTTCTTTACAAATGTCTGCAGTGACGCCATCTGCACCAGGAGCTTTCTTAGGATTAAAGCTGTCCACAGAGTTCCGGAGTTCTGTCAAGGTAAAAGGCGGATCATGAAACTCAGCATGGATACGCTCGTTTACCTTTTCAGCTTTTTGTCTTATTTCTAAGTGTTCGGCTCCATCCTCCTGTTCCAAGTCTTCTGGGTAGAAAGTGTCTGCCAATAGTCGCACTGATCCCTCCGGATCCAAGTAGTCCCCATTATGTATGAGTGGCAGATCTTCTGCACGCTTTGATGTTCCTCTTATCACCCTATATATACCATCCCAGACTCCTTCCCTATCCTGTCTTCCACAAAATCTTTTCCAGCTCTCCAACCTAGCGATTTCCACAGCTTTTTCGTATGTTTCCTTTATTTCTAGATAATCTCGGATAACTCTATCTTTTCTGATTTGGGAAGCACAGCGGATTCTCCGCTTTTTGGTCAGCATAGATCTCTTCAGCTCCGCAAGTTCTTTCGTCCACCATGGTGTTGTAATTAATTCTTTCTGTTTTTTCTTTTTTAGTGTTTTTTTGCATGTTTCTGTTATGATATTCGTAAAAGTGTTCATTTTATTTTCAAGATCTTTTATTGTTTCTATTTTTTTTATACACTCAGCATCCATATTGTTTAAAAGTTTTATTTCTTTAAGTTTTTCCCTGAATTGATCCCAATTGACTCGTTTAGTGTTAAAAAGTCTAGTGGTTCTCACTATTTATTTTCCTTGTCTTCGATCCAGATTAATTTTAAACGTGATTACGTTATGGTCGGAACTGATGAAATCCTCCACTTCCCAATCCTCCACCAGTCTGTGCATTTTCCTGGAGCTCAGAGTTACATCTATGAAGCTTTTGAATTCTTTTCCACCTCTAATAGTATCGAAAGTGGGTTTGTTTCCTATGTTATTAATATGTAATTCCATTTCTTCTATAGCTCCTGCTGCAATTCTGCCTCTGGTATCTTCTTTATTGCCTCCCCACCATAAGCTCTTAGAATTGATATCACCCCCCATAATAATCTTTTTATCTCCAATATTTTGTTTTATCTTTTTGAGCTGCTCCAAATATGGTTCTATATGCTGATCTGGTTCGAAGTAGAATGACACAGCGAAAATCTCCCATGTACTGTTTCGGATTTTTATAACTACAATATTAGATGTTGTGAACTTTGAGAGAAGTTGAACATCAAGATTTTTATTCAGTACTATTATTGCTGATTTGGCCTTTGCTGAGCCCATTTCAGTTGTTTGGTATACTCTAGCACCTTGATAATCTTTCATTGTGGTGTTGCTGCCAATATATGGTTCCTGGAGGAGCGCCACATCAATTTTTCTATCGGTCGATTCCATAATTATTTCATCGGTGGCAAGCCTTTTTCTCTGCAAGTTTATCTGCGCCACACTTAGACAGTGATTATTTTTGTCAATCGTTTTAAGATTCTGTGGGGTGCCCTTAGCAATAACTTACACGAGCTCTGGCTAAAGTTTCCCATTTTCTTCGGATTGGGCAAGTCTCGTTTTGCCAAGATTGTGGCAGGAGCCAAAATTGAGCACAGTTCTAAAACTTGTTTTGTTTACATTTTTTAATCGTCTCATATTTTACGGAGATGATATATTTTCGCTGAAAATGCAGTACAGCGTCGTTTAGTAATAAAGATTTACAAAAATAATAAAATGTTTTTAAAAAGAGGTTCAAACACGGTATTGATTCCGAACGAAGTCCCCAGTTTCGCCATCTAGCGAATAGTGACGTTCCCAGTTGAGTGGTTAAATAACAATTATGTAAGTTTAAGAAAATTAGTTTTTTTTTCATTAAAGAAACCCTTCATCATTGTAAAACCATCTACTATGAACAGAAAATACTACTTTTTTACTTCTTATCTATCCAAACATCATGTTTTTAAAAGACAAGTAAGAAAAAACAAACTTCTAATTTTGGTATGGGACTGTGTCGTCATATAGGAATCTGTGTAAATGTGTTAATAGATTTGTGTTGTTTGATGTGAAGTTAAGGGCTTTCTCTGTTGATTATCTATGTTTCAATGATATTATCGGACGTAAATCTTATTGGACACTGCTGTAGTCCATGAGCGACGGTAACCGCTCACCATCAGAACCGTAAACATACTTATAGAGGGTGGATCAGTAACTTTAGACAATCTAACGTGGGGTGAATGACCTGTTGAAATAAAACTTATAACCACTTTTATTTTAGGAACTGGATAAAAAAAATCATAGTATGGACGTCCGCAACGATAGTCGTACGTTTTCCGTACAATGTCAAAGAAAAAAGTTTAACCAATCCAAAAAATAAAAATGGTGCTAAGTTGTATTTCGATTTTCGACAAGTCATTCACCTCACGTCATATTGTCCAAAGTTACAGATCCACCCTGTATGTGGATAGATGTCACATTAGTAAAAATACAAAATATATTAAAATATTGCGAATTGCGATTTTATTATAAAAAACAACACAACTCGAGTTGTTGTTGATAGGCCATTTTGTACACGATCATTTCAAAAATACGTTCGACAATATCATTGAAATCATTATATTGTAATAATCTGTAATCTAATATATAAACCAGGGATTATAAATAAATATAATACACATATTACCGATATATATTTCCTACTAAGGCTAAGCAGGTATGTCCATTCGCACTATATGTATAAAATAAACAGTTATATAAACAAATAAACAACCTGACGTAGGTCTAGATTATTATATTGATGAAAAATTTGTTCCATTGTGGAATTCTTAATAAAAAATGTTGCTAAAATAATATATTTATTGTGTTCTTTTATTTGTAGTTAGATCCTGTTACTTAAGTGTTAAATTCCTTTAAATTCTGAATTGAAATGCCATCATCATCATCAGCCCATAGACGTTCACAGCTGGACATATGAATAGGCTAACCTCACAAAGACCAGAACGCTGATTCCATCCAGGACTAACCAGGATCATCATTTAACAATAACAGATGGTTTAATCAATTTACTTGACTAGTTCAATGATTCATAGTAAACCATAGTCTTTTTAAACAATGTTAGGTTAGGTTAGATTAGGTACAAAAGCAAAGGAAACACTAGATGGTAAGTGGTTAAACTTTGTCAAAGATCTTCGCAATGTCAAGGTTTTTCTTTCTTATTTAATTTTGACATAGTTTTTTAAAATTAGCTTACAACATTGATGGCAAGCCATTTTCAAAGTGTTTGAATATTGCGATATCTATTTATAGGAATTGCATTAAATTGTGTATAAACTACATAAAATGTCAGTGCAGTTACAAACAAGTGACATTTCAATTAAATAATTGGACAATAAAATGTATTTGAATGTCACTTATTCCATTTTTTCTAGATCATTTAGAAATGTCAAATATAACCATTTTTTTTTTTTTTTTATTCCTTATCCTCTGACAATACTATACTCAGAGACCTTATTAACTATTACTTAATTATATACACATTTTACATTTCCACACTTTCACTAACGGTTACATATTATTTGCACTTAATATTTTTACGACTAAATTATTTATGATAATCGTTGTTTATTTCAAGTTCGAAATATTTATATTTACTCTATTTGTTTCTTTTAATTACAATTTCACATATATTCTTACAATATTTTATAAATTTTTCCCGTTTTTCATCATCTTCCATTATTATATTAAAATTTTCTATTTTTACTGTTGTTTCTATGTCTTGTTCTATTTTAAACCTATGATAAACAAATGTATGGCACTCTGTTAATATATGCGGCACTGTCTCTGGAGTCCGTCCGTCACAGACACACATCGGACTCTCCTTACACTTAAATCTGGCAAGATATTCCGAGAAGCCCCCGTGACCAGTCAATATCTGCGTAATCACTCCTGATGGTTTCAACTTTCTGACTATTCGATTGGCTATCGTTACATCTGGGAAAAACAATTTTGTGATCTTTGCTGTTGCACCTGTTTGATACCTTTCACTCCATTCGTTGACTGATTCTGCACGAATCCGTCTCCTCACGAATGCTATAGGGCACTTATCGTATTCTGGCTTCGCTTTCTTTTTTGCCGCTTCTTTAGCAAGATGGTCTGCTCTTTCATTTCCTTCTAGTCCATTGTGTGCTTTGATCCAATATAGTTTTAAGTCTTTATTTTGCCTTTTTATTCGTTTGATGTTTAGTTTTATTTCTGCTGCGATTGGATGTGCATTATCCCTTTTTAGCGAGTCTAAGGAGGATCTAGAGTCGCTGAAGACTCCAAAGGAGTTCTCAGTACGTCCCAGGATGTCTTCCGTTGCTCCTTTTATTGCCAACAGCTCGGCCTGATACACGGTGCAACAGGGCAGAAGATTCATTTTTTTGGATTTAATTTCCCTTTTATTCTTCCATACAGTTATAGCCGCGCCAACCATGTCTTCAGTTTTGCTGCCATCGGTATACACTTGAATATTACAATTTGCAATTGCTAGGTCCAAATTTTCTTGGTCATCAATTTTCTCATACGTTATGTCAACGTTGGTAGCGGGATGGTCCCTCAACCTAAAGGGCATTGGCATCTCCACTTCCCACTCTACGGCATTTGTTTTTCCTTTCTTTGCCCAATAAAGGGCGGCCATTTCTCTAACTCTTATGTCTAGCGGTAAAATTCCCGCTAAGAGCAGCCCGGCATTTAAGGAAACTGTCCGATATGCTTTGCACAATTTTAAAGCAAAACCTCTCTGTACTGCACCAAGGTTTTTCTGCACCGAGATCTTCTTGGTAGCGGGTTCCCATGCGCTTGCCGCATAAAGTATTATGGGCTCCACCACAGCGACATAAATCACACGGATTACGTCGGGGTGAAGCCCCCAACTCACTCTTGCTGCCCTTGCTACATGTTTGTATAAGTTCACTGCCTTTGACGTTACATATTTCACGTGTCTATTAAATGTAAGCTTTTTATCTATAATAAGACCTAGTACTTTAATTTCATCTTCCATTTCTATATTTATTCCTCCCATTGTTAATTTAGGTTCGTCATATTTAAGTTTCCTGGTGATTGTCATTGCTTTAGTCTTATGTCCTGCGAATTTTAGTTTATGTTTCTTACCCCATTTATAAACATATTCAAGTATCTCGTTTGCTTGACGCTGTATTTTCATTCCTTCCAATCCATTGAATACCAGCACCACATCATCGGCAAACGCCTGACAGTAGACGTGGCGCTCCACCAGTCCTTTTAATAATGGGTCTAGGAGCAGGTTCCACAGCAAAGGTCCCCCGATTGATCCTTGTACACATCCTTTGTGTGTCGCCTTGCTGTGTTCCCGTCCTGCATACCTAACACACACTTGTCTGTCTTTCAAGTAGTTATCTATCACCCTTCTAAGGTTCACAGGGCATCCCTCTTCTGCCAACCTAATCTTAATTATGGGCCACCAGGCCGAATCAAAGGCACCCTCTATGTCCAGCGATATCACCACGACTAGCTTTTTTTCCTGTAGCATTCTTCGGATGTGATTCACTAGATCACAGAGGGAGTCCTCTGTACATTTCTGGGGCATGAACCCATATTGTCTTGTGCTCATTTTTGGGACCAAATACCATTTAAGTCGGTTAAAGATCAGTTTTTCAAACACCTTTCCAATGACCGGCAGAAGGCCTATAGGTCTGTATGCCTTAGGTGTCGTATAGTCCACCTTCCTCGGTTTTCTGAGCACAACTACTGTAGCTTTCTTCCACACAGTAGGGAAGCATCCGAGCTCTAGACATTTATTCATAATGTTCAAAAGAAGATTAGGATCCTGGTCCATTACTTCTTTACAAATGTCTGCAGTGACGCCATCTGCACCAGGAGCTTTCTTAGGATTAAAGCTGTCCACAGAGTTCCGGAGTTCTGTCAAGGTAAAAGGCGGATCATGAAACTCAGCATGGATACGCTCGTTTACCTTTTCAGCTTTTTGTCTTATTTCTAAGTGTTCGGCTCCATCCTCCTGTTCCAAGTCTTCTGGGTAGAAAGTGTCTGCCAATAGTCGCACTGATCCCTCCGGATCCAAGTAGTCCCCATTATGTATGAGTGGCAGATCTTCTGCACGCTTTGATGTTCCTCTTATCACCCTATATATACCATCCCAGACTCCTTCCCTATCCTGTCTTCCACAAAATCTTTTCCAGCTCTCCAACCTAGCGATTTCCACAGCTTTTTCGTATGTTTCCTTTATTTCTAGATAATCTCGGATAACTCTATCTTTTCTGATTTGGGAAGCACAGCGGATTCTCCGCTTTTTGGTCAGCATAGATCTCTTCAGCTCCGCAAGTTCTTTCGTCCACCATGGTGTTGTAATTAATTCTTTCTGTTTTTTCTTTTTTAGTGTTTTTTTGCATGTTTCTGTTATGATATTCGTAAAAGTGTTCATTTTATTTTCAAGATCTTTTATTGTTTCTATTTTTTTTATACACTCAGCATCCATATTGTTTAAAAGTTTTATTTCTTTAAGTTTTTCCCTGAATTGATCCCAATTGACTCGTTTAGTGTTAAAAAGTCTAGTGGTTCTCACTATTTATTTTCCTTGTCTTCGATCCAGATTAATTTTAAACGTGATTACGTTATGGTCGGAACTGATGAAATCCTCCACTTCCCAATCCTCCACCAGTCTGTGCATTTTCCTGGAGCTCAGAGTTACATCTATGAAGCTTTTGAATTCTTTTCCACCTCTAATAGTATCGAAAGTGGGTTTGTTTCCTATGTTATTAATATGTAATTCCATTTCTTCTATAGCTCCTGCTGCAATTCTGCCTCTGGTATCTTCTTTATTGCCTCCCCACCATAAGCTCTTAGAATTGATATCACCCCCCATAATAATCTTTTTATCTCCAATATTTTGTTTTATCTTTTTGAGCTGCTCCAAATATGGTTCTATATGCTGATCTGGTTCGAAGTAGAATGACACAGCGAAAATCTCCCATGTACTGTTTCGGATTTTTATAACTACAATATTAGATGTTGTGAACTTTGAGAGAAGTTGAACATCAAGATTTTTATTCAGTACTATTATTGCTGATTTGGCCTTTGCTGAGCCCATTTCAGTTGTTTGGTATACTCTAGCACCTTGATAATCTTTCATTGTGGTGTTGCTGCCAATATATGGTTCCTGGAGGAGCGCCACATCAATTTTTCTATCGGTCGATTCCATAATTATTTCATCGGTGGCAAGCCTTTTTCTCTGCAAGTTTATCTGCGCCACACTTAGACAGTGATTATTTTTGTCAATCGTTTTAAGATTCTGTGGGGTGCCCTTAGCAATAACTTACACGAGCTCTGGCTAAAGTTTCCCATTTTCTTCGGATTGGGCAAGTCTCGTCAAAAGCATTATGGCAAGTCGATTGCTGGTTTTTACGCACACAATTTACACACTGTGGAACTTCATTCTCTTTATATTTTGTGCATTGTACTCTCTTATGTGCTGCACCGCAGTGAGCACAACATTCTTCTTTCTCAATACAATTCCGTTTAGTGTGTCCATAACCTAAACACATTGCACATTGCACGAGTGGCGATTGGTCCATTGCCTTAACTCTCTTTATGTCGACACGCAGGAATTGAGTATCTAACATACGCTTCCACAGCACTGGTGATGTCCTTATGACGACAGTGCAAAGGTGAGGATTTCTATTTCATTTGCGGAAGACTATGTCTATTCTTTCTTCTTCTTTTTCTATACCCATAAAAATTTGTTTATTTTGCAATCTTATTGCTTCCTGTACTTCTTCGTTAGTGTTGCACTGCAACACGCCTATTAACGCCACCATTGGATCCTTATTTTTAAGTTCCTCTACTCTCAGCTTAAGTGTGTTTCCCTCTCTTTCTATTTTCTCTTTAATCTTTATTCTATCCTCTATTGTTTTACATCCAATTATAATTTTCCTATCTCTGGCTTTCCTTACTTTTTCTATGTTGATTTCTCCTTTTTTAGCGTCCACTACCTTGCGAATATTATTCAGTACATCATCTCCAGAGTGGTCTAAATGGTCCGATATTACAACCATCGAATGCAGTGCTCCTTCGTTTCGAGTTTTTGTTCCGGAAACAACATCAGCATAGGTAGCTTTCTCTTTGATCTTCTCCGTCAATTCTTCAATTTTCTTTGTGTTTTCCATCATGATCATTTTGTGTTGGTTTAGGTTTTCCTGTAGGTCAAGAACTGCCTTCTCCGTCTTTTTTAATTCATCACTTTGGGGTTGATATGATAGGCCGATATTTTTCAGTTGCTCGGTAGTGTTGTAGACTTCAACCCTTACGAACAACGCGTTTAGTTGATCTAATACTTTAAGTAAACCCGATTTAATCTCCGTTTTCACAAATCTCGCATCTGGTCTTCCCAAAAGTGTTTTTGCATTATCTACGTACTTTTTTGCTTCTTCTATCCAACTTTTATCTTTATCAGATTTTTCTTCGTGTGTCTGGCTATCTAAGATTATGGTCTGTTCTAGATTTTCTCTTGGCTTCGGTAAAGTCCTTGTTGCCACTTTATTGGGCAGATTCGATTTGCCACCATGATCCTTAGCCGCTGTTTCTTTATCTTTCCTGTGCAGTTCGTCCTTCTCCCATCCCGCGCTCAATCTTTTTACATCAACCTTTGTACGGACGTCGGAGGTGTCCACTCTGTCAGGCGTTAGTGACCTTTGTCGGGTGGATTTTTTAACAGGAGTGCGATGCGTCGACATCTTGTTAAAATGGAATGATATAATATCAAAGTGGTCAGAGGACGCGTCAAATGATTTATTATATAGTTTAATTATTTATATGTAAATTACATACAGTCGTGTGTCAAGTATAATTAACATGAGAAAAACTCACGAGTTAAGTTTGTATAAGTTTTAAAACAAAACAATCATACCCAAGAAAGTTAAAACAAAACTAAAATATCTTTCATGAAAGAAAGTGTTAATAACAAAGTTAATCTATAGTAACTTATTTAGTATAAATATTTTTATTTTGATACAATATTTTAAAGAGATAGGTAATTTCTATTTATTGTGTTTCACTTCCATTCACTTGTATCATTAATGTACTGAGCGTTCGGACAAAAGGTGACGTCACTGGTGCAGCGAGCGAGCGAGCGGCTGGTTTGTTTACTAACACGGTGCGACGAATGCGAAGATACAAATTTGATTTGAATCAGCTTATTTTTCTTTTGGTTATAGATTTGCCGCTGTTCACTATTTTGCTTTCGGACTTGATGTTGTCCTTCCTTTCTTATATATCCGTCTTGAGTGGGTCCCTCTCAAATCTGCGTCAACTCAGCGTCTTACTTGTCACGTAGTTTTAGTTTCTAGCTTTTATTTCTAAAACAATCCAGCAGAAAAATCCGGACTTTTTTTGAGGTTGTACAGGGAGATAGCCTGCGTCGGCTCACGGTAAAAAATATATGGGTTACCGATCGCTTTCTCTCGTAGCACACGCGATTAATCTTGCACGTCCAGAAAAACGTTAATAACTTTTTTAACTTATTTTTGATTAATATAATTCTTTTACACTTCTTTAGAACACTTTTCTCCACACAAAAAGATGCATAACACTTGCGGTTTTGTGTTATTTTTACCAGTTTTTCGATTTTTTCAGTGCAGCGCGATAAAGGCCACGTCAATGCGATTCAAAGTCCCAATGGATTCCCAATATAACCAGTTGAATGTAATATAACCATTTGAATGTAGGTACTTTAGACTCGAATACTGAAAAAAAGACTTGTTCCATTTCTTCGTTACCTTTTAAGTAATACCTAGTATACCGATTGCTTACATCATAAAAAAACAAGAATCTCTACACTTAAATAATGTTTTTCAATATTTATCGAAAATTGGTAGAAAAGTAAAAATATTGCTTAAATTTGGATTTAAAACTGTAGCGTCCCCGCAGTGTCCTGACATTGTAGGGGTCCATGAACTCTTACGATCAGGTGGCCCAATAGCTTGCTACATGGCAACAAAAAAAGAATGTCCTATATCTGTTGTTAATATAGGCTATATTAATAATAGCAAATAATTAAAAAAATTGATCACCATGCAAACCCCAACCAAAAAAATATTCAAAGCTTACAATTTTTTGTAAGTCTTATCACATAGAATTAAATTATTTTATAATTGATTTTATCTAATTACCATCCATCCCGGAAGGCTTAGTTCTTAATACGTTAGTATTTAGAATCTAAACTGTCTGTGTGATAAATAGTATGCATTAATTTATCAAAAAAAGCTAAGTATTTTACATATCAATTGCATTTGATATGTTAAAGATCACTTATTACTAGTAACAAAACAGAGCTGTGGAGTTTTTGTTTGTTTGAAAATAGATTTTAGTTAGAACAATGCTGTACTGTATGATCAAAATATAATTATTAAGGAAAGCTTATAATAGAAATTATAACTGAAGTCACTATGGATCCAATCATAATAACAATTT